>CM031242.1:115247330-115970119 GCA_018340775.1 Taxus wallichiana var. yunnanensis | reverse complement strand
ATTGATTGTGTATGAGGTGAAAAAACCTATTGGAAGAACAATATTGATCCATAGGGATCTAGAAGAACACCACTTCATACCAACAACTAGATCCATAAGAAAAATTAAGTAAAATGAAGAGTAGACTATAAAGTTACAGAATCACCACTATTGTAGATTAGTGGTTGTGTAATCAACCCTTGCACAAAACATGGGTTACGTAACCACCGATTTGCATACACTAGCGGTCCTGTCACTGATGGATGAAAAATAAAATGAGAGCCATGAATGGTTGTGGATTTCAAGCATCCCGACCATGAGTCTTCCTTAGAGGACGTTTATCATTCTCTAGTGCATAGGAGGACACAAAAATCAAATTATTTAAGGGATAACATAGGAAAGAATTGGGGTGTCGAAGTTTGAATGTAAGAGAGTGAGAAGAAACCATTGGAGCTGGAAGTGTTTTGTAGAAGTAAGGTGCAAAAATATAGCATCAAAGTATATAAGCGATGTATCTACATTGTTTACCTTCTTTTCTCTTGTTGTAATCTATAATTATTTTACAATTGGCCAATAAAAATTGGGAAGAAAGAGAAATTTCCCTTCCCGGCTGGTTTTCCCTCAACTTGGGGGTTTCCAAGATAAATATTGTGTTTGAATTGTGATCTTTCCTTTGCTGCAAGTAGTTCTAAGTTTCAGTTTTGCTCACTAATAATTAAAGACTGTCATTTTCTAAGTTGAAAGTAGAATAGTAAATTATTGTGGTCTCATAAATTTCCAAAGATAGAGGTTTATAGATCATTTTGGTATCAGAGTTGATTAGTATCTAGGACTGTGGTATTCATTCTTGTGATTTGTATGATAGTGAAAAGGTCTAAAGGTAAAGAATTTTTACCTTGTGATCTAGACATATCTATGAAGAAGTGGAAACAAAGAGTCTAAGATCAAATGGAGGAAGAGAACTTGGTCTGTAGAATTGAGATGCTGGAAACCATGATGGATAGGTTGTATAGACACCAATAATAACTTTCAGATCTGCAAAAGATGACTTCAGTTAAGAAATATTCCATGGAATCAATGGTTCAAGCTTTTGCCAAAAAAATTTGGCATAGGAAAGAGCCATGATGAGGAAGAAGATGTGGAAGAGCATGAAGAAGAAAATCCATTTGTAAAAGAGAAGGTAAACTCTAATCATACTCCTTTTAAATTTTAAACTAAGGTTGAAATCAAGAGCTTTGAAAGATAAGTAGATGCATAACTATTAGATAAATGGATAAAACAATTGGAAGTTTGCTTCAGTGTGCATAATGTCATGGAGGCACAAAGGATTACCTTGCATGTCTCAAACATGGAAGAACATGCTCTGGTTTGGTGGGAAACCCATCCAGTCACTTATGAAAAGAAGAAGCATCCTATTTTTAGTACTTGGGAGGGTTTTAAAGAATTTATTAGAGATAAATTTTATCCTATTGGCCATAAGACTGACTAGATGATTAAATGGTAGTATTTTAGACAAAGAAGTGGTCAAAGCATGCATGATTATACTATGGATTTTTTAAGACAAGCCATGTTTCTTAATATGGACTTGGAGGATGAGGATACTCTAAGCAAGTATTTGGGAGGACTTCACACTCACCTTCAAAGAAAATTCATCTCCATGAATCCCAAGGATCTCAATGAAGTATGTATGCAAGCCTAATATATTGACGATGAAAATAATTAAGGAGAAATGAAGTCGAGGGAAAAATAGTCAACAAACCAGCCAAAGAAAGAGTAGGGAAAAAAGTAACAAGGGTAAATGGAAAGGGAAAGGTAAACCGAATGCCACTACTTTAAATACTTTTAACAATCATAAGAATTTTTGTAAGAATTGTGATATTAATGGTCATACTGATGCTACATATTTGAATTTACATCCGCAATCGCATCCAAAGAACCAAACTAAGGATTCAAATAAATCCATGTCAACTATAAGGACAGATGGGGAGGTAGAAATAGAGGATGATTCTGATGTAGATGAAAGGCTTGGATGCATGGACAACAACATGAACAACCAAGAAGAAGAGTACGAGACAAGTAAACTATTTCATATCAAAATCCAAATCAAGAGAACTAAGGTAAATGCTTTGGTTGATATTGGTTATCAATATAATTTTATTTTTGACACGGTCGTAAAGAAACTTGGGTCTTGAAACTTACGATCACCCATATCCTTATCCTTTGGGATGAATGAAAAAGGGTGTATAAATTGAGTAACAAGAATATGTAAGTTCAAGTTTGGGATAAATTATCAGTATATAGATGTATTAGAAGATGATGTAATTCCACTTGATGCATTTGATGTTGTTATCGGGAGTCCATGCTTGTATACCAGGGATGCTATATTTATAAGAAAGGAGAACCGATATAGATGGGTCAAGGATGGAATCGGTTACAACATCCGAGCACACCTACATAAGAAAATTTTTTCTATGGTAAGTGCTAACCAAGAAAAGAGATTAACTCAGGAAAATCATAATTATTTTTTTAACTTTTATTGAAAGATAAGAAAGATGGGGTAGAAATTGTAGATATTTCTAATAAAGGGATGAAGGATTTGGATAACATTATTAAGTATTTTCAAGAAGTATTCTAGATTCTCAGTGGGTTACCACCAAAAAGGGAGGTAGAGTATGAGATTCAATTGTTGTAAAAGTCCCCTCTACCAAATATCATATTGTATAGGAAATCCTTGTTGGAGAGTACAAATGTAAAGAGACAACTCCAGGAGCTATTGGACCAAGGGGTAATACACCCGAGCACCTCACTATATAATTAACCTATTGTGATGGTGCTGAAGAAGGATGGTTATCATAGAATGTGCATTGACTACCGTATGCGTTAAACAAGATTACCATAAAAAACAAATATCCACCCCCATGCATAGATGACCTCTTGGATAGGATTCAACATGCAAAGTTCTTCACAAAATTGGATCTCAAGTCAGGTTATCACCAAGTCAGGATGAAGGAGAAGGATATATGGAGGACTGCCTTCAAGAAAAAAACATGGTTTGTATGAGTGGTTAGTACTTCCATTTGGTTTATGTAATGCACCCACTACATTTATGAGACTGATGAATGATGTATTGCAGAATTCATAGATTCATGTGTCTTTGTATATATGGATGATATTATGATTTTTAGTGCCATATGGGAGGAACATATAACACATTTGCAACAAGTATTGCAATTTCTCGAGAGATAAATAGTTGTTATGTAACATGAAGAAGCGTGAATTTTCCAAATAGTCACTTGGCTATCTTGGGCATGTGGTTAGAAGAGAAAAGTTACGAGTGGATCCAAAGAAGGTGGAAGCCATCACCAACTGGCCAAAACCAACAGGAGCCACAAAGACTAGAAGTTTTGTGGGAGCAATATAGTACATGAGGAAGTTCATTTTGGGCTTCTCCGCTATTGCAACACCTCTACACACAACGACCACAAAGAGTAAGGGTTTTGAATGGGGTAAGGAACAAGATAAGGATTTTGAGTTATTAAAGTACAAAATTAATCATGCTCTAGTACTTGCTCTTCCTAATTTGCAATAGCCCTTTGAAGTAGAGATAGATGCTAGTGATTATGCTATGGGAGCAATGTTGTTACAGGGAGGTAAGCCAATATGTTATCATTCTGAAACTTTCACTTTAGCAGTTAAAGGATATTCAGTATATGATAAATAAATCTATGCACTAGGTTAGGTGATAAAGAAATGGAAACATTATTTATTGGGAAAATAAACTATTGTGCACACAGTGACCACAAACCTCTCCATTATTTACAAGCATAGTCTAAATTACAGCAGGAAAGACACTACAAGTGGATGGGATTCCTTCAACAGTTCCATTTGGTGATCGAGTATAAGAAAGGTTGAAAAAATTTGGTGGCAGACATGTTGTCTAGGCTTATCGAACAAGAGAAAATATCTACTTAGGCCACTATCTATCAGATTAAGCCCTTCACGAAGGAAGCTTACGGAGAGGCATATGCTCAAGAAAAATATTTTGGGGTAACATATTAGTAGTTACAGTCTCAAGGGGCTGAAAGGATGGGTATTGAAGATTTTTATCTCAAAGATGGGTTGCTCTACCGATGGGGGAAGCTTTGTGTACTAAAGGAAGAAAGGATTCTATTGATGAGGGAAGCACATACCTCAAAAGTAGCAGGACATTTTAGTGTTGGAAAGACATGGCCCACTTGCAAAGGTACGTGTATTGGCCCAATATGCAAGAAGAAGTATCTAAATTCATAATAATTTAAACTTTGTTGTACGAGAAAGCCTACAATTAAGAAGGAAGGTTTGTATATGCCTTTACCGGTCCCTAAACATCCATGGGAAGATATTTATATGGGTTTTTAGGAGGGATACCTATTTCTAATCATGGCCATGATTATCAATATGTTTTTGTAGATAGATTTAGTAAGATATGTGTTCTTATGGCATGTAAAAAGACAATAAAAGCACACGAGGCAACTGAACTTTTCTTTGCTAATGTATGGGCGTATTTTGCTTTTCCAAAGTATATTGTTTTTGATAGAGATACTAGGTTCTTGGGAAGTTTTGGAATAATTTGTGAGAACTTGCACCTATATGAGCCATTCATATTTGACAAAGAAGAATAATTTCAGTTACTACCTTCCATACATGATTGCATGTTGAACTCATAAGGAAAATTAGAAGAGGACGTAGTGCTGCAATAGAAAATTGGAGGTAGGCCTGGTGGTACTTGAAGGAGAAAGTGAGGGAATCATTTCCTCATCTACTCCCCCACTAAGATTTTATGGGACAAAAATCCTCCTGAGTTAGGGAGGTGTGATCCATAGGGATATAGAAAACACCACTTCATTAGAATAACTAGATCCAGAAGAAAAATTAAGTAGAATGAAGAGTAGACTATAAAGTTACTGAGAACCGTCACTCTATGCATGATAGTGGTTGTGTAACCTCCCAAAGTGGTTGTGTAAATACCCCTACACAAAAAGAGGGCTACATAACCACCATAACATTTTCATAACCACCGATCTACATACACGAGTGGTCCTATCACTAATGGACAAAAAATAAAATCAGAGCCATAAATGGTCATGAATTTCAAGCGCCCGACCGTTAATCTTCCTTGAAGGATGTTTCACATTCTCCAGTGCAAGGGAGGACATGGGAATAAATTTATTTAAGGGAGATCATATTAAATATTTTAGGCATCTAAGTTTGAATGCAAGAGAATGAGAAGAAACCATTGGAGATGGAAGTGTTTTGTAGAAGTAAGGTGTCAAAAATAGAGAAGCCAAGTATAGAAGGGAGGTGTCTACATTGTTTACATTCTTTCCTCTTGTTGTAATATTTAATTATTTTACAATCAACCTTTAAAAATTGGGAAGAAAGAGAAATTTTCTTTCCCGGTTAGTTTTCCCTTAACTTGGGGGTTTCTAGGATAAATATTATGTTTGAATTGTGATATTTCCTTTGTTGCAAGTAGTTCTAAGTTTTATTTTTTCGCACTAATTAAAGAATGTCATTTATGAAGTTGAAAGTAGAATACTAAATTTTGTGGTCTTGTACATTTCCAAAGCTAGAGGTTTACAGATGAAACATGTGAAGTGTGTATGATGAACCTTTTGTGACGGCCTAGTCCTATGTGGTAGACTATGATCCCTACTAGAGATACACTTAGAGTGGGTGATGGGAACTGAAGGTCAAAGATCTAGTGGTGAAAGTGTATTGTTCATTCCCAATATTACACCCTAGAGACTTGGAAATAATTTATAAATAAATAGCTTAAATAATGATGGATATGAATAATATGTAATTGATGGCCAGGGATATGTCTAAAATTCTTTCATCACCAAATCTTTGAATTGAATACGAGGAATATACAAAGGGGATGACTAGATCTTGCTACTTCTTGATCTACCTAAAGAAAGGTGAGAGAACCCAAGGGGTAACTTGAATGAGGGAAATATGTTTTAATTCAATTTCCTTTCAATTTCCTTCAAATTATTGGCCAATAAATCTGAGATAAGTATAACAATGAATGTAACATCTACTTGTAAGATTTATCACACACATATCACACATACTTTGTGCATCAGACACAAGTTACTAAAGACAGATAAAATATGATTCATAGACATCATTTCTGAATAATAGTTAATATAATGGAACTTCATGATGTCGAGTGTTAGTATTAAAAATTAGAGCAAATGGTTTCATAATATGAAATTATAATGTAATTTACAAGGGTAAAATGGTAGAATAATTTAGTTAGAAATAGGGGGAATGTATGATAGTTGATTCACAATAGCAACATGAAAATAACTTCCATGCTACCTTCTACCTTCAAAATGCAGAGAAATAAAAATAAAGTAATAACTACTTTAAAAGGGACACTTGTACTCATGGATACCCAATTCAAGCAAATGGTACTAGATAACATTTAGAACCCCAACACAAACACTTATGCAAGAATTCTAACAAAACGTTCATTGCTTGCATTTTCATACACCTAAGATACACTTAAAATTTAACGAAGATCATTTAAAAGAAATATTGCAACAAGGGTTTAATATCTGGATAAAATATTGTAAAGTAAATAATACAAAAACACTTTTTAGTAACCAAGAACATGCAATAACTAGAGGTTAATCTTGTGTAGTCTATAGATGCAACAAAAAAATTATTGTAATAAAATTTATATTTCATTGGTCGATATTCAACATGGGAACAATAACCTTTATCCGAGTCAAAATTTGGGCTCTATCACAAGGAATAAATTTGGGTAGGACATCATTAGGAGGAAGATTCATAATTTCATCCGATATTATAGGAGTTTTCATAGTCCGGGCATTGGTAGGAGTACATGTTTTATTTGGGGTGATTAGGCCTTTGCCAAATGCATCTTTCTTATGGGTTTCCTTCGGAATATTGGTAAGAACTGGAATTTTTGGCTTAGCTTGTGGCCCTCCCCTTTGACAACCTTACTTCTAGTATTATATTCTTTCTCTGAGCAACTACTACATTCATCAATAGTTTCATGTCCTCTTCGGAAGGGATCCCTCCATCATATTTTTTAATCATCAAGGCCCTTAAGTATTCAAAATCATGATTAGGAAAATAAAATTCTTGTACCATATAAATTTCAAAAGTATCAATGGGGGAAGAGGTAATACCCGATGGACACAATCCCAGAAGTTTTCAATAGTTCTGGCACTTATCAATTGATTTGAGGTTACCCCTTTCTGTGAGTTCCTAGGGCACTCCATCATACACACATCATCACACGTCTAATCATTTTCAGCTTCTTCAACTTCTTGATCTACATCACATGGGGAGTGTGGTAAGAAACACCTATCACACCAATCAGTGACATTGGCCTCTTCCACAGTAGTAACCCTGGTAGTCAAAGGATCAAGAAAAAATCTATTATCCATGGGTTGAGGTTGTTTATTTCTTGATTCCATGGGCCCCTTACCTCTATTATCTAGTTTTTGATCACCTCTGGGATGATTTCCAAATCTCTACTGACCATTTGGCTTGTGTTGGCCCTGGGAACTTTATCCTATCCCTTTTTCTCGCTCTAGCCGCTTTATAGGATATCTCTTTTACCGCTTTGACCAAAGTCTTCACAACCTCTTCTAGATCCATATATTTATTTGATTGAGGCCTCTTAGGATTGATTAACTTGACACCCTCTCTCTTAGGAGGCTTTCCAACTACTTTGATGTTATTTTCTATTTGTAAGGCCATGGTGAAATCCTGCCTCAATGTTCCCAGGTTCTTATCTCTCAAGAATGAAGTGGCCTTTTATCAAAATCACCGAATATTTTATCAAATAGGACTCATCACTTGGCCTTAGGATTATAGGTAGCCTATTCAAGGTCTTATTGAACCTAGTATTAAAATCATGGAAATATTCATTTGGATTTTTCTTTATATTTTCAAATTCAGATAAAAGGAACCTAGGATTTGTCTTATCCCCATATTACAATCTAAAGGAATTTTTCATCTCAGTCCATGAGTCTATTGAATTATCTAGTAATGACTTGTACCAATCATGTGCATCCTCCTCAAGAGTATGAATAAACAACTTTATATACACGTCTTAAAAATCAATTTCAAAATATTCCATCATATTGACAAAGATTCTTAAATGGTGGTCACCAATGATGGAATTATTCCCTTGAAATTTTTGCAACCTATTTCTAACATCTTGTGGCACCATATTTGGAAATCCAACCATACCTCTGAAATTTATTGGTCCAAAAGTATTGAAAATAAAAGGAGGTCTAGTTGAAGGTTGAGCCATATTGCCTTGATGAGGTGAATTTGTAGGAGAATCAAAATGATAAGGGATGAGGGGTCTCTGGGGCATAGGAGTAAAAATCTCAAAGTAAATATCCTCTAATGAGTTAGTTTTTTCAAAACCCTATCAACCTTGGAAGAAACATGGGAAAACTGAGAGGAACACTTTTCAGACATAAATGATGGCTCCTCTCCAGTTGGAGAAATCAAATTTATACAAGGATTACTTATTTTAGAATCACTTGAAGACGTATGGTAATATTCAACCACAAATTGATCACCTTTCAAAACTGATATCTCCTTTCTTGATTCTTGATTTCTAATGACTTTCTAGACTTGTTTTCCTTCTAAATTTGCTTTTCCTAGTTTTGGAAACAATTTTTAGTAGGATACCTAGTGAAGAAAGACCTTCTTCCCTCCAACTTTGCAAATATTAACGAAAAATTTCACTTGACACAGGTTAAAACACTTATAATCATTAAAATTTCAATTTAACACAGAGTCACCACTAAGGATTTTCACCTTAGTTGTGTAGATGCACTATAAGTAACTTGCCAATTGTCTATCAATGCTTAATTTATGCAAATCTTAACAGATCTAACCTTCTTTTACCCACATTTATCACTAATGATGGAAATTTAGTACAAATCACCGCTAGAAGCTGGTAATAATGCACAATAAACTTATGATCTTGCAAAAATTTTACAAATATCAACAAAGGATTATGTTTAAATAATGTATTTGTACATAAACCATGTAAGAAACATTACCAGGGTCAATATGTGTATGCATTTGTAAAAATAGTCCCCAGAAATGGTGCCACTTTGGTGTTGGTGTTGCAAAAATAGATCCTAAAGTCCAGAGGTAGGTCCACAAATGAGCGCGTGCCCTCCATGTGTCCTGCACTCCAAGAAAGTTTCCTCGACCATTGAAAAGTCTCGGTATAGATAAAGAGAAGCCGTGGAAGCCTCCACATGTCTCTTTGGCACAACTGTAAAGGTGAAGTCTAGAGGTGGGTCCCCAAATGAGTGTGGACCCTCCACGCAGTCAAAACCTGAGAGAGTTGCATCAGCCAATGAAAATTCTGAGCAAGGGCAGAGCCAGTAGAAGCCTCCACGTGTTTCTTCGACGCTCTTTCAAAAGTAAAATTCAGGGGCGGGACCTCAAGTGAGCGCAAGCTCTCCACATGTCTAGGGTCCAACAAATTTGCACCGGTCATTGAAAATTTTGAGCATGGGAAGATGTAGCAAAACCTACATGTGTCTCTTAAGCATAACTCCAAAGGTCAAAACCAAAGGTAGATCCTCAAATGAGCATAGTTCCTCCATGTGTCCTTTTGCAAGTCTCTAGCATTTACCTTATAATTTCATGCCCTTCACCATAATGCATCAAAATATCAAATAGACCCACCACGCCACATCCAATTATAAAAGACCACGTATCCACGAGATGTTGGGATAGGATTTACAAAGGAGACAAAATCATGGAAGACACCCAAAAACAAAAGTTTTCCTTGTGAAGAGAAGACTACAAATAATACCAAGACTCAATGTGATCCATGACCCAAGGAAAGGACTTGACAATGAAACCCTGATGAAGGAAAATAATTACACATCGATAGAGGAAGACAGAACGTGTATCAAACTAGGTGGGCTGATAATTTTTAAATGAAAAAGGGGAAAGATTACAATTGAGCACCAACACCAGCTCTGACTCGGGGATGGGCACTCCCTATTAATGCCCCAAGAACAACATAAAATACCATGTGCCAAAAAAATCCATTGGGAAATGGATTTAAGCACTAGTTTACAGAGAAAAAAACAATTTCCAACACCCCAGGGACAAATGGAGAAACCAACAAAAACCAGCCGCCAAGGACTGGATGAACCAAAACAAAAAAATGTAGAAACAAAAAAGAACTAAAAGATTGTACACTGTATAATGATGTGTACCTTGATTCTGAGAAATCAATCAAGGAAATGTTTCAAGTGCTTTCCATTAATAGGCAACTCAAGCAATTCCCCATCTAGATCTTTTAGGAAGAAGGTGTGCTCACCGATCCTAATATCAATAGAATAAGGGCCCATCCATAATGCATCAAAATTTCCATGTTTTCCCTTATCCTCATGTTTGCTATCCCATAGTAGCACCAGATCTCCTACACTAAAAACTCTTGGGGTAACCTTTTTGTCAAACAGTTTCTTCATTTTCTCCCTAAACTTCACATGTCTTTGATGGGATTCTCTTCTCTCTTCATCTAGTTCAACAATTTGATTGATCCGTGCATCATAGGGACTAACCTCTTGGTCCTCCAACTGTCGATGAATTGATATGAAGATAATTGCATATGCAGGGGAAGTAGAGCTTGAGTTCCATACACCAATTCAAATGGGCTCTTTCTAGTAGCTCTTTTAACAATAATTCATTAGCCCAAACAACAAACTTCAATTTCTCACCCCACTTTCTTTTATTTATCTCCAAAGTTCTTCTGATTATTTTCAATAAATTTTTGTTGCTCGACTCAGCTTTATCCATTACCTTGGGGATTATAATTGGATGCATATGATAAATTTATCCCATACTCCTGACACATGGCTACCAAAGGTTTAGCTCGAAAACTCATAGCATTGTCAGTAATTATTTTGGCAGGTACTCCAAACCTATAAATGATATGATTCAAAATGAAATCCATGAAAATTTGGTGGGTTTCCTTCTTAGTGGGGATTTCCTCCACCCATTTGGTGAAGTAATCAGTGGCCACCAATATCCACTTGTGGCCTGCACTTGAAGAATCTGAAATTTCCCCAACAAATTCCATTCCCCACTACTTAAAAGGGGCTTCAATTGACACTGGATGCAAAGGGAGGGATCCTGAAGCTTTCAATCTTCCTAAAAATGTTGACAACTCTCACACTTTCTTACCAATAAAGTTGTATCCTTAAAAAGTGTTGGCCACCAGTAACCAACCCTTAAGATCTTATGGGTGTTACTCTCCCAGAAAAATGCCCCCATAAACTCCTCCATGGAAATCAGCAATTATTTTTGGGGCCTCATCCTCAGTGATACACCTTAAGAGAACTCCCTCAGGGTTCTTCCAAGCCAACCCATAATCAGTGATGACATATTTTTGGGAAGCTAACCTAAGTGCTCTCTTTTGATTCTTTCTTAAGTACTCAGGGGATTGCAGATGCTTGAGATAAAAAATAATATCCTTGTACCATTCAGAATTTATCAATTTCTCAAGAATATTCACACTTTCTTCTTCAATCTCATTTATCTCAACTGTCTACAGATTGATTTCTGTCATTAGCTTTTCCAGGCCCAAACCTCTGACCAATTTTGTAGTTTGGATGTCCATATCATATTCTTGTAATAAATGCCCCAATGATGATACAGTCTAAGAATCTCCTCGCAAGGTGTTCGGGATCCATATTCCCTTATCAAAATCTTTTCTAAATGCTTGCATTTATTCTCTTCCTTGAAATTTTCCTTCTAGAATTTTCTATGCGCAACATCCCGCATACCCCACTTAGCCCCCGTGTCCCATTTCTTTTCCCCATTTTTCCACGTACACTTTTCTCGCCCTCTTGATCTTCAAGGATGTAATAAACCGCCCCCCGCTCCTCACAAGGTGTTCGGGATCCAGAAGATCTCTTTGGATATGCGTTAACATCCCGCCCCACTTAGCCACCGTGTCCTTTGTTTTCCCCTTTTGATCTTCGCAGAACCGCCGCCCTACAGGGCGGCGGTCTCGTGACCGCCACCCTGAACAGGCAGCGCGGCCCCGGCGGCGCAGCACATTTTCCGTAATGCCCTTTTGGCGCGACCCGCGTGAAATATCACGTTTCACCAGCTTTTCTTTGCCGACTTGAGCATGCATTAATGTTTTTGGTCCCCTGGAACAGTGTTTTTCCTTTGTTTATTGTTTAGGAGTTCAATTTGGTTTTGATTCTTGGGTGTTTGAATTCCTATAAATGCATGGTTTGTGTACATGCAAATGGTCTGATTTTGGTCTGAATTTTGGCTGAGTTTGTGTGAAGAATTTGAGCTGGAGTTTTGATCACCATTTTTCCTTGTTAGAGTCTTCTCGGTTTTTAGTATTTTGGTTAGCTTGCTTTAGGATTGATAGCATAGTTTACTTCATACTTGGTTTAGCATTGCTCACCGCTTGGTAAGCCACGCACCCATCTTGTGCAAAGCAAGGTGCTTGTTGCTCCATCCAATCCGGTTAGAAGCTTGCCTCTCCAATTCCTTTTGCTGTAAATTTGTTTTATATGACTTAGAGTTCTTAGTTCAATTCATCAGATACCCGGTTAGCTTTATTCAAATTGTAAGCCACATATCCAACTTGTGCAAGCAGTGTCTTTATTTTGGAACAAAATAGCTTAGGAAGCCATTAAAGTTGCAGGTTTTGCTCTTCGTATAGGATAGTCAAAGGTTCTGGTCGCTTCACGTTGCATGACTCGCAGTAAAATCCCGCTAGGAATCGCATAAGCCAAGCTCAGACTCTTGCGCTATCCCTCTCCTACTCGCATTCTCGGTTTGCATTCTGAGCCGTCCTTGTCCCAAAATCTACTCCTATCGGTGCTAGCATTACACGCTTTTCTGGATCCAAGTGAACACGAAAGAACGAGAAGATCATACTGAGGGGACGAGATCACATACACCATCGGATTCGCCACTGTTCTGCGAAGTCCAGGTTTTAAATTTCAAAGTTCTAGTCAGATTTATATCAAATAGAGTAGTTAATCACTTTATTTCATTTCATTCTATTCTCGATATCCAGTGTGAAGTCATGGGGATTGATAGTTTCTGAGAAACTATGATTCACTCCTCACTTCTGAGGTAGGATCGAGAATCTTGCAGGTAGATTAGACAGGCTATCATATTTATTTAGAATAATTCTACAAATTGCACAGGCAAATAACCACACTCGGTTATCTTGTCTGTTTTAAATTATTGTTTAGTTATTATTTCTAGATACGCTTAAAATAGTTTGTTTTCCTTAGAATTGTTAGAATATTTCTTATAAAGATAAAGGTTATATATGTTAGATTTATTTCACATAGTTAGAATTTATTTCATTACAGCTTAGATTACATTTTGTTTCAGATGACAATCACGGACCTCAAGAGCCTGTGGAATATATATTTGAGCCAATCGTGCCTCAACCAAACCTCGCCACAAAGAATAGTTGACATAGACCAAAATCTCAGATACAAGTATTCCGAACAACCGCAGATCTACAACCGATCACCTCACAAGCTAAGAGGATTAAACATGAAGATGACCAAGCACACACGTTTTGGTCAAGTCACCAAACTACAGATTACCCTAGAAAATATCCACATGACTATAGAAGGGCTCGAAGAGAACAAACATTCGGGTGTGATCCTTTAGTTCCACAAATGCCATGACGCTGAGACACCCTCGTAGATATAGATACCACTTAAGAATCCAAGTCATAAGAACACCCGTAAGGTATTCTCGAGAAGATCGCACAACCGCTGGTTCTAAACATAGAAGGTTAAAAGCATACGATTATCGGATACTAGGGATTAGAACTTGATCTCGCGTATGACCATAACAGACCGCAACAACCAAGAGTCTATGGTTGTGATCCACAAACCCACACAAGCCCAACGAATCCACAAGTCAATCCGATATAGACACCGGCCTACGCACACTAGTATTTCAGTCTACCACCCACTTCCACCTATCATCATCCAACAACTTATCCCTACTAGATATAACAAGCTAACGAAGCTAGAGAATTCTCGACTAGGCCGGAAAATCGTCCATAGAATCAACTATATCCGCCATATGACCTTATCAGGAGATATACACGAAACAATCCCAGGTCATTTTCCACGTATTCCGCAACCCATAGATCGAATCACGCCAGAGCTCGATATTGATTGGAGCCTTCGAGCAGTCATCCTCGCTGATCGATCTATCACACCACCTGTTAGAAGGGCCTTCTTAGCCTTAGATTCACAAATTCCACTAGTGCGTGTCGAAGACATTAGATTGCCTAACTAGTTTGTCTGCATATTCTACCCCCACCGGCTGTCTCGGCACGACCTCGGGAGGTCGGGTACGCGGAAGAGTCACTTGTTGATTCTCACGCTCGCCTGTCACTTTTCCGACGTACAAAATTGGTGAACCCGACGTGAATCAAACAATTATTTCACCTTCTCTTTGAGAAGTTTCATCTTCTCTCTTTCACCTTCGCTTCTTTCCCATTATTCTCATGGTATTCATATACCCCCCGAATATGTCGGGATTCGACGCATACTGGCACCCTCCCCCGGGTCTTGAGGCATACTACGCCCAATGTAATAGGGAATCATCACCCTCGCTCTCAAAGATGGGGTGACAACTATTCAACTAATCAGTTTGTCAACTCAAACCCCAAGAACCGATATAGTTTGTCTCTTCAAACCGAGGAGTTAGATCAACCCCTCGAACCAACAAACAGTAACCTTCAGTTCCAACAATATGACGCTTTACAGAGAATCTGTTCATCTCCTCAAATGTTACTCTGACCACATATTAGTAGACAATCGATCCATACCTGGTCTTAGACGATGGACAATCAATACCTTATCCTAGAGTGAACAACGCTCCTGGGTATGTACCCACCTATAGAGGTTTACAAGCACAACCCGAGACCCATTTTCAAGAAAATACCTCTACAGGAAATATTCTTGGAGAAACTTGGCAAGATAGCAATCAGTTCATGACAGGCTATCACATGCCTATACAACACCAGGGTACACAACAAACGCCGCTCAGGCAAAGTACCGTGACTTCACCAAATGAAGTCATTTCAACGTTAGTAGAAAGAGTGAGAGGGTTAGAACTTGCTCAAGCAAATCAAAATTCTCCGTTCATGCAAACGGGGAGTTCCAATCCTCCATACCACTCTGGCCAAGTAGATCTCCTCACAGGAGTAGGCACGTTAGGCATGCCTCCTCAATTTCCTCAACAAGTGCCAACTAGACCCACTATCGCTAGCACTGTTCCTCCAGGTCTAGTACAGAGCAATCCATTCCTGGATAATACCCCTTCGTACTTAAACATGTATTCAAAATCGCCACAAGGGGATATGTTCTCCTCTCCCGACATGTTTGCTCCAACGCAGGGACCTCCTTATGCCCCTGCCAACGCGTACGTTATGCCATATCAACAACCCATTCCCACCATTGCTCCCGCAAAGAACCACCATCAATGGTCGAAAGCTATGCAATAGGGACATATTCAGAATATCTAAAGGAACCCTTAGATTTCACCATACGAAGCGTCATGCTTCCAAGACCTCTCCCTGATTTGCCCAAGTTCAAGGGCGAGGGAGATCCAAACGCGCACATCAAAGCTTACGCTACAGCCATACGAGAATTACTCCCTTGGGATGGGGTTGTTGCTAAAATATTTCCCAAAACACTGGAAGGCATCGCTCTCGATTGGTATTATAGAATACCTGAGGCTTCCATACATTCATTTAAACAACTCGTGTCAGAGTTCATCAAAGCCTTCGACATGAACAAACTACTGAGAACAGGAATCAGGGAATTCTTGCATATCAAACAAGAACACAATGAATCTGTCGCTCATTTCATCCAGAGGTGGCGTACAGTTCTTTATTCATCAACAAGTGCTCCAAACATGGATCAGATGGAACTATGTGATTTATTCCTTCATTCTCTCAACAGAGAAGTGAAGGAAGAAGTCCAGAAGTTCCCACTAAGGACTTATGATGAGGTACTTGAGAGCGCTCTGCGAATTGATCAAGCAGCAATAGATAGTGGTCGTAAGACTTACGGAGCAAATGGGAGGTTAATCACCTCCACTCAAAATACTACAACTACCACAAATGTCAATCAAGGACCCAAAATCCTTAACAAAAATCGTGGGGTAACAACGGATGGGGTAACCGACCAACCCAAGAGGGTAAATGTTGTTAATACTCCGTCACAAACAAACAATCAACGAAACAACAATTTTACCCCAACGGTCAATACAATGGGATTTTAATCATCCACAACAACAACAACAACAACGGTGAAATCCCATACAAGGGCTAAGCCAAAACTCATTTGGTTACCAAAACCAAAGTCAAAACCAAAAACAACAATTCCAAAACTTTGTCCTAATAGCAACAGCTTGATCGGAATTTTAGGCCACAATACACACCAAACCAACAAAACGGGAATTATAATCCCAATTTTATTGTGGTTTCCATAAAATTCATGGTCACGACACTAGAACGTGTCGTGACTACAATAAATTTATGCAACGCTTGCCGAAGAACAAAGACAGCTTCTTCAGACTTGTTTTTGGCGTATCCCGCCTCATCATCACCAAATACTCTCGCAGGGGCAGTTTCCCCTCAGAATGCTCCCCTCAGGATCTTTAACGATCCGCTCCCAAATCATGATAGCAATAGGCTGAATCCAACCGGAACAAACAAAGGTGCAATAACGGGAAACAATGATCATGAAGCTTCGACTTCATTAAATCCATCAGTTGCGCCACAGTTGGGAGCTCAACCAAGACCTAAGATAGTTAGTTTGGTAGAATTAGACGCTGAACTACCTATCGAAGCTATAACAAGAACACGAGAGTATTTCTCTCAACCGAGCCCAAGTCATCTGCCAGAGATAGATAGGAGTCAACAAATAATTGAAAAACCCATCGGTGCCTATGATTTAATTAGTGACCTAACAAAGACCTTTTCACACATTTCATTCTTGGACTTGCTAAAGAACTCTCCCCCTCACAGAGCTGCTCTTTTAGAAGCATTAGGTCTAGGCCATCTAATTAACATCACTCCACCTCCTGAAACACAAGTAAATCACGTAGATTTTGATATCCATCCTCCGGGGCAGCCGGACAAGGATGTCGAATTCATCTTCGAAATAAGTAAAATGCCCACAGATGCTGAGATCGCACGCCGAGGTGACCCAGCCTTACACTTGCAAGTGTGGGTTTATAATAACTATGTAAAACGGGCAATGGTTGACGACGGGGCCGCAGTTAACATAGTCCCTTTCTCTTTCCTCCAAAAACTTGGATATGGAGAAACGAACTGTTCTACTACACGAAATACCTTGAGAGGCTATGATAGCCTTAAAGCCACTTCAATAGGAACTATAATACTGCCGGTCACCTTAGGGCCCAAAACCATCTTGACTGAATTCTATATTATAGATCGGGAAACTAACTATAATATGATCCTCGACCGACCTTGGATACATCGAATGAAGGCAATCCCTTCCACGCTATTTCAAGAAGTAAGATTCTTGCATCTGGGAAAGGTATTCATAGCCAAAGGCGATCCAAAACCTTTCGATTTGCACCTAGCTGATTTAAAGAAAAGACCAGGGGTGCACTCAGAATTTGAACTTCCAACAAACCAACTTAATAAACCCTCTGACCCAAAGCCAGAGGAAAAGTTGATACCTACGACGGATCTCGAAACTACCAGCATAGCCAAAACAACTCCAACACCTAAAGGTAAAACTAAAGAAACAATATCATTAGGGACTACTGCGAAGATCGTTGAGTTGATAGAACAAGATTCACCAATGTTCTTACCATTCGATTCAAGAGGGCATGGGATTTTCCCTAGGTGTTGGTTCCTCGCAAGAAAGATCTCTCGTATGGTAGAAGAAGAGAGTGTGCAAACGCAGCAGATACCCCTACATCTATACTCCCGCTAAGTATTGACTCTCCATTTCGATGGAGCTAAATGCCGTTATGGAGCGGGGCAGGTATAATTTTACCTCGCCCGAGGAGAAGGTCCTCCCATTCTCTTTAAGTTAAACTTTGAATGCACAAATAACGGCGCCGAGTACGAAGCTCTCCTCCTTGGCCTTACCTTAGCCAAAAGAATTGGTATTGATAACATCGTAGTCCCTGAGACTCGCAATTAGTAACAAACCAAGTTTCAAATATATGAAACTAAAGCCGAACATTTACAACTCTACAAAAACGTCAGTATTAGATTTAAGCAAGGCGTTTAACTTCATATCCATCAAGCGATCCCGCGAGAGAAAAATCTTCTCGCCGATTCAATAAAGAACCTCAAAGATCACGCTTCACTCCAAGCAATGAGCTAGAGGATACTCACTTCACAAGATCCATTCGTAATCTAACCATTAATAAAAACAATGACAAATCCTCTTTCAAACAATGAATCTACCGTCCTAGACCATGTTGGAAACGATGCGGCTACTTTGATTACTTAAATGCCTATGCAGCACTACATCTCTCTATCACACGCTAGATTTATCTCTCGATTCCGCATTCATCTTCCTACTTCGAAATCCCGTAACGGGTCTTCCTCACAAAGGGAACCTAACATATACGCAATAGAAAATGGGGATGATATAGATTTACCTCCAAAGACCACCTCGAGTTCGAAGAGGGTAACGCCTCTTTAATCGAAGAAACAATCGATGTCAACATCGGGACGGAAGATGAGCCAAGAATCTTGAAACTAGGATCTTCATTAACCCTGAAGTGGAAATACATACTCAAGTTCTCAAAGAACATCAAAAGGCATTTGCATTTAATTACAAGAGATGACAGGAGTCGCACCCCACATCATGGTGCACAACCTCGTCACTAGATCGATGCAAAGCCAATTAAGCAAAAATCAGACCTATGAAGCCCAAGGTAGCCCTCATGGTAAAAGAGGAGGTAATAAAACTCCTTCGTAGGATTTATCAAGCCAGTTGACTACTCCCAATGGGTATCTAATATCGCTCCCGCTTCTCAAGAAAAACGGAAAGATACGCATCTCGCATAGATTTTCGAGATATCAACAAAGCTTGTCCTAAAGACGACTTCCCATTACCATCCATGACGTTATTGTTGATGCAACAACTGGTTTTGAACTCTTGTCTCTCATGGATGGATTCTCGGATACAATCAAATCAGAATATCCGAGCAAGATCAAGCTAAAACCACCTTTATAACTCCTTGGGAACCTATTGCTACGCTTATGCCATTCGGTCTCAAGAACGCCTGGTGCATACATACCAATGGGCTATGACTTATATATTTCACGATTTAATTCATAAGATCGTGGAATCCTACGTAGATGACTTGTTGGCTAAGGCCAAGAAGCATTGCCAGACCATCCCGAAGTACTCCGCCATTCTTTCACGCTTAATAGAATACGGAGTTACGCTAAATCCGAGAAATGCGTCTTTGGTGTAACAGAGGAAAACTCCTAGGTTACATCATATCGTCACGAGGGATCGATGTTGATCCAACCAAAATTCGGCTGTCCTCGAAATGGTCCCACCTCGAGTGAATCTGAATCGATCATTTCTCGAAAGTCGGGTGCAATCCGAGATTTATCCCGATCTAAGCTTCGCCGTTCATCCAATCAACAATTTACTCAAGAAAGACTATAGCATTGATTGGACTGAAGATTGCAATGAAGCTTTCAACGCAGTTAAGCGTTTCTTATTATCACCACCCACGCTAATGCCACCTAAGTTAGATCACCCGTTAATTCTATACTCACGGGCTACCGATGTCTCGCTGGCCTGTATGTTGGCCCAGGAAGACGATGACAAGAGAGAGCGTGCAATTTATTTCATTAGCCGAACATTGCTCGACTATGAAACACGCTATACACAAGCAGAGCGAGAATGTCTTGCCATAGTCTTTGCTACTAAACGTCTAAGACATTACATGCTGAATCAAGAAACAAAGGTCATGGTAAAGACAGACCATTTACGGACTTTTCTCACACAAGGGTCCTTGTCCAAAAAAGCTGGACGTTTTATAACCTTAATGGGAGAGTTCGAATTAACGTTTGTAAACCAGAAGTCAGTTAAAGGACAAATCATCGCAGATTGGTTAGCTGACAACCCATTAGACGGAGGCGATTTAGTAGATTTAGACTTTCCAGATGAATGCGTATACTACATCGAAACTCGACCTGCTATCTCTGAGTGCCCTTGGTACACTGATATCATTAATTATATCATGGACCATACGTACCCGGAGGCAGTTACACCGCAACAAAGAAGGCGGTTACGCATAATCGTATCTAAATATGTCATCATAGAGCAGGTGCTCTATCGAAAAGCATTCGATGGAATGCTTCTAAGGTGTGTCGACACAGAAGAATCCAAGAAGATTCTCCATGAATCTCACAGCGGTATATGTGGAGGCCACTTCGGTGGCCATGCCACCGCTCGAAAAATACATCGAATGGGCTATTTCTGGCCCACTCTAGAACATGACGCGATAGAGTTTGCACGCAGGTGTCATAAGTGCCAAGAATTCTCTCACGAGATCCACATGCCAGCACAGGCTCTGCAACCAATCGCTACTCCATGGCCCTTTTCTACATGGGGCCTAGACTTAATAGGGAAATTCTCTCCCTCATCCACAGATGGCCACAATTTTATAATCACGGCCACTGAGTATTTTACCAAATGGGTAGAGGCTATGCCTCTTACTACCGTACCTGGCTCGGTGATCGCTAAGTTCATCTTGAATCAAATCATTCAGTAGGTACTGTATCCCGCAAATCATTATCTCTGATAATGGAACTTCTTTCAAAAATGAAGAAGTTCGTGAACTATGCAGTAAGTTCAAAATAAGCCATCATACGGCTTCCTTGTATTATCCCCAAGCCAATGGACAGGCTGAAGCAACAAACAAAACGCTGAAAGCCATTCTCCTTAAAACGGTGAAAGAAAACAAGCGAGATTGGCACTTGAAGTTATACCCGGCCTTGTGGGCCCACCGAACCTCAATAAGAACACCAACGGGAGCAACTCCTTTCTCGCTAGTATTTGGGGCAGAAGCAGTTCTCCCGCTTGAGGTCGAAATACCCAGTCTCCGCATTTCACTACAAGGGATTCTGGATGAAGACGCTTACAGAGAAGCACGTCTCTCCCAACTAGAAAGCCTAGATGAAACTAGGTTAGATGCTGAACAGCAGCATAGAGCTTATGCTGACCGAATGTGCCGGCAGTATAACAAGAAGGTCTATGAACGCGACATATATGAAGGTGATCTAGTTCTAAGACTAGATAGCCGGATCGACAAGAAGACCGGCGAAGGAAGGAAATTCCGGCCCAAATGGTTGGGCCCATACCGAGTCATGAAGGACTACGGGAATGGTGCTTATCTCTTATGCACGCTAGAAGGTGAGGAGTTTGGCGAAACAGTCAATTCCCTCCACCTCAAACGTTTCTATGCATAAGCAGCAAGCGCTGCCTATATAACTATCTACATTGCATTTTCATATAAATTAGGATCATTTTGTCCACTTGTTCTTACACAAATTGTGATCAAGGAATCTATTCTCAAAGTAATTCATTACAAACTCATGATGTTGATTGGCACAAAACTTTCTAATCATACCTCTCCATCTTCGTATCATCAAGTCAACTTGGAATCTTTTATCAAATAAAATCAAACATGACGAAGTCCTAACGGTAACCATACCAAGATCTGCAAGTTTGTTCTCGCTTTGATTTCTTCTCAGGATAGGTGTCTTGCCTATGGTCTGTTCTAGAAGCTTCATGGTGTCACATCTATCCCATATACACATCTCTTTGGAAACAAGCATATACTGACATTTTACTCAAAAAGACAAGTCAAAAAGTGATTAAACAGAAAATTTTATTTTTACACATTTCCTTGCTTCCCAACCTTCGGTGATGAGCTTCAAGGTCTCTTACTAGTGACGTAGGGTTGGGAAAGGATGGAAATGCCCTTACTCGCCTATGCCTTGCCCACGGTGATAAACCCACGCTTCTTACTAGTAGCATGGGGCAAAGTGTAGGGGGTCCTCTAGACAATGCAAAACGTTAAAAGGTCATAAACAAACTATTCAAACTTTGAGTCAAAAACGAATGAATCAGATGCTCAAAATTCCAAGAGAGTTAAAAATCCTAAAACCCAGATTTTGTCTACTATGTGGCCATCTACGGGTCTAAGTCTGGATAAACCGCAAAGCAAGTCAGCACCCAAAACTATGAAGTCATTCAGGTAGAGTAAGCTTGTAGTTTTCAATTTGGTTCCACCAAAGCTTCGTCTGTCTTTCATCACTATCATTTCACCATATTTCATAACTTGCGCCCTTCTCGCTCTTGGTGATGAGCCCTCGCATCTTACTAGTCATGCGTGGAGTTAGGAGTGGGGCAAGTTAACTGCTCATCATATCGGTTATTTTCATCACTTTGCCAAAACAAACATGAGGTATCCAAATTGCTCACGTAAAAAGTTAAGATTTAAGATCACAATATATCTACAATATCATGTATCAAAGATCATGAAACACAAAAAGAAAGCAAACATTTGCATCATCTCGCTTTCCATTGCATACATTCTAGAAAGCATATAAAACATACATCGTAGTATACACAAAGCAGTCGGAAATAGAAAGGAAAACACAAGTGACAAAGTTTTGATCCAAAAACGAATGCATATATATAAATAATCAATGTTTATATACAATGCCATCATGCACTAGGCATGGTCAAAATGCTCAAAGAGCCCGTGATATACAAAAGAATCTATAATACAAAAATACATAGGAGCCAAGTGGCCTCTCAACCCCTACGCGATCCCGCCGAAGGTGCGCGCCCTCGCCTAGGACTCCGGCTACGCCGGCGCTCTGAATGGACGGAGGGCTCAGGGTCCCGAGGAGCAGCCGTGGTCTCGCCATGAGAATGGCTCCTCATAAGACGCTCGGCTGTCCTATAGCCCGCCAACTCTGTACGGAGAGTCGACACCATCTTGGCCACATGCCAAACGGGAGCGAAGACGCCGCATGCTCACCGCCGCCGAGGGCTCCCAACATCTACAGATATAGCTCCGCACGGGTCTTATCCATAGGGATCATCGTGAGAATCGCAGACATACCCTACGGATGAGATCCCGCCACTCGTCAACAGCCTCTCGCAAAACAAAGAAGAAAAACGAATTAGAAACTAGGCAAGAGGCTAAAAAACAAGATACAAATATAAGGAGAGATAGCAATAAAACAAGTCCTAAATCAAACTAACACCGAAAGGGAGAGAGGATAACTTACTCGGGTCACCGGCCTCCAAGATGGGTCACTAGGGGCCGCACCCGCCGCAGATGCCGCCGCCGACCGTGGGAGCTGCTCCCGTAGGGGCAACATGACGCCCGCAAATGGACTCATCATCTCTCCACCACGCCCCGGGAGAGTGGCTCCTCCGAAACCAGAGTCTCTCTCTCTGCTCACTCGCTCCCCTCTCTCTCGCCGCATGATATCCCGAGTGTCATGCCACTCAGATCACTCTCATCCGTCTCGCTCCTCCGACCTCCTCTCGTGGACTCCTCGTAATCGGAGTCAATATCTATAGGGTCATCGCTACTATGAGCAGGACCCGCAGTAATCCGAAGTAAAGGTGCCCGAGGCGCACCAGCTCTCCCTCTGGCCCGAACTATCCCCCTGGCTGCAATAGGAATACCAGGAGTGACCACTGTCCAACCACGGCCTCTAGGCCCCCCTCTAGCCTCGCGGACTGATCTATAAACCGGTGCCACTGGAGGAAGCATGCCCACATATGGGAGGCCGAACTACTGAGGAACCCTGCCGAAAGGATGTACCTCTACTCGTCCCACACGGTCAATAAGCTGCCCTGTGGTGGAGCAAGAGATCAATGTGAGAGCCTCCTCTCCCCAAATGCCGGCCATGAGCCGGTACGGTGTGGCCTCCATATCTGTTGTGGTGAGGGAAGCTACTGGCTGGTGAGGTGCTCTAAGACCGACATGTCCGACCATCCGGCTGCCCTCACAGCCCCGGATCTCGCCACCTCCACGCCTCGCCATAGGGAATGAAGCGCTCATACACCCAACTCATAACTAGAGTAGGGTGGCTCAAAGATCGTCCCCGTAAACGGACCACCCCGTATAAGTCATGATAAGTGGTCCCCAAAATGTCTCGCACCCTGTGCGTATATCCGACCATGCCCTCTATCTCGTGCAATGATGGGGGCCCAAAGAAGATAACAATGTATCCCCTCCCTTGTCCCCGATCGCCTCGAGGCAAGGATCCCCATGATGGCCTCATTGCCGAAATACGGGGATGGGCAAAGAAGGAATGGATCTAACTCTCACTCCCTTCTTCGGCCCCGTGGAAATAGCCGCATCCCCATATACCTCGCCCACCGTGCAACTGTGTGCCTGACCCACTGCCTCTGGCAGAGCCTCCTCCCCGATGATCGGGACCCCAAAATACGGTAAACATCCTCCAAAGTGTAATAGTCCACTCACCGCGACCCTCGGCAATGGAAAGTGTTCCGATCTGCATCCCAATAAGAAAATAAGTCACAAAGGATGTGACTCGATGGCGTAACATGGGGCACACGCGATATACGCAATATGCCGGCCCTCTGCAACGTGTCCTCCTCGTCTGGCGAAAGGGCATCCAATACCCCGGCAACCAATCACACTCTCTCTCCCGGCTCCATCTAATGTACTCCTCCCTCGCCTGCATACACCCAAAAACACACAAAATAGAGCAAGTTAGTATCTAATCATATCAAGAGAATCATAAAAACATATAGAAATGCTAAAAATACAAGTGTAAGTTTCAAAAGAGGTTCTTTTGCATTCTCAGGCAAAACCGCCGCCCGAGCAGGGGGCGGCTTTTGAACCGCCGCCTTTAAAGGCGGCGGTCTCAGAACCGCCGCCCGATCGGGCGGCGGTGTCAGAACCGCCCCGGCCAGGCGGGGCGGTCGTGGTCCGAAAACCCGCGGGTTTTTAACCCTAAAAAGTCCAAAAAACGCAAAAATAGACCATTTTAGCTAAAAAAAGAGCCTACCCAGTAGGCGCCCCCCCTAGATGGACCTTTTGAACCAAACATTTTCAAAAATAACCCCCCCATTACAAATAATTTGCCATTTCAAATTTGAAGGGGGAAAAATGCAAAATTGAAGAAAACCAACCTGTGATCTCGCGGGGTGGCGTTCCGCACGTGGAGGCATGATCACGATCTCACTGCGGACGTTTCGACTATACTCACGCGAGAAACCGTCACCGTGGGTCCCAGAGCTCAAAATCGATCAAATCAACTCGCGCAAATGAATAGGAAAATGGGCCCACTTTCATATATATATTGTTCTATTTCGTCTTAAAATGACTTTTTCGCAGTTCGAGCGCTGACGAGGTAAGTTCCTATCCCCGCACAAATGGTACTCCTCTTTCCCTGTTATTTTAGCGTTTATTTTTCAAATTATTGTATCTATCTGCACTTGAGATCTCTTTTCATTTTGCAGGTAGCGGGAATTTCGATGGCGCCATTTCGACACACCTGACGTGTAAGGTATAACTTCTAAACCCCCATTTCGGGATCGCCATACTGACCCACCGCTTTATGCCCTTTCATGGCTAAAACGCTTCTCCGAGGGGGCAATATGTACGTACTCCAAAATCAGTAAGGTACTCGTATCGCTGAACGGTGTAATAAATGCCCCAATGATGATACAGGTCTCCTCGCAAGGTGTTCGGGATCCAGAAAGAGCTCTTCGGATATGCGTTAACATCCCGCATACCCCACTTAGCCCCCGTGTCCTTTGTTTTCCCCTTTTTCCCTCTTTTCTTGCCCCTTTTGATCTTCAGTGACGAAACCGCCGCCCTGCAGGGACGGCGGTCTCGTGACCGCCGCCCTGAACAGGCGGCGGCGGTCTCAGAATCGCCGCCCCGCAGAGCGGCGGTCCCGGGCACGCTTTCCGTAACGCCTTTTGGTGTGACCCGCGTGAAATATCACGATTTACCAGCTTTTCTTTGCCGACTTGAGCATGCATTAATGTTTTTGGTCCCCTGGAACAGTGTTTTTCCTTTGTTTATTGTTTAGGAGTTCAATTTGGTTTTGATTCTTGGGTGTTTGAATTCCTATAAATGCATGGTTTGTGTACATGCAAATGGTCTGAATTTTGGCTGAGTTTGTGTGAAGAATTTGAGCTGGAGTTTTGATCACCATTTTTCCTTGTTAGAGTCTTCTGGTTTTTAGTATTTTGGTTAGCTTGCTTAGGATTGATAAAGATAGTTTACTTCATACTTGGTTTAGCATTGCTCACCGTTGGTAAGCCACGCACCCATCTTGTGCAAAGCAAAGTGTTGCTGCCCATCCAATCCGGTTAGAAGCTTGCCTCTGAATTCCTCTTTGCTGTAGATTTGTTTTACCGTGACTTAGTTCTTAGTTCAATTCATTGTAGATACCGGTTAGCTTTATTCAACTTGTTAGTAAGCCACATATCCAACTTGTGCAAGCAGTGTCTTTATTTTGGAACAAAATAGCTTAGGAAGCCATTAAAGTTGCAGGTTTTGCTCTTCGTATAGGATAGTCAAAGGTTCTGGTCGCTTCACGTTGCATGACTCGCAGTAAAATCCCGCTAGGAATCGCATAAGCCAAGCTCTGTACTCTTGCGCTATCCCTCTCCTACTCGCATTCTCGGTCTGCATTCTGAGCTGTCCTTGTCCCAAAATCTACTCCTATCGGTGCTAGCATTACACGCTTTTCTGGATCCAAGTGAACACGAAAGAACGAGAAGATCATACTGAGGGGACGAGATCACATACACCATCGGATTCGCCACTGTTCTGCGGAGTCCAGGTTTTAAATTTCAAAGTTCTAGTCAGATTTATATCAAATAGAGTAGTTAATCGCTTTATTTCATTTCATTCTATTCTCGATATTGCCAGGGAAGCTATGGGGATTGATAGTTTCTGAGAAACTATGATTCACTCCTCACTTCTGAGGTAGGATCGAGAATCTTGCAGTAGATTAGACAAAGCTATCATATTTATTTAGAATAATTCTACAAATTGCACAGCATGCAAAATAACCACACTCGCTATCTTGTCTGCTTTAAATTATTGTTTAGTTATTATTTCTAGATACGCTTAAAATAGTTTGTTTTCCTTAGAATTGTTAGAATATTTCTTATAAAGATAAAGGTTATATATGTTAGATTTATTTCACATAGTTAGAATTTATTTCATTACAGCTTAGATTACATTTTGTTTCAGATGACAATCACGGACCTCAAGAGCCTGTGGAATATATATTTGAGCCAATCGTGCCTCAACCAAACCTAGCACAAATATAGTTGACATAGACCAAAATCTCAGGATACAAGTATTCCGAACAACCACGCATTTACAACCGATCACCACGCTAAGAGGATTAAACATAGAGGACGACCAAGCACACACGTTTTGGTCAAGTCAGCCAAACTACAGATTACCCTAGAAAATATCCACATGACTGTAGAAGGGCTCGAAAGAGGACAAATATTCGGGTGTGATCCTTTAGTTCCACAAGACGCTGGAGACACCCTCGTAGACATAGATACCAGCTTAAGAATCCAAGTTGCTAGAACACCTGTGAGGTATTCTGAGAAGATCGCACAACTGCTGGTTCTAAACATAGAAGCTGAAAAGCATACGATTACTGGATACTAGGGATTAGAACTTGATCTCGCGTATGACCATAACAGGACCACAACAACCAAGAGTCTATGGTTGTGATCCACAGATCCCACAGCCCAACGAATCCACAAGTCAGTCAATCCGATATAGACACTAGCCTACGCACACTAGTATTTCAGTCCACCCACTTCCACCTATCATCATCCAACAACCTTATCCCTTACTAGATATAACAATGCTAACGAAAGCTAGGGAATTCTGACTAGGCCGTAAAATCGTCCATAGAGTCAACTATATCCGCCATATGACCTTATCGGAGATATACACGAAACAATCCCGTGTCATATGACCTTATCACCCAGATATACACGAAACAATCCTTGAAAGCAATCCCGCTGTCATTTTCCACGTATTCCACTAGTGCACCCATAGATCGAATCACGCCTCGAGAGCTCGGGTATATCACTTGTTGAGCTCAGCTCACTTGTCGCTTTTCCGTCGATCCCCATGATCGATCTATCACACCAAAACCACTTGGTTAGAAGGGCCTTCTTAGCCTTAGATTCACAAATTCCACTAGTGCCATGTCGAAGACATTAGATTGTCCTAACTAGTTTTAAATTTCGTCATATTCTACCCTCCACCTTTCGAATGGGTACCAAGTTTGCCACCCATGAAGAGTAAGTTTCTACCTAGCCATATTCTTCTAGGTTTATCCTTTGTGCCTAGGTTATATTCTTCAACATATCTCGAGGTTGACATGTGTTTGTTAACAATACATTCGACATTGTCAAAATTTGATTGCATTGCGACCAAACCTCTTGGAATAGTATTGGTTTTCGGTTGAATAACATCCTTACTAAATAAGGTTTCTTTTCCTTCATTTACACAAACCATTGGTTTCGAGTCCATACTTTAATTAGAAAATTATCCTTTATTTTGCAAAAACCTTTGGACACAGGGCATCGTTTTCAAAAACTTTCCAATGCTTGATATTATCGGGGATAGAAAAATTGGTCAATATTTCAATATCATACTCATAATAGGGGATACTATACGGATCTCAAACATTGACCCTAACAATGCCAATTTTTCTACTATAGTATTGTATTTCATATCGTGGAGAACCAAATTGCATGTTTATATTACTTCATTCTTTGATTCTTTGTAACATACAACTTTATGAATTTTTGACTATCAACTTTGAATCTCCTTTAATAATAATGTCTCTAACACCATACTTCCATGCAATCCTTAGACCCAAGAGCAGCATTTCATACTCAACAATATTATTTGTGCACTCAAAATTGAGTTTAAAAGAAAAGTTAAACTCCTCTTGGCTTGGAGATATAAAGAAAACACCAACATTATTACTAGATCTAGAACAAGCCCCATAAAACATCAAGGTCTAAGGAGAACCAACCTACTCAGGATACTTGCACTCATCAATTTTATGCTCCCTATAATCAGCATAACCCACAAAGTTATCAACATCAATGTTTGTGTACAATAATTCATAAGAAGCATTGTTAGGATCCTAAATGTTATGCAACATTTTATTCTCACCGTACAACTTCGAAGGTTCCCCTCAATTTCTATGGTTGCATATGACATGTCCATTTGTACGCTTCCACCCACACTAGCTGCCCATTTTCTAGACAATAACATCCCCCACTTGGTAGGACAGTCCACAATAACCACATTCATGGTTAAGAATTTTCCTAGATAAGCTGCTAATTGCACTACTAATCCCTTGACATATCTAATTACTTGAACTTATCTTGAATCCATAGCATTACATTTCCTGAAATTTACTTTGTTACCTTGATATTTAACTCATTCATTACCTCAAGAGGCATTACATTACATGAGGCTCCTGAATCAAACATGCAGTTATGTACCAACCTATCTTTAATAATCAAAGTGGTAAAAAATGGATCTACATCTAGCTGAGATTCAACCAGAGAATTTCCCAAATACACCTTAGGTGATTCACCCAGTTCCTCTAATGCTTGTGGTATTTCTAACTCTGCAATAATAGGAGGAACCTCTATATTATTAACACTTTTTCCCTAAGTAATCTTTTCTTCCTTAAATCCCAAATATTCGAATGCTCTTTTCCTATGCTTTGGGATCCTAAGTAACTAAAAATGGGAACAATAACCTTGATCTGACTCAAGATTTGGGCTATGTCACAAGGAATATATTTGGGTAGGATAGTATTAGGAGGAAGATTCACAATTTCATCTGATAGTATAGGAGTTTTCACAGTCTGGGCATGGGCAGGAGTATATGTTTTATTTGGGGTAATTAGGCCTTTGCCAGATGTATCTTTCTTAGGGGTTTCCTTTGAGATATTAGTAAGAACTAGAATTTTTGGCTTAGTTTGTGGCCCTCCCCCTTTGACAACCTTACTTATAGTATTATATTATTTCTCCTAAGAAACTACTCCATTCATCAATAGTTGTCTCTCCTCTTCGAAAGGGATCCCTCAATCATACTTTTTAATCATCAAGGCCCGTAATTATTCTAAATCATGATTAGGAAAATCAAATGCTTGTACCATATCAATTTAAAAAGTATAAATGGGGGGAAGAGGTAATACTCAGTGGAAATAATCCTAGAAGTTTTCAATAGTTCTGGCACTTATCAATTTAGTTGAGGTTTCCCCTTCTTGCGTGAGTTCCTAGGGCACTCCATCATACACACGTCATCACATGTCTCATCATCATCTATTTCTTCAACTTATTAATCTACATCATATGGGGAGTGTGGTAAGAAACACCTATCACACCACTTGATAACATTGGTCTCTTCCACTGTAGAAACTATGTCACCAAAGGATCAAAACCAATCTATTCTCCCTAGGTTGAGGCTGTTTATTTCCTGATACCATGGGCCCCTTCCCTCTGTCATCTGGTCTATGATCATCTCGGGATGATTTCCAAATCTCTATTGACCGTGTGTCTTGTGCTGAGCATGGGAACTTTATCCTATCCATTTTTCTACTGTAGCAAGTTTATAGGATATCTCTTTTACCACTCCAACCGAAGTCTTCACAACCTCTTCCAGTCCATATCTTTGTTTGATTGAGGCCTCTCAGGATTGATTAACTTGACACCCTCTGTCTTAAGAGGCTTTCCAACTACTTTGATGTTATTTTCTATTTGTAAGGACATGGTGAAAGCTTGCCTCAATGTTCCCGGGTTCTTATCTCTCAAGTAATATGCGGCCTTTTTATCAAAAGCATCAGAATATTTTATTAAATAGGACTCATCACTTGGTCTTAGGATTATAGGTAGCCTATTTAAGGTCTTATTGAACCTAGTATTGAAATCATGGACATATTCATTTGGATTTTTCTTTATCTTTTCAAATTCAGATAAAAGGAACCTGGGATCTGTCTTATCCCCATATTACAATCTAAAGGCATTTTTAATCTTAGTCCATGAGTCTATTGAATTATCTCAGTAATGACTTGTACCAGTCATGTGTATCCTCCTCAATATTATGAATAAAAACTTTATATACACGTCTTCAAACTCAATTTCAAAATCTTCGAGCATATTGACAAAGATTCTTAAATGGTGGTCACTAGTGATGGAATTATTCCCTTGAATATTTGGCAACCTATTTCGACATCTTGTGGCACCATATTAGGATATCCAACCATACCTCTAAATTTTTTTGGTGCAAAAGTATTGATAATAAAAGGAGGTCTAGTTGGAGGCTAAGCCATATTTACTTGAGGAGGTGAATTTGTAGGAGAATAAAAATGATAAGGGATGAGGGGTATCTGGGGCACATGAGTATAACTCTCAAAGTAAATATCCTCTAATGACTCAGTTTCTTGGAAAACCCTATCAACCTTGGAAGAAATAGGGGAAAACTGAGAGACACACTTTTTAGTCACAAATGATGTCCCCTCTCTAGTTGGAGAACTCATTTTTATACAAGGGTTACGTGGTTCGAATGACTTGAAGACGTATGATAATCTTAAACCATAGATTGATAACCTTTTAGAACTGATATCTCCTTTCTTAATTCTTGATTTCTAATGACTTTCTAGACTTGTTTTCCTTCTAAATTTTCTTTTCCTAGTTCTGGAAACAAATTTTTAGTAGGATACCTAGTGAAGAAAGACTGTCTTCCCTCTAGATTTGAAAATATTAATGACAAATTTCACTTGACACAAGTTAAGACACTGGTAATCATTAAAATTTCAATTCAACATAGAGTCACCACTAAGGATTTTCACCTTAGTTGTGTAGATGCACTATAAGTAACTTGCCAAGTGTCTATCAATGCTTAATTTATGCAAAGCTTAACATATCTCGACCTTCCTTTACCCACATTTATCACTAATGATGCAAATTTAGTACAAATCACCACTAGAAACTTGAAATAATGCAAAATGAACTTGTGATCTTGCACAAATTTAATAAATCTCAACAAAGGATGACTTTTAAACAATGTATTTGTACTTAAAGCTTGTAAGAAACATTACTAGGGTTGGTATGTTTATGCATTTGAAAAATAGTCTTGAACAACACTTTTGTGTTTTCTCCACACAAATAGATATCGGTGTTCAAATAATCCTCGAAATTCAAATAGTCCCAGCAATGGCACCACTTTGGTGTTGTTTCCACACAAATTGATCCCGATGTTCAAATAATCATTAGCAATTCAAATAATCCCCAAAAATGGTGCCACTTCGATGTTGTTACCACACAAATAGATCCCGATGTTTTAAATAATCCTTGAATATTCAAATAATCCCTAACAATGGCTCCACTTCAATGTTTGTACCCAAATTGATTCTCTTGTGAGGGCTGAGCAACATCACAAAACTGGCAGGATGCTTAGAGACAAATAAATCATGATATGAGACATTTTGTAGGCTGGGGAGGGATTCACTAACTCTTTTTGACTCGGGTGTTGGAGAAATGGATAACACCTTATTAAGGGTTTGATCTACCCTAACTACTTTAGGTTGTGCCTTCAACCAGGGTGAGAGGACCCATTCTATAACCCATATTGGTGAAGGATATCAAGAGATCATTCTTTTCACAATATTCATAAAAACCTTGAGAAAATATGATCAATAAAACACAATCTAACTCTCACGAGTTGTCACACTAGAGAGTGGAGATGTTTCTTAGACAAGGTTTAGGTTACTAAAGACAATAATTAAAACCTGATTATTTCTACATATTTTGGAAATGGAATTTGTTAAATCTTTGTGGATACATAGTACAAAAAGGGGTAGTTCATGTAGGATTTATCATTTGAGAATTTTTTTGGGAAGTTAAGCAGGATAAAGTTGATTATACCAGATATTTGAGAAACTTTACAAATATTGGAACACTCATAGATAAAATTCTTCAAAATAGCCAAAATATTCTTTCAACTAGAAGGTGTGTATTAATGGAGGCCCAGAGATGCATGATTTCATACACTCTTCAAGAATTCAACACAAAGGATTGTGTTAAACACTCAATTAAATGTTAGAAATCCTTGATTCATCACGCCTAAGATACACTCATAGAATAACAAACAATCTTTGTCAACACAGTGAAAGTAAAGTGATTTTAAATTGTTTATTTAATTACAAGATGAAAGCTCTTCTCACAATGAAATTGAAAATTCCACAATACTACCACAGGGATAAGATCTTGTGTGATTCAAAGGGATTTTAACATAAGATTGCAACAGGAACATGAAAAACTATTTGAAAACATTCTAAAATAAAAGTAAACACAATTATGCTCATGATCAACATAAATTCATTCAAGGTTCATTAGATTCATCAACAAGGGAAAGTTTCTTCAAAAATCTCAGATCTTGTCAATGGATGTACACTTGCAACCATATTGACATGATTAAATAAAAAAAGGAAAATAAACAGGTTCCTGAGATGGTCTCTCGGGAAAATTGGTTTTCTCAAACTTTCTCAGAAAGATTAATCCCCTAAAAGTCTAAATCTTCAAGAGTATATTCCTTCCTATTTTTTACCAGTGTGGAAATTTTTTGAGCCATTCACATTTCCTACTTTCATCAAATATGATTGGGGCACCATGTCATAACTTTTGACAGTCTTTTTAATCATTATTTTATCTTGTCCTGTAAGAAATACCTTTTTAATAATTCTCGGTGGATCCATATGGCTTGATCTGACAAGAAATCCTTTTCACCTTTGAGAATACACCTTGAGGAAAAGATACCTGCATTCGTGCCTCTTAGAAATGAGTGTCCTCGCATGGATTATATCACATCAATAAAATACCTTTAGCTTGGGATAGCAGAAGAAGGTTTGTAACTCAGCTATCCGCATGTTTGATGTATTGTGCCCCTCATTTTGAGTGGGAATTTTAAGGACCTCAACTCATTCCTTCTCTCATGGAAAACCCACCTTTCTCTAGGACATGGGAAACAAGAATTAGTTCTATGCCTCATGTTTCATCAGTCACCAACATGTAATATCTATCCCTCATGTCATTCTAAACATCCCTCCTCAAAGCATTCTTGGCAAGTTGACCCTTTACAAGGGGAAGGGGAAAACAACCTTCTTTTCAGGTGGTCTAGGCCTCCTAGATTGGGTATCATCTGACCAAAAGAGAATTGAGCTTGAGGAGATTATGGGCTGCCCTAGGATGACATTGGAAACTTTAATAGACACGGGGATGTCAAGGGGCGTTGCAGGGTCATATGTCGATTTTCTGCAAGTGCCTGATCACTTTGACTCAACTTGACAATATGGTCTCCCGTCCTCTGACTACGACAGTTTTGGGCTTCCCATTTATTTATCTACACTCCGAGTTTGAGTCAACTAAGTATAAAGAGGAGCCAGTGGAAGCCTCCATGTGTTTGTTTGACACAAATCCAAAGTTGAGATCTAGAGGCGCATCCCCAAATGAGCGTGGGCCCTCCACATGGTCAAAACCCGAGAGAGTTACATCGTTTGTTGAAAATTCTGAGCATGGGAAGAACCAGCGGAAGCCTCCATGTGTCTCTTTAGCGCAATTTGCAAAGGTAAAGTCCAGAGGTAGGTCCCTAAATGAGCATGGGCCCTCCCTGTGTCTGGGCCCAAGAAATTTACCTCGATTGTTGAAAAGTCTTAGTATAAAGAGGATCCAATGGAAGCCTCCATGTGTATCTTTAGCACAAATTCAAAGGTGAAGTCTGAGGTGGGTCCCCAAATGAGCATGGGCCTTCTATGTGCTCAAAACACAAGAGAGTTTCATCGGCCATTGAAATGTCGAGCATGGGTAGAGCAGCGAAGCCTCCACGTGTCTCTTTGGTGCTCTTTCAAAAGTAAAATTTAGGGGCGGGACCTCAAATGAGTGTAGGATCTCCACGTGTCTAGGGCCCAACAAAGCTGCACCGGTCATTGAAAATTCTTGGCATGGGAAGATCTAGCGAAACCTCCACATGTCTCTTTGGTGTAACTCCAAAGGTCAAAACCAAAGGCGGATCCTCAAATGAGCACAGTCCTCCATGTTTCCTTTTGTGGGTCTTAGGAATTTACCTTATACTTTCACACCCTTTTCCATAATGCATCAAAATATAAAATAGACCCACCATGCTACATCCAATTAGAAAAGACCACGTATCCATAGATGTTGGGACAAGATTTACAAATGAGACACAATCGTGGAAGATGCCCAACAATTTTTTTTTCCCCAGAGAGAGAAGATTGCAAATAATACTAAGACTTAATGTGATCCATGTCCCAAGGAAAGGAATTGACAATGACACCTTGGTGAAGGCAAAGAATTACGTATCCACATAGGAAGACAAAAAGTACATCAAACTAGGCAGGCTAAGAATTTTTAAACAAAAAAGGGGCGAGATTACAATTGAGCAACAATAAACTGGATGCCCTCAATTCTTACTAATGACTATACAATGGAATCACCTTAACATTACAACCTTAGGCTTAAAAATTCTACACTTTTTAGAAAATGAAAATTTAGAGCTAAAGAAATCAATCACCAACCCTTTGAATGAATACATGCCTTCATTCTTATACAATATTTTTCCCAAAAGGAATATGCCCAAATTCCGCCAAAAGTATCTAAGAAGAGTGAAAATGTGGGGAAAAGTATGTTAAGCCCAAAAAATGGAAGCAAAGACTCCTCCCATTGAAAAGATACCATCTTGATGGACTAGGCTAGAGCGGTCTGCTTCATGATTGAAAATGTGGAAGTGTACATGATATTCCCTTTGCTAACAAACCACTTTTGTATTTTACTTCCTGTCATCCTTCATGCATGTGTCATCACATGGAGTTTGTTACCTATCTTAATCATTTGGTTTGATTCTCCCTCCTCTTCACCTTTTGAAAAGATAGTGAGTCACAAAAGAATAAAGAATAAAAATCTAAGAACAAGGAATAAAGAATATGATTAGGATGGTTTGAGCTCAATGACCTTAATTTATTCCTATTTTTGGTCTATCTATGAATTCATCAAAATTTTCAAACATATTTGAGATAATATCTTCATCTGGCCCCATGTGATAAAAGAATATTGTCTCTTGCTTGAACAAAATGCTGATACACTAAAAAAATATAACATTTTTCTTCTCCACCTTTTTGGAATAATCATTAATATAGACTTCTAAGTGAACAAACCTTTGAACTGAGTTTTAAAATTGCTTGCAATATTCCTTTTGAGTATTTTAATTAATTTATCAAGTGTATCTATTGTTCTGAGTCATAATTTCCTTAAAGGGGAAGCATTTTCTCTATCTTGGACTCAATTTCATCTACATACTTACCTACCTTTTCCCTCATAATTTGAAGCTTACTGATGAAACTTCTTAATGTTTCTATCATTAATATGATAAATCTTTCATACTCAAACTTCCTTCCCTTAAAATCATTGGAGGATACTCCTTCCTTCTCTAATTCTTCTTCACTTATGGCATTGATGGTTTCAAGCTTGGGAAACATATCATCCCAATGTTCCACCTCATCCTAATATTTCTCAATTAGTGCACCACCATCCTCCAAATGCTTAGTATTTTGATTATAACATGTAATTAATTCTTTGAGGACTTGATTACCCTTCTCAACCAATTTCTCTTCCCATTATTTTGTGGCCTCTACTATGTTTTTGTATCTTTTGCATCCCGTAATGCACTAGGAGTAATGGATGTCATAATTTCTGATTTTCCTTTGGAGGTTGGAGCCACTTTTACACATAATTGGACAAGATGTAAAATTTTTCTTTGACTTCCTTCTTAGTTTTATTTTCCTTATCTAATTATTGGAAGAGGCCACCCATAAAAATAGAAACCTCATGTTTCATACCTTTAATAGTGGGATTCCCAAGGGGATGTTTTGTGATTTTATAGTTGGGGAGTATACTCATCTCTAGTTATATCACCTTGTGGGTAACAACCTCCATAATTCTATCTCATTGAGGCCCCATTCTTGTTCTTGATAAAATTATGGCGGTTTTAGGCACTTTGGATGGCCTTAAGGACAACATGATTTCCATGTCAATATCCTCCACACGCACCTTTACCTTTTTCTTTCTTGAGAGTGTAGCTCCCAAATATCTTGTATGTGGAGTACCTTATTCTTCTTGTGCTTACTAATGAGATAATTTTGGAACAATTGAGAGCTCTTGGGATGGGGAGAGTGTAGGGCTTGAATCATCAATATGCATTTGTGGTACTTTTACCACCTCAACATCTTATATTTGGACCTCAACCTTCTCTAACTCTTGATATTTAATTTCTTCACTTGTTGAAGGTTATGTGGTAATTACATATGTGATTTGTATCCCTTCAACCTCAATTACTTTATCCTTAAGCGAGACTTCTCATTTACTATCTTAATCATTTTATCATCTATGTCCAAAAATTTATATTCCTAATCTACTATGCAACCTCATGTGTTAAAATGGATCTCTCCACTACATCCATGACATTCTAGATGGGGTATACCATTGTGGATTGTTTAAAATTTTTTGATGTTATCTCCCCAACATTTTTTGGCTCACCTTTTGTTGTTGTTGTTGTGTCCTCTTTGGTAATATCCTTATGAGATGTTGTATCCTTATCTTCTACACGGACTATTAAAATTTCAACATGTGTGACGTGAGTAACTTTAGGATGAAAAAAATGCCCCAACATCGTGATCTAAATAAGTCAAGTAAAGACTCTTTCATGTGAGGGCATGTCCACTTCTTCCTACACCACTACTGTTAATGGAATTTATTCCATGGAAGCTATGATATAAGTGGGATTATCTTGTATTTCAAGGGGTGGGGTGGTGTCTATTACCTTAGACATTTTAGACACTTGGGATAATATGTTTAACCTTGGAGAAACTTCTAGGGGAGGTATATTTTGAATTGTTACAACTGGTGGGTGGTACTACGCTTTCCCTTTTGTTCCTCATAAAATGCTTAGTGAATTAATCCTTATCTTATTTCCCAAGAGTAGAACCTAAAACTAGTTTTACTCTTGGTTACTCAAATGATATAATTCCTTTTACTCTCTTTCATTTAATGTAATTGCCTCTCTTCTAAAAGGAGCTGATTTAAATTTATGTGATTTATTATGAGGAATGGAAACTTATGGAATTAAAAAGGTATGATGTACTACCTAAATTATGGATGCCTTAGTTATTGAAACATCTTTCATTAATTTCTGCAACATTTTCTCAAAGCATTTTATGTTAAATGGGATACTAAAGTTCTAGTCCTCCTTACAACCAAACTTAATTCTTCTACTCGCCCTAAATTTTTCACTTTAGTGGATATCTCGATGAGGCCTTCCTTATAATGGATATAAACATATTGTTCCCTTCTTGAGTTATGGAATCAAATCCTTGAGAAACCCAACATTCTTATACTCTCTCAAAATTGTAGTGTTTTGAAGAGATAGATCTATACCCTTACTACTCAACTAGGTGAGGGTTATTTTAATAACCTTGATAGTTATTTCATGTAAGTAGATAAGTTCCTTTGTTTTCCAGTATAAGGGTGGAAATAGATTAGTTACAACATTGTTATCAATGTAGTGTGTTGGCTCCCGATTCGACACACTCGGGGAAGGGGAGGGGAAATACAAATGTGCATGGGAGGTCAAGAAATGGAGGTGGAACCACATGAGATGTCTTCTTATATCAACAAGAGGGAAGGTCCTCCTCTAGTTGCCCATCCACCCTTCCCAGGAGTGATAGGGAAGTACCTAAAAAAGGGTACGTTGTGATCCTGGTATTTTTGACTTTGCCTAAGTCATGGTGAGAGGACTCGAGGATGCGGTTAGTGGAGCATGGAGGTTTTGGACATAGAGTCGGGGTGATGTTCTAGGGAATCTAAGAGGAGAAGATTGGCACTAGGTGTAGCCACCAAATATAACGTTCATATGAAATAACGGTCACAAAAATCTATTAGCACTGAGAACCCGTCACGGACCGTTAAGGGAAAGTGTTGGTATGCCCCAAAATTTCATCCCTAATTTTACTACACCGGTGAGTTAGGCATGAGGAATTCAGATCGGGGTGAGAACACACAATATAGATGAATCATTATTGTGTTCTCCCAGGTGGGTTGGTAGAAAATTAAGTAAGGAAATCTGAGACTCGTGAAATGAATTATGATTTTTGTTGAAAGATATTCTATATTTTTAGTAGGGATAAAGGGGATTTCGGAAGAATGGAGGGGAAATGGGGAAATCCAGAGAGCAAAAATCAAACCTTTGTTTGTCCTTATTATTACATGAACACTAGAGAACGGAATAAATGATCCCCCTATAAAGAAGTCGAGTCTGCAGGGAAGGCTCTAGGAAAACCAAAACCTAAATTCATGAAAATATAACTTAGTACACCTAAGGTAGGATCATCTCATGCAAAATCATGCTAAATAGTCTGGATCAAGGGACCCCCAAGAAATTACAAGTCATACCCCCAAATCCTACTTAGTCCACAGGGAGATTTTTATAGGCTTCAAAAGTGAGGTTTTTAGGTACCCCCAGAAAACATCAAATACTCACACCCTTCCTAGATGAGATCTAAGAAAGTGTAGGATATGTTTAAAATTGAATTACAACCATGATTCACAAATAATTATAACAAAAAGACACACATAACTCCCTTTCAACATCATTTAACAACAGAACAAGGAAATGTCATGAATTCAAATGAATTCATCAGGTGAAAACATTTAAACTTACTAAAATACAAGGGAAACAAATATTAATTCTCTCAAATATCATTAATGACTGTACATATGCAATAATCTTAACATAAATTCCCAATAATTGGGTCACATAGAGAAAAACCTTCATCACAACATAGTCCTTCCCTCTAGTTTGCAATGCCTTTGCAAATTCCCACCAAAATTTTCTCCCCTAAGAGATTCCCACCAATTTTTCACCCTTTCCAAGAACCCTCCAAAAATATCCTCTTCTTTTTCTAAAAACCCCTTTTCTTCTTATATATCACCTTATCTTTATAGGGTTTTATGGAATATTCCTCAAATACTCAAACAAACTCATCATTTCTTATCAATGCTCAGGGCCACCATGAAAATATAAATTATTATTAAAAATTGACCGCCAATTCCACTCGACTTCCATCGTGTTTTACATATGTCATCAATGACACAACCAAATATTTTCCAGGTCATGTCACATTTAACATTTAAAATTTCCACATGTGTATAATCATGATGTGGCCAGAAAGGTTAATGTGACAAGACATTCTTGAATTATGCAGTAGTTAATCCTTTTTCGATGACATGTTCCCCATAAATAATTGATCTTTATTTAAGACTCACATGTACCTGTAAATTGGAATTGGATATGGCATTAATAGTGAAATTATTTTCCTTGCCACATCAGTGCTATCTCCATGCCTATTTAAGTGGTTTACCAGCCCTTTCTATTTCGTCACCTATCCTTTTCATATTTTTCTACAGAATTTTCAAAACCATTTCCTTTCCTTTCGTCCCCTTCCACTTCAATATTCTTAGAAATGGCTTCATCTTTCTTGAGCACAAATCATTAGAGGAGAAATTGGCCTAAATGGGCCAATTATTTCAAATTTCAGGGCCAAACGAGGCTTTGATTCACCAATTTTTAGTGTACCAAATGTTAGAGTCAATTTCCGGGATTGCCTTCATTAGGCTTCCCTAGTATTGGCTTTTGTGAATCACTTGGTTGAAATGTGTCCTTATTTTTCTATTTTACAAACCCTATATTTTTACCTGGTCCACCAAGAGTTCTATTTAGAACCCAAGTCCCTGAGGAATCACTTGGTCTCACCACTGTTCACATATTCATGATGACCATTGGCACATGATGAAGGCCTACTATGCCCCCTCCCTACTAGAAAAAAATATCCACTTTTCAAACCAACATCAGGAACTAAAGGATGAAGGCCCATCTTCGATTATCACATGAGTAGAAAAAGGAGCGGCTTATGGCTTTTAAGTACACCATGGAAGATATCCTAGCTACGGTCAGACTACATGCGTTTCAATCTAAAAAGAGGCATGCCATTCCCGATGCCCAAATTTGTGATGTGACCCCAGTTCCAGAGGCCCATACAACTAGTGGGCGGTGCACCAAGGTGTATAAAATGGGAGGTCTTGGTATATGAATGGGTGAAATCACCTGCATAGAGGAAATATCTAGTTGAAAACCTAAATGGGCCAAAGATGAGTATCCCTGAGTTACGTGAGAAAGGGATGTCGAGGGGTATGGTGGGGGGGACATAGTTTATCTTCAGCATCGTAGCCCATGAAGATTTCATTTGGCATTGTGACCAATTCTTGAAGGGTGCCCCAAATGTGATTGCAATGATGGACGTTTGATATACATGCCACCATATTATATGTATTAAAATGTATTTTATTTTTGTTTTTATTTTATTTGTAAAATTATACAATAGAGGGCTGGGTCTTCTTAAATATAACCCTCATTTTTCTATCATAAACATTGCTTTGAATTATTTTTTCTTGTATATCATGTGCAACAGATTATTCATTTTAAACATATCCTCGCATTTTCTTGTTTTCATCTCTCGAAAATAAGAACACCCTCAAAACTGACATTCTATTTGGCCTCCATGTCTTTGTGTGTCACACTTAACTACATAAAAACATGGGAGAGAAAAGTAGGTCTTTGTCTCTTTACATTATCCTTCCAAATTGCGAGAAACTGTATTTATTTATCTATTTTGTATTTTCAATCAATAGGCTAGGTCGGGAAAAACACTTGTGATTTGTATCAAAACCATGAAAAATAAGTTGGGCCCTGGATCTTGAAATGTAATTTACTTAAAAAAAAGGGCATCTTCTCGGATGTTGGGGAGGAACTCTTAAAATTTAATTTAAAATTAGGCCATACACCTCTAGAGATATCTAGCCTCCGGGCTTTAGGGATAAATTGCACTCATTGTACTCACACTTGGCCAAGTACATTTGAAATCCCAAATTTGCATTAATCATACAAACCGTGCTATACATTAAGTGTGTAAAACCTTTAAGATTTTTTTGGAAATAATAAGACTAACTGAAACTCATCCATTTGGCCACAATTCTTATAATAAGAAAGAGAAATACTCCTCAACATTGAGCCCCTCTTGATCTATCTTTTTGAGAAATAATTTCAAAGGGAAAAATGGCTGAAATCAGGACATATTTATTTGGGTACCAACATCATGCTTACTTACCACTTTTTTCATCCACCAAGCCCTCAGGGATGGCTGAAATTTTATAATCAATGATTTGAGTTAAGGTCATTCTGGAGAAATCCCTTAACCTAAATTATTCTTCATCCCTACAGTCCATCCATAAATATTCATTTTGAGGCTCATTCTCATAATATTTTCCAAGGGATCCTTACTAAATCCACTTGATGTCATATTTTTCCCTTGGTTGGAGCTTACACATGGATGTCCTATTCATTTTTGCTTCCATAAGCCATGCTTTGATAATTTAAGGACACGTATACCTCCCAATTGTAATTGGGAACTTGACATTGGTATTATTCTTGACAATAATAGAATTATATACCTCAACCCATTATTTTTACAACTCTTGCAAATCCCATTTGTCATCCATAGATCTAGGGAACATTTAAGGAGTGCCTTGAAATTAACTCACTCTAATATAGGTGAAAATCTTGAATTAGATGAAGTAACATCCAAATTATCTTATCACTTATTTTTCACTTGCTAAAATCATGTACTTCCCCCAATCTGATTTGAATAAACACGAAAAGGGTGAAAAAAGTGTTATGGTCTGACTTGTATTTATACTTTTGGTTCTCTAGATTAAGTTGGGGATATATATGATATACCATATGCTAAGAGAACTCCTTTTATCTATTCAAACTAGGGAATGACCTATGACATGCTATGTTATATACCAAATAAGAGGTCATGAAAAAATCACACCTTTGTTTTGATCCTTCCTGGATCTAAACCATTTTTCTGATGAGCTATTGGTGGATGGACTTACTAATTAATTTTCCCCAATTAATAGGTTTTTGGTAGTTGAGGATGATATGGATGTATTTGAACATCTAATCATGGTAATAATATGTATATTCATTACCCACCATTTTGTTCAACAATGTAATAAGGTCCTTAAGCTCTTCAATAAAATAATATCCATTTAGCTTATTGGGTATGTGGGTAGCGAAACCACTGGCTTCTTAAGCCATTGGATGTTCATAAATTTGGAAATTTGAGCACTATGGCTAGTCTAGAACTCCTTTTCCTTCTTGATAGTTATATCTACCTCTTATTCCTCACTAGGGAGTCCCAACATTATGTCAAAGGTCTCAAAATTTAATGACAAAACCAAAGTCCCACTTATATCTCTAACCTCCTTTGTTTCAGATTGTAATTTTCCGCACAAGCCCATAAAAGTTTTGGGTATTGAGCAGAAGGAGGAAAGGTAGATGCTAATGCAATGGAAATTTCATCTATATTTTTCATAATTTCACTCCTATCATCACCATGTATCCTCTAAATAAACTCATCTAAATCAAAATTACCTAAGTTTGTGTCAGTGATGAGTTCTAAATCAGACACAATGTGAAAAGTGGTATGATTTTCAACCATTTTTATCTTCATTAAGATAGAGGTAGGACGGAAAACAATTTCTCTTTTGAACATAAAAATGATAAGAAACAACACAATGCCCCAACTACCCCAATCTATTTGATTCGACCACAGGTTTGCAAAGATAAAGGATAAAAACTCACTCGTACACCAATGCTATTGTAATTCTCTCTTTTTTGGCTAGTATGAGCTTAAGAATGCTTCTTAGAGCTCCCACACAGTTTATTTATAAGAATTAGGGCTTCTATCTTGTCCTAAAGATTTGATTCACTCGATATTCTCAAATACGGTAGGTAAAGTTAAGGAATTAGTTGATTTTTGCTTATAATTACTTCCCACATGCTTACATTAATGATAAGTATATCTCTCACTTCTTTTAAATCCATATTCATTGATCTAACATCTAATTTTAAATGTGTGCCTTACATATGGATAGATCACCAGTTGTACTCCACCGCAGGCTGGAGGGGATGAAGAAGTAATTGAAATCTATAAAATAGCTACCGAGATTCCAACTATAAGGATGCCCTATTTTTAGACACCACCACATGCCTCCAATTTTTTACTCACTAGGCATCGGGTGGGAATGCGGTTTACATCCCTGATAAATTGTGAATGTACTTAGTTGTTTCATCTGTTCCCTTTTACTAGTCACACCATGTGTTCACATCTACTATATTTCGGGGCTCAGGGATGCACTTATAACTTAAAACTTTGTATAAAATGTAAAGCTATGTCTAATGCCCACATACCCTTCGATGCGTAGAATATTCACTTGGTCGGGTGCGAAGGTAAATTTGTAGTTTACGACATGCAACCGAAACCTACAAAAATACAAGGAACATATTCTTGAAGGAAATATGCCTTATTTACTTGATTTAATCACACATTTCACACCTTTGAGACATCATCCATGTCCTCAATCCTTGTAAATCATTAAATTCAATCAAAGAACATGAGAAATGTTAAATTTGTTGGAGAAACCACAAACAATGGATCGGGGACATAGTGAACTCAATTTAATTTGGGAATTATGAGAACATTGAAAACATAATGAAAATTCAAGGAATGAATTGAAAGAATGAGAATGCCACCAAAAACTAAGGCACACATAAGGAAAATATGATTTATTCAAAGGGGCCAAATTAGGCACCAAAAATGGCTCTAGCTCTGTGATGGACATCCCCAACAGACATCACAAAGACCATAGAAGTACTCATGGAAGAAGTAGGCTAAATGTATAATGCACTGGGAAAGGAGTCAAATGGGAAAACACACATGATCATGAATGAACTGAGAACACCATGAGCATAAAATAAATGAAAAAAAATATCATAGGGTACCCGAAAGGGAATATGAAACAAAAAAAACTAAAACTAGAAAAACAAATATGTACACCGTACATTGATATGCAAGGAGACATATTTCAGTATAAAAAATTCTTAAGGTAAGTTCCATTGATAGGTAACTTGAGAAATTATCCTTCTAAATCCCTTAAGAAAAGGGTGTGTTCTCCAAATTTAATGTCTACAGAGTAAGGACCCATCCATAGTGTATACAATTTACCATTATTTACTTTATATCTATGTCTGCTATCCCATACTAGAAATAAATCACCAACATAGAAAGTCCTTGGAGTGATCTTTTATCAAATATATTCTTAAGTTTCTCCTTGAATTTAATATGCCTGTGATGAGATTCTATCCTTATCTCATCTAACTCAATAATCTAGTTGATCCTAGAAACATAAGGATTAACTTCATCACCATTCCCAACTCTTTCATAAATTGGTAGGCGACAAATGAAAATGAAGGGTAGTAGATCTTGAGCACCATATACTAACTTGAATGGTATTTTCTAGTAGCTCTATTTTTTGTAACTCTGTCTACCCATAACTTAAACTTGTTCATGCCACTTCCTTTTGTTTACCTTGAATGTTCTTCTAAGTATTTTGAGAAAGTTTTTATTACTTTATTTATCTTGCCCATTCCTTGTGGATTGTAATTGGAGGCATATGTGAGGGTTATTCCATAATCATCACACATGGTTGTAATAGGTTTGTATATAAATCTCATGGCATTATCTATAACCAATTTCATTGGAACACCAAATATGCATATGCTATTATTTAATATTAAATCCAAGACCATTTGGTGTTTGGACTTCTTGGTGGGGTTGCTTCTACCCATTTAGTGAAATAATTAGTCACCACTAATCTCCATATGCAGCCTCCACTAGAAGGATATGATATTTCACCTATAAAATTAAATCCCACTACTTAAAGGGAGCCTATACTAAGATATTATGTAAGGGGAGAGGTCCTGAAGCCTTCATTCTACCAGAGAAATGCTGACAAGTTTCACATCTTTGAACCATCTTAGAAGCATCTTTAAAAAGGGATGACCACTAATACCCAACTCTCAAAATTTTATGAGCAGTAAATTTTGCAGCTTAGTGATCACCACACAACCCTCCATGAAATTGCTCAATTATATTACAGGCCTCATCTTATGTTATACATATTAAAAAAATCCCCCAAAGGCTTAACCAATCCAATCCAAGATCTGTTAGAATATACTTATGAGACACTTTGATTTTAGTGTCCTCCTCTAATTTTTATATAGGCCTGCAGGACAATTTATATTCTTCAAATAATACAAAATTCCCTTATATAAAAATATAAGTACTTACGTTTTCATAAGGATTACACTCTTTATCAACAAGACTATGTATCTATAAAACCTGCAAATTTGTTTTAGCCATTAACTTTTCTAATCTAAGGCCTCTCACTAGTTTAGTGGTTTGAATTTCCATGTCATATTCCTAAAGCTTATTCACCCACCTATACCTCTTAATTAGCATATAAATCTCAGTAAGGATTTCCTTTACCATGGTGTGTGGCACATAAGCTATGATATTGTAACTCAAGATATAAGTCTGAAGATCTTAGAAATTTTACTAAATCAAAAGCTTGTTTCTCCATTATAGAATACTTCAACTCAGATCCTTGCAAGGACTTACTAAAAAATGCAATAGGTTTCTCATGACCTTCATCATAATTTTGTAATAGGACATAAACAATAGTATACTTAAAATAAAAAGAGAATATATGAAAATCCTTCTTATAATCAAGTCTGGCCAACATAGGGGTAGTCTTTAGTGCATCCTTTACTCCTTTAAATTCTTGAACTACCTTTTCTCCTCATTTAATAATTTAGTATTTATTTAGAATATTTATAATGGGTAAGGTAATATCAACAAAATTAGAGATAAAACTCCTAAAAAAATTAATTTGACCAAAGAAATATTGTATGCCCTTCTTAGAGTGGGGGATGGGCACTTCATCAATTACGTCTACTCTCTCTAGATCAATCATAAATCCTTCATGGGACATAATATTCCCTGATAGATTGTCATCATAAACTCCAAAGTGGCACTTCCTTGGGTTTAATGAAATCCCATATTCTCTACACCGATTAGGATATTTTCCAAATGTTGTAAATGATCACCTCTTTTGCTAGAGAACATAGTTATGTCATCCCGATAAACAACAATAAACTCATTAATGAACCCATCAAATACAAAATCTATGAATATCTTGAAAGTATCTCCTATATTCACCAACCCAAAAGGAATTATGAAATACAAATAATTTTCCCAAGGATTTTTAAAAGTAGTTTTATATTACTTCGATTCTTTAACCATAACATGATTATATCTAGAGAAACCATCTAGAGTAGACAACATTTTAGACCACATTACCTTTTGAAAGAGGTTGTCCGTATTTGGTAATGGGTAGTATTACTTAAGGGAATTCTTGTTTATGTTATTGAAATCCACACACCACCTAATATCCTCATTCCTTTTTTGAATGGAACCAAGTTAGCAACCCATGAGGAATATCTGGTGGGCTGAATAATACCACCATCCTTTAACTTTTTAAGATCTTATTACATTTTGGCTACAAGGATGGGGTTGCTAGGGTGATTATTCTATATAAAGGTATTATTATGGGGTTCCAAAGGTATCTCATGTTGAAAAAATCCTCCTTATATGATTTCAACTTAGAATATGACCAAACAAGGCAATATTGATATCTCTTTAATACATTGACATAAGGTTTTTTTATTCTATATATTTTTTTGATTAAGGGTAAAAGAGGGTTAAGGGTCCATTCCATGTAAAAAAATATCATCAAAATGAGAAGATAAATAGTCATATACAACCAAGAAGAAAAAAATAGTAGCTATACATAGTTCAAACCAAAAACAAAATTACAACAAACTAACAACATATCATAATAGTAAAGTAACAACAAAAATTAGCTATCAATAACAACATCAAACCACATACACCAAAACACCAAATCATGTAGGATCCTCCTCTTTTTCAATATCATCTAGAAGGTTATTACATTATTTTTCCAAAGCCTCAATGAAACTCCCAAGATTAGCAATATTTGCATTTGTTAAGCCCCTCTTCCTTTTCTTAGAATCCCCATCATTTTTGATTTGTCTGTAAGCAGTGATCAATTGTGCTAATAGGTGGAGGTGCTAGATAATATAATTTATGTGAAGAATACTCCATTTTTTCACTTGTTGGAGAATTTCCTTCAAACACTCCACTTATTTTTCTAAAGATTTACATTTCTCTTGTAACCTTTCCATACTATCATTGTTCATAATGAGAGCCATGTTGTCCACCTTGCTTCTCATTGAGTTTCAATCTTTAAGTATGAACTGTAATATTATCACACCCCTTGATTTTAAATCTATATTGTGAGAGGAATAAGTCATAAATCGATGGGTAAGCCACAAGATCTGGAAGATAGATATGTTTCTCAGCTTTATATACAACCACACGTGCATGGGTACCACGAAAGGGATATGCACACTTACGTGAAGTTACATATATACCAACGCTTATCACTCAGTGCTTGTAAAGTACCTATCATTTACAACATATTTCTGTTTTGACCTTGATAAGGTAAATGTTTACCTAAGGTAACAATATGACATATTGTCATACTTTTTCTAGTTGTTGGATATCTGCATGACTCTTTTGGATTATTATAATTATACCTAATCTCATTCACAAAGGTGGATATTGATAAAGTTGTAATTATAATTAATCAAGAATGATTATCTCCATGACATTACGAGTTGGTATTATCTTCGCATATAATTGACCTTAACTAATGAAATTTTCTAGGATCTAATTAGTTCATACCCTAGGGTAGTGGTCATTGTGAAGTAAATAGAACCAACCATATGAAATGATTTTGGTCAAACTATGTTTAATCATTTTGGTTTAATATTTTGGTGTGGACCTACATTTACAATTTGATTGACCCGAGATATGGTCTTAGACCATATGTCATGGTAATGTTAGATGTTATTATAAAAGGGTTGATTCATGACCATGCAACATTTGAGGGAATAAATCTTGGTCATATCGATAAACATAATTTTTAATTGTAACTCGGTTAATTGACCCCTTCCTGCGGTAAGCTTAATGATTGTTCTAGAATAGTTAGTCACAACCGACCATGTAATTGGGATGGATAATTATGTGGCATGATGATTTAATAATTTTATTACTGAATTGGGCTAAATAGCCATGCAAGTCAATGCTTTTATAATTGTGTAGGAAGTAACTTAATTATTATAGTTTGAAAGTCTAATATATTTACATGATTATTATTGGAGATTCCTTAACTCCATCTAAGCTTGAATAATAATAGAAGAAAATCGAATATTAACAGTAATGTATTAATATCAACTTTTTACTCTTGCTAAGTTTGGAGGTTGAATTAGAGAAGGGTGGTCACAGTGGTTTCAATGCCACTATGTGGCTCTACATAAGTTAATGAGGAGTAAATGTAAGAAACACAGAGCCTTAGGAATCTCAAAGATTCTATAAGAAGGTACAGAGAAATTTTTGCATGCCATTCTCTCACTTTGCTCTGGGAGCTGCTAAACTCTTAATTCAGGTTCGGTGAACTTTGCATCCATTAAAGGAATAAAATGCTCATAAAAATAAATAGAACTATTCCTTTATGTTCTAAGGGATGGATTTTTAAGGAAGGTTTGAATTGTTTTGGATGGTTTGAAGTGAAGGGTTTAGAGTCCATAAACTTTTTGTTGCTTATGACACTTTCTTAAGACAAATCTTGAAGGATGTCACTTTAGCACGGGTAAGAATTGTTCCTTATACCTTCTAGCCATTTTATTCATTTGATATTAGTTTGAATGGGCATTGGCAATGTTTCTTATATGAGATAGATTGGAAGCATGTTAAAAATTGTGAGCATGTTGTTTATAAAGAAGATTATATATGAATGAAATTAGGGGTTTAATGGATGGAATTATGGTAAATAAAATATTACTATTGTTTCTAAATATTTCTTTCTGGAGAAAATTCTCCCGATCTATTGATTTGTTGTACGAATTTGGGGCAGCTTGAATATCAATAAGTCTATGTTATTGTATTATTACTATCATCTCCTAACATGAATAAGAATGGAATTCATGCCTAAAAAGTTGGGAATAATTCCCCCTGGTTCTTGTTTGATCAATTCGTTATATGACCTTGAAGTCATTTTATTAAAACACTCAAAGGTTTTTTGAGTTTTGGGGTTCTTATAAAATGGCTACTTCTAACCAGTCTATTTTATAATTCTATGGGACAACCTAGAGTTTTTATAAAATATCATGGTGTGTTTTTTGAGAATGGTGTTTGGTATCTTCAATTGGGATTCTAGAGTGTCCTGATGGCATGATTCAGAAATAGTTTAAGGGTTTTCCTTAAAGGTCTCCTACCTATTATATGAGAACAAAACAAGCACCAAGTCTTTAAATTTTGATTTATTTCATAGGAAGTACGATAGAGATTGGGATCATAATTTTTGTGATTTATTTTGAATGGGATAGTTGGTATGGTTGTTATAAGTCGATTAAGGTATGATAAACAACATTTACCTTAAAATTCCCGAATGGCTATTATATGAAGATTGGATTTGTTTATTATTCTTGAGTAAATGAACAATTACACCTTGTCAATGAGGTATATTTTTCATACCTTAGAAAATAAGGTGTAATCTCGGGTAATTACCTCAGCTAAGAAGTGTGTTGTTCCTTGGGTATTTGATTTAAAACTAGTATCATAGTTGTAGACATTGTAAAGACAGAAAAGGATTGATTTGTATTTTTGGGTAATCATGGCATGGTTAAAGCATAAATTAACTATGTCAAACATTGAGAAAAAAGGATACTAAAGGGGATACATCTTTCTTTGACCTCTATTGACTTCACTTGACAGGTCATTACTAGGTTGAGAATGATTGCATGTTAAGTGGGCTTACATTATTGGATAGTACATCCACAACATCTTAATGATTTGGAAGAAATACTTAAGTTTAATCATCATTATTCTGTTAAGAGAAAATGATAACTTCCCTACTATAAATCTAAATAATATCATATGATAAGGGAGTAGTTAGTCTTTAGGAAGAGGGTGCATGTGTATATAAATTTGGGATTGTTATGGTTTGTAAGTTAACTCCTCATTCGGAAGATAACTGGAGGTTAAGTTTTACTTATAATGGCTGTTCTGAATTTTTCTAATTATTGATTTGCCATATAGGCATTCCTATAGCAGCAAAAATTAGTTCCATAAAATAACAAGATGATATAATTTTATACTATGTTTGATACAAGTTTGTTAAGGTTATCTAACCTCTCCCAATATCAGTAAAGTAATAATGAGTGATTGATTCCTTTTATTATAATCTATTGTGTGGACATTAAATGGTCATTCGTTAGACATTAATATAATTATCTTATATTATCTTGTCTTATTTTATGTGGTCTATTCTTAAGAATTTGGCCATTAGGGCATATCGAAGAAGGTGAAATGGAAATTTCTTTGTAGATTTGAGTGAAATTATTTTTAAGTACAATATTTTATGTACTACATGTTTATGTTTATTATATGATTTTTAACATTGAGGTATTGCATTCATTCTAATATCATATGACATAAATTGTTAAGTGGGATAAGGGTATTTTCTTTCTCAGTTCAGCTTTGAACTAATCTTATCTAACAATTACGGAAAGTGAGTGAAGTTAGCAAACGAGAAAAGAAGAGGAAGAATGGTTTATCTAGCTTGAATTTCTTTGTATACTTTATGATTTTACATAATGTATTCAAACTTATTGATAAATGAGTTTCTTATTATGAGTAAGAGGTTATTAAATTTAATTGTGTAAAGTATTAACTAACAAAGTCTTCTCAGTAACCTTGTATTAAGTCATAACATAGTTATGACCTTGATTTTTGAACAATAGAATATTACATACAACTTTTTGATAGGATGATATTCCCTTTCTAAGGTTCAAAATACCTAAAAGCTGTGTACTTGTATTGTTGTGTGGATATATTCATAACTTTTTGAACTAGTATAAATATAACACTTAAAATCAATTGAAAAGGGGGATGTTATAATTCAATAGTACCATCAATAAGTGAAGTGTTACACTAAGAGTTAGTGTTGGAATATATTATAATGGAAGAGAATATATTGATGGATAATCAAAGTGTTCTAAAGCAGTAAGTTGTAAAATCTCATGATTCAAATAAAGAATATAATGATTGTTTGATAAAAGGCTATCTTCTAAATATGAATTTGGGAAACTATGCCTAGGGGTATATTTTCAAGTAAAGTAACCATTACAGAAGGAAATTAAGAAGATACAACTTCTAATTGTAAGATAAAGTTTTACATGTAATGACGAGTCTTTGAAATTTTAATGTTGTCCTTTTTGGGTAGCAACAAAACTTAAAAATGATTAATTTGAGTTTTTGTATAATCAAATCCGATTCTTGTAATATGATGGAGAAATCAACATAATACTGAAAGGTGCTAGATTAAATAAGAATAGAACAAGGATGTTCTTATACACTTAAGAAAACTGTCAATATGAGAAATGGTGAAATGAAGTTCTATCAGATTTATCACCATCAAAGATATGATGTGATGAACATTTATGATGAATTTTTACTCCAATTATCAATATATAATGAGGCCAATTCATTATTAATCAGATTAAACTTAATTACTTAAAGGACCCATAGAATATGGGATATGGTTGGGGAAGAATTGTATGGGAGATTAAATCCTTGCATACTAATCTACTATGAAATCATAGTTAAGATGCCTAAAGCAAATAGTGAGCTGGCTATTGAAAACATGCAAAATGTGCTCAACTTGAGTACTTATCAAACATATTCACTATGAAGGATTGAGATCTATACTCCAAAAGAGTAAGTTTAATATAACCATAATTAAGATACAATGATGTCGTCATATAATAAAATGCAAATGATGATCGTATAGTTGATATAAATATGTAAAAGTAAACAAAGATAACATGATTCAAATAAATAGAATAAGTGTTATTGAACAAAAGGGGTAATAGAAATGATACATTGTATCATAAATGCCGAGTGATTATGTAGCTTTGCATAATTACACATATGAGTAAAGAAAACATTAATAGTTACTTAGTCCTTGATAACGAGAGACAATATTTTATACAATTTGAAATCAAATCATTAATTGTGTAATAATAAGATTGGGATTACATATCTAAAGAATTTATCTAACTTATATCTGAGCAGAAAGGTAAAAATGAGTGTTAAAAGAACTACATTTTGACCTATTGTGAAAGATAGGACCCTATATACGATTCATTCATGGTGAAAGAGTTGTGGAATCTATAATAACATGTCATGATTAAATTAATTAAGATACCATGTTTCAATTTAGGACCCTTGGCGATCAACTCCCTCTGGATGCTACATGAATGTATCCATTTAATGATGGTAGTCATTATTTGGATATTGTCACTTAGCAACTATACTGAGTCACCTCATCAAGATCCTGAATTGTAACATGGTAATGCATTAAGTACAAGCTTTGCTAGAGTTACAAGTTTGGAATTTTCCTTAAAGACACGTACTCCTGATGCCAACTTAGAATGGCTATGAGAAGGGAATTGATCTAGTAATGATGCAAATCATTATAGGGGAATTTACCTTCCCACATGCATTCTAAGTTGTCATAGTGACACATCTTCCTTTTAGTAATTCTGGATTTGTACCTTGTACGAGACTTGTAGCTAGTTATGACACCATTGTTGAATGCTAATCCATATAACTGAATAAGTGATTAAGGTGAGATGACAATTTCCCAATGGTGAGTGTTCTGTCATGGAATTGATCATGGCATACATGTCTCTAAAACTTTGTGCAAAGTAGTGTAAGCTGCTGATTACACTATCATGATTTCACCAGGATCTAAGTTATGAGATGCTGGATGGATTTCATGGAGGAATCTAGGTAGACACTTAGAAATCATCACTTAATTATCAATGCTTGATAAAGGAAAAACCAAATGATACACTTGTTGTATTGGCTCGTAAAGAGTGTTGAGAGTGATTGAGTAGGATTTGTATACTCTCATGCAACTACACATGGTTTATGAAAGTTATCGAAATGAATTTTATTAAGGTTTATGTTAGATTTAAATATATGGGTATTTAAATTGTGAAGCATTAAGTTAAATAATTTTTTTCCTAGAAGTGAAGTGAAAAAGTGGTTATTACAAACATGCTTTTATTTAGGTTGGTATCACTCTGAGATTCTCCGGTCTCTCTAGATCCACCACCACATCAATGTGAGATATTTTCCCCTTCTTCTTGCCTTTTTATTTAACAAGCTGGTTCCAATATCTTCATATTTTCTTCCAGATTTTTAAGACCCATAAACACTTCCCTAGCCTCCTTGAGCTCGACACCCAAATCCTATAAAGGAGTATGCCCACTAGAATACTCTTCATCCTCGATCTTGACATATTTCTCATCCACAAGCTCGGTTAAGACTTGAACCAATGGTCCCATATACTTAATAGACTTAGTCACATTTGTAGATCCCCTTTTAATCATAGCAAAAATAAGACCACGATATAAGGGTAACTCTATCTTTATTTTTAAAACTATTCTATAGTGTCAAATAAATATCTAATTATGTAATAAGGAAAGCTACAACAAATAAAAAAATAGCATAAGAAGATGATATGTAAAGATAGACTTGTGAGGCCCCTATAAAGTGATGTATTGAATAAGGTTAATGACAAAATCATTCAATGGTTCTCGAATCAAGTCCCTAAGAAACCCAAAAAATCGTGGAGTTAGTTTTTCCTTACCTTTCAAAAACATCTTCATCTCCTCTATGATGTTTTTCTTAGGCTTAAAAATTTCCCTTCCCTCCTTTATGTTCATAACAATCTCCATAGTATCAAGTGTAATCTAGAGATTAACCCCTCTTATTTCCACCTGGCCACCAATAAAAATTCATAGGTCTTCCATGCATTTGTGAAATCCTTGCTAAGCTCTTCATTGAAGCCCTCAATAAGTTTGAAAAAATATGCCATGCCCTTTTTATTGAAAATCAACCACACATGGGGCTTGATATTATTGATGTCAGTAGGTTTAGTTTAGACCAAGTCCCCACCCATTCTTACACATAGGATGTTTGAAAAGCACTAGCAACATGCTCTCCATAGAATACCACACTCGATCTCCTCACTATCCTTCGAATAAGGAACTTTGTTCTAGGTATAAAGGTATAACAACCGCCTCCATAAATTTTCATAGATATACACGCTAGGTGGGATGTTTGGAACATCATGATTAGCCATATGGATGATCTCAATCCTAATTATGTCATCATTCCAAGTAATACCCTTCTGAGACTTGCTTTGATTACCTTGATCCTTTTTTTCCATAATTCCTTTTCTTAAGAATCTAACCCCGACCCTATTCCTTAACCACACTTTTATCCTTGATTGAATCATCATTATCTTTGTTAAGCTGAATTCACGGGGTTCCAAATCCTCAAAGTTGGTTATGAATTTCATACCCTCTTTATAAACTCATTAGTTAGTAAATAGGTCTCCCATGCTATTAGCTTCCCTTTATATATGTTTAAAATTAATATTTTCAAAACTCCTAGCCATCTCTCTTATACCTTCAATAGAGTCTTGTATGGATATAGAAGTAGTACCAAATTTGAGGATGTTTTTAATAATAATAAAGGAATGTCCTTCAATTTCTATAATCCTTATATTTCTTCTAACATATTTGATTGAATTCCAAAATTACGGTAATATCCCAAAATGAAGTTCCCATTGTGATCTCAGAAAACACCTCCAATCCCAGCCTTACCATGATTCCCTTTTGACGCCCCATCAAAATTCAACTTTATCCAATACTTTTAGGGTCTTTTCCAACCATCTAGCCTAGGATTAGGGGTGGGAGGGATAGTGGTACCCTTAGTCAACCCCTAATTCCTAGAGACATTGTTTTACGCCTCCGAAATTACTTTTTCTTAATTTGGATAATAGAGAAGTTAGCGTAATGGAATTGCAACATCTAGCTAGTACTCTTTTCTCAAGTTCTTGATTTCCCTAAAATATCATTTTGTTTCTCTCCTTCCATATCTCCTTTCATAGATGTAGAAGAGTGACAGACCATAAATGCTTGACCCCACAGTGTAGACACCTATAATTTAGCTTGAGCAATTTAAATACTTAAATTGCGCTAATTATACCCTTTCTCATAAATTGAATACATATCATCAATATCACACATTTTTTGTGTTATCGTTGTTAATTAATTACATTACATTAGTTAATTAACTCTTCTATCCAACAACAACACCAATTAATGACCTTCATTAATCAAATTTCCCCTTTCTATCTCAATTAATTAATTAAGCTCCCATTTCTATATCAATTAATTAATTATTTATAATTAATTAATCTCCCCTTTGTATCTAGTTTAATTAATTATTTCTAATTAATTAAGATCCTCTTTCTATCTAGATTAATTAATTATTCTTAATTAATTCTCTCTTCTATTTAATCAATAAATCATCATTTATTTGATTAAAATCCTCTCATAACATAAATTGTAGTAACTATTCCTCTATAAATCTTCTATAATCTTGCACACCTGTTAATTAATCACTTTGGTTAATTAATAAACCCCCTCAATCCCCATGAATCACTAGAGGAAAACTAAACTCTCCTAAGGTTGACTAAACCCTTCTAAACCACGCTTATTCGAACTAAACCAACCTCTCTATTATCCCACATGTAAAGGGATGTAGAGATTATTTTATTCATTGGGATATATAAAGAGCCTTCCTCATACCTTTCTTCTTACACCTAAATGAGCATAGAGCCTAAGATATAACCATTTTATCATCTTAGAGAATTCTCCATTAGAGTGGAGCTAAACATCATCCCTTTGCATTCAATCATCCAAGCTATTTTGTGAAGATCAATGGAGTTAATCAAGAAAGGCCTTGTTTCCATGACTTGATGAACCTCCATCCTCAAGCCTTTTGGATCAAGCAACAACTATCAACCCTTTGATAGCTAAAGGATCTACCTAGGTTCATTTCATTGATTTAGCTTTCTAAAGAGTAGAGCAATAAATGTTATCATGTTAGCTTGAGGTTTATTTTCAAGGTTTTAATGCATGGTGTTGATATTTATTACTACTTTAGCTCTTAGTATGATGGTGTATAGATTTTAGTTTAGCATTGTATTAAGGATATTAGGTTTTAGTATTAATTTTACTTACATTGCTAACTAATTCTTGCACACATTTGACATGCCCGATGAGAGGGGATCCTTAGTCCCTTAGCATTGTAGATCAATTTTTTTGTTATTTAAATATTTGGTTAACACTTAATATGCACATGTGTGAAATAATGTTAAAATTCTTATGATTTTGCTAACCTTGCATGTGTTGAGTATTATTTGGAGGTTTAATTTTGATGGGTTATTGTCAATTTTGAGCTAGCATCTTAAAATTTGGAGCTTTTTGAACTTGTTTACGTCACTGGGCCATATTTGATGTCATCATGAGGTATAAGTTTTTAGGGGGTGCAAAGGTACATAAAACCATGCACATACACACAAAACCATGCACAAGCACACAAAACCATGTGTAGGAATTAATCCTGGCATGCACACACATTGTTGTAGTACTCTACCTTGCTTCAGTTAGAAACCTGTCAGGATAGTGTAGAAACCCTACAGGTAGTGTGTACATCATTCTCGCTAGTGCACACACTCTATGTATGGATTAGTGGCACATGCACCCATTTTCTAGTGTAAACATCCTTCCTCCAACACACACATATTGTCATAGCTTATATTACCTTCTATTTCACTATCCACATGCAAGCATATATCCGCTTGCACATGCCGATTAGGGGATCATTTCTGAAAGTTCCCTAAACATGTATAAATGGTGTCGGTCAGAAGATCATCTTGAGAGATTTCCAACGCATTTGCGAGAATGCGACAAATGGACATCGGGAGCTCTAGATAGGTTCGGTCAAAGTTTAGTCAACGGGAAAGTAAACTGCGTCAATCGGTCAATATTGGACTGAATTGCACTATGACACGTGGCTTGCCACCACTCGTCAAATTCACTCGATTTACCTATCGGGAGATGACAAGTGGACTACAGGATTATTTCTAGGCCACATTATATGGGTCAAAATAATATTATTTTGGTAAAGGCCACTTTTCAAACGCCACATGTATATATAAATGTGTATACATTAGTATTAAACTCTACTAAACCACCAAATGTCCACGTGGAGGAGGGATGAAGCGGTGGTATGGGGGCATTAGACCCATGCGTAGAAGCTGCCACGTGGAAGAAGGAGGATGAAGCGGTTGTTGGGGCGGTTTATCCTAACGTGGTCATTGACCACTTCTCCATGCGCGTGGAAAGGCTTAAATAAAGCCTAAGCTTTTAATCCACCGTGCCAAATGGGATATTTATCCCTTAACAAATGCCAAGCCACACCAAATGGGATATTAATCCTATTATTAAACATGCTACACGCCAAACATGGGATTTAATCCCTTTTCTAAAATGCATCCGCGCATTATTAGGAATTTTTATCCCAATTTCTATGTGCGGGTTTAGGCTATTATTAGCCTAGGATAATATGGAGTGCATTATTTTTGGGCCCTAATTTTGTATAAATAGGGAACCCATTTGTATTGTAAAAAACACATGACACAACACGAGCTTATTATTTGTTAAGCTTGTTGTGGACACACCGGCAACGTGAAGACACCGATCCCGAGCTTATTATTTGTTAAGCTTATTTCATGGGATGTGTCGAATGAAGTATTGTCTATTGGCCTATTATTTTAGGCAATATTAGATGGAATATTTGTGATTGGAAGTGAAATGTAAACTACCCAATAGGCCCATTGAGCCACACCAATTACTTGTAAATCTTGGATTGTCGACCGGAGTGCTAGCTTCGCATTGTTTACGTCGGGAAGGCCGATCACAGCCGAAGGAGATTATGCATCAAGAAGGTGGAAGTTAGGTGCTATTTTTCACCCTTGTCATCCGAAGGTTTTGTGTACTGATAGGCAAGTAAAATTCCATTAGGTTTTCTTGTGAAAGTACTATTGTAACTTACAAGTTTTGACTAGTGGAACGGTTCGATCATGAACCCGGAGATGTAGGCAATTGCCGAACTCCGTAATCAATCTGTGTGCAATTGTCGTTATTGTCTTGCATTATTTTAAATTGATTACTTAAAAGGAGTAAATTATCGGCAAATAATTAAAGCCTATAAGGGTCCGAGATCAGGTCGTAATAATCTGATTATTTTCGGATCATGTTTGGTATCAGAGCTGGTAAATTTGATTAACAGAGTGATTGCTTCAAGATTGGTGCAGTTGGTTCAGTTTGTGTGAACAGGGTACAAGTGCACTATGGGCAAGATGTCTAAACAGTGAAGCTTGAGGAGATTGAAGCGTATAATCACTAGATCTAGGAAGAGAATTCTCTCCTGCGATCAATGTATTCCTCCCTGGAAGAGGAGAATGCTCGTTTAAAATCAGAATTGCAAACCAAGGATGAGCTCTTGGCAAGGTTGCAATGTGGTGATTAGAGGAAGGAAATACCTTCAACTTTAGATGCAGAGGCCATGGCAGATGATTACACTGTAAGTTTTTCACCATGGGAATCTTCTTCTTCCTCCCATTTGGTTTCGGATTCAGGTAATGAAGTCTTTGGTTTGTTTGAAAAGCATACTAGAGGCATTGGATCCAAGTTACTAGATAAAATGGGATTTGATGGAAGAGGCCTTGGTAAAAATGGCCAAGGCATTGCTAACCCAATACAGGTTGAGGATCGTCCTCGTTTTGTAGGTTTGGGTTATCCTAGTGTGGGAATGGAAATTAGAGAATGCTCCAAGAACACTAACGGAGACAAGCTTCCGAAAGAAAAGTGATTACCCCACTAGTCCTACAAGAAGATTCTGAGTAGGAAAGTTGTGCTTCATCGTCACAGGCAGGATGTGGTAAGAGAAATCAATGAAGAGGTAATGAGATTCCACCTCCAGTTTCTTACCATAATCATAAGCACAAGAAAAACTTCTGATCCACTTTTTCAGCTTAAGAAGTATGGTTATGATTTTCAGAAGATGTGGAATTATTTTCCATGTACTTTTTGTGGATTTCATAATCATTCAGTGGCCAGATGTTGGAAGAGAAGGAAACTGATGAAGAATTTGATGCCGTTCATCAAGAACAAGGCAAATTAGAAAGACCAATCTCGTCATGCAGAGTCGAGAAATGGCAGAAAGAGTTCCTCATCCCAGAAGAAGGAGATTAAGAGGAATTTTTGTGCTCATTGCCAAAGGAATGGGCATCGGTGGAAAATTGCTGGAAACTACATCCATCTCGCCATCAGAGTAATGGCAAGCCAAAGATGGAATGGAGGCCTATTGCAAAGGCAGAGGAAGTTTCTACTCCACCACTAGTTGACAAGTCAACCCAGGACCAGGTAATACCTGAAAGTGAAAGTCCTTTAAAATGGGTAAGTCAACAATTTTTCAATTATATATTGCATAATTCAGATTGAGGAATCGTATGCAGTATTAAGTTTGGAGATCAAATTTTGTGAGAAAATGCTGAGAGAAAGGTTTACAATACTCAGTGGATTTTCTTACTTAGAAAATTTGATTAATGCTCCAAATATATCTCCTAATCAGCATGTGAGTACCTGTTATAGCTTGGATATAGGATTTGACTCATATAAAGCTTGGAGATTGATTTTCCATTTGTGCAGATAATAGAGTTCTCAAAAGATTAGCTCAGAACTTCATTCTGTGTAGAGGCATTGTGACCGTGCAAGAGATGGTAGCTGACTCATCATTGGCATTGACGTCAGGTTAGAACTTCATTCTGTGTAGAGGCATTGCGACCGTGCGAGAAAAATGGTTCCCGATATTAGTATGTCAATAAGAGGAGCTCAAAAAGGATCATCTTGGAACGTCATTTGGTGTCAAGGCATTGCGACCACACATTCGAATGGTAGTTGATCAATAGACTTAGCATCATGCATTGGAGGCTCGAAGTCTTGAAAGAGGCTTAGCATCATGCATCGGAGGCATTGAGGTTTGTAACAGACTTAGCATCATGCATCGAGGCTCGAGGTCTTGAAAGAGGATTAGCATCATGCATCGGAGGCGTTGAGGTCTGTAAAGGGACAAGGAATTATCCATTACCGACATCGGATCAATCAAAGCTCTACATAACATGGAGTTCCTTCAAACCAGTTCAGATTCTGGGGAATCAACTCGGAGCCAGGAGCTGTGTTATAGAGTAAAAGAAGATCCTTGTTGTCAGATATCAAGAAGCTTAGCACCGCACAGAAGGAGCGTTGAGGTTTCATTCAGAAACTTAGCACCATAAAGCGGAGGCATGGAGATCTTCGGATATCAGAGTGGTGCAGCGGAAGCATCATGGATCCATAACCCACATGTCCCGTGATTGGAGCAGAGTTGTCAAAGTGAGAAGGTTGGAGGAGAAGACCCAAGGGTTTACTACAGCAGCACTTCCGAGGAGGCAGCAGATTTTCCGCATTCGTGATACAGTATGGAAACTTTTTGGGGACAAAAGCTTTTCTCGGTGGGGAGGTGTGATCAGGGGATCATTTCTTAAAGTTATCTAAACATATCTAAATGGTGTCAGTGCAAAAGATCATCTCAAGATATTTCCAACGACTGTGAGAAACGTGACAAACGGACATCGGGAGCTCTAGATATGTTCACCAAAGTTCAGTCAACGGGAAAGTAAACTCTGGTCAACTGGTCAATATTGGACCGAATCGCACTGTGACACGTGGCTTGCCACCACTTGTTGAATTCACTCGATTTTCCTATCAGGAGACGACAAGTGGACTACAGGATTATTTCTAGGCCACATTATATGGGTCGAAATAATATTATTTTGGTAAAGGCCACTTTTCAAATGCCACATGTATATATAAATGTGTATACATTAGTATTAAACTCCACTAAACCGCCAAATGTCCACGTGGAGGAGGGATGAAGCGGTGGTATGGGGGCATTAGACCCATGCGTAGAAGCTGCCACGTGGAAGAAGGAGGATGAAGCGGTTGTTGGGGGCGGTTTATCCTAACGTGGTCATTGACCACTTCTCCATGCACGTGGAAAGGCTTAAATAAAGCCTAAGCTTTTAATCCACCGTGCCAAATGGGATATTTATCCCTTAACAAATGCCTAGCCGCACCAAATGGGATATTAATCCTATTATTAAACATGCTACGCGCCAAACATGGGATTTAATCCCTTTTTAAAATGCATCCGCCCATTATTGGGAATTTTTATCCCAATTTCTATGTACGGGTTTAGGCTATTATTAGCCTAGGATAATATGGCAATGCATATTTTTTGGGCCCTAAAAATGTATAAATAGGGAACCCATTTGTATTGTAAAAACACATGACACAACACGAGCTTATTATTTGTTAAGCTTGTTGTGGACACACCGCAACGATACTGAGACACCGATCCCAAGCTTATTATTTGTTAAGCTTATTTGCGGGATGTGTTGAGAAGTATTTTCTATTGGCCTATTATTTTAGGCAATATTAGATGGAATATTTGTGATTGGGAGTGAAATGTAAACTACCCAATAGGCCCATTGAGCCACACCAATTACTTGTAAATCCTGGATTGTCGACCGGAGTGCTAGCTTCGCATTGTTTGCATCGGGAAGGCCGATCATAGCCGAAGGAGATTGTGCATCAAGAAGGTGGAAGTCGGGTGCTATTTTTCACCCTTGTCATCTGAAGGTTTGGTGTACTGATAGGCAAGTAAAATTCCATTAGGTTTTCTTGTGAAAGTACTATTGTAACTTACAAGTTTTGACTAGTGGAATGGTTCGATCATGAACCTAGAGACGTAGGCAATTGCCGAACTCCGTAATCAATCTGTGTGCAATTGTCGTTATTGTCTTGCATTATTTTAAATTGATTACTTAAAAGGAGTAAATTATCGACAAATAATCTAAGCCTATAAGGGTCCAAGATCAAGTCGTAATAATCTGATTATTTTCGGATCACATGCACACTGATACATGCACATGAATCTCTTAGGTAGTGTATGAACTCTATAGACCCACTAATTTACATAGAGGCACATAAGAACCATAACCCATGTGAAGGTACCATAACCTACGCACAGTACCTAAGTCTAGACTTACATATCAATTCCATGTTTACAAAGGCTTGTGTCATTAAATACTAACATCATTAGTAGGTTTAATCGATTAATTTTTATTTTGCAGGGTATGTTTACATGCTTTTGTTAAATTATATTAAACTTGGATAAACCTTGCATGCTTAATCATAAGAGTAAGGTCGCGTATGCTCTTTCCATCTTTCGGGGTGTGATCTTGGGAATCTCTTTCATTGTTTTGAAAACATTTAGAATGTCCTAATTAGGTTAATATGTATGCATTTTGCATTTGAATTAAGTATTTTCCATTTGTTGGTTTCTTAATTGGTTTTTGTGTCACATATTCTCTTCTCTTATTGTAGACACAAATTTTTTTCACACTCCCCTTAGCACCCCATCAAATAATTAACCCAAACATACTCACCTAACCACACCCCCCTCCACACCACATTAATATTAATTTAATTAAATTAATACCCATCCTCACAATATTCATCATTTAATTACATTAATTGACCTAATTTCCACCTCACCTAGACATCTCATCCAACCACCTCACCCTAGACCTATTCTTGGCATGTTTCCATAACTAACAATGAATAAGTCTTACTTGCCTTAATGAGCTAAGATTTGGTCTAAACCCTAAAATCAATCCATAAAATATCTCTAACCACATTGCTTCCTATTAGAAGGAAGTTTCCGTTCTAATCAGCGAGGAAGAAACTAACTGGGCCCAAGAAATTAGAAGGATCTGCCCATTTTAGTAAACCTAGGGAATCCCACGCTAACCGATGCAGTCACCCCTAAACCGATGCCGGTCAACATGGAACTATCGTCGGTTACCATTTATTCACCTAAATAACATTTTTTTGGGTTGGTACATTCCAAGAGAAAGGGGAGGGAGATCAGAGCTACATGTAAGTAGAACCAACATCCTTTTGTGTATCTAGACATCCAAAGCCATCACCAAGATAGATATTGAAGCATTGCACTCATGGAATCATTCTAGGAGCCACTACTATAATACCAAACACCATTCTTCTGATCAACTACCATTACCATTTAGCCATCAAGTCTGCATCATAGTAAGTACATTTCTACCAACATTGTCCATTTTAGTGTAGTTAGCTTATGTTATTTTTGTCATCAATTTATACTTTACATGCTCATTCCTCCATCTCTTTCTAGCTTATAACTCAAATATTTCCTTTACCCACATTGCCAAATCACCCATTCTCACATGTTGTTCATTCCTGAGTATACTTGATACCCCTATCAACCTCTTTATCCACCCTACCCTCCTTATTAGATCCCAGATCAAACCCTGCAATTAGTTTTCCTTGATTCTCTTACACCCTGACCTTACCAATGCCGGTTACCCATAACCATCATCGATTCTACATAAACCATCATCAGTTGTATTAGACCAAAGTTAGTCTCTGTGTTTTATACCCTGACCTAGAACAGAACCCAACAACCTCTCATCAGTTGACCTAAACAACCTAGAATCAAACCCTGACTAGTCCTAACACCCTGACAACTACCTACCTTTCTGATCTAACCATAGCCTAGCCTATTATGTTAAGATTTTCTTATTGTAATTAAATGAGAAACCTAAATCATATCATCTATAGTAGGATTTCCTTTATTTCTAGCATTAAATTGTTTTAAACAGTGGATTGACAACCATCTAGGAAGTATCACACTTCCCGGAGCTAGCACTCGCTAGGAAATCCACTATCATATATCATTTAACTCCCCTTTTGTGGTCTTGTTGTCTATTTTAGGTAGTTCCTCCTAGCCAAAATGAATCTCTCACATTCAGCTATGGATCAAGAAGTTAGTACGTGTGTAATAACCTTCAACCAACTATTATAAACAGGTATTACTCCTCACCCATTACCCTATCTATTTCATCACAAAAATGTAAATAAAATGGTGAAGCAATTTGGCACACAGGTGGGACCCATCAGGGGTTCTATTGCATTTTATTCATTCCTAGGAAAAAGTTGTGTGTTTGTTTCCCTTCAAAAATCTTACACATTAATCTTCTTCCTTGGTAATCTTCTCTTCTTTCTAATTGCTCTAAAGGATAGATTTTCTTTTTGTGCATTTAAAAAGAACCATTCTTCTTGCTTTTTGCATTTAATGAAAGAGCATACCCTCTCCTATTCATATTTTTTTGTCATTGAACATAATCTTTTGATTTGGGCTTAAAATTGGTTGCATTACATTCTGATTTGCTGCATTTAGCTCACATTTAAATGAGGGCAACCTATATGCTAGAATTTATGCCTAGGCGATGGTTGACACAAAGAATCGTAGAAACCACACACACACTCTCTCTCTATGTGTCTTACCAAACTTGTAAAAATTGAAATATACACATCTTTCTTAAACAATATCTTACCTAAGAACACCTGTTTGCGATCACATGATCAGATTGGCAAATACTCCCTAGCTTATTACCTTTATCGATTCATCATCTTAGAGGATGGCCCGCCCCTGCCATAACATACCTGAAACCTCCCCTTTTAGATATCCTTCTTCGTAGGAATCCTTCCTCACCAAAAACTCTATTCTAAAATTCATGAGTCAGTCTTCTAAATAGCATAATCTCAACACATTAAAAACAACTTGTTAGGTACGTGTTTTTAGTGTTTGATTTACGCGTGTTTTGAGGTGTGAGGATACACTTCTTAATTTTCCCATTCTGTTGCCTTACATAGTCCAAAATCACAGTTGGAGTATTCTAACTTCTTTTGAGTGTGTCAGGACTTCATTGCATCATCTCCAGATCACTGGGTTGATTATTTATCTCACTAAAATTCACAATAATCCATTTTTCTACATTTTCTATATTTCACAAGAATCGCTGTCATCGGTTGTCACCGATCGGCATCGCTTTTCTCAACCAACATGGGTTTTTGTTCCTTTGGGTTAAATTGCCTAAAGAACCCTTATTTCATTTTCTTCACTGTCTCTGTACTCTCTTTTCTTTGGTCAATAGTCATCATACAACTTGTTCATCTAATCATCAACAATATTTTCTTCATTTGGTAAAACTATTCTGTCTCATAGTAACCAACCTCGCTACCCCCTTAACGACATCGCTTATCTCGACGGGTGTCGGTTACCTGTATTGAACATCAACGATATGTTACAAAAATATACCTGTAGACACCTATTTTTTTCATTCTTACCGCCCGTGTCATCTCGTAGGATAAAAATTGTCTAATATATACCATTCACATGGTGTTGACTTGCAGTCAAGCCAACACTCTTATATTTCATGTAAGTTGTCAACCACTCCCACCTAGTCCCTCACCACCTTCCATCCTATCACCCATGGATCCTACTCAGCCTATCACCATTTCCATAGGTGACGAAGAATTTGCATGAATCCTTAGTCAGAATCCCGTAGCCTTATAGTTCTACCTTTCCCACTGTTCCACTCGAGATTCCTCAAGTCAGTTGATATATGACATGCTTGTATCCATCTCTCCTACCCTTATTCCTACTTCTGCATCAGCCCCTAATAATGTTGCGTTACCCTCACCTGCTTCACCCCTGGTAGTTTTGCAGCTAGGACCCATTCTCACCATGACCAATGAGTGTGTAGTATCACTCTTTCCTATCGTATGGTCCCATCATCGACCACCTAGGCCATAGCCCAGTCCACACCCATTGTCTCACAAATACCCATTACAACACAACCTCCTGTGGTGTCGGTGACCCCTACTCCATTCTAGAATCTTGTCCTCTCTATCCCATAAACAATTCCCCAATTTTTACTAGAGTCACGATGACCATCCCACCTACATACACATACTATCAACCCCCTATCTCGTCTATCACCCATTCTAGATACATACCCTCTATGTTGGTCCCCTATTCTCAACCTCCCTATTCGGCATCACCATATAATGGAATGTCACCCACATCATAGGTTCAATACCAACCCCCTTATGCCACAAGAGGAGCCCTTCCACCACAACCTACCAATGACCTCATCAAGTTAATGATGGAAAAGATGCAGACACTAGAAGCATCGGTTTTTGGCTCACGCAATTCCCTCACCTATGATGAAATTTGTAATGAGCCTATTCACCCATCCATTCCTATTCAACCATACCCCATACATTGGGAAATGCCAAAATTCAACCACTTCAATAGCAAAGAGGACCCACAACAACATTTGTGGTCCTTTAAACATGGGTGTTACTGATTTCCCACGACGATGCTTTACTTCTGAGGACTTTCCCAATATCCTTGATAGGACCTATATTGATTGGTACAAAGGACTACCAAGACACTCCATCTACTTGTTTAATCAAGTAGCCCAAGCCTTCTTATATCACTTCTCCATCAACATTGTTAAGAAGGTTACCATGACTGATCTTTATTCCACACAACAATATGACGATGAGTCTATTGCTGACTTTATTGCTCATTTGGTGGCGCAAGCTAATTAACCAACTCACATTTCAGCTTACCTCAAACCAAAATCATAGACCTATTTAATTGGCCTTTTACTAGACACATCTCACCAACCCTATAGGTGCAAACTTTTTTACTTTTGACGAGGCATTCACCATGGCATGGAAATTGGAAATTTGTGCTATCAAAGAAAAGAAGATTCAACTTCATAACAAGAACATCATGTTCAAATCAAATGATAATTCTTCATCTTCAAAGCCCCAAAATAACTATTCAAAACCCAAAGGGTCTACCAATGCCATAATTCTCAAGGCTTTCCCCCTCATCAATCAAACCTAGCCAAACCCCCTTCTAATCTCTCTCCTATCTAAGATTTCTAGTTTAGACAAGAACAACAAAAGTACACTTCCATAGGAGAATCTTACTCTTCTATTTTGGAAAAGCTTGTTAAGGCTAGTGCCATTACCCTTCCACCTATAAAACCACATATTGGTTTTGACCCTGAGCGCCCCATGCCTGCATGGTATAAGGAACATGACTTTTGCAACTATCATCATGTTAAAGGTCATAACAACAATAACTGCATCACCTTCAAGAATATCATCCAAGAAATGTTAGACAACAAAGATCTAGTCTTGGATAGCCCGAATGCACCCACTAACCAAAACCTACACATATTCAAGAAGCCATTCCCTAATCATGCCCCATCTTCCAACCAAGCTGGTGATACCTCAAACAATGATAGTAATATTCGCGAGGTTCATGCTATTTTTGATGACATACCATTACTTCCCAATTGCTCACTCTTGCCTTCCATAGATGAAATATTAGCCTGAGTTCCCCTACCCGCATAAGATCCTATTTCATCTACTCCACCCATAGAGGCATATCCTCCATTTCCTTCTTATTCTATAGAATAGCCTATAATTAGCATGGTCCCTTTAACCCCTCAAATTTACGAACAATTGTCAGTGGCACCTCTCCTACTTATAGAAGATGTAGGTCCACCGCCTACATTGACACAAAGAGAGTCTACTTCATCTAACCCATCCTCTCCTCTTCCCATGGAGGATTATATAGAATTACCATTGTATTTTGATGACCCTTCACCATTGGACCTTCAAGATCCCGCTGGTCTACTTTTGGCTCTCTTACCCAAAGAGTCCAAGGATAGCCATTTCCCTATATCTCAAACCCATTTTACAAGGATTGCCACTCAATCCACATCGGCCCCACCTACGATAGTACCATTCTCATGTTTGGCTAATCACCTGGACTATGTTGATAGAGCCTTACTTTGGGGATGCCTTGTACTTCCTATTTCAACACAAATGCAGTTGTCCCTTGCGAACATCTCCACTATCTATCCAAAAGTGTTTCATCCAACCAAACCAAACAAAAGCACAACCATTGCAATACCTTCCACATCACCAACCATGGCCCAACTCACACCTCTAACAATAACCCAACATACATTTACACCCAAACACTTGCCATCGCCTATATCGTCTCCCTTACCTAAACCTATCCCTACCTTGGGGTCATACCGACATCTAGCCTTACTCAACCACCCATCAAACTAGATTTATCCACATCTTACAAAACTAATGCTAAAATTACCACGGGACCTAAAAATATGATCTAATCTCCTAGGCCTCATACACCAATCTCGCCTACCACGCCACTATCATCGTCACCTCTCGTCGTCCACCCTAGGACCTCACCCCTCAACCTTGTCCAAGAAACCCCCATCTACCGGTAAACCATGAACACAACAACCCACCTCCTCATCATGAACCTCTAATGTACTCAAAAGACCCACACAACCTCCGACATCACCCGTAACCTTCTTACCACCCATACCACCACTACAGTCCATAATCGCTTCACTATCCATATCATTTTCTTCTCTTCCTCTCACCACTTCTTCCCAACCTCTACCAACCACCTACATAACCACTCGCCATTACCCCCATGGGTAGCCCATCCTCTTCCACCATCTACTTTTCCTCTACATCTCATACACATGTGTCACATTTGCCCAAAAAGGTTCAACCTAAAGCTAAAAATCTGCTACCCTCTAATAAGGTAGTTAAACTAACCAAACCTTCCATCATTAGCTCTTCTACCACGCCTGTACCCAAGAAGATGCAACCAAGACTGAAGACTGCTCCACACACCAAACTAGTGAACCAACCCATTCCCTCTCCTGTAAAGCCTCTTCCTCCACAATCAGCTATACCTGTACCCAAACCCACATTCACCTCCCATTGTGATCCACTAGCAGGATCCTACGCCAAAATCTTAACCAATCTCCTCAAAACTTCTGTCATCACATTACCTCCTCTTAGACCTTATAACCCACTCAAACCAAAACCAAAATTGTTTAACAAAACCAAATTTTTTTCCTACCATCGTGTGCCAGAAATGATGTAGAGAACTATAAGGATTTAAAAACTACCCTTGTCCAATTATGTCCTCTTGAAGAAAATTTTGATGACAATGATCTTCTTGATGAGGAACCCATTTCACCTTCACCAATTTCCATAGATATTCTTCCATTACCTACTCAGTGACCAATATCTCCACCCCTGCAACTCTTTGATCCACCCCCGAGATTTGAGATCAACATGGTCCATATTAGAGAATTATCTGAATCACCACCCAAATGTTAGTTGCACCCAACTCACTTCACAAGGATTTTCTCCCCTGGTAGGTAGGTTTCTACCCATCATGCTATTATACCACTCATCCTACACCTTCTCCATTTACCCACTTCCCTCGGATCGACATGATCAACATCGCCACTCATGCTTAGAAAGACAAGGGCAAGGAAAAAGAAATTGGCCCATTAACCAACCCTGTACCCAAAATACCATCCACACCCATACCAAAAGTCATCATTCGAGGTTTGACATATCCTATTTTTGATGGGGTCACACATCGCACAATGCTAAATAACTACACCAATCCCCCCTCAAAATGTCTTTATATGACCTCGTCCAAACCTTAGAATCACATTGCCAAACCCTCATGGAGGTCTTTCAATCTATTGAAGTCTTACCAAATGATCCCACACCTATAGCCTCCATCATTACCCTCACCATGCAACCTCTCTCCCTAGGTCTTTTCCTTCCTCTACACCTCCACCTACTAGCCAAGTGGCTACCCTCAACTTTTCAGATGAAGAGATCACTCCCTTATAGTCCAATGACCCTGAACCCGCTCTTTTCATCTCTATCTTTATCGATAATATACACATACGATGTGTTATGATCAATGGTGGTGCTAGCATTAACATCATCTCCTCCCATGCATACGACCAAATGTAAATACCTGCCAATTGCATGCATGGTAACCTAGTGATGCTACACTCATTTAATGACACAATGAACTCTACCCTAGGTACCGTTGTTCTCGATGTCCACGTGGGTCCCTGCACTTTTGCAAAACTTTTCTATGTCTTAGAAGGGAGTTACAATATAACTTGCTACTCGACGACCTTGGATCCATGTCATGGGTTGTGTCCCTTCGAATTTACACCATTGCCTCAAATTTGAACATGAGGGACATAACTACACCATCCTTGCTGACCCATCACCTTTCAAGACTTGTAACATGCTATATTGGCCCAATGATGTGCTTGTACTAGTCAAGGCATCTGCCACTATTACTACTTCACCTTCACCTACAAGCCCATCCACCAAGACCACCACTACTTTTGTGACATCTAACCTTTCTATCTTGACTATAGTTGTAGCCTCTACCGCTGACGCACTTGTTTCCCCAACATCTAGTGAGCCATCTATACCCACTACCCACATACCAACTACTTTGATCCCTTAGAAGGTGTTTTTCAACACCTCACTCGAGGGAATACCACCTATATAATATCGACACCTTCCTCACCCCACAAGAGTATGGGAATCTATGTCAACACCCCAGCTATGACATCCGCATCGGTGATGTTTTTCCTTATGGCCCTCCCCACCTTTGCACCAACCTAACATATGGGGGACTTGATATTGCCACCTATAAACCTAAACCTCCATCCCAAGCCCAACCATTTTCGTCTGACCTACACTCCCTCACTAATCATTGCTTTGCTCACACTTTCCTCCACCGGTGTGTGTGGAAAGGATTTGGCTTTGGATTTTATGAACAAGGCCACCATACTGTCATTTCCTGTACCTCTCATAAACATAATGACCATAGTGGCATTGGTTTTGATGCTCCACCCTCCAAGAAGGTTCATGTTGACCTTATCTAGGATGAGAAATATTCCCCCTCTCATTCACCCACTTTACCATCTTCACCACTTGAGTCCATAGATCCTAAATCTATTCCTCCTAAATTTTTTTTTGTAAATAGCATTTCCATGGGACCACCGACCTATCAATGTGATGGTGAGGCTCACTCTTCTCTCCCATTTTATATCCTGACATGATCGATGACGACACAACTTCAATTAATGTCATTCAATGTTTAGACAACGAGTCCATCCTCACCTACCTTGGTGTGGAAGAATCTTATATTCATTGGTCGTTACCCTCTAAGATGTAAACCATGTTGAATGAATCGACCATTAAAATCAACATTAACACTTAGGATGACCCACACATTCTAAAGATTAGCCAATCCTTAAATGCTACTGAATAGGAAGCCTTCACCTCTTTCCTTTGGGACCATAACAACGCATTTTCCTGGTCCTATGCCGATATGCCTAGTATTGACCCAAAAATCATGGTTCACAATATTGTAACCATTCCTAATGCCAAACCCATCAAACAAAAGTCTGTGGAAAATGCATCCTTGCATTGCTCTTCTAGTCAAAGAAGAGCTTTAATGCCTTCTCTCGGTTTCCTTCATTCTACCCATTGATTATCCCCAATGGATTTATAACATCATTCCTATCACAAAGGCAACATGGGGACTCCACATTTGTATAGATTTCCATGACCTCAACCTCACCTATCCTAAAGATGACTTTCCCCTACTGCATCATTGACCAACTAGTTGACCTCCCTATTGGCCATGAAATGCTATCGGTCATGGATAGTTTCTTGGGTTACAATCAAATATTACTAGCTCCTAAGGATCAACACAAGACTTCCTTCATCACCCCTTGGGGACTTTCTACTATCGAGTCATGCCTTTTGGCCTCAAAAATGCTTTGGTGCTATATATCAACGAGCCATGACTTACATCTTCCATGACATCATGCATTGCATATTGGAAGATTATATCTATGATATGCTTACCAAATCCAAACATTAAGCCAAACACCTACCCGTTCTTAAATTCATCTTTTACCACCTCTTCAATTATTGTGTACGTCTTCAGGAAGGAAGTGCGCCTTTGCGGTACTTTCCGAAAACTCCTAGTTTTTATTGTTTCTTTGCATGACATAGAAGTCGATCCTACTAAATTCAAGGCTATTCTTGAAATGCCACCACCCACTAATCTCTGTCAACTTTGCAGCCTACAAGGAAAGTTACAATCAATTCATCATTTTATCTTATAGCTTTCCGACCACTGTAAACCATTTCATCACCTTCTTAAGAAAGATGTTTCATTCAAATGGGATGATGAAGGCCATAAAGCCTTCGAAACCTTGAAAAAATACCTCCTTAAACCACCACTTCTCATTCCTCCTAAGGATGACCATCCATTCTACCTATATATTTCTACCACTGACCATTCTCTAGGTGCCATGCTTGCTCATTGTGATGACCAACACTGTGAGCAAGTGATTTATTACATAAGCCATACCCTTCTTGAAAATGAATTTAGATATAATCACGTTAAAAAACTCTACCTAGCCTTCATTTTCATCATCACCAAACTCTGCCATTACCTACTCAACCAAAAACCTTCATCATTATGAATACCAGACCTATTGCACTATATGTATGCAAAACCATATCATGATAAACGTGCTTACACGTTGGATTATGCGGCCGACCTAGACCTAAAATTCATCCATCGAATTCCATCAAGGGCAAAGTGCTATTACCACCAATTGGATGACGCACCTATTTCTGGGAATCAACCCTCTAACTTTGACTTCCCAGATGAGTCTATAGCTACCCTTTCCCTAGACAAACCCACTTACCAAATGAAACTCTTCTTTGATGGCTCCAAGTGTCAGTGTGGGGGTGGGGCTAGTGTTATCCTCATTCTGCTTGATGGTGAACCTATGCCTTTGTCTTTCAAAATTTATTTTGATTGTATAAACAATATTGTTGAATACGAAGCACTCGTACTAGGCCTCCAAGATGCATATGCCTTGGATGTTAAGTCCATGAACATCTTTGGTGATTCTCAATTGGTCATAAACCAAGTCAATGGTATATACCAGTTACTGTAATGAGATACTTCAAAAGTATAAGCATCACGTGGACATAATTTTGACCACCTTTGACCATTACACACTTCAAACCACCCCACGTTCTACCAATAAATTTATAGATACCATGGCCTACTTAGCTTCTCAGATACCTACTTTTCCCACTGACTCTAAAATATTTGTCACCATACAAAGGATACAATCACCCTCTTATTTACCTCGTGAATTTTACTCCATCGCAACGCCCCTAACCCATGTGACCTTTGGTATAAGCAATATGCAAACTATCTTTCCCTTTCCATTCTACCCACCGATCTCACTCGTAATGGACAATGTGCCTTTCTTAAAAGTGTCTCCCATTATGTCATCATGGGTGGTATTATTTACAAATGTGGTTTTGACAACATTCTCTTGCGATGCCTTACAAGTTCTAAAATTCCCTACACCATTAAGGAGGTCCATGATGGAATTTGTGGAGGTCACTTTATCAGTTTGGTGGTCGCAAAACGAATTCTTTACCTAGGCTATTATTGGCCAACCCTAAACCATGATTGTTGTGATTATGTCAAACATTGCATGAAATGCCAACAACATGCTAATATTCATCACACACCTAGTCACGCCTTACAGGTCGCGTGAGAACTTTGGCCTTTCTCTCAATGGGGTTTGGATCTTATCAGTGAAGTCAACCCCCATTCTTCACAATGCCACTAATGGATCATAACCACTACCGAATATTACACCAAATAGGAAGAGGACATTCCTCTCATTTCTACCAAAGCCGAGAAGATATGTGAATTCATCAACCTTCATATCATTTTTTCTTTAGTGTTTCTCACCACATTATCATTGATAATGGAAAAAAAATAAAAAAAAACCTACGAAAAATATGTGATGCTTTTGGCATCCAAATCAGTTTCTCATCACTTTATTACCCGCAAACCAATGGTCAAGCAAAATCCACCAATAAAACCTTGAACAAAATTGTTATAAAGGTAGTGAATGATACTGGGAAATATTTACATATGCACATTCCCTTCACCTTGTGGGCTTATCATATTAGTATTCAAACTTCGACTATTGCCACCCCATTTTCTCTGGGTCTATGGTACTAAGGTCAGTTTTACCTCTCAAAGCCTAGATTCCATCTCTCCGTATATCACTACAAGACATGCTCAATGACGATGACTTTTTCCAGGTTCGTTTAGCACAACTTGAGTTATTAGATGAGCATATTCTCAATGATCTTGACCATCTCCAAATCTACCAAAAATGTATCAAATGTGCCTATGACAAGTGTTTTCACAAACAAACCTTTCAAGTCGATGACCTCGTCCTGAAGAAAAATCAAAATGCAACTACGAGAGAGAAAATTAAACAGGAAAATTTTTCTCCTAATTGGATTAGACCCTATATCGTTACCCATTCCTATGGATCGGTGCTTATCATTTGTCTTAACTCAAAGGTAAACCCAAACCTGAGCCCCCTTAAATGCCTTTCATCTTCGACCATTATATTATTGATATCAATTCCTCTATCACCTTCTCTCTATTGACCGCTCATCCCTTTAGCATCGTTCACCTTCCATATTACCCCTTTTGAGGGTCCATGACTCAAAAATAATCATGTGATTACCATCACCTTTCAGCCTTATCTTCAATATTAGTACCATGGCTCTACTCACATCATGATTCTCATGGAAACTTTTTGTCTTCGTAGAGATGGAATCCCATGGTTGTTCATCACTCAAAACCACCTCTTCCACAGTTAATCTCTGCTTTACTACAGTCTTGTCTTCTAAACAAGAACCTAATCTTCCTCTATACTCTTGTCCATGACTTAAACATCTAAAAATAAAAAGGATACAACTCCTTGAGTCAAACTTCTAGAAATGCAGAGATGAATCTCCTAAACGGGACATCTCCTCACTCTAATTCCACCACTATAAGTAGAATTCTCCTTGTAGCATTCCCATTGTAATCCTTTAGAAACAAGGGATTTTTTTTTGAATAATGTTCTCTATTCTAAATACATAATTTAGAACACACATTCCATAACCACCATTCTTATAACAGATAACCATATGCATCTGTAATGACTTGGTGAGCTACCGATCTATTCATTTCACAACTCGGTGAACCACCGATCTATTCATGATTAACATTAAGTATTGAATACTTTTTGTATACTATGTATACTTGGTTTTCTTACCTATTCTAGGTATTGAGTGATCTGTCTAAGGAACCTATCTGAATATCTGATTACCAATATTCATCTGCATCACGATCCTTAGGCTAGGTGACATAGGACAATACAACCAACAACTTGCGATACTTTGGCCAAAGATTTCTAACATATTGTTCATGTTGTTATTCCTTGATGGCATACTCATCAATCTAGAATACGTCCTTCACCCCACTTTATTGTTATCTAGAATGTCCTTTACTAACTTTTGTCAGCCCACTTGCCCAAGGTTTAACCCTAGTTCAGGTTAACAACATAATTTATGATAGGAAGAGGCTCACGAAGACTTAGGGTAAATGGGCATACTGGGTCAACCTAAGTCAACCCCATGTGCCAAGGTACCCTGAGTCTTAGGGGGCTGCTCCCTATCCTAAACATGCTACTAACTAGACCTAGGGAGAAACTAAGTTCAAGTCCAGATGTGTGTAGATCTAGATGATCAATGCAGAAGGGTGTTGCCACATGTCAACTACATCATTGTATCCTCGAGAAGATCCTAATCTTCTTGAAGGTACAACCCTGCAGTTGGCATGTGCCAACATCCTACAGAAACAACCTCATCGAGATGTACATACCCCTAGGAGGTTATTAATATAATTAATTTGGATTATTAAAACAAATTACAACAGCCTTGTTAAACCCTAATCCAACACTCCTTAAGTTATTTTTCCATATCAGATTCAATTAATCATTAAAGAAATTCCTTAACTTAAGCTTTATTTTATGTTCGCTTATTTGGCTTAACAAATAGTTAACCAAAAATAGGACAACAACATCATAAGTTCCATTATAATGTAACTTAACCAATCAAGGAGGTGTAGCAACCACATAGGTTTAACTAGGTAGACTTCATTGAATATGAAGTCTAATGATTAACAATCACATTACCTTTCCTTTTCATTTACATTCTTTTTTTGAGAGGAAGAGTCTTCCTCTTCATGAATTAGTGTTAGGGTTTATCATACCCTCCTTATCTTTTACAATTTCTATAGTTTTACTGCATGTTCAACACACATTACATTACTATGTTAAATTGTTTAGATAAAGAACATCATATTCTGCAACTTAACAAGCTGCATCTTAATTAGGGAAATATAACTAAATCCCTTTATCCAACTTATTAAAAGGTAACCAATTAAGCATATAAATAATATGAAGAATATCAACAAGATAGAATTCCATCTCTTTCATAAAAGTACAAGATAATTTACACAACCAATACAAGTAAATTCCCAACTTTCAATTCATCTTTGAACTTATACATTTACAAGACTTATGAATTTTAGGCATACTGCATCACAACAACCTTCATTCTAAAAATAATACCACTTTTCTTTTTCAATACAACTCAAGAACGAATCAGGATTCTTCACTAAGAATCAAACTTAAATCAGCCAATGCATCATATAAGTTTTTCCTTCTTTTATCACTTACGAAGTCCATTTGCAAAAATTGCTAGCATGGGTCAGTTCCATGAACTGAGCATGATAAGCACTAAGCCTTAAAATGAAGTGCATTCCACTAATTGTTCCATTAAAACAACTCTTCTTTAATGAAACAATTAATATATCATACATATCAGTAAGTAATAACAATCAGAAAAGAAGTACATTAACCAATCTAAATTCACTTCTAAGAGAAGAACAAAATATAATCCACAACAAAATTAAAGTTTAATTGATCCTATCAATTACCTTTAAACAAACAACAGATCATAACATCCTATTGTTCCCAATTCTATCATAATGGAATACAACATTTAACTTTACTATAAGACAAAGAAAGGGTTTACAACATAGTTCTCATTAGGATGATTCATCTAGCTCCTAAGCATGGAAGAAGAATAACCATTCCAAACTATGCCCAACACAAAAACATCTGAAAAATAGAAACAGGTTCATAACATGAATTTAACTATTTCGTTTAAAGGACAACTACCTTAAATTCAACATTTAAGATTTTCATCAAAACAAGAATCCCATATCAATCTAAGAAGGAATATAGAATTTAAACAATCTACCAACAAGATTATATTTTCTGTTCAACAAAACCGAAACATCAAATCTCTTCCTACATCACTTCAACAAATGATATGAACAAGGAAGACTATACAATTATAATAAATCTCCATTTCACAAGAGAACTAATAACAGAAGGGTTCAATCAAATGAACTAATCCCAACAGGTTAGAAAAGGAATCTTATCAGAATTTGATTCAATCCTTAATCATTTCTCTACACTTAACAACAATTTCCCTTTTCTAATCCAAACAATAAGCTCAAACACTAGTTCCTAGAAGAGAGAACAAAACAAACTCATTGTAAGGAAAACGTATTGCAAGTCTCCCTTACAATCCTTATAATTTAAAAGCATGAGTTCCAATTTTAGTTAAGATCAACATAAACAGTAAAGTTCAAAAACAACACACTGTCCCTAAGGATTCTCAATTTCCTTTTTCTTTTAAAAGACTCAAGTATTCACTTATTGATCCCAACAAGAATAGAAAACCCAAAACCTTAAACTAAACCAATTCAGGAGTATCCTCAAACTCAAAACTGAAGTTCCTTTAAAATGCCTCCACAACATTGTACTTAAGAGTAAGTGGTTCATAATTCTTTTAGAACTATAAACAAAATCAAACTGAATAGAGTTAAGTAATCCTTCCACTACAATTTCTAAGCACTGGTACAAAACTCATCTTTAAAAGAAGTTCCAAATCCACTATCAAATGAAAGCATTTCCAGTTAAATCTCCAAAAGATATTCAAACAGCTCAGTCATACTACTTCCCATTTACTTTGAGTAAGCAGTTTGAATTAAAAGAGTTATAAGCTTTCAACTTGAATGCAATATAAAACCAACTCACAAATACCAAAAAATAACCAAAACATCGTTTAGGATATAAATTCTAAACAGTTAGTACCAAATTACATGTACAGTGTTGAATCACAAAGTCTCAAACATGATTACAAATATATACAAATATCATAACACAAGACAGAATATAATACGAATAACCTTAACCATTTTATAGCATAAACAAGAAAACCTATTTCCAACTCAAAATGAAACAAAAGTTTCTCACAGAAGAGTTCAAAACCATTCAAGTAGATATTCATACATTCAGGGAAACCAAAAGATTCCATTCCAGTTTGTATTTCAAAAAAGAAAACTCATACCAGCTCAAAACAAAACATGAGCTTCTAACCAGAGTTTAGAACTATTCACGTAATAAAATATGAGTGTTGTGTACATTATGAACTTCCATTAACAGTCCAGAATAACACAAGAATAAACATGAGTACAAAGGTACATATGGACTTCAAACAATAGTCTAGGATTACTCGAGAATCCAAACATGGTTTCAGAGTAACAAGAACCTCCAACACAAATTCTTATCAAAACACTAACCCTAAATCAAGCTTAAACTAAACACGAACTCGAATACATGATCAAATGAAACACGAGATAAAATACAAGCTCAAGAAAAACACTATCTCCAATGTAAGATCAAATGGGACTCAAGGTTCCCAAAAGCTCAGAACCAAGTAAACATTGATGAAGGTAAGTTAAAAACAAAACTCTTCGAATATTGGTTCAATAAATGACAAGCAGAGCCACAGAAATAAGTTTCTCATGCATTCTTTGTTATTTAACCCATACAAAGAAAGTTTCCAATACATACACTAATTTTTCATGGATTCATACCCAAATTTCCAAATATTATAAAACCTAGCAAGCAAATAACCAGATAAAACATGCAAGCCAAGAATCTCATAAGAGCAGACTTGTTTTAATGAAACATTTAGAAGAAAGCAAGAGATCTTAATGGTTAGAGCCTATCATGCCTAATAGCACTTCTGCCAAATCGAAGGAGACTTCCAGCTGAGCTTCCAACTCCTTTTCTCCTCCATGAAAGATCAACCAACCAACAAATTTCCTCAAAATGCCTCATATACCTTCCCATGATTGAAAATAGACCAGGTGAGTTAAAAATAGCAATGAAGTGAAAGTTGAACTGCTGGTTCGAAGAACCAGTTTGCTCCATGCAAAGAAAAATATGAAAAGCATGTAAAAACCAAAACCTCCCAAAACTCACCTTCCATTTTCTAAGATGGTTTTGAACAAAACCCGAGGCCAATTAATTTCATTAATTCTAATTTTCTCACTTATCTCTCTTTGCCATCGCCTCCCAAATCGGTGAATGCCAATTCCCATTTAACATGACATTACCTCTTTAGTGGAGCTTACACATAAACCTCTACCAATTTAACTAGCCCCTTCCAACCTAGCAGTACTTAATGCCTTAAAAACCTTATCAACAAATTCAATGCGATTGGAACCGTTGCCATAGAGGCATGTGGCCCTTCTAGGTTCCCATTTAAATAGCTTAAGATAGATCCCTTAAAACTTAGGTTAGTTTAGGAATAAATTACCTTAGGCTTTAACACATTAGCTTAGGTAATTCCAACATTAGGTTAGATTAATTCACAACTTTTTTGTTTTAGGCAATAGGTTAGATCATCTCATGACCTTATAGCATTAGGTTTTAGGTTAATTTAGGTAGCCTAGCAACCTTTCCAAATTCCCTTAACACAAGGCTTAGGTTTGGATGCCAACCCAACAAAGTAGAATAGGAAGCTTAGGTTAGAATAAAAATTTAATTAAGTAACATAGCTAGGTAGTAAATATTCTTACCCAGCTTAGGATTCCGTAGGATAATCCTTTAGTTTTAGGATTTTGAATCCTTCTTATGTCATGAAAAGGTTATATTTCATTTACGTCAGCAATGTACTGCCAAGATCGATCTTCAAGGACCTAAGCACAACATATAACTGAATGGAAACATGTTCACACAAGATTAAAGAACTTGTAATAACAAATTTTAGTCCATTATGTCCCTCAATTATGGAATGTCAATTTACCATTCATTTAGCTAAGAAGGTTTAAAACATTCCTTGGATCACTGAAATTTCTCCAAGGATGAGTCAGATAAAGAGATAAGTTTTCAACTCTCAAACCAAATTGCAACTCACCTACAAGAAGTGAAAAATGGATTCAAGGAAGCCATTCCATTCTATTCTAATGATCTTAAGAATAGAAAAGATTTATCCATATCCAACATGATCTCCAACAATCAAAAGAACACATCTTTAGAAGAAAATCACATGTCAACACTTGAAATGCAAAGGAGGAATATAACAATTGTCAAGGGTGTTACATCCCTTAAAGGACAACTATATAAGGTCATTACACAAATGTATTAAATATCCAGAAGCTTCCCACATCAATCAGCTCCACGAAGACCTCAAGGAGCTCATATATTCATCCCATATATAGACATCCCACATCGGTAAGTTTATTTAAAAAAAAAGAGATGAAATTTTTGTCATGGACTTGCCTATTTTCGGTTTGAGTTTCTTGTTCCAAGAAACACGTTGTCATACACTAAGTTACGCTAAACCTCCCATTCTCACTGCCTCACCTTTTTGCCTAATTTCCTCGTTACTCAAGGGACTTGCCACAAATACGACATTTCATGATTATGTGACTTTCTTCACCCTTAGAATGGTCCATTATGCAATGCCTTTAGGGTATTTTATTCATGAGCCCCTCTTAGGTATGATCAACTCATTAGGGTTCTTATCAATTAAGTAGCTCTTTTTACCACCTCTTACCATTCACCTTCCTCATTACTTGTTGACTATCCTATACAAGGCTAGATCATCGACACCTCTATTTAAAACAACTCAACCATGCCTATGACCTAAAACTCAACCATGCCTATGACCTAACTCAACCATTCCTATGACCTCAACTCAGTCATGCTTATGACCTACATCCACTCATGCCTATCACCTATCAATCCATTCATTTCCTTAATCACAATCTTCCCTAGCTTATGGGAGAGCTACATTGGCTTTGAGGTTCCTTTTCGCAGAGAATATGTAGGTAGCACTTCGAGGGCATGGGGCCCTTGGAGGTTATCTCGGACACTCTATACCCTGACCAATTCTCTCTTTCCCTTTCTAATTCACATTCTACCCAAGTTAGTTTCCTTTCTATATCAATAAATGGAAATTACACCCAACAAACAACAATTGTTACACATCTTTACCATCATAATTTACACATTCCTTTCATCTTGTCTATAATTTCTTTACTATAATAAGAAATTTCATACAAATCATCTTAAACATGATCCACATCATCATTAATTACACAAATTAATTAATTAGAAACTCAACCATACCTAACCAACTGAATCGATCCATGCCTAAACCAACCTGACTCAACCATGCCTAAATCAACCTGACTAAATCATACCTAAACTAACCTAACTCAATCCATGCCTATGACCTAACTCCATCCATGCCTATGACCTAACTCCATCCACATGAATCCATCCATGCCTAAACTGACCTAACTCCACCATGCCTACATGACCTTGAATCTATCATGCCTAATCCACTTGATTTCCACCTATCTATATATAACAATGAAAATTAAAACATGTACACCATCCATACTATAAACACCATCATCTATAAATCAGATAGTCTGTATAAAAATACATGTGAACATATATACCAATAATAATCACAATCTCTCAAAATATCTCATATACAACCTCACCATCTTCGGCATATAGGCGGTATATGATCAAAAATAACAAAAAATCTCATCTACATCCTCATCATCTTCGACACATGAGGCCAGTATACATATCAAAATATGTCAAAAACATGGATACACTGATCATCAATGATGACTAATCATCACCCCACCTGATATCCATCCCTATCTCATTAGTCTCCTCCATCTCCCCTCTAGTGGGGTGCCCTGCCAACCTATCTCCACCATGCCTTGATCTATCCTTTGATGGTCCCTCACCAAGAGCTGGCCTCTATGTACTGGTAGTCTCACCTTGACCCTATCCCGGGGCTCACTTTGGCCCCTTGTACTCTCTACACTGTGGGTACATGACCTGGTCCTCTCACTCGAGGCTGCTATGCTCTATACTCCCTATAGGATAGAAAATCTATCCTTGCGGCCATCAAAATATCTTGATAATACCTGACCTCACCCAAGGCATCCCTCAACCTACCTATCTCAGTATTTTTGGGGTGGAGCCATTAGTCTCAACCCCATGTGCTGTCTTTCGCGACCTGTCTCATTAATACCTATAAAAAGGGATATTGTCCACTGTGCTGTCCTTAGGGAACCTATACTTTTTGTGTCTCGTATCTGGGCACTCAAGGGCTGCAACTTGCACCTATGCAGTGGCCAAATGGCCCTATAAACCTATAATATATGTCTATAGGGTGGCCACATGTACCCCATCCCCATCTCTACCTTGTGTGGGTACCTGTCCCTGTGCTTTACCTAGGCCTATAGGGTGGCCACCTGTGCCTGCAACATAGCAACCTATGCCTCCAAACTTGTCAGCTGCCCCTATATAATCGGGTAACCACCTTCCCCTATAGGGTGTCCATCTAAACTGTGATGGTGGCTAAATCTGACTACTCTGGCCTCGGCAGTACTACTCGTAAATGTGCATCCCACCAATGCCTGTATCTATCAGTCACCCCAAATCATCAATCCACCAGTCTATCACCTACTCCTCCTACCCTGTCGGTACTATCAGCTATGGTAGAGGTAGAGGCTCTTCCTACATCTCCACGTCATCCCTCCTATACTGTGGGAAGTGAGGGGGTATATTACGAAGAATCCTAAACTATCATCTCACCCTGTCCATAGGTATCATCTCGTGGTCTCCAGCACATTGCCCCTCTATCCATCATAGTAGTTGTAGCTCCCGTAGCTCCTTTTTCATCTACCCATATGATGGAAAACCCACATAGGGCCTCCAAATAATGTCCACACCAGACAACCCCTCTAGTAATTACTGTAATAGGCTACATCATGTGTAGCTCTAACATCTCGACACTCCCCAATCATAGGCATCCTTCTCCACTGAAGCCCACCCAAACAAACCCTGGCTCGAATGCATCATCTTGGGGCATACCAATTGGACACACACACATGATGTGCTCATATGGCTAGCAATGAAGAAGGAAAGTACAACACATGCTAAAGCTTCATAGCCACCCATAAGGCCATAACTCTATATACAACTATACCAAGAATGGGGGCACCCATGAAAAATGGGTCCTGTCCTCCACTATGTCATGCAGAACCCCCATCAAATATCATGGGAATCTCCCACCCTCTACATCCCAGTATAAAGCGCGATAATTTGCTTCCATCAGCAACATTACTAGCCTCATCTCCTCCGGATGGGCTTGGTACATATCTCCATAGCTCATACTAGCACTATAGAACCTCATCTCTGCTAGCCCCTTGCCAAACATGGTCAACATCAACTCCTCAGAGGCCTCTGAGGAGATAGAATACACCTGCGTCCCCACTATCATAGACACGGGATCTGCTTGTACACATCCTCTAGGGTGACTGTGATCTCACCCGTCGAGAAAATGGAAGGTATTGGTCACTGAGTCCCATCTGTTGATGAGAGAGACCATCAAACTCAGCTCCCGGACTACATACCAGTAGTGTCTAACCTTAATTAGGCTAACCTCTATAACATGGTGCTAGTCATCAGCTGTCGCACCCCCCAGTACCTCCATGAGCAAGGAGGTACCCTATCTCTCATCCGTAGCTGGTCCTTGGCCTACATTCAACCAATCACACACATTATTAAAACTTGATTTTACCCAACATTGACCTTCTTCCCTTCCCCTACCCACTATCTATTTTACCCACTTTACCTATTCTTTCCCCTTACCCTTCCTAGACCTCTAGTATTTTTACCCTAACCAGCACCGGTTACTCTTGACCATCATCGGTCCATTATAACTGGATCGGTTCCCCTCATCCCTGACCAATGTTGGTATAACCGGACCGATGTTGGCCATACCTTGATGGCGTCGGTCATTGTTACCATGCCCAAACCCAAAACCCCAATTCCCTTTACCTACTTTCTTTCCCATTTTCCCTATGAACCTACCCAAACCTCACCTAAGACCCTCCCCAACCCTCTCCCCCTACCTCTGACCTTTCCCCCCCTCTTTCACCCATTTTAACCACCAAATTTCCAATTCTCTAACCTACCCACACCCCCTGACCCATATTCCCTTCTACATCTAACAACGATACATAGAAAGGATTAGATCTTACCTCATCTCGATGTTGCCTCCATGGTGGCACATCTGGACACTGTGCCTTGGTGGTCCACCCAAACCCTCTCCCACCTCTCGCCATGTCCAAATCAATCTCCAACCTCTCTACCAATCACTTCACTCTGCCTGATCTTATAGACTCATCTACATGGCCCCTTTGACCAACCGGATATCTCCACCTCGGCGGTATATTATCCCTCTTCCTTTCCTCCCAAAAATAAAAATTGTTTAGTGCTATTTCATTTTAAAAAAATCCACAAAATATAAATGAATCCGTATTATATGGATTTTTTCTTTTTATATACCCACGTCGACTTGACCAACGTTGGTTATACCTAAATTGACATCGGTCATGTCATGTAGCACACCATGGTTGGTTGTACCTAAACTGACATCGGTTGTGTGCCCTAGCAAACCATGGTTGGTTTACCTAGACTGTCAAAGGTTCGGTATGATGACTAGAATCGAGTTACTCTTTCACATTGCTATTCTAACCTACCAACCCAACCACCATTTAACCTTACCCACCCTTATTGTAACCTACCACCAAGCCTAAATTACCTATACCTATCCTTAATTTCATTGAGGGACTTGTTATTTTACATGTACCTCGACCCTATATGTGTCGTGACCTCATTACCTAGACTGGAAAATTATTAATGACCCATGAACTCATGTGCTTGCTATACCTTGCGACACAGTTACCCATGTTGTTTGACCTAATGACCTTACCTATTATCATGCCATTTATCCCGACCCAACCTTTGGTGTGTACAATAACATACCTAAAAGTTCCTACACCTAACCTATAATGTGCTTCTACACCATATCCTATACCTTGGATACCGAAATCACTTCAACCTTGTTTGGATAAACCTATCAACCTTGGATGATGTAGAGTTTGTAAGATCTTTAGCTTGGAACCGTGTCATAGTTTATAACATGTGCATGTGTTTGACTGCCACTACCTTTGACCCTGGCCCATTTACTTATTTTCCTATTTTTGACTTCTATCCTTTCCCACATTCGCCCACATCTACACTCCTTTTTAGCCATATCCACCTTTTATCAAACCACTCACCACTTTTGTCTTCTACCTCACCAGTTCTTGGTTTGAGGGGGATCACCTTCACCCATGCTTGGGAAACATCACCTTTACCCACACATGGGGCAACCACATCTTATTTTTGTCACACACTTACCAATACAAGAAACATAACAAAAAGGGGAAAAATGTAGACACCAAAATTGGGTCACACTCCCCTTGGCGCCCCATCAAATAATTAACCCAAACATACTCACCTAACCACACCCCCTCCACACCACATTAATATTAATTTAATTAAATTAATACCCATCCTCACAATATTCATCATTTAATTACATTAATTGACCTAATTTCCACCTCACCTAGACATCTCATCTAGCCACCTCACCCTAGACCTATTCTTGGCATGTTTCCATAACTAACAATGACTAAGTCTTACTTTCCTTAATGAGCTAAGATTCATTCTAAACCCTAAAATCAATCCATAAAATATCTCTAACCAAATTCCTGCTAATTAGAAGGGAAGTTTCCGTTCTAATCTGCATGGAAGAAACTAACTGGGCCCAAGAAATTAGAAAGATCTGCCCATTTTAGTAAACCTAGGGAATCCCACCTTAACCAATACCAGTCACCCCTAAAATGACATTGGTAAACATGGAACCGTTGTCGGTTACCAGCTATTTACCTAGGGAATCTCACCTAACCAATTCCGGTCACTCCCTAAACCGATGTCGGTCAACATGAAATCGTAAATCGCTTATCATTTATTCAACTAAATGACCTTATTTTTGGGTTGGCACATTCTGAGAGTAAGGGGAGGGAGATCAGATCTGCATGCAAGTAGAACCAACATCCTTTCACATATCTAGACATCCAGAGCCATCACCAGGACATATATTGAAGCATTGCACTCACAAAATCATTCTAGGAGCCACTTTATTACGATACCAAACACCATTCTTCTGATCAACTGCCATTACCATTCAACCATCAAGTTTACATCACAATAAGTACATTTCTACCAGCATTGTCCATTTTAGTGTAGTTAGCTTCTATTATTTCTGTCATCAATTTATACTTTGCATGCTCATTCCTCCATCTCTTTCTAGCTTATAACTCAAATATTTCCTTTACCCACATCACCAAATCACCCATTCTCACCTATTGTTCATTCCTGAGTATACTTGATACCCCTATCAACCTCTTTATCCACCCTACCCTCCTTATCAGATCCCAAATCAAACCCTACAATCAGTTTTCCTTGATTCTCTTACACCCCAACCTTACCGACACCGGTTACCCATAACCATGTCATTGGTTATGCATAAACCATCATCGGTCATATTAGACCAACGTCGGTCTCTGTGTTTTATACCCTAACCTCGAATAGAATCTAGAAACCTCTCATCAGTTGACCTAAACAACCTAGAATCAGACCCTGACTAGTCCTAGCACTTTGTCAACTACCTACCTTTCTGATCGGCCATAGCCTAGCCTTTTATGTTAATATTTTCTTATTGTACTTGAATGAGAAACCTAAATCATATCATCTACAATAGGATTTCCTTTATTTCTGGCATTAAATTGTTTTAAATAGTGGATTGACAGCCATCTAGGAAGTATCACACTTCCTAGAGCTAGCACTCACTAGGTAATCCACTGTCATATATCATTTAACTTCCTTTTGTGGTCTTGTTGTCTATTTTAGGTAGTTCCTCCTAGCCAAAAGGAATCTCTCACATTCAGCTGTGGATTGAGAAGTCACTACACACACAACAACCTTCAAATAACTATTATAAACAAGTATTCCTCCTCACCCATTACCCTTATCTATTTTGTCATTCAAGAATGTAAAGAATATGGTGAAATACTTGCATCCTATGACAATCTTGAGAATCAAAAACAACATTTTTCCTCTTTATGCATATGGAAAATTACTAATCCGTTGTGCAGAACCAAAAATGAATGTCAAAGAAAGGATGATTCAAGATAAAAAAACTATAATATAGTTTTCATGTAATTTTCAAAAGATGTTCAAGCAATCCACATTAAATTAAACAAGATAAAAAACACACCACAAACATCACACTTTATTTGTAGGTTTTGGAAAAGGGTATGTCCATATCCACTCAACTAGAACATAACCCCTTTTGCATAACTCCTTACTACAACAATGGGGTGGTTATAGGAACCCTAAAGTAGTCCACGCAAGAGGGAACCTTGTGGATGAAATGGGAAGTGCTCCGCATGAAATGTACTTGACTAGTTTTACCGGTTGTGAGATTTAGTGTCAAATTTATCTCAGTATCGCGACACGAGTGAGAGTACACGATCAACGCATTTATTTCCCACTTTGTGGTTGAAGGGGGTAAAGTAAATCCGAGATACTCTAAGAACTAGTGAGTGTGACATTTTTTGGAAAATTGAGATCACATATAGATAACTCGTGACACCTAGTTGAGTGAGCCAGCGAGGAAGATATCTTTGACTAGGAGCTAACTTTGACCATATAAAAACCAATTTGAGTTGAGAGCCATTATTCTTCATGAAACATTTGAAGTGTTACTTTCTCTTAGTTTTTCACTCGCTTAAGCTACGACAAAAATCTACCGAAGTGAGGAATTTTTTTTTCACCCCTAATTGATCTACTTCCTTCACTTTCTTTTGACACTTTTTTGATTAGAAGAAGAGTGACTACCCTTGTGTTGCTAATGTATTGTATAACACTTTTGTGTTTGTTTACCCTCATCCATGTTTGTGGCGGAGTTGTTAAGTGTCTAAAGTGTGTGGAGACATTTTCATATCTTTGGTATCCTTTTTGATCTTGATACCCAAGTCAAGATTATCCTCATAGTTAGGATGGATTCATTGCATTGAATCTCCTTTGAGCGATTATCTTGTTTATATCGTGTAACTAAAATTTTGGTATTTATGTCTTGTTTCTTGTAAACTTGACCTAAATACCTATATTGTGATGTTACCCTATATACACTTTAAGAATTCCTAGGTATACTCTAGCTTTAGTTTGATTTCAATTACTACCTTTATTTTGAAAAGTGTTGAGTGTTACCACTTGTGTGTGTTATATCAATATTATCTTGATATTAATACTGTACTTTCTAGCAAAGTTTGGTTAACATATCTTGGTGGAATTGTTGTGTCGCTCACAATCGTAACTACCACTTTTGGAATATAGGTCTTGATTGGACTCGGGATTACTTTTAATATACTTTGTTTGGGGATCATGTTAACTCCTTGTTCATTTATTTTAACTTGACATAAGTAGACATTTTGTTAATCATTTTAAAACACCAACTACCTTTTGGGAAATAGACTTAGGAAGTACATCATTTGATTGATCGGTTTAGAACTAAACATCATGTGATTTTATGTTATTTACAACCTTTTGACTTAGTCATTTAGAACAATCAACTTTAGGGCACATTTATCCTTTCACATTCATTATAACTCTTGAACTATTGACATTCTTTTTACGTTTCACTTAGGCTTAATCAATACCTTTTGAACAAATTCAAAACACCTTAGTGAAACTCTCATACATCATGGCCCCTAAAACAATATTGGGAGCCAAAAAGTAGGCATTTGAAACAAGACAAATTTTTTTGGGAAAATTAAAACAAACAAGGGTCAAATCCCTTTATTGACCATGATCTTAGGCCTTTATTTTCCACAAAGAAAGAAGTGGAGGAGATGGTAGATCATAGTGGTGATGATTTAGGATCACCACACGTAGAATTTGACTTTGACCCCACCTTATTAGATGAATTCCTTTATAGAAACAAAGATTAGGTGCTAACACAAGTAGTGGAATTAGGAGCTAGAATGCCTACAAAACATGAGACAATCCCACCTATGAATGAGGCTAATGAAGAGTAACAACCTCTCATTAACATGGAAGATATCCTAACACATGGGCATGCTTCCACATCCAACGTAGGAAATGATAATATGGTGGGTTATAAAATTCCCTTCATCAAGATGCCACGTAGAGTTAGATTAGAACATGAAAATGTAGAACAACCTCCACGTAACAAAGAAGAAGAAGAACCTTTTGAGGAAGAAGTCACTATTCAACAACAAATCCAAAACCTTAGTCGATAATTAGCTTTACTAACATCTCATGTATAGAAGGAAACAAACAAAAATGTGCATAAGACGAATCCTAAGGTTAAAGCTAGTGAAATTCACATGGAAAACCAAGAAGGAGAAAATATGGAATATAGTCATGTATATATCCCTACTTCTCCTACTAAAGAGAAATTACTTACACAATAAATGAAATCCATGAAAGAAACACTTATCAGCCTTCAAGAAAGTAATGTTGGGAATAACAAAAAGACCAATACAAAGAGTTGTGCCCCATCCATTTTGATAAAGCTATGATGCTTTAATCCTTTCCTAAGAAGTTTGACATGAAAAATTTTGAAAAATATAGAGGAAAGGAAACCCATGAGATAATGTGAAATATTTTTACATGGTATGCGAAGAAGTGGCATATAGTGAAAATTACATCATACGACTCTTTCCAAAGAGTCTTGGGGATAAGCCTTGTAATGGTTCACTCACTTACCTCATGGGTCTATCTTCACATGGACTGAACTAGTAGAAAGGTTTGTTTGAAATTTCTCATATAACATAGAAAGTGACTAAGATATGGTATAATTGTGTAGTACTAAACCATTCCCTAATGAAACATTCACTGGATTCTTACAAATATGGCAAGGGATAGCGAACCTCTTCCCTTGTGAATTTCTGAAAAATAGCTTGTGAGAATATTCGTGACTAATCAAAACCGAACATTGATTTTCATTTACAAATGCATTGTGTTCATACCTTTGAAGAGGTCATTGAAAAGGGAATACAAATAGAAAAATCCCTCATTACAAAAGGATCAATCAAATCACCTTCTAAAGATAATCAAAATGACAAACCAACATAAAAGCTAAAGATGTTTAACAAAAACAAGAATGTGGTGGGAGATAGAATCACAGATTCCAAATGAGTACAAATGGTTCATGTTAGTAAACCTTTTAAGCTAACCAAAGGACCTATTCAACCACCAAATAAGCATAGAATGTTCACTCCTCTTAGTGAGTCTTTGTATATAATATTGAAGCAATTGGATGTAATCCACATGATGACTTATCCTACAATAAATTTTTTTGATGACAATGCTCTTAAACCATCATGGTATAAAGAGCATGAATATTGTGATTTTCATCATGTAAAGGGACACAAGATAGACAAGTTCCTAAGACTTTGCCACTACATCCAAGATCTCATTGACAATGGAGAGATAGAAGTTGACACCTCGAGATAAATTAAACATCAAATGAAAAGATGGGGATATTCAAAGAACCATTCCCTAAACATGGAAAATTAGATGAGAAAAGGCCGGATCAAGGAGAGTCATCCCAAAGTTACAAAGTTGTAAACTATCTATACACCAAAAGTGACAATAATCATTATGACTCACTCATTGGATGTGTCCAATATTCTAATGAACATGTGAATACCATTAAGATCAAGGGAAAGGATTATGCTATAGTAAAATGGTTCACCCATCTCATGATCATATAACCCTCTTCATAAACCCCTTAGGATGGTTAGTAAAACATATTAGAACAACTTGAGAAGACATCTACCAAGATTTCAATCTTAGATCTTCTTAAGATATCAAATGTACATAAAGACATCTTATACAAAAATCTCCAGGGGATCAAGAGTGCCAATGGAAGTAGACCCTTCACATCTACAATACGTGGTGGCAAACATTGCACCAACTGAATACATCTCCTTTAATCACAAGGAAATCCCTAACAAAGATCACATATATAATCTCCCCGTATATAAAGATATTTGTTACCCTTTAGAAAATAAAATGGGTTCTTGTGGACAATGGGTCGGGATTGAATATATGCCCTTTGAAACTAATTAAACAACTTGGGTACACAGAGGTAGATCTAGAGTTCCATATTATGACCATAACCACTTATGACAATGCAAAGTGGGAGTCAATTGGAACAATTACGTTGCCAATGGAGGTAGGGCCAACTTGTCAAAATACAAAGTTTCATGTCTTAGACTTGGAAATTCCATATAATATGCTCCTTGGCCGCCCATGGATTCATGCCATGTAGGCCATACCATTAACATTCCATTAGTACATCAAGTTAAAACATGAGGGACACACTGTTACAATACAAGGAGATCTAGAACCTTTCACTCACTACAGAGATCTCAATATATTTTCTTGTAAGGGTACCTATGGATGTCCTTCTATAGATATAACTATTCCCCTTCAATCAAAAGATATAGAATCATGAGTAGATTCAGAATCCCTAAGTTCTTGCACTCATGAAGCTTCTACATCTACTTATCCTTTTGATTTATGGGAGATGATAGTTTTGAAGTATGATTATGGAGAATACAATGTACAACAAGCTCTTCTAGTCTAAGATCTATCTTTATCACCTAAAATAATAGGACGACCCAATTATCATTTCAAATGGCCTAGAGATGAATGAACTATTGGGAAATTCTTACCTGGGGGATTACTTGCATAAGAGAAATTGATGCACCAACCCATAACTTGGGTCTTGGAGGACTCATAGCCAACTTGCTACCAAATCCCTAAATATGAGAAGTGTAGCCAAATGATGTATTCCATGGGATACAAAGGCCTAGGACATGGAAAGAATGAGTAAGGACTAAAAAAACTAGTTCAACTCCCACATTTCAAAATGTTAAGATATGGTATTGGAATTCGACCTTATGGATCACACCCTAAAGATCAAGACGCTACCTATTCTGAGCATGAGGATAGATTTGATTATTTAGACATCGACACAAATTCTCACTATAGCCAATATAAGGATTTCCTCCACAAACCTATTCATGGATACCGCTATCCTTACCTTAACCGAAATCTTGAACCTAAAATTGAACTTGTCTACCTTTTCCTTGTCGATTGGGATCAACAACATCATGTGCCATTGGACCTCTTTTAAAATGAGGAGACCATTGAATAATTAATGGGCATATAAGATAGAATTCCAATTGAAGACCATAAGAAGGGTTTCTACATTGAATTAGATACCTGCACATATTTTAGAGAGGAAGTGAGATTAGTGGTCGAAAAAACTTAAGAAAAAGTGAGGGAAAAATTTCCAACGAAAACCCTTAGAAAAGAAAAGTCCAAGTCACACTTTGTGAAAACCTCTTTGAGGTGTTGAATGACAAACAAGTAAAAAAAAAGATAAGAAAAGTGACGATGCCAAGAGTGAAAATATTGTAGATACACCCTTGGAGGAAGATATCAAAATTCCTCTCAATCCTACACGTATGGAGGATACACCAAAAATTCTCATAGAAGAAACCATGGATGTGAATATTATAACAAAAGAAGACCCAAAGATAGTCAAGCTGGGAGCTTCGCTCTCAACACAAGAGCAAAATACATTCACCATGCTTCTGAGAGAATTTGTGGATATATTCACATGGTATTATAAAGATATACTTTGGGTTTGGATCCAACTTTGGTAGTGCATAACCTAGTTGTGCATGCAAACACAAATCCCATCAAATAGAAACTAAGAAAAATGCATCCACGGGTGGCTCTTCTAGTTAAAGAAGAGTTAGAAAGATTTCTAGTAGCAGGGTTCATTAGACCTATTGACTACTTGGAATGGATATCGAATGTAGTTTCGATACAAAAGAAAACTATAGGAATCAAAATTTGCACAAATTTTAGAGTCATCAACAAGGCATGTAAAAAGATGACTTCCCTTTTCCCAACGTTGACATGATTTTCAATTCAAGATAACCGAGTAAGATCACCACAAGAAAACTTTTACAACCCCTTGTGGGACATTTTGTTATCGGCTGATGCCCTTCGACATCAAAAATGCTGGTGTAACCTATTAAAGGGTGATGACAATGATATTCCATGATATGATTCATGAAATCATGGAGGACTATGTAGATGATATCTTAGGGAAGTCCAAGAAAAGAGAAGACCACCTTGAAGTTTTTCGCGTATCTTCGAATGCTTACGGGAATATAAGGTTTGATTGGATCCAAAGAAATGTGTATTTGGAGTGTTGGTACCCTAATTTGTTCTCCTTTTCAGTCTAAGTAACATCAAAGATATGGCATGAATCTTGAAGTCAGATAGATCATGATGTGTGTCATTTTGTAGCCGGGTATTGATCTTACTAACACTCAGATTTGTGGAGAGATGGATAGCACTTTTAAAGGATTTGATCGACCCTCACTATTCTAGGTTGTGCCTTTCAACCAAGGTAAGAGAACCTATATTGTAACCCTTAAATGGTGAAGGAGATGAATATATACCTCAATTTATGCAAGTAGTATGAAAAGGTGTTGGGAAAATATGATCAACACTCCAAATCTGACTTTCACAAGTTGTCACTCCCAAATTATGGAGATATTTTCAATGCAAGGCAAGGGTTACTAAAGACATTGTATAATCCTGATTTTCCTTGTGCATTTTTGTAAATGGATTATATTATTTTGTTGACACACAATGTAGATGTAGGGGTAGTATGGGTAGGATGGGTTGTTTAGAATGATTTTTTGGTGGGGTATTGATGAGACAAACTAGGATATATTAGATCTTTGAAAACCTCTACAATACTTGAAACAACTATCAAATAAAATTCTTCAAATCATTAAGAAATTCTTTCAGCCAAAAGAGGCATAAATGGAAGCACAGGAAGCACTCTTCACACAATCTTTGAGAACTCACCACAAAATCTTGAAGTAAAGAATTCAATCAAACACAAAAATCCTTGATCAAACCATTGCTAAGGTGCCCCTAAAGGCTTACAAGAAATGTCTCGTAGTCAAGGAAGGTAAAGTGATTTTAAATTTGTTTATCTCCTTATCAGATGAAGGCTCTTCGAATATGAGATTGCAAATACCACTAAACTATCAACCGTAAATGGAGACCCCGTGTGATTTCTAAAGACTTTCAATGCAAGATTGTAATAAGAACAATGAAAACTATTTGCGGCATTTAAAAATGATAACGAGACACCATATTGCCCGAGAAAAAATAGATTAACTAAAAATCTTGTTAGATTCATCAGTAGGGGAGAGTTTCATGAACAATCTTAGAGATTTCTGATGGTTATACACTTGTAACCAACTCACATACATGAAGATCCAACACGTAAAGAAATTATCTTGGTTCTTTGGTGGGTTTCTCAAAAGATGAGCCTTTTCTCGGAATTTGCTCGTGATTTTAAATTTTTCTTGACCTCTTTACAATTTCTCCAAAAATGCATTATATACCTCATGCCACATTGGAGCCTTCTTTCCCAAGCAAATAATATGCCATGGGATCAAGTTTGTTACAAAACAATCCTCATGATTCAATGAAAATGACATCAAACAGAAAAACATTTGCAAGTTTCCAGGTGTGCCCAAAAAGATTAAATCATTACAAATATTTGGATCATTATCCATCCTAGAGGCACGTTTTTCATCATTGAGGCATGTAAACACCTTTTACTCATCATTTTCACCTTTTTACCTTTTTAAATTACCTCTGCAACTTTTGATTTTGTCATTTCACGTTTTTGGACGGATTAGGGAAAAATTTATTTCAAAACCACCTTAGATCAAAGAATTAAGCCATGAAAGTGATGCCAATGATCCTGGAAGGCCAAGACGACACAAAATCACTATAAATTTGATGAATTTTGATGCAAAAATCGTGATTCCAAGCTTCATGGAGCTCCCATGGCGGTCAAAACAAATGGATGCACAAAACTATCGATCTTATCCATCTTTTAATCCTGGCCCTCCACGTGGAAGATGCGAGACTTAGAAATAAGCTTGAGTTACTTTTTAAATTTTTTGGAAAAATTTGGACACGTGGTAAAAAATGATTGGAAACAAATTTGGGATAATTTTTTGACTTTTCAACCTTTTGGAAAAAATGGAACAATTTGACTTTTTTCCCCACTCCCCCACCTTTCAATTTTGGAGCTGACATGTGGCACATGGTGGGTCCCATTGGGATCAAACTTCAATTATGCACATTTTGACATTTTTGGAAAATTTGAAATTTTTCACTTTTTATCCTGCAAGGGCCCGTACCTCCGATTTCTCCCTTGCCACATGTCTCCTTGTGATTCATCACGGGCTAGTGCTCTAATTTTTGATTTTGAGTCTTTTTTGTAAAATGGAAACAATTTTCTCCTACCTCCGCTAACCCGCTCTGTCCTCCATGTGTCTGTTGCTGATTCATCATGGGGCCATGCTCCAAAATTTTACCCTAGGTCTTTTTGACCAAAAGGGAAAATTTTCCTTTTTCCTTCCACGGCCCACACTTCCCTCTGACTCTGTTGGACACATGTCCACCTATGATTGGGCACGGGGCCATTCTCCAAACTTTCACTTTAAATTTTATGCCTCTAAAGGTAAAAATTTTAAACAACCTCCACCATCCGCATCCCCTCTGCACCTGCCATGCTGCCATGTGTCCTCCTCTGATTGGAGTGGGGCTAAAACATATTTTGAAGCTTTATAGAATTAGAGCCAAAAACTCTAAGTCCCCCCTCAGCCCACTCCTCCCTCTGACCTTTTATGGACACGTGTCCACTCCCGATTAGCTGTGGGGTTTCAGGCCAATTTTTGACTTTTAAAATTTTCACAAAGTAAAGTCAAAATATCTAAGGATATCTAACCACCTGCCATCCCCCTACGAATCAGAACATGCCACATAGTAAAATTTGGAAAAATGGGTCCTTGGGCCCGAAAATGCCCCATTGTCAAAAAGGTGAAAAATGAAAAGTTACAACACTTCCTCACTGCACCTCAGCCAATGAAAACCTGCCACATTGAAAATACATTTTGAGAATGAATTTGATGGGCAATTGATGTCCGTATGACTGTCAAAATGCAAAAATTCAAAGGATGCCCTAGAATTCAATTTTTTCACCAAGGATGGAAATTTTTGATTTTAAATCAACTGAAGCATGATTTCCAAACATTTTCAACCTTGGGATTGGATTTTTAAATACAAACAAGTATGAATTGATCAATTTCAATTTTTCCATGATCTGGCAAAGGGAAAAAATGACACAACCCGCAAAATTGGAAAAACTAGGGCACAAAAAGGGCAAACTTGAAATATTCCTTCAAATTAGGGAAAAACAACAAGTTTTTGAGCATTTTAAATCATTCAACTGGAGGGGAAGAATTTCAGACCATCAATTCAAAGGGTAAAATGTTTTTGAGCAAATCTGATTTGGAAAATTTAAGGCAACATGGTGCAAGCTCAAAAATGGCACCAACATCGGCTCTTGCTTGGGGATGGGCACTCCCAGTGAGTTCCACAAGGAAAAAACGTAGACCAAGTGCCAAAAAAATCTATTGGGAAAAGGAGTCAATATGCAAGGAAGTCAAAAAACCGTAACCATCCTTTAAAAGTGAACGAGAAACCGACCGTAATGGCTGCCAAGAACAAAGGCAAACCACACACCAACAAAACAACAAAAACAAAGAAAAAAACAAAGACTATACAACTGTATAATTGGTGCATACCTCAAATTTTGGGATTAATCCAAGAAATGCTTCAAATGTCTGCCATTAATAGGCAGCTCTAGCAATTCCCCATCTAATTCCTTGAGAAAGAAGGTATGTTCACCAATTCTGATATCAATGGCATAAGGGCCCATCCATAATGCATCAAATTTTCCATGCTTTCCCTTGTCTTCATGCCTACTATCCCACAACAAAACTAGATCTCCAACATTAAAGGCTCTAGGAGTGACCTTCTTGTCAAACAATCTCTTCAATTTTTCCCTAAATCTGACATGCCTTTGATGGGATGCTATTCTCTTCTCATCAAGCTCAATAATCTGATTGATCCTTGATTCATATGGGTCAAGCTCTTGATCTTCCAACTACTGAGAAAAATGAAATGAAGATAATTATAGGTACAAGGTTAGAAAATCCTGAGTTCCATACACCAATTCAAATTGGCTTTTACCAGTAGCTCTTTTAGGAGTTATCCTATCATCCCAAATTACAAATTTCAATTGTTCACCCCACCTCTTCTTGTTTTGTTCTAAGATTCTTCGATGATATTCGAAAGTTCTTATTCTTGGACTCAACTTTTCCATTCCCTTAGGGGTTATAGTTAGAAGAATAAGTTAGATTGATTCCATACTCATTGCACATTGCCATTAAAGGTTTCACTCTAAAGGACATGGCATTATCAGCTACAATCTTGACTGGGACTCCAAATTTGCATATGATTTGATTCAACAAGAAGTCCATGACTATTTGGTGTGTTGCTTTCTTGGTGGGGATTTCCTCTACCAACTTTGTAAAATAGTCGGTGGCTACTGAGGATCCACTTATGGCCAGCACTAAAAGGATTTGAAATCTCACCAATGAAGTCCATTCCCCATTGCTTGAAAGGAGCTTCAATAGATATAGGATACAAAGGAAGGGAGCCGAAGCTTTCGGTCTTCCAGAGAAATTTTGGCAACTATCACATTTTATAACCAAATGGGTTGCATCTTTGAAGAGAGTAGGGCACTATATACGTACCCAAAATTGTAGGGTACCGTACCACTGAACGATGTCACACATGCCCCAATGATGATGCTGATCACCTCACAAGGTGTTCGGGATCTAGAGAAGTTCACGAAGTATATGTTAGCATCCCAAATGTTCTATCCAAGTTCCTAGTGCTTTATTTTATTCCTCTACCTTCCTTTTCTAATGTTTTTGTCCTTCGGTGACAAAATCGCCACCTAACTTAGGGCGGCGGTCCTTCACGCATTTTCTAGCACACTCCTTTGATTGCAACTTGTGTAATTTTTCAACTTTCACTAGATTTTCTCAACCGCCTTAGCTTGTATTAATGTTTTATATTCCTTGGAATAGTGTTTCTTCATTGTTTAATGGTAAAAGATTTCTAATAGGAATTACCTTTGGGTGAATGTGAAATCTATAAATAGCTAGCTTGTTTTCAAGTAAATGGCCCCTAAAATTCTAATTTCCATTATTTAAGTCTATCAATTTCTTATTTAGATCTCATTTTGTTTTCATGTTTGCATCCACGCTAGTTTTCCTTTGCTGTTGGAAGCCATTCGATCTTCTTGCTTCAGTCTTGTTCATTGTTGTTCATACAAATTAGTTTAGAGTAGAGTAGTGTCATTTGTAGATTGAATCCATTAGAGTTGTAGGTTGTGTTCTTCACAAAAGGTAGATTCTAGAATCTCTCGGTACACTTGTGTTGTATTCCCACAATAAAACCCGCTAGGAATTGCATATGCCAAGCTCTGTCACTTGCGCTGTCCCTCTCCTACTCGCATTTTATTCGGTCTATATCCAAAGATGTAATTGTTCAAAGTATATTTTCTATTGATGCTAATATATACACACTCTTCTCGGAGTCATGTGAACATGAAGGAATGAGGAGATCATTCTCGAGGGGACAAAATCATACACTACTAGATTTGCCAATGTTTCTACAAATTTCGTGGTTTTATCTATCAAAGTTCTAGTTAAAACATATCAAATAGAGTAGTGAAATATTTCATTTCATTAAGTTTCATTTTGATATTTCCAGGAAGTGGGGATTGATAGTTTCTAAGAAACTATGATTCATTCCTCACTTCGAGGTAGGTTCAAGAATATTTCAATCAAGTTAATCACCTATCTAGTTATTTAGAATAAACTCACAATCGCACGAGTGCAAGTAGCTATACCAGGCTACCTTACTTGTTTTAATTTTTTTATTAGATTAGTTGTCATTTTCTGAATATATTAGATTAGTTGTTCTTTCAATTCTATTCAAAATCCTATCAAAAATACAAAAATAGAGGAATATATATATGTTTTAAATATATCTTGCATAATTAGTTTATTTCGTTTCGGTTAGGCTTATATTGATCTTGTATGACAATCATGGGACCTAGGGAGCCCAGGGAATACATTTTTGAGCCAATCATGCCTCAACCAAATATTATTGCAGCAATAACTGACATAGACCAAAATCTTAGAATTCAGGTCTTCCGAACAACCATAGACCTACAAGAAATCAACACACAGTTAAGAGGATTAAACATAGAAGATGACAAAGCACACACGTTTTGGTCAAATCAGCCAAATTATAGACTACCTTGATAAATATCTGTATGTATGTAGAAGGACATGAAAGAGAGCAAACATTCAAAGTATTGATCCACTAGTCCCATAGCCAGACGTAGGATACTTCCTTGTCGATATAAACACTAGCTTACGTATCCAAGTTGCTAAAACACCTGTTAGGTACTCTGAGAAAATCCTGCAACTTCTAATTCTAAACGTAGAGACTGAAAAGGAATACAACTACTAGATACTCAAAATCATGGGTTGAATCTTCATATGACAATAGGAGGTCCACAACAACCACAAACTTATGGTTGTGATCCACAGGTCCCACAACCCAACGGGCCTACAAAGTAATCCAACGTTGATGCTGGTTTGCGAACATTAGTGTTTAGGTCCTCTCTACTTCCACCAGACATTATCACACAACTATCTTTATTAAACATAGTAGCTAATCAAGCTAAAGATTTCTAGATTAGACCGAGAATCCTCCATAAAGCACCAAAAGATCCACTACACATTTAGCCATTCCATTTTCATGACCTTGTTTGGAGATATATACGAAGCACCCACAATTCATCTTCCACATATTCCACAACCCATAGATTGGATCGGACAGAGCTCGATATTGATTGGAGCCTTCAAGCAGCCTATCCTTTCCTAACGATCTATCACACTTGTTCGAGTTAGGAGGGCCTTCTTTACCTTAGATTCACATATCTCGCTATTGTGTGTTAAAGACATAAGATTACCTAACTAGCTTATTTGCATCCCACGTGTATTCCATCCCCACCGCTCTCTCGGCATGACCTCAAAAGGTCAAAGCGAGGAAGATTTACTTATAGATTCTCATGCTCGCATGTCACTTTTCCATTCTACAAAATTGGTGAACCCGACGTGAACAAGTACACAATCTTCTAATTCGAGTCGATTTCTACTTGTTCTTCCAATTAATATAATTTTCATATTTTCCACCCTTTTATCCTTCATATCAGCTTCACGAACAAAATTGGTGAACCCGACGTGAAATGAACAAAATGCTCCATCTTCTCTACCTCTTTAGTCTCCACATCAAATTCACCAACAAAATTGGTGAACATGACGTGACTCAAACTAGTTTTCCTCTTTCTATTCTTTTAATCCACCTTCGCTCTTTTCCATTATTCTACGGGTATTCATATACCCCGAATATGTCGAGGATACGATGCATATGGAAGACCTCTCCTAGGTCTTTAAACATATTACAATCACCTAAATAGACAACCATCACCCTCACTCTCGGCGCTGAGGTGACAACTATTTAACTCACTAGCTTTCAACACAAACTCCATCTCAAAGGACTAGATATAGCTCACTCAAACACAACAACTAGAGCCTTCGTGCTCAAACAATATGAAGCTCACCGGAGAATCTAGTTCATCTCCTCGGTGTTGCTTAGACCACAAATTAGTAGACAGTCGATCCATATCTATTATTAGATGAAAATACTTAGCATGTTATGCTAGGAGTGAAAAATTCTCTCAAAATATGTATCCGTCTATAGGAGGTTTGTAAACACAACTCAAGGTCTTGTTCCAAAAAACACCCCCATCCCTCGTCCTATAGGAAATGCCCTTGGTGAAACTTGGCAAGGCACCGATAAATTCATAGTAGGGTACCATATGCCTAAACAACCTCAAAGTATACAACAAACTCCACTAAGGAAAAATACCATGTCTTCAAGAAACGAGGTCATCTCAGCCTTATTTGAGAAAGTTAGAGGGTTGGAACTTGCTCAAGCAATTCAAAATTTGCAATTCATGTGGCAGGGAACTTCCAATCCTCCACATCATCCTAGCCAAGTAGACATTCTCACGGAACATGCATGTTGGGCATGCCTCCTCGAGTATTCACAACAAATACCAACTAGAACCATGTTTTCTAATGCCGCTCCAAAGTGGAAAATATGATACCTCTCGGTTTAGTACAAAAAAATCCATTCTGAGCAAAGGTGCTCCTCCATACTTAAACATGTATTCCAAATCACCATAGGGAGATATGTTCTGTCTCCTAGCATGTTTTCTCAACCATAGAGATTCCCTTATGCCCCTACAAATGCATATGCTACGCCATATCAACAACCCATTTCACCTCCACCCCCTCGAAAACACCATCAATGGTCGAAACCTATGTAATAGGGACTTATTCGAAATATTTGAAAGAACCTTTAGACTTAACCATATGAAACATCATGCTTCCAAGACCTCTCCCCAATCTACCCAAGTACAAAGGAGAGGGAGACCCGATGTACGTATTAAGGAATATGTCACATCCATTTGAGAACTGCTCCCTCGGGATGGTGTTGTTGCTAAAATATTCCCCAAAACTGTAGAGGGTATCACCCTCAATTGGTATTACTGAGAATACACTGAAGCCTTAATACATTCATTTAAACAACTCATTTTAGAGTTCATCAAGGTGTTTGACATGAACAAATTGTTGAGAAAAGGAATCAGGGAATTCTTGCATATTAAGAAAGAACACAATGAATCTGTTGCTCATTTCATCCAAATATGGCATACAGTCCTCTATTCTTCAGCAAGCACTCCAAACATGGATCAGATGGAACTATGTGATTTATTCCTTCATTATCTCAATAGAGAGATAAAGGAAGAATTCTAGAAGTTCTTGCTAAGAAATTATGGTGAAGTACTCGAGAGCGCTCTCCAAATAGATCAAGTTGCAATAGATAGAGATCACAAGACATATGAAACAAATGGGAGGTTAATCATCCCCAACCAAAACACTACGACTTATCCTACTACCACAAATGCCAATCAAGGACCTAAAATCCTTAACAAAAACTATGGAGTGACAACAGATGGAGTGATCGACCAAGCAAAAAGAGAAAACATTATAAATGTTCCACCACCAGTTAATAATTAACGAAACAACAATTTTACCCCAACAATCAATGCAGTGGATTTTAATCGTCCCCAATGACAACAACAACAACAACAACAATGACAGATCCAGACACATGGTCCAAATCAAAACTCAATTGGATATTAGAACCAAAACCAAAGACAAAAAACATAAAACTTTAATCATAATAGTCAACAACTTAGTCGAGTTTTGGACCACAACAAGTGCCAAACCAACAACCTAGGAGTTATAATCCTAACTCGTATTGTGGTTTCAAAAAAATTTGAGGCCATGACACTAGGACTTGCCATGATTACAATAAGTTCATGCAACATTTTCCGAAGAACAAAGGTAACTCTTCATAGATATGTTCTTAACAGATTTTGTGACACCTATGCCAAATACTTTCACGGGGTAGTTTCCCTCAAAACAAACCTCTTAAGATCTTCAATGATCCACTTCCAAATAAAAATAACAATAATAAATTAAATATGAATGGGATGAACAAATGTGTAATGAAAAGAAATAACGATCATGAAGCCTCAACTTCACTAAATCCACCTCACACCACAATTAGGAAATCAGTCACGAACCAAGATAGTTGGTCTAGTGGAGTTAGATAATCGAGCTGCACGTAGAAGCCATAACAAGAACATGAGAATATTCTTCTTAACCAAATCCAATCTACCCACTAGAACCATATAACATTCAACAAACATTGGTAAAACCCATGGGTGCTTATGATTTAATTAATGACTTAACGAAGACCTTCTCTCACATCTCCTTTTTGGACTTGTTGAAAAACTCTCCTACCCATAGGGCTGCTCTTTTAGAAGCACTAGGTATAGGTCATTTAATTAAAAGAACCCACCTCCCGAAACACAAGTAAACCACATAGAATTCAATATCCACCCTCTAGGGAAACCAGATAGGGATACCAAGTTTATATTCGACATAAAAAAATGCCAACAGATGCTGAAATTACACGTAGAGGTGATTCAAACTTGCATTTACAGGTGTGGGTTTATAATAAATATGTTAAATGTGCAATGGTGGACGATGGGGCAGCAGTTAACATTGTCCCCTTCTCTTTCCTTCAAAAGCTAGGATATGAGAAACAAACTGTTCCACAATAAGAAATACGCTAAGAGGTTATGACACAACCTTAAAGCTACTTCAATTGGATCTATAATACTACCAAATACCTTAGGACCCGAGACCATCCTCACTAAGTTTTATATCATAGATTGGGAAACCAACTATAATATGATCCTCTGTCGACCATGGATACATTGCATGAAAGTAATCCCTTCTACGTTATTCTAGGAAATAAGATTTTTACACCTAGGAAAGATATTTGTAGCAAAATGTGACCCAAAACCATTCGATATATACCTAGCAGACCAAGAAAATACTAGGCATTCACTATGAGTTTGAACTCCCAACAAACTAACTTAACAAACCAATCAACTCAAAACTGGTAGAAAAATTAATACCTACAATAGAGCTAGAAATTATGAACCTAGTCAAGGGCATCCCAACCCGCAAGAATGAAGCTAACGTTGTAGAAATAGTGTCATTAGGAACTAATGCAAAAATTGTTCGATTCACTGGAGCAAGATCTACCAATTTTCCTACCATTTGATTCCATAGGTATGGGATGTACCCTAGGAGTTGGTTCTCTTCCAGCAGAGGAACTTTGCATGGTAGAAGTAATTGAAACAGAAGAAACAGACACAAAGAATGTCCCAACATCCATTTTTCCTAGTAAATATTGGACTCTCCACTTTGATGGAGCTAGATGTTGCTATGGAGCCGGGCAGGTGTGATATTTACTTCTCCTAAGGGAAAGATCCTACCTTTTTCTTTTAAGTTGAACTTTGAATGTACAAACAACGGCACTTGAGTACGAAGCCCTCCTCCTTGGCCTCATCATAGCCAAAAGGATCGGTATTAATGATATCAGAGTGTTAGGAGACTCACAATTAGTTGCAAACCAAGTCTCTGAAGTATATGAGACTAGAGCTGAGCACTTACAACTCTATAAAACAACAGTATTAGATCTAAGCAAAGAATTCAACTTCATATCCATTGAGGCAATCCCACGAGAACAGAACCTTCTTGCAGATTCAATAGCAACCTTAGCTTCATGTTTTACCCCAAGTAATGAGTTGGAAGATACAAGTTTCAAGGTATCACTTCGTACTTAAACCATTGGTGAAGAAAATATAAACGAACCCTCTTCTAACACATACAATTGAGAATGAATCTCCTATCTTACATCATGTTGATAGTGATAAAGTCACTCTCAAATATCTAAATGCCTATGCATAACTACACCTTGCTCACCATATAGTTGATCTTTCCCTAATACCACACTCCTCTTCCTACTTTGGAAATCCCATGGTAGAGTCTCCTCCACAAAAGGATCTTGATGTCTATGAGATAGAAAATGGAGAAAGCTTGGAACTACCTCCAGCCCCACCTGAATTTGAAGAAGGTAACACTTCTTTGATAGAAGAAACCATTGACATAAACATTGGAATGGAGGAAGAACCAAGAATTTTGAAGTTGGGATCCTCGCTAACTCTAGAAGAAATAGAAATACACACCCAAATCCTCAAAGAACATCAAAAGGATTTTGCATTTAATTATAAAGAAATGACAGGTATCGCACCACAAGTTATGGTACATAATCTTGTCACTAAACTAGATGCGAAGCCAATTAAACAAAAGTCAAGACCAATGAAGCCAAAAGTGGCTCTCATGGTAAAAGAGGAAGTAGTGAAACTTCTCCAGGTAGGATTCATCAAGCCCGTTGACTATTCACAATGGGTGTCTAATATCATTCTGTCCTAAAAAGAATGGGAAGATATGCATTTGTATAGATTTTTAGGATATTAACAAAGCTTGTCCCAAGGATGATTTCCCATTACCATCCATTGATGTTATCATTGATGCAACAACTGGATTTGAACTGTTTTCCCTCATGGATGGGTTCTTAGGGTACAATCAGATTAAAATATCTAAACAAGATCAAGCCAAAACCACATTTATAACTCCCTAAGGAACTTATTGTTATGTTGTCATGCCATTTGGTCTTAAGAACGTCGACGCTACGTATCAGTGAGTAATGACTTATATATTCCACAATATTATCCATAAAATTGTGGAATCATATGTGGATGACTTGTTAGCCAAGGCCAAGAAATGTTGTGATCATTTGGAGGTTCTTCGTATCATCCTCTCATGACTAATTGAGTATGGTGTCACATTAAACCCAGAGAAGTGCGTTTTCGGTGTAACAAGAGGCAAAATTCTAGGATACATTATATCTTCACAAGGGATTAATGTTGATTCAGCCAAAATATAGGCTATTCTTGAAATGATCCCACCTTTGGATGAGTATGGAATCAGGTCATTTCTTGGGAAACTCGGTGTAATCCGAAGGTTCATCCTAGATTTAAGCTTTGCCATTCATCCAATCAATAATCTACTCAAGAAAGATTATAGTATCGATTGGACTGAAGACTACAATGAGGCTTTCAAAGCAATTAAGCGTTTCTTGTTATCATCACCCATGCTAGTGCCTCCTAAGCTAGACCGCCCTTTAAGTCTATACTCTCGAGCTACTCATGTCTCACTGGCTTGTATGCTGGCTTAAGAAGATGATGATAAAAAGAACGTGTGATCTATTTCATTAGCCGAATGTTTCTTGATTATGAAACATGTTACACATAGGTAGAGAGAGAATTCCTTGCCATAATTTTTGCAACAAAATGTTTGAGACATTACATGTTAAACTAGGAAACAAGGGTCATTGTAAAGACAGACCATTTACGAACATTTCTCACATAAGGATATTTATCTAAAAATGTTGCCATTTCATAACACTAATGGGAGAATTTGAGTTAACATTTGTAAACCAAAAGTCTGTTAAAGGAAAAATCATTACAGATTTGGTTAGGCCGACAATCGCTAGATGGGGGCAAGTGGTAGATCTAGAATTTCCTAATGAGTGTATACACTTTGTCGAAACCAGACCCCCATTTCTACATGTCCTAGGTATACTGATATCAAACATTTTATCATGGACCATACATACCCGAGAAAGTGCCACGTCACAAAAAAATAAGGTGGTACGCATTATTACTGCTAAATATGTTGTTTTAGACCAAGTGATCTATCGTAGAGCTTTTGACAAAGATGCTTTTAAGATGCGTCGACATAGAAGAATTCAAGAGGATTCTTCTTGAATCCCACAGTGGGATATGTGGGGGCCACTTCGGGTCATGACACCACTCACAAAATACATCAAATGGGCTATTTTTAGCCCACTCTCAAACATGACATGGTGGAATTTGTACATATGTGTCAAAAATGTCAAGAAGTCTCTCACTAGATTCACATGCTAGCATAATCTCTGCAACCAATAGCGACTCTATGGCCCTTCTCCACTTGGGGAAATTCTCTCCCTTATCAACCGATGGCCATTATTTTATTATCATAGCCATGGAATATTTTACCAAATGGGTGGAGGCCATGCCTCTCACCACCATACCAGATTTAGTGATTGCCGAATTCATTTTGAACCAAATTATCTGTAGGTATGGTGTCCCACAAGTCATTATCTCAGATAGTGGCACATCCTTTAAGAATGACGAGGTTTTTGAGTTATGTAGAAAGTTCAAAATAAAACATCACACGGCCTCTCTTTACTACCCTCAAGCCAATGGGCAGGCTAAAGCAACAAACAAAAAATTGAAAGCTATTCTCCTCAAAATGGTAAAAGAAAACAAATGAGATTGGCATTTAAAATTATATCCGGCCTTGTGGGCCCACCGAACCTCAATAAGAACACCAATAAGAGTAACTCCTTTCTTACTGGTATTTAGAGCGAAGTAGTTCTCCCACTTGAGGTTGAAATACCCGACTCTACGGATCTCATTACAAGGGATTTTGGACAAAGAAGCTTATAGGGATGCATGCATCGTCTCCCAACTAGAAAACCTAGACGAGGCCGGGTTAAATGCTGAACAATGGAACAAAGCCTATGCTTCTTGGATGTCTTTGGCGGTATAACAAAAAATTTTATGAGCGAGAAATATAAGAAGGAGATCTAGTTCTAAGACTAGACAACTAGATCGATAAGAAAACCAGTAAAGGAAGAAAGTTCCGGCCCAAATGGTTGGGCCCATATCGAGTCATGAAGGACTACGGAAATGGTGCGTATCTCTTGTGCAAACTTAAAGGTGAGGAATTCGAAAACTATCAATTCCTTGCACCTTAAGTGGTTTTACGCATAAAACGTCAAAGTCATTGCTAGTACATTATAGCTACCTACATTGCATTAGTCTTTTAGCTGCTTCATTCTATCCATCTCGTAAAAATGATAGTTCAGGAACTTAGTCTTAAAAAAATGTTACAAATTTATGAAGATATTTCCAAAAATATTCATATGACCTCTTCAAACATCATCAAATATTTTCAAATCTTCTCATCAATTTCGACAGATAAATCATTGTGGAAACCATACGAAGACTTGCATACTTGGCATTGCTCTTTCTTTCTACTAGGTAAAGTTGTCCTTGCCTACGGTCTGTTCTGGAAGCTTCTTGGTGTCACATCTATCTCTCTTAAAAAATCTTGGAATAAAAGGATATCCCAAAGTCTGAGATCAGAAATTTCAAAATCAAATGAAATCAAAAGCACCAAGCAAACAAAATATTTTATTTTACACACGTTTTTTCCCCCCATCAACCTTCAAGATAAGCCCACATCTCTTACTAGTGATGTGAGGTTGGGAAAGGAAAGAAGTGCCCTTAATCACCTATATCTTGCCTTTGGTGACAAACCCATGCTTCGTACTAGTAGTGTGAGGTAGGGTTTGAGGGGTCCAATCACATAAACTAACAAATCTTGGTATACTAAGAAACACAAGTCAAATTCTTTTAAAGAAAAATAAAATATCCAAATTCCAAGGAGATCAAATCCTCAAAACCAGATTTTGTCAACCAAGTTGCCATTTATGAATCTAAGTCAAGATAAACTGAAAAGTAAGTGGCCTTCTAAGCTTGGTAGTATTTATGAGTAGGGTAGGTGTGTAGGTCCAAATTTGGTTCTTGTTCTTGGTTTGTCTGTCTCTCATCATTCTATTTAATAAAACTCATACAACTTGTGCCCTTCCTAATTCTTGGTGTTGAGCCCTCGCATCTTACTAGTTGCATGGATTTGGGATTGGGGCTAGTTCATCTCTTTATCACTATGCATTCATCACGTTCTGCCAATATAAGGAGTCACAAGCATTGCCTAAAGAGTTCAAAAGTTCAGTACTACCATATGTTAGTATCATCTCATATCAACACTACAAAAAATATATAAAGTAAAACATTCTATTTACTATCATTTTTTGTCCATTGCATACATTCTGAAACATGAAAAGTAAATATTCTAAAAATTTTGTAAACAACACTTTTAGAAAATGAGTCACAAAATTCAAGATACCAAGAGCTAAAGATATATAATATATATATATATATATATATATATATATAATCACGTTTCATGTACAATTCCATCATGCACTAGGCATGGTCAAAACACTCAATGAACACCTGAAAAGTACAAAAATACTTGTATAAACAACCTAACAAAGGTCACTAAAAAAATAGCCAAGTGGCCTCTCAATCCCTATGGGATCCCTCGAAGGAACACGATCACATGTAGGACTCGGCTACACCGGCACTCTGAGTGCACCGAGGGCTCGCAGTCCCGAATAGTAGATGTAGCCTCGCTATGAGAACGGCTGCTCCTCATCGGGTGCTCTACTGAGTCTTATACCAGGCTAACTTGGTATGGAGGGAGGTTGCCATCTTGGCGACGTGTGAAATAGGGGAAAAAACATCAATATGCCTACTCTTTTGGTGCTTTGAAGGATCCCTTACATCCATGGATAGCTCAAGCGAGTCTTCTCTCGTGGAGCATCGGGTATCGGTGCATACACTGCAAATCAAGTCTCGCCACTCATCAGCAGTCTCTAAGAAAAGGGAAAAAAATTAGAAAAATGATCAAAAGGTGAAATCAAGTATGAATGAAATGAAAGATAGCAACTAAGGAAATCCTAGCTAAAAACAAGTATCAAAAGAAGAGTTATAACTCACTCAAATCTCCGTGCCTCGAAGGATCTCTAGGATCCACACTTGCCACGAATGCCACCGTTGGTGATGTCCTCCTCCTACATCTGGGACAACATGGCGTCCTACCACGGACGACTCATCCTCTCCGCCTAGGTCCTAAGAAAGTAACTCCTCTGAGACTAGAGTCACCCTCTCCATGCTCTGCTCTGCCCTCTTAGCCTGTAAGATCTCCTGAGTGTCATGCCACTCGGGATCGCTATCCTCTTCCCCACCCAACTCACTAATCTCCATGTCCTCGGTCTCCTCCTCCATCTCTCCCCCTGTGAACTCCTCAGACTTGGAGTCTATATCAATGGGGTCATCACTGCTATGGGCAGGACCGACAAAAATCTGAAGTAAAGGTGCTTGAGGAGCACCGGATCTCTCTCAAGTGCGTACCACCCTCCTAGCTGCAATAGGGATGCCAGGAGTAATAATGGTCCAACCCTAGCCTCTAGGACCTCCCCTAGCCTCTCGAACTAATCGAACACTGGCACCACTTGGGGGAAGCATGTCAATGTAAGCAAGGCCAAATTGTTGAGGCACTCGATCAAAGGGGTGTGTCTCTACCTTCCCCATCCTGTCCACAAGTTGCCTTGTAGTAGAGTAGGAAATCAAAGTGAGGGTCTCCTCGCCCCACAACCCTGCCATGGCCTAATAAGGTGTGGCCTCCATATCCTCAGTAGTTAGGGAAGCAACTGGCTGGTGGGGTGCTCTAAGCACCATCATCTCTGTCCATCTAGCTACCCTCACGGCCCCGGGATCCTCCACCTCTATGCCTCTCCCATAAGGGATGATGCACTCATAGACCCAGCTCATAACTAAGGTCGGATGGCTCAAAGAATGTCCCTGTAATCAAACCACCCTGTATAAGTTGTGATAGGTGGTCCCAAGTATATCGGCTCCCTAGGCATAAATCTGACCATGTGCCTCAATCTGTGTAATGATGGGGGCCCAACAATAGAGATAAAGTATCCCCTCCCTTGTCTCCGATCAATCTCGAAGCAAGGATGCCCATAATGGCCTAATGGATTAGAGGGATGGGAAAGCTAGGAATAGAATGGACCTTCACCCCCTTCTTTGAACCAGTGGAGACAACTGCATCTCCCATATAGGTGGCCCACTAAGTCACCTAAGCTCTGGATACTGATGTATCAAATGAAAGTCTCCTCCCAATAATTGGGACTCCCAAAATATGGTAGACATCCTCTAGGGTGATAGTCCACTCACCCCTAACACCTGGAAATCGGAAGGTGTTCCGATCTGCATCCCAAGAAAAATATGTCACATAGTATGTGATGGTGGTGTCAACGTGGGGACCCATGCGATCCTAAAAATACTTGTCCTCTGAAGAGTATCCTGCTCAGCCTGAGAGATAGCATCTAACACTGCTGGAAGCCAATCACTCTCCCTCTCTCGGCTCCATCTAATGTACTCTTCCTTCTTCTACAAAACACCCAAAAACACGTAAAAAGAAGCAAGTTAGCATCAAGATTACATTGGAAAAATCATTAAAGCAAGTAAGAATACTAGAAATGCAAAAATAAACTTAAACTAGTGTTGTTTTGACACTCTATAGAGAACCACCGCCCTGAGCAAAGTGGCGGTTCATGAACCGCCACCTTAAAGGTGGCGGTCCTCAGAATCGCCACCCTACTTAGGGTGGCAGTCCTATCCCACGACTACAAATGGGTCGCATGCCGTAAAATGCTTAAAAATACAAAAATTTGACCATTTTAGCTAAAACAAAAGCCTACCCATTAGGCGCCCCCCCTAAGAGACACATTTAAAGTGACATTTCTAAAAATAACCCCCTCATGACAAATTTTTCATCATTTTTATATTTTGGGTGCAAAAATGTTAAATCAAGAAGAACTAACTTGAGATATCGTGGGTCGAGGTTCTACTCATGGAGGCATGATCGCTATCTCGATACAAACATTTCGACTATACTCTCATTGAAAACTAACACCGTGGTTCCCAGAGCTCAAAAACTATCAAATCGACATGCGCAAATGAATAGGAAAATGGTCTCGTTATATATATATATATATATATATCTGTGTGTGTGTGTGTGTGTGTGTGTCCCGAGCTCAAAAACTATCAAATTGACGCGCACAAATGAATAGGAAAATGGTCTCGTTATATATATATAGTGTTTTGACTCATTTTGAATGCCCCTTTCGTAGGTTTAGAGCACCGACAGAGGTAAGTTCTCATCCCCACGCAAATGGTAAGTCCTCATTTCATACTAATTTAGTATTTATTTTTTGATTTATTTTATCTATCTGCACTTGAGTCCTCTTTCCATTTTGTAGGTAGTGGGAACTCGGATGGCAAAATTTCAACACACGGGTGTGTCAGGTATAATTTCTAACTTCCCATTTTGGGACTGCCATACTCGGACCCACCGTTTTACGCCTCTTCATGGTTAAAACACTTCTCTAAGGGGGCAATATGTATGTACCCAAAATTGTAGGGTACCGTACCACTAGAACGATGTCACACATGCCCCAATGATGATATAGGTCACCTCGCAAGGTGTTTGGGATCCAGAGAAGCTCACGAAGTATATGTTAGCATCCCAAATGCTTTATCCAAGTTCCTTGTGCTTTGTTTTATTCCTTTGCCTTCCTTTTCTAAGCTTTTTGTCCTTTAGTGTCCTTTAGTGATGAAACCGCCGCCTTGCTCAAGGAGGCGGTCCTTCATGCATTTTCCAACACACTCCTTTGATCACGACTTGCGTAATTTTTCAACTTTCACCAGCTTTTCTCAATCACCTTAGCTCGTATTAATGTTTTATTCCATGGAATAGTATTTCTTCATTGTTTAATGGTAAAAGAGTTCTAATAGGAATTACCTTTGGGTGAATGTGAAATCTATAAATAGCCACTTGTTTTCAAGCAAGTGGCCCCTCAACTTCTCATTTCCATTGTTTAATTCGGTCAATTTCTTGTTTAGAGCTCATTTTGTTTTCATGTTTACATCCATGCTAGTTTTCCTTTCTTTTAGAAGCCATTCGATCTTCTTGCTTGAGTCTTGTTCATTGTTGTTCATACAAATTAGTTTAGAGTAGAGTAGTGTCATTTGTAGATTGAATCCATTAGAGTTGTAGGTTGTGTTCTTCACAAAAGATAGATTCTAGAATCTCTTGGTACACTTGTGTTGTATTCCCACAATAAAACCCGCTAGGAATTGCATATGCCAAGCTTTGTCACTTGTATTGTCCCTCTCCTACTCGTATTTTATTCAAGTCTATATCCAAAGCTGCAATTGTTTAAAGTATATTTTATATTGATGCTTTAGCATATACACGATCTTCCTGGACTCACATGAACACAAAGGAACGAGGAGATCATTCGAGGGGACAAAATCATACAAGTACTAGATTTTCCACTATTCTACAAATTCTAGGTTTTATCTGTCAAATTTCTAGTTAAAACATATCAAATAGAGTAGTGAAATATTTCATTTCAGTTAAGTTTCATTTTCGATAATGCTAAGGAAGCTATGGGGATTGATAGTTTAGAAACTATGATTCATTCCTCACTTCTAAGGTAGGATCGAGAATCTTTCAATTAAGTTAATAAGCTATTTAGTTGTTTAGGATAAACTCACAACTGCATAGGCAAGTAGCTACACCGGGCTACCTTTCTTGTTTTAATTTTGTTATTAGATTAGTTGTCATTTCTTGAAAATATTAGATTAGTTGTTCTTTCAATTCTATTAAAAATCCTATCAATAAGACAAAAATAGAGGAATATATATATGTTTTAAATATATCTTGCATAATTAGTTTATTTCATTTTGGTCGAGGCTTATATTGATCTTGTATGACAATCACGGGACCTAGAGCCCAGGGAATACGTTTTTGAGCCAATCATGCCTCAACCAAATATTGTTGCAGCAATAACTGACATAGACCAAAATCTTAGAATTCAGGTCTTCCGAACAACCATAGACCTACAAGAAATCAGCACATAGTTAAGAGGATTAAACATAGAAGATGAAAAAGCACACATGTTCTGGTCAAATTAGCCAAATTATAGACTACCTTGATAAATATCCGTATGACTGTAGAAGGACCTGAAAGAGAGAAAACATTTGGTTGTGATCCACTAGTCCCACAACCAAACACAGGAGACTTCCTCATTGATATAGACACTAGCTTACGTATCCAAGTTGCGAACACACTTATTAGGTACTTCAAGAAAATTGTGCGACTTCTAGTTTTAAACGTAGAGGCCAAAAAGGCATATGACGATTGGATACTCGGAATTAGGGTTTGACTCTTCATATGAACATAGGAGGTCCACAATAACCATGAACTTATGGTTGTGATCCATAGCTCCTACAACCCAACGGGCCTACAAATCAATCCAACATTGATGCTTTGGTTTGCGAACATTAGTGTTTAGGTCCTCTCTACTTCCACTAGACATTATCACACAACTATCATTATTAAACGTAGTAGCTAATCAAGCTAAATATTTCTAGACTAGACCAGAGAATCATCCATAAAGCACCAAAATATCCACTACACATTTAGCCATTCCATTTTCATGACCTTGACGGAGATATATACGAAGCACCCATAGGTCATCTTCCACGTATTCCACAACCCATAGATTGGATCATGACAGAGCTTGATATTGATTGGAGCCTTCGAGCAGCTATCCTCGCCGAACGATCTATCACACTGGTTCAGGTTAGGAGGGCCTTCTTTGTCTTAGATTCACATATCTTGCTATTGTGTGTTGAAGACATAAGATTACCTAACTAGCTTATCTGCATCCCGCGTGTATTCGATCCCCACCGGATGTCTCGGCACGACCTCGGGATGTCAGATGCAAGGAAAAGTTACTTGTAGATTCTCATACTCGCATGTCACTTTTCCATCGTACAACCACCTATAACCAGCTCTCAAAATCTTATGTCTTTGTTACTCTTCCGAAACGTGTCCTCCATGAAATCCCCATGGAAAGAAATAATTACTTTGGGAGCTTCATCTTTATTTACACACTTCAAGAGGACACCTTCGGGGTTCTTCCAAGCTAGCCCAAAGTCATTGATGATGTTTTTTTGAGAAGCCAACTTGAGGGCTCTTTTCTAATTTTTATTTAAATGATCAGGACAGCATAAGTGTCTCGAGGTAGAAGATTATATCCTTGTACCACTCGAGATCTTACCAAATTTTCAAGAACATCTGCCCTTTCTTCCTATACTTTATTTACTTCCATAGTCCGCAAGTTGCTCTCGGTCATGAGTTTGTTCACCCACCTTCATTTTTGCTTGATATCTCCATATTTGATAAGATTTCTTTCACCATGGTGTGGGGAACATAAGAAACAACTTTTGAACTCAATATATAGGGCCTCGAAAATTTTTGTTGCTTTTACCAAGGCAAATGCTTATTTCTCCATGATTGTATACTTCAGCTCATTTACTTGAAAAGCCTTACTAAAGAAGGAAATAGGCCTCTTAGCCCCATTCTAATCCTTTTTAAGAAAAATAGAAGCAATGGTATACTCGGAGGCAAAGGAACAGATTTGGAAAGGCCTCATATAGTTTGGGGCTGCTAAAGCAGTGCATGTTTAAGTGCATCCTTAATTCCTTCAAAAGCTTGAATGACAGCCTCCTTCCACTTGATAACTTGGTCATTCTTTAGCATGCTTGTGATTGGAAGAGTCAACTTAGTAAAGTTGGAAACAAACCTTCTAATAAAATTAATTTGACTAAAGAAAGATTGGATTCCTTTCTTGGTTCTTGGGATAGGTACTTTCTTTGATTACTTCCACTCTCTCGGGTCTATCATAACACCATCTTTTGACAAAATGTGACCAAATAGCTTGGCCTTTTGCAAAGCAAAATGACACTTCTTTGGATTAAGAGAAATTCCATAGTCCCTACATCTAATCATCATCTTCTCCAAGTTCTGCAAATGATCACCTCTCTGCCTTGAAAACACAGTCACATCATCTTGGTAAACTGCAATGAACTCATTGATGTAACCAGCAAAAGCAACATCCATTTCTCTTTGAAAAGTGACACCAACATTCATCAAACCAAAGGGCATCCTAACAAAAACATATGTTCCCCAAGGAGTAGTGAATGCTATCTTAAGTCTTTCTGATTCTTTGACAACCACTTGATTGTATCTCGGAGAAACCATCCAATGTAGAAAGCAACTTAGACCTGTCACAAGCTGCAACATATTTTCCATATTTGGCAAGGGATAGTTGTCCTTCATGGATGCTTTGTTTAGATTTCTAAAATCCACACAAAGTCTGATGTCTCCATTCTTCTTTCTAATTGGCACAAGGTTTGCAACCCAAGATGAATATCTAGTGGGCTGAATAATACCTCCATCTCTCAACTTCTTTAACTCCTCTTGCATTTTCATGGAGAGAAGTGGATTAATTTTCCTTTACCTCTATCTGAATGGCTTAGTCTTGGCCTCAAGAGGGATCTCATGTTGAAACAAGTCTTCTCTATATGCTTTTAGCTCGGAATAGGACCAAGCAAGGTAGTCTTGATATTTTTCAAGAGTTGGGCATAGGATTGTTTTTCCTCTTTACTTAAATTATTGCCCAACCAAATCTTTCTTGGCTTATCCTTTTTTCCCAAGTCATGCTCTTCCACATCCCTTGAGGAAAACATGTTTCTATTTATGATGCAATCAACATTGTTAAAATTTGACTCAAGTGAAAAAGACCTCTAGGAATGGTATTTTTTTTTCAATTGGATGATGTCTTTCTCAAAAAGTTTCTCTTCCTTCAGTCATGCATACAATTAACTCCCAATAAATATTCTGATTTGAAAACTCACTTTGGTTTTGCAAGAACCTTTTCACTTGAGCAGCATAATCAAACACTTACCAATGCTTGATATTATTAGGGATAGCTGGTCTAGTTAACACTTCCACATTATACTCACAATAAGGTGAAACAAAGGCAATCTCCAAATCTTGACCCCAACACTACCAACTTGTCAACATCAACATTCATAATTTTTTCATGATGCACAATATTGAAAGAATCAAACATTTCAATTAGATCCCAAACTGCATGTTTATACTGCTTCATCTGCTACTTTTTTGTAGTATACAGTTTTCTTAATTGTTTGACAACTAACTCTAAATCTCCCTTTGCAATGATGTCCTTGACACCATACTTCCATGCAATTCTCAAATCCAACAACAAGGCTTCATACTCAGCAATGTTGTGAGTACATTCAAAATTAAGCTTGGAAGAAAAAATAAATTCTTCCAATCTAGGAGAAATCAAAATTACACCAGCACCATTTCCAAATTTGGAGCAAGCTCCATCAAATAGCAAGGTCCAAGGAGAACCTACCTACTCAAGACACCTTGACTGATCCATTTTGTGTTCTTTTCCATTAGTAAAACCAATAAAATTATCAGCATCAACCTCCGCAAACAACACCTCATAGGAAGCATTATTTGGATCCTTAATTAGATGTAACATTTTCTTTTCTCCATAGATCTTTACAAGGCTACCATCAATTGGAATGGTGGCAAAAGACATGTCCATCTAAGCACTTGCCACCAACACTTGCAACCCATTTTCTTAACAAAAGCATACCCCATTTGGCGGGGCGAGTCAACAATTACAACATCGGGTTTCAAATTCTTACCCGGATAGGTGTAAGCTACACTACCAAACCCTTCAAAAACCAACCACCGGCACTTATCTCGAGTCCATGGTAGTACACTTTCCATAGGCTACTATTACTTTGATATCCAACTCATTCATGACTTCTAGAGGCATGACATTACATGATGCACCGGAATCAAACATACAATTGTGAAGTAGCCTATCCTTTATAATCAAAGTTGTGAAAAATGGATCAAAATTCAATTGGGAATCCACCAAAGATGTCCCCAAATATACCTTAGGTGTCTCTCCAAAATACTCTATTTCTGGTAGTGTTCCAAGGTCTGCAATGATCTTAGGAGGATTTTCAACAACATTTACATTTCTACCTGGAATATTCTTCTCTTCTTTCAATCCCAAGTATTCAAATGTTCTCTTCTTGTGCTTAGGTATTCTAAGTAACTCAATGATTAGAACACTCACTTTGATTTGGCTCAATACTTGGGCTATGTCATAGGGAACACTCTTTGGTAGGACAACATTGGAAGGGAGACAAGCAGATTCACTAGATGGCATGGGACTCTTGGCAGCTTGGGCATGAGGAGGACTATAATTTTTGCATGGGACAACAGAATTCTTGGCAAGTGTTTCCCTTCTAGGAGTTTCTTTAGGAATTCTTGTGAGAAAGGGTGTCTTAGGCTTGGCTTGAGGACCAACTCCTTTAACAACTTTTCTTCTAGTATTATACTCTTTCTCTTGACCAACAACAACATTCATTAACAACTGTCTATCTTCCTCTGAAGGGATACCACCATCATATTTATTAATCATCAATGCTCTTAGGTATTCAAAATCATTGTTAGGAATTTCAAATTCCTAAATTACATCTACATCATGAGTATGAGAAAGAGAAAGAAGTGGTACCCATTTCATGTAATCCCAAAAGGTTACAACAGTCCTTGCACTTATTACCTCTATTGATGTTGCTACTTGTTGTGAATTTTAAGAGCTACCCAACATGAAAATTTCATCATCAGTACCATCATCATTATTAGCTTCACCTTCTTGCTGGTACACTTCACATGGAGGATGGGGTAGAAGACACCTATCACACCAATCAATATCAGCAACTTCATCAACAAAAGAAACCCTGGTAGTTAGAGGGTCATGAACCAATCTACTTTCACGTGCTTGGGGTTGTCTATTTCCCCCTCTCATAGGTCCTTTACCTCTATCATCTTGTCTTTGATCACCCCTAGGATGATTTCCAAATCTATCATGGTTTTGTGCTCTTTGCTGACCTTGTGAACTTTGGCCAATTCCTTTATCAGCTCTTGCCAACTTGTATTAGATTTCTTTGACAGCCCCTACCAAAGTTTTTACAACCTCTTCTAAATCAGCACCTTTGCTAGCTTGAGGTTTTTCAGGGCTTATCAATTTTACAACATCTCTCTTGAGAGGTTTCCCAATTGCTTTGATATTTTCTCAATTTGAAGTGCCATGGTGAAGCTTGTCTTAGATTGGTTGGGTTATTGTCTCTTAGATAAGATGATACCTTCTTATCAAATGCATCTACATATTTTATTAGACAAGATTAATCACAAGGCCTCAAATTAATAGGCACCCTTCTCAAAGTTTTGTTAAACCTTGTGTTGAAGTCATGGAATGATTCATTAGGGTTCTTCTTGATATTATCAAACTCGATAAAAGAAATTTGGAATTAGTCTTGTCACCATATTACAACCTAAATGCATTTTTCATTTCAGTCCATGAATCAATAGAATTGTCGGGTAGAGCCTTGTACCAATCCCTAGTATCTTATTCTAGTGTATGAATGAACAAATTAATATACACATCTTCAAAATCTATCTCAAAATATTCCATCATATTAACAAAGAGTTTGAGATGCTGATCACCAGTTATTGCATTGTTGCCTTGAAATTTTGGCAATCTATTTCTGACATCTTGTGGAACAGCATTTGGGTAACCATCCATTCCTCTAAAATATATGGGACCAAAGGTGTTAATAACAAATGGAGGTCTAGGCTGAGCCATATTTTTTGGTGGAGGTGATCTTGGAGGTGAAACAAGATGATGAGGAGTGCAAGATCTTTGGGGCTCAAGAATGTGATTCACAAGATTGGTATTCTCTAAATGCTGATTTTCTTGGAAAGTTTTATTTGAATTAAAACACAATGGTGTAGATTGGAGAAGGAACTCACCAGGTATAGTAGAAGGACCTTCACTATCTGAGGCAAAAAAGTTTATGAGAGGATTACTTGAATTAGAATCACTTGAAGAAGAGTGATAATCCTCTACCAAAGGTTGATCTCTCTCACCAATGGATATATATTTTCATGATGTCTGACCTTTAACCACTTTCCAAACTCTTCTCCCTTCCAACTCTGAGTTTCTTGAATATGAGAAAAATTTCTTAGCAGAGAAAATGATACTCAGATTTGTAATTGCACACAAATCATAGAAGAAGTATTACCAGGGATCTAAAATACTACAATACAGAATAATGTCCCTGGAAATGGTGCCAGAAAGTGTTGGTACCCAAATTTGTTCTCCTTTTTAGTATGAGAAACATTAGAGATATGGCATGAATCTTGAAGTCAGATAGATCATGATGTGTGTCATTTTGTAGTCGGGGATGTGATCTAACTAACACTCAGATTTGTGGAGAGATGGATAACACCTTGAAAGGATCTGATCTGACCCTCACTATTCTAGGTTGTGCCTTTCAACCAAGGTAAGAGAACCTATATTGTAACCCCCAAATGGTGAAGGAGATGAAGATATCCCTCAATTTATGCAAGTAGTATGAAAAGGCCTTGGGAAAATATGATCAACACTCCAAATCTAAGTTTTGCAAGTTGTCACTCCCAGATTATGGAGATATTTTTCAGTCAAGGCAAGGGTTACTAAAGACATTGTATAATCCTGATTTTCCTTGTGCATTTTTGTAAATGGATTGTATTATTTTGTTGACACACAATGCAGATGCAGGGGTAGTATGGGTAGGATGGGTTGTTTAGAATGATTTTTTGGTGGGGTATTGATGAGACAAATTGGGATATATCAGATCTTTGACAACCTCTATGATACTTGAAACAACTATTAGATAAAATGCTTCAAATAATCAAGAAATTCTTTCAACCAGAAGAGGCATAAATGGAAGCCGAGGCAAAACTCTTAAAACAATCTTTGAGAACTCACCACAAAATCTTGAAGTAAAGAATTTGATTAAACACAAAAATCCTTGATCAAACCATGCCTAAGGTGCCCCTAAAGGCTTACAAGTAATCTCTGTAGTCAAGGAAGGTAAAGTGATTTTAAATTTGTTTATCTCCTTATTAGATGAAGGCTCTTCTGAATATGAGATTGCAAATGCCACTAAACTATCAACTAGAAATGGAGATCCTATGTGATTTCTAAAGACTTTCAATGAAATATTGTAACAAGAACAATGAAAACTATTTGCAGGCATTTAAAAATGATAACAAACACCATATTTCCTAGAAAAACATAGATTAACTCAAAAGCTTGTTAGATTCATCAGCAGGGGAGAGTTTCATGAACAATATTAGAGCATGTGATGGCTATACACTTGTAACCAAATCACATACATGAATATCCAACACAGAAGAAATTATCCAAGTTCTTTGGTGGGTTTCTCAGAAGATGAGCCTTTTCTTAGAATTTTCTCATGATTTTAAATTTTTCCCGACCTCTTTACAATTTCTCCAAAAATGCATTATATACCTCATGCCACATTAGAGCCTTCTTTCCCAAGAAAAGAATATTCCATGGGATCAAGTTTGTTACAAAACAATCCTCATGATTCAATGAAAATGACATCAAACAGAAAAACATTTACAAGTTGCTAGGTGTGCCCAAAAAGATTAAATCATTACAAATATTTGGATCATTATCCATCCTAGAGGCACGTTTTTCATCATTGAGGCATGTAAACACCTTTTACTCATCATTTTCACCTTTTACCTTTTTAAATTACCTCTGCAACTTTTGATTTTGTCATTTCACGTTTTTGGACGGATTAGGGAAAAATTTATTTCAAAAACACCTTAGATCAAAGAATTAAGCCATGAAAGTGATGCCAATGATCATGGAAGGCCAAGACGACACAAAATCACTATAAATTTGATGAATTTTGATGCAAAATTGTGATTCCAAGCTTCCTGGAGCTCCCATGGCGAGTCAAAACAAATGGATGCACAACAACCGTTGATCTTATCCATATTTTAATCCTGGCCCTCCATGTGGAAGATGTGGACTTAGAAATAAGCTTGAGTTACTCTTTTAATTTTTATGATAAGGCCGGACACGTGTCAAAAAATGATTGCAAACAAATTTGGGCTTATTTTTGACTTTTCAACCTTTTGGAAAAAATGAAAAAATTTGACTTTTTTCCCCACCCCTCCACCTTTGAATTTTGGAGCTGACACGTGGCACATGGTGGGTCCCATTGGGATCACGCTTCAATTTTGCACATTTTGAACTTTTTTGGAAAATTGGAAATTTTTCACTTTTTACCCCGCACGTTCGCACCTCCGATTTCTCCCTCACCACGTGTCTCCTTGTGATTTGTCATGGGCCAGTGCTCCAAATTTTGATTTTGAGTCTTTTTCGTAAAAGCTGAAACAATTTTCTCCTACCTCCTCCGGCCCGCCGACCCGCTCTATCCTCCACATGTCTATCGCTGATTCGTCACGGGGCCATGCTCCAAAATTTTACCCTAGGTATTTTGACCAAAAGGGAAAAATTTTCCTTTTCCTTCCACGGCCTGCACTTCCCTCTAACTCTATTAGACACGTGTCCACCTGTGATTGGGCACGGGCCACACTCCAAACTTTCACTTTAACTTTTATGCCTCTAAAGGAAAAAATTTTAAACAACCTCTGCCATCCACATCCCCTCTGTGCTGTCGTGTGCTTTACGTGTCCTCCTCTGATTAGAGTGGGGCTGAAACATATTTTGAAGCTTTATAGAATTAGAGCCAAAAAACTCTAAGTCCCCCTTGGCCCACTCCTCCCTTTGACCTTTTATGGACACGTGTCCACTCCCGATTGGTTGTGGGGTTTCGGGGTTTCGGGCCAATTTTGAATTTAAAATTTTTGCAAAGTAAAGTCAAAATCTCTAAGGAGATCCGACCACCCGCCATCCCCCTTCCAATTAGAACATGCCATGTAGGCAAATTTGGAAAAAATGGGTCCCTGGGCCGAAAATGCCCCATTGTCAAAAAGGTGAAAAATGAAAAGTTACAACACTTCCCGCCATACCTCGGCCAATGAAAACCTACCACGTTGCCAATACCTTCTGAGGATGAATTTGATGGGAAAATGACGCCCGTATGACCGTCAAAACACAAAAAATTCAAAGGATGCCCTAGAATTCAATTTTTTCACCAAGGATGGCAGATTTTTGATTTTAAATCAACTAAAGCATGATTTCTCGAACATTTTTGACCTTGGGATTGGATTTTCAAATACAAACAAGTATGAATTGATCAATTTCAATTTTTCCACGATCTGGCAAAGGGAAAAAATGACACAACCCACAAAATTAGAAATACTAGGGCACAAAAATAGAAAACTTGGAATATTCCTTCAAATTTGGGCAAAACAACAAGTTTGTGAGCATTTTAAATTATTCAACTGGAGGGGAATAATTTTAGACCATCAATTCAAAGGGTAAAACATTTTTGAGTAAATACAAATTTGGAAAATTTAGGACAACATGTTGTAAGCTCAAAAATGGCACCAACATGGAGTATTATCGGGGGAAGTTACTAGGCTCCATTGTATCAAGGAGAGGGATCAAGGTAGACCCAACCAAAGTCACCTCCATTACTGAAATGCATCCTCCCAAGAATATCAAACAACTGTGTCACTTGAGAGGAAAGATACAAACCATCCTCCACTTCATTTCACATCTTGTTGAAAAATATCATTCATTCACCCATTTGCTTAAGAAAGATGTTGACTTTATTTGGGGACTAGAGCAACAACAGGTCTTCACCTTGCTTAAACAATACTTGGCCAACCCACCTTTCTCATGCCTCCAACTCCCGGTGAGCCAATTTTGTTATACATTTCTGCTACCCAATTTTCTATTGGTGCATTTCTCACACAATATGACCTAAGACAAAAAGATATATCCATCTACTGTCTCAGCAGTACCCTAATTTCCTATGAGATCAACTATCCTTAAATTGAAAAATCTTTTCTGGTTGTCATTTTTACCTTCCAAAACTTCATCATTACCTATTGAATAATAAAACCAAGCTTATATCTAAAGTTGACCCACTCAAGTACTTGTTGTCAAAACCCACCCTTACGGGTAGAATGGCTAATTGGATCATTCTGCTCAATGAATTTGACATTGAGTATGTACATTAGAATTCAGTTAAAGGACAAGTAATTACTGATAAATTAACAAAAGCACATTTACCTAGAAAAATCCTGTAATTCCTGATCTATTAGATGCATCATTGATGTATATTGAGGAATCTATCATGTGGTAAGTACACTTTAATGGATCATTCACTTTTCATGGTTTGGGGGTAGGTGTAGTGATAATTACTCCTTCAGGATACCCCATACCACAAGATTTCTATCTTGGATTTCCTTACACAAGTAACATTGAAAAATATGAGTCGCTCATCGTTGGGATGAAGATAGCAATCAAATGGAATATCCACCATGTCAAGTTCATTGATGAATCACAAATGATCATCAAACAAGTCAATGAATAATAAAAGGTCAAGGATAAAAATCTCATACCCTACAAGAAATTTGTGGAAAATCTAAAAGAATAATTTATGTGCATCACCTTTGAACAAACTCCAAGGGCACAAAACTAATTCACGAGATGTAATGGAAACAATAGGTTCTATGCTGTGAATTCCACCAGAAAGAAATGATATGCCATTATTTGTTGAGAATCTACGTCATCCTGCATATGACATGTCAGAGTCATGTTTTGCATGTGAAGTTGTTGGTCCCCACTCCCAGTGGTATATACCCATTTATGAATATCTTAAAATTGGTACCTTTCCTACGACATTTCATAATTTGACAAACAAATGCTTATCCACTAAATAACCCGTTATGCCCTCTTAGAAGGTACACTCTATCTTCGTGGCTATGATGGGAATATTTTGTATTGTCTAGATGTATCAGAGTTGATCCAAGCGATAAAATAAGTACATGAAGGGGTGTGTGGTGCTAATACAAATGGAATGGTCCTAAAAAATAAGTTTGTAAGGGTAGGATACTAGTGGCCTACTATAGAGACAGTTGTGCAACCATGTAAGGAAATGTGTTTTATGTCAAAAGTATGAAAGTTTCATTTATGCACCGTCATAGCCATTGTAACCAATTAAAACACCGTGGCCATTTTCCAAATGGGGACTAGATTTAATAAGGAATCTCACCCATACCTCATCTGATGGTTATACCCACATCATCACAACCACATAATATTTCACCAAGTGGGTGGAAGTTACTCCATTGACCTATGTTATAGGTTCTCAAATATCAAAGTTCATCATGAATCACCTCATCTACTGGTATGGCATTCCTACCATTATTCATATCGATAACGATAAATCATTAAAGAAAAGACAATGAAATATATTTGTCATCAATTTCAAATAATATTAAAGTGGTCTACGCCATATTACCCTCAAGATAATAAGAAAGCTGAAGCCACTAACAAAATATTGGTTTGGATCATGGAAAACATGGTGAATAAGATAGGTCGCAACTGGAATTTACAAATTTACCCATCCCTCTAGGATTATAAAACCTCCATTCTCACTCCTACTAGTGTGATACCATACTCTCTATTGTTTGGAGAAAAATCTATCATCCCATTTGAAATAGATCTTCCTTCCCTAAGAATATCTCTTAAGGCTTATGTGGAAAAAGATTGCGATTCTGAGTTTCCAGTGCGCGAGAATCGTAACTCTTAGATGAAAAGTTCTTTTGTGCCCTTAACTATCTTAATTTATATCAAAGCGAGTCTCCCAAAACTACAAAAAGGATCATACCTCATCAATTTGAGGTTGGAGATTTGGTCATGAAAGAGAATAAGTTCAACACAAGGGCAAAAAGAGAGAAGAAAGGTAAGTACAAACCACACTAGTTAGGACCTTACATCATTATGGCATAATATGGAACATGAGAATAAAAACTTGCTCATCCTAATAGAGATGAGCTCCACAAGCCTATGAATGCCATGCACCTTAAGCGGTTATATGCTTAAACATGACAAAAAACAAAAAAAAACAAAAAAAAAAGTCAAAAAGGATAAAAAGTCAAAAAATTCAAAAAAGAAAAAAAGAAAAAGAGAAAGTTGGTCATTCATATGTGCAAACCATGCAATTTTGGTGCTTTGGATTGATCCCTTGGTGAAAACCAACTTCTGACACCTTGGGAGGACTCGTTGTTTATAAGCATCTAGTTTCTAGGGGAACTTTTACTTAGCTCTAGGGCTAGTTCCACACCTATGTCCATGATTCCTTGTGATCTCATCCTATCAAGCATTGATCTGGTTGTTTCTCTTTTTTAAATCGGTGAAGTTATTTAATTTGTATATCCTCCATCTAATGTCAGGGGGTACCTTCACAGTTTCACCTTCTTATTTATAAATATGTGGCACATGCCCTTGTATATTCTCCATCTAACACTGGGGGCATCCACGTTTCTTGGTTTCCTATACATAGCTTGAAAAACCTTAGAAAATCGTAAAAACATTCAAATATGCTGAAAATCACAAAAACATTAAAAATGTTCAAAATCCAAAACAATAGAAATAAAAACACACAAACAATAGAAAAACAAAACACACAAAACAATAGAAATTTGTTTCACAAAATTCCCACAAATGTAAAACACACTAAAAACAATCTTACAAAAACATAGCTTTAGTTTACTTGATTTATCTTGTTTCTTTCTTTGTTTGTTAGTTTGTGTACATTGATTTCTTGTATAGTTTCTACTTGCTTGTACATTTGTATAGTTTTTCACTTAAACATACTTTGTTAGATTCATTTTTCTTTCTTAGATTATATTCATTATTACTTATACATATGAAGTGTGTTTTTACATGCTTGTAAATAAGTCTACATAGTTGTGTTAATTCATGTTGTTTAGAAATGTATATTTGATAGGTTTTCTAACATTTTCTTATGTTTTCTTGTCATGTGTACATAGTTTTGTTATCACATCATCATATATCCATCTATATCATCACATCTAACATCATCTATACATCATATATAAATAAACAACTAAGTATACATCATACATGAATGATAAGATAATCATCACATACCATATCATCAAATGGGGGCAAGAGGGATCACAAATATCAAAATCTATCCCCCTGAATTAGTATCATCTCATCATCATGTACCAAAGATCAACACAACATCACATATGCAATAACAAATGGTATCATCTACAGATATATCATAAAATATAATACATGTGATACATCATCTTAACTATCATCATGATACATACAAAGTGTAGAAAAAAACCATCTAACATCATGATATAATAAACATCCATAATAAATCATCATCATAAGGTACATATCCATATAAAACTATACAACATCCAGTGTCCATATGTGTGTGTGTGTGTGTATAAAATGTCTATCTCAACAAGATATACATCATTGGTACAAAATGGGTGATCAAGTGAATAGCTCATAATAAATCGTTAATCAAAGGCGTATATAAAAATGCTACATCATATACATTGATAAAAAATAATGAAGCATTTATAAGAGGCATGTATCTCATAGTGCATACAAAATCATTAAATACACATAAGTCATGTCTGACTCGAACCCTCATCCTAACTACATGTCTTGCAAGGTGGGGAGTGCCCATAATTTGTAAACCTTTCTGCCCTATTAGATGCCAATGTGGCTACTCAACTGATCTACCATATGCTAGGGGCCTCTTTGACCTTGCTAATCCAATCAACTACTCACTACAGGTAGGTCCCAACGACCCTCTAGAATGACCTCTTAATATAAAGAGCAATAATAGGAGGCGCTAATCTCGGTTGTCACTAAATCTCTATGTGTGCACAATGTCACCACAACCCCATCTATGTGTCGGAAGGATGCTACCTCTATGGATAATATCTACAAATAAGCCTAACCCACTACTCGCTCGGCCCGGAGCTGATCCCTCTTTGTTGTCACCTGCTCCACCTGTGCCTAAGAATGATGTAGTAGGCTCATAACCTGAGCCATCTATGTGGCCATTTATTGTATCTACTGAAAATGAGCAGCACCATCTCCTCCCTAACTCCGCCTATGATCTCGCCTGGTCCATCTCTAGTATCAAAACTCGTATATGAGCTCGAGCCTGGTGTAGTCTTTTTACACCCATCAAAGAACAAGAAAACCCCATACGTGCCGACCTATCACCCAATGGGAACCGGGAGCTCACCCGAGGCACACGTGGGTACTAAGTCTCTCCTTTATGTGATTTCGTGGGAAACATCATATATGATCTAAGTTTAAGATATTTGAGAGGAAATAAGACATACAAGCACCATAGAGCTCAAAACGGATTCTAGATCCTTGCAAATATTCTAGATAGAAAAGTGCTTAATAGATTATAGAACTTACACCAAAACAGAAAGGAAGTTGTACAAGAATTCATACTTAGTTCGTAAACATAAATGAAAAAGAGCTATGAAGAAGGATGTATGCATCGAAATCATTAATGTTCATATTCACATAAACCGGTAACCTCATTAGACTCATTAGGCCCATTACTGAGAATGTCACGGAATGGGCGGCATCGCAGTCATGCATTATAACTAGATTCATATAGCTAGGATCGCAAAAGAAAATTTATAAACCCCAAACCCTTGATACATCCTTTCCTATGCTTATTTACCCAAGCTAACAAATTCCTTGCAGTATTTTTGTAGAGCTCCACCCTCTATCCACTCTTTTTTTCCCTTCTATTTAATTTTCCAAGCGCTTATATATATAACTTTCTGGATTGCCAACTCATTCTTCTACGACCTTAGATCTATCACCAAATGTCTGAATGTGGTCCTCCATGGGTGCATGCTCCTCTAGGCCTGAGCTCACCACTCCTTACCATGATGTCCTTCTAGAAGCTTCTATCGTAGAGTATATTCCTTCTAGGCCACCTTGTCGCCAGGCTAACACCTTATCCACTTGGGTCACATTTTTCTCACATCCTACCCGATAGGTCAAAAATGGCTAAGTCACGATTCTCGCTTCATGGGAATGCATCTCGGGTTCTACCAAAACCCTACTTGAACCCTTCCCTGCACACCTTATCTTGCACACTTTTTTCAACCTTGCATGCCTATGCACCCTTTTTGGACTTAGTTGATATTTTAGGGGCCCAACACATGGTCCCTCTCTATTGCTATCTATAACTAAACTACGTGACTGTTGAAGTTGCTGCTTTATAAGGTAACTAGTTTTTCCTATCATCTCTACCCCTAACTCATCTAGGTGGACTATGAGGAGGGGTGTGTCTCGTAACATTGTGCTCTGGGAAGTATCTAAAGTAGTACGGGAACCTATCCTTGCCCATGTAGTCTCGGTATAGGACCTTGTCCTTGCTCTTGTAGCCTCGGTCTAGGACCCTATGCTAGACCTTATTGGTCATCTCTACCATTGTGTCTCTTCCCATCAAATGGATCATTGACATCACCACCTCCCCGCCACCTCCCCGACACCACCCTCTACATCATCACCCTCATCACTGCTATAAGGGAGATCTAATGGAAGCCTCACACTTGTAGCCCATGCCCCATCTAGTATGGTCAATTGATAAGGAAAAACAATGGCACCAATCCAGGTAATCTGGTGTGGTCCCAGGATCCCTAATCTATCAAGTAGGAGCCCAAATATGTGATACCATATGTGCAAAACTATCCTTGGCTCTGGATACCTGAATAAGGGGCCCCATGGTTTTATTGTCCACATCATGATGAGTGTACCACATATTAGGATGAGGAACGCCTTGAATAATACCCAATTTCCATTGACATCGATCCACTCTATAAATCTCAGTAATATAACTATAGATTCCTGAGAGAAAGTGCTTTACCATGCGTACATATCGAGACTCGACTCTACCCCATCCTTTGGCCACTTTGGATATGCCTATAGGGCCTGAAAATATTGTATCTCTACTATAGCTCATCAAAATCTTGATGATAATAATATGTACTTCCCAGGTGCCCTCATATATCATCCCCAACAAGAACCCATCCCATGACTGTTGGCTCCTCTGGAGCTCACACGTGTAGTGTGCTAATAGGCCAACCAATCGCTATGTGATCCCATGACCACATCTGTAGTAATGAGGTAGGCCCCGCCATCTTTTGATGGTGGTAGGTTATTAGATATAAGTCTCGGTATATAGATGTGATAGTATGCACTGACCCCAAAAATATCTCTCACCAATGTATAAACCATGGATAACGGTAATCGGGCCCAATGGAAATGAAGTCCCTATCTTATTAGTGAGTAAGAACCCACTGATAAGAGCCATAAGATATAAAGGTCCCAGTGAATGGTACGATCTAATATGTAATGGTGTAAAGATATTTGTCATACCCTCATGGGGTATGTCATCTCGGTAGAAGACATCACTGATCACCTCTATGATCTATCCAAAGTTGCTAGTGTACTCAATCGGGAACCAATAATAGGGACACTAGAATCCACCAAACATCCTCCAAAGTAATAGTCATCTCTCTTGTAGGGAGTTAGAAGCACTAACTCTCGTTGTGTCATCGCTCTATCAATGCTATCAAAAATCCATGGTCCAAAGTGATGGATGACATCCACGCAACATGTCCTAAGCCAACCACCTCCAACAACACCTCCATGTCATGATGGTCCTATTGAGGTTGGCTCACCTCTTTCTAAGTAATGTGACTATATCTCTCTCTATTTTGCAACGCTAGAAATTGTTTCTCTAAAACACAACATGTCTTAGGCACTAACATTTATTCTATTTTCTTCTATCCTATACTAATTTTCACTTTCTTCTATGAGTCACTTTTCTACACTTTCATACTTCTTCCTATCTATTCTTCATTTTAGGGAATTTCTTCCCTTTTAGTGCTGCACACCCACTTGGGCATGTGTGTGTGCACGTGCATTAGGGTGCTAGCGCAGTATTTTGGAACTCACACATGGGCACATACATCTATTTTCTTAAGGGCACTTGTGTTTAGGTTTTTCTACCTCCACATGTGGATGGATACTTTTGGCATATGTGCGTGCATGAACACACTTTTGTGATACATGCCCATATGCACACACATTTTTATTGTGCATGCCCTCCTCTTGTGGATTCTTACACCCCCGAGGGTATGTGCATGCACCTTATCCTAGGTCTAAAACATTTAATATGGCATTAAACGTGTGAAAATACAAGGGAAAGGTTAAAATACTCATGAGCAGAGACCATCATCTGCATGATGGTCATGCTCCCGAAATTGGTCGGCACATCTCCTGTGGGATCTTTCTCTCACCATCGTCTTGATTGCTCTCGGTGGTCTCACGGTAATTTTTTGGTAGTGGTTTAAAAGAAATGAATTGATTGTAATGATTTGCCCCATCTCGTGTGGGGTATATTTATCTATTCTCACTAGTTGAGATTCTGGAGGACTATTTTGACCACCATTATCATTCTAACTCTTCTTCTACTCATCGTAAACAATTATTTTATTTAATTTTTTTCCATTCTCGAGCATTATTTGCCACCTAGTACTCAATTCTTCTCACTAGGGAAATTTTATTGCTCTGAGCAATATCACTCCTACACACTTTGCCGAATAATTATTTTTATTAAATATTTTTTTAAATTTTCCATTATGCTAGGGCATTATTTGCCTCCCAGGTGCTTCTTTCTTCTCCCCGGGGCATTATTTGCCTCCCGGTGCTTCTTTCTTCTCCCGGGCATTTCTTTTTCTCCTAGGTGACTCGAGTCTCCACTCTTCTAACTTTTTCCATATCTAAACAAATCAAAAATCTAAAAAAACTAAAAACTAGTCACAAATCTAAAAACATTAAAAATCACTCACAAATCTAAAAAATTAAAAAATACATCCAAAATCTAAAAAATGCAAAAAAAGTTAAAATCCTAAAAATTGTAAAAAAATTCTTTTTTTTTTACAAAAATAGGTAATTAGCTCATAGCGGCTAAAACTCATGTCTTGTGCATGGTATTCATTCCAAATCTTGCTAGAATTTTCACGTGTTCAAAAATCAAACAAATCATGGATCATCATATTTACAACCATTTACAAAGAACATGCTTGCTTTTTCGGTACTTTGGGAACATCTAGTTTCCTAATACTATTTTGTTGCGCACCTGATGCTTTATCATTGGACCCGACATCCTTCATTATTTTCCCTTGCATGTATCCTTGATAGGGGCATCATTTTTCATCCTTTTCATCAATCATGAACATTTGGGGATCTTGACTTGATAACAAAAAATTTGTATGACTATCTTCACCATTGTTGGTTTGTGTATGTGTGTTTGTATTTATTTCCTGTTAAATGAGATTGTTTCCTTCTCATATTGCATTGAGTTGGTGTTTTCAGCAATAGAAAATTGCTCGTAGTATGGATTTTCATGTCATTCTAATTTTTTCGTATGTTTATATTTTTATAAGAACCAATGATGTAGATCTTTGGAAAAAGAAGACACTAAAGTTGTTTGAATACACTTTGGATGAAAGATTTCTCTTTTCTTCCATCTTCATTCCTCTTCTACATCATTCTCCTATCAACAATATTCTTCTGATTCATCTAGGGAATCCTACCCCTACCCATTATTCTATCCATTTCTCTCACATTTTTCGATCATCGATCACCTTCTTTCATCACCCCATCGACACTTGAGGGGGCATCTCTCACTTCTACTAATTTTTCTTCTACCCCTTCAAAATTTTATCTTTCTACTATCTTTGAAGTGGCGTCACTTATGCCACCCCAAAGAGGGGAAAATGTAGAAACCTATAATTTATCTCGAGCAATTTAAATACTTAAATTATGCTAATTATACCCTTTCACGTAAATTAACAACATATCATTAATATCGCACATTTTCTCTATTATCTTCATTAATTAATTACATTGCGTTAGTTAATTAAATCTGCTATCCAACAATAATGCTAATTAACAACATTTCATTAATCATCTCCCTTTCTATCTCGATTAATTAATTATTTATAATTAAGTAATCTCCCTTTATGTCTAGATTAATTAATTATTTCTAATTAATTAATACCCCTTTCTATCTAGATTAATTAATTATTCTTAATTAATTAATTATATCTTCTATTTAATCAATAAATCATCATTTATTTGATTAAAATCCTCTCATAACATAAATCATACTAACTATTCCTCTAAAAAGATTCTATAAGCTTGCACACCTATTAATTAATCACTTTGGTTAATTAATAAACCCTCTCAATCCCCATGAGTCAAAAGTAGAGAACAAATAAACTCTCATAAGGTTGACTCAACCCTTCTAAACCATGCTTATCCACAACTAACCTAACCTCTCTATTATCCCACATGTAAAGGGATGTAGAGATTATTTTATCCATTGGGCTATATAAAGAGCCATCCTCCTACCTTTCTTCTTACACCTAAATTAGTAAAGAGCCTAAGCTTTATCCATTTTATCATCTTAGAGTGTTCTCAATTAGAGTGGAGCTAAGTATCATCCCTTTGCATTCAATCATCCAAGCTATTTTGTGAAGATCAATGGAGTTAATCAAGAAAGGCCTTGTTGCCATGACTTAATAAACCTCAATCCTCAAGCCTCTTGGATAAAGACACAACCATCAACCCTTTGATAGCTAAAGGATGTACCTGGGGTTCATTTCATTGATTTAACTTTCTAAAGAGTAGGGAAATAAATGTTAGCATGTTAGCTTGAGGTTTATTTTTTCAAGGTTTTAATGCATGGTGTTTATGTTTGTTACTTGTTTAGCTCTTGATGAGTGCATTGTTTGGATCATTTATATCATTTCTTCAGATCGGAAATACTCTTTGTGATATGACTTATTAGTATATGGGGATGTTTTGTGTAGTCATGTCTTAGTAGGTTGATGCATTCTCCTTACTATTATTTATGAAAACTATTTATCCCATGAACTTCCTACTAACTACATTTATGAGATCAAATGTGATGATGTGTGCATGGAATAATGGAAGTTACTGGTGGATAGGAAGCCCGAGTTTGAAGCATGTGGCTGAAGACTGTTTCCATCGAATTGACCTATTAGCTTGGGCTTGACTCTAATAACCCATAGGAATCGAAGAGTTTTTAATTTATATTTGATGGACAATGTTTTATGCCACCTAATATGGCGGATCTTGTAACCAACATTATCTATATGAAGACTTTGTCTTGAACTTGAAATACCACTTTTTGATTATCGAAGAAGATTACCTGCATATTGTTCTAGATTTGTTTTTGATATGTTATGAACTCATTTCAAAGTTAATGGAAAATATGACATTTTGAGAATCGGAAGTTGTTGATCACTCTATCCCGAGGAAGAACAAGGGGCCACTCAATTGAGGAGATATGAGGTTACTTTGAGTTTTATATGCATACAGTCCTTCGATTAGTTTTACTGCAATTATCATTTGATGAGTTTTTACATGCATGCTTTGATTAACTGTCCTGTTTTCTCCATTACCACTTTCGCTTAGAGTAGATGCTTTTGTTATGCAAATGTAGTTCATGAACAATCTTGCTTTTCATTAAAAATTCTAGTTATTCAGTTGTGATTTAATTTGTTAAGAATAAGTGTGTGCGTATTTTACTTTACAGTAGAAGATTAGTTGTTGAAATCCATTTCATTACACATAGTTGAATTCCGTATATTTGTATTTAATTTACATAGATTTTAACTACACTTTTGTAGAATAGTCATTAAAACTAAGCAACCCCCCAACAAACTCAACGTATAACTGGTTCTCCTAGATTCCATTGCATATTGCCTTGGACACCGCCCTAGTTTAGAATGACACTGAAAAAGATTATGTCAGTTAAATGATTGGAAGAATACAACGACCCATCATTTTTGGTGCCATTGCAGGGATTACATAACCATAAGCTCCATTATTTTATTCCATATGTTATGGGTGTTAATAGAGTTCATATAGGAAACCAATAGTTCTCTCAAACGTTGATTTAACTCAACCAACTTTGGATGCATAGGTCATGAGATAACCAAGGGAGATTTATAGCACACAATATTCAACAAATCTCTTTAGACACTTCACAAGAGAGAAACATTGAGAGTGATACAGATTCCAATTCCATGCCTAGAACCTTTTCTGAGCATTCTGTATCCTCTTCACATCATTCTGCAATGGGGGATCTTGGGAATGCTGAAGAACAACCTTTAGGATGAAAATTTACATACCCCATTATTCTCAATGTAGATGAGGATGCACCCATGAAAATCATCTCACCATCCATCCTCCCCTCTTTCGAGGAATGACCAAAGAAGACCCTGATCAGTTTTTGTTTGAATTTAAAATCCTGTGCCAGACATATGATTACCGAACTAACAATCAAAAACTCAAATTATTTCCCTCCACTCTCAAAGATTCTGCTATGAGATGGTTTATGGGGTTACCATCTAACTCCATTAACTCCTGGGAAGCCATGGAAACAACCTTCTTGGATAAATACCAAGACTATTATAGAGGAAGGGATAGGAAGGAGGAGTTCTTCCAAATACGGAAAAAGGAAGATGAGAATATAGAGGATTATCTGGATAGATTCCTCTTTCTCCATAAACGTAGTGGGTATGAGTTACATGCAAACATCACTAAAACAATCTTTCTGAAAGGATTGGATGAGGAAACCAAGGATTCTCTCCATCTCATGGGAGGTGGAGACGTTCATAAGCTTACCATGGAACAAATTACTAAGCTATGTAGAAGATATTCTAAGAAGGAAACAAACATTCAAGTCTTTGGGTACCTCTAAACTTCTAGAAGAAATGGCCAACATGAAAACATAAATTCTGCTGTAATTAACATCCACCATAGATGGACTCAAGGCAAAATCCACCCCTGCTAAAGAACCATTGGACATGTATTTCCCTAAATTTCGAAGAGACACCCTTTAAGAGAATGTCCTTTAGATGTCACGATATGTGCTTAATCTCTGAGTTCTTACCGACCATGACACTAAACATTGCACAATTCTACCACAATTGAAGGGAGGTTTGAATGCCATCTCTCAAACAAGTGCTAAATTAATTTTTTTCCAAAGACCAAACAATTAGGGTGGGTTACCATCTAGACCAACTCGAAGCCTTGGAGAATGCCATGGCCAAATCAAGCCTTTCGGTCTTCTTGGGGACAACTTTGAGTGGGAAAACTCAAACCGGATAACTTATCCATATCCACCATCTTAGAAAAATCCCTACACTCAGCTGGGTTGGGCTCCACCACCCATAGCCAATCCTTGGCACAATCAATAGTGGGGTCCTCAACAAAATTTTAGCAAAAATCAGTCCTGGGCACCACCACAAAACAATAATCAACAACGTAGGTTCTAACAGCCACAATAAGATTTAATGCCTCCACCTCAAGCCTACCAAAATCAAAGACAAGCAACACAAACAAAACTTATGGTTCAGCCAGTATCCAATCCTAAAAATCAACAAACAACTTCGATTGATGACATAGATGTAGGTAACACCATGCAGGTTAACACTATTGGTAATTTACGATTACGATCTGGAAAAATATTGAACCCTCCTGTTGTTATCACGCTGCACTCGATGATGCCAATAAGGAAGAAAAATTGGAAGGTAACACTAGTTCTTCACCAATGTCGATAACCGGGATGATCAAGTACCTAAATTGACTACAACCCCTTTTCCTGAGTGATTACAGGACACTCGGATTGCAGATGAAATAAAACTAGTTCAGGAATTGAAAAAAGTACATATTGAGGTTCCACTGCTACGTGTAATAAGGGACATCCCTGAACTCAACCAAACCATTAGAAATGAATGTATAAAGACACCAGGAAGAAAAAAGAAATACCCAAAGACCGCCAGAGTCGAAGGGAATCTGACCGATTTAGTTCTTTGGCACCCTCATCTCACCAAAATATGGGGATACTTGGGAGCCTGTCATTACTATTTATATAAACAACCACCAATGTCTAATGTTTTGGTGGATCTTGGTGCTTTATTATTAATGTTATCACATTAGAAATGTTTAACCTACTATCCTTGACAAGACTTCAACCAACCAACACTATTCGGTAGTTAGCAGATCAATCCATTATTGTACTTGATGGTGTGGTTGAAGATATAATGGTCACTGTTGAATCATGGGAGTACCTAGTTGATTTCATGGTTTCTGACCTAAAGCTCGAAATTGGGATATCCAAATCATCTTGGGAAGACCTTGGTTGGGTGTGGTTCTGCTTACATTGATCGTGTAGGTCGAGCAACATAACAATTCTAAATGGGCAGAAATCTAAACACATTTCATTATATCCTGCTACCCACCTTATACTAACAATTTTGACTAGGTATGGGTGGATTCTTTGGATGATAACTCTTTAAATTCTTCTTTTAAGCCACTTTCATTGTAGTACACAATCATATGATGAAAGCTGCAGAGTCTTATGTCTTTGGCGACTGATTCTAAGGACTCTGCAACTATGGAAATCAGCACTACTTCTACCGAATTTAGAATATCGGCAGTAGACATTACCTCTCTGAGTCTGGTAGGAAACTCTATGCTTATAATTCCGAACATTTAGTTCCTAATTTCTATTGTCCTTTAACTAAGGTTCTATAGTTTGATAACATATCCATCCTCCACATGCTTCAGCCCCATATTTTCCCGTTGAATTCTTTTATCACTAGTACGAGCTTGCTCTTTCGGATGATACTAAGCGGGTGCTTTTCACGTATGGATAGAGAACTGACTATAGGAAATGATTTGGAGGTCAATCAAGAAGCTAGGGTGCTTGAGGTTCTGAAGAAACATTCTCATGCTTTTTCTTGGGATTACACTGATATGAAAGGAATTCATCCTAGCATCTGTACACATCATATTTACACCGATGACGTCAAACCTATAAGGCATCCATAACAAAGAATCAATCCAGCATTGAGAGACATAGTCAAAACTAAGATTGAAAATCTCCTAAAGGTAGGTTTCATCTATCCTATATCTGATAGTCAGTGGGTTTCCCCATTAGTTATTGTTCCCAAGAAGAATGGTAAGTGGAAAATATGTGTTGATTATAGGGAACTTAACAAAGCCACCAAGAAAGATTATTTTCCCTGCCCTTCATTGACCAAGTCCTGGACAATTTGGCTGGTAAGAAATATTTCTCTTTCTTGGATGGGTTTAGTGGGTATAATCAAATTAGTATTTCCCCTACTGATCAGGATAAGACTACTTTTACGTGCCCTTGGGGTACATTCGCTTACAGAGTCTTACCTTTTGGGCTTTGTAATGCCCTTGCCACATTTCAACAAACAATCTTGGCCATTTTTGCAGATCTTGCTAACGACTGTGTTGAGGTTTACATGGATGATTTCACTATCCATGGATCCAATTTTAAGAATATTTGAATAATATTGAGAAGGTACTCGGTCAATGTGAACAACACTAACTATCTTTGAGTCATGAAAAATGTCTAATGATGGTTGATCAAGGAATTATCTTAGGTCACCATGTTTCAGCCCAAGGTATAAAGGTGGATCCCAAAAATATATTAGTCATCACCCAATTACCTACACCAGCTAATCAAAATAACATCAAAAGTTTCCTTGGCCATGCAGTTATTACCGCTGATTCATAAAATATTTTAGAAAAATTTCCGCCCCAATGTTTTCATTTCTAACCAAAGATTGTGTTTTTGAATGGTCTTCTCGGTGTCAACAGGCATTTTATTCTATCAAAGAAAAGGCGACAATGATCCTATCTTACATGGCCCCGATTGGGGATAACCTTTCCATATCCACACCGATGCTTCTAATATAGCCATGGGTGCTGTCCTTGGATAGAAAGACTCGAATATCATATGTATGCAATTTATTTTATCAAAGAAAATCTTACTCCTACGGAAAATAATTACACTACTACGGAAAAGAGTTTTTGGCTATGGTACATGCTTTGAGTAAATTTCTTCATTACATCACTTTGGATATAAAATTTTTTTACACTAACCACTCTGCCATTCGATATTTGATGAACAAACTAGTGGTTGGTAGAAGGCTCATTTGCTGGTTACTCTTGTTGCAAGAATTCAATCTCACTATTATAGATAAGCCTGGGAAATATAACATTGTTGCTGACTTTCTTTCCAGAATAAATGTTTCGGTGTTGAAGTAGTCCAAGATCAATTTCCCAATGAAAACTTGTTTTCTATCTCCACTAAGACTCCCACAGTTCGCTGATCTCACAAATTATTATTAACAATAGAGAAGTTTCCCTTATTTTACTCATAAAGAAAGAATGCGATTGGTTAGAAATAGTGCAACATATAAATGGTGTAATGATTCGTATTTAAATGATGTCCTGACATGGTTCTTCATAGGTGTGTTCGAGAGGATGAGGTACATGACATACTGTGAGCATGTCATGATGAGCCAGGAGGTGGACATTATTTAGTAAAACAAATAATTCACAAGATCCTTAGAGTAGGGTACTATTGGCCTTCCCTCCATAAGACTATCAAAAAGTATGTGTGGTAGTGTGATGCATGCCAATGAATGGGGAAACCTACACTTTCTACAGAAATGACTCTGAACCCTTAGTTGGTTCTAGGACCATTTGAGAAATGGGGTATTGATTTTGTTGGACCATTTGATCCTCCATCTTTCGGGAAGGAGTATCTCTTGGTATGCATGGACTATGTCACCAAATGGGCTGAAGTTCAAGCATTGACATCCGCGATGAAGATGATGTTGTTGATTTTCTCGTGAACCAGATATTGCTTTGTGGTTTGGAGCACTAAGGGCCATTGTATCTAATCAAGGTCCTCAATTTGTTTCAAATATGATTGAAGATTTCTTAGGAATCTACAAAATCAGTACGGAAATCATCACCATAGCACCCCAATCCAATGGGAAAGTGGAGGTAACCAATCGAGAGCTCAAGAATATTCTAAATAAGGTGGTCAATGCCGATAGAAAGAATTGGGTACCAATGTTTCTGAGGCCGTATCTGGGCCTACAACATGACACTGGAAAATAACTACTAGTTTCTCTCCCTATGAGCTTGTCTTTGGGAAGAAGCCACTGTTACCTCTGGAGTTTGAGTTGTGCACTTGGCGAACAACGTTGGAAGTTGGGATCGATTTGGATGAAGCACAACATGAACAAGTGTTACAGTTGAATGAATTAGATGAAATATGTATGGAGGAACAACAGTAGACCAAAATTCTACAGCATCAGTGGAAAAATTGGCATGATGCTCACATAAAAAAAAGGATATTTCATGAAGGACAATGGGTTTTTCTATTTGATTCCCACTATCAGTAGTTTAAAGGAAAGTTATGTACGTGTTGGTTAGGTCCCTATCAGGTAAATCAAGTGTTTGATAATGGCTCTGTTTGATTGATACCGATTGATGGAGACAAACAGAATCTTTTGGTAAATGGGCACAGGATCTGAGTTTATCACCCACCACTGGATAAGAAGACTTTCACCGATGAAATTCTGTTATGAACAGACATGCATGCTGAGGAGGCTCTTTGCCTCTCACACATGGAGTAATTAATATTTTACAAATTTAATAAAGGAAGATGATCCTTCATTCAATCTTCTTCCCTTAGTTAGTAGTTCTTATAGTAATTTCTAATAAATGTAGGAATTTTCATTATTTCTACTACTGCTAATCATGTTTCATCCCAAATTACAGGGCGTAGGAATCTACGGATATCGGCTGACTAAATGTAGCATGGGTAAGTGCATTTAACTTGCTAATGATATTTCTATACGAAACATTTCCCCATGTAGTCATTTTTCATTATGATGCCATCATGAAATGATTGTTATGATCATTTTGGATCTCTTCTAAATCTAGCTCTATGAATGATGACATAAAAGGAGTAATGACTCATAAATTTCCACACGCTTTGATGTGTTGCAATCTCTAACATCGGGACATATGGTGCATGCCCCTCAAACCATGGGATATGTGTTGCCACAAAACTCTTAATATCACATGGGTGGTCGAGTCTCATGACTATTTTTTTGCCGTCACCTTCGCTTAATGTTGCGCTACCCAAGGTATATGGTGTCATTTGAAATTTAATTCTCTACAACCACTTCTTCCCATTGTAGTATGCACATCAATCATGTCTGGTTTTATCAAACACTTGACAAGAAGTGGAAGAAACACTCTGCTCTGGTTTTTTCGCTACCGTGTATTTCTTACTTTATGGCTCAGCATGGGATCGCGAAAGACATCAGAACATACTTCACTTGACACCTTGCTCTGGAATGTCGCCCTTTCACAGGTATTTCATGATTTCGAATGGTTAGATTTCATTCGGAAATTTGAAGGTTTTGATGAGAGCATTGTGGAATAGTTCTTGAACAATTTTGAGTCCACATGCTCGCAAGTTGGTGGACGAAGAGTTAAAATTACTAGTCAGGTCATTTCTGACCTATCTAGCCTACCAAATTTTAGTTTAAAGGTTATGACAAATGCCCCTTTGCAAAGTCTAATTGCTTAGTTCCACGACGAAGGAGAGACACTCCCGAAGGTCATCCTGACTCCATTGGGTGTCCAGAAGGGTGTAAAGTGGAAAAGTTTGCATGGAATCTGGGGTGAGATTGCTAAATGGGTCAACATGTATTTTATATGTGACGGCCAGGCCTCTATTTTGGGTGGTGATGCACTCAAAATGCTCATTCACCTTAAAAAGGGACATGTCAACCAGGCTCTTGGTCAATTTTCCAGAGTACCTCATAGATTCTATCATTAAGGTATGCCAGAAACACTGGTCCAGTGGGGGCAAGTCTATGCTTAAGCACCCAGGGTTGATTCATCTATTGTGTTCACACCAAGTTTTCTTTCACCCAAAGTGGAGGCTTGAGGGATGTGTTGGTGGTGAAGGGTCTAGGCCTAAGCAATTAAAATCGGCCTCTCTTCTACACCTCGGTCTACCCTTGCATCAGGCCCTTCACATAGTCAAGCAGAGGCAGCTAACGTTCCTGAGCATGCCGACATGGTTGGTACTCTTGAGGGACCATCCCCATCCATTTCTGATTCAAAAGGAAAGTGTCCCATGGCCCCATCTTCCTCCATGCAACTACGGTCCTGGCAGCTTGGCTCATTTCTACAGACAGACGGTTTCCAATCGGAGTCCTTGCCTGACGACATCGCTAACATTTGGGAGGAACTACATATGGAGGATGTCTCGAACGCTCCATCATCTGCTGTTCCGTCATCTATAGAAATTCACACTATAACTCTAGAAATTCTTGACACTCAAGTGGCACCTTCTTACAACTATCTGGAGGAGATAGCACTACTAAAATCTCAGTTACAAGGTATGGAAGAATCCACCCTTTTATTACAAGCTGAATTTACACAAAAGACAGTAGAAAAAGTTTGGGAGATTGCTGCCCTACAGCATGAAGTGAGTTGTCTAAAGTGACAACGTGATAAGGGTCTTACCCTCTTGAATAATTTCCAACAGTTGTCCCTTCAGGAAAGGGAATTGTGGAAAGAAAATCAAAAATTAAAAAGGAAAAAGAATCTTTGGAAGAGGAAAAACAAAAATTAACATCTATCTTAGACTCTGTTTGTCCTTTAGCCATCAAACTACTATCCTGTAGGAAACCCTCCTCAATCTACAACATGTATGTCCAAGAACAATTTTATTCTTGGTAGTTATTTCAATTGTGTTCTCAAGCCCCTCACAAAATTCCCAATGGACCTAGTTTTTTATCAGTCTACAAGAACAACACTCCAAAATTCAAAATTTACTCTATGAATTTTATCTACATAACATGATAGTGACCAATGTCCCTGATTTCTTGATCAACCTATTTGTGGGGGATTTTCAAATTAAAGCATTTCAGTCTGTATTGTGGAATCAGATAATTTGGAGGTAGAAAATAGATAGTTTCAATAACACTTCTCACTCCATTGGATTTTACATTCGCCCACCCATCACATAGATGTCACCTTACGAGAAAAACTCTAGATCATTGTACTACTTGCAGGCGGGGTTGGGGTGCATACTTCTCAGATTTTGCTTCAGTGTATTATTGATTTTGAAAATTATAGTTAGGAGAATTTTGGTGTTTTTTGGAAAGCTTGCGATAGGAGATGGGATACTTTAAGCCTACCTTTAAAATGTAGGGAGGTCCTCTCTCCTTAGAATTTGAGCTGGAGAATGCGAAGGGGTGATGCCCTCATCACCATTATCAAACAAACTATAGAGAACCAACCAATAATACACTAATGAATGGGTAGGCCTCCAAGTGCAGCCACCACTCCTCTTAATCACTCTCATGACTTGGTAGAACAATGCAAAGACAGGTCCATGACAGCTTTCACTACACGGTGGAAATGACCTCCAATACTCATGGCTGCAAGAATACCACAAAGTAATACATTGATCAATTCGAGGAGTATGACATGGCTAACCAACTTGGTAGGAGAGTAGGGCACAGATGAGTTGCATTGGGACATGCAACAGGTAAATTCAAGGGGAAAATGATGAGTGCATTGTTTGGCTCATTTATATCATTTCTTCAGACCGGAAATACTCTTTGTGATATGATTTATTAGTATATGGGGATGTTTTGTGTAGTCATGTCTTAGTAGGTTGATGCATTTTCCTTGCTATTATTTATGAAAACCATTTATCCTATGAAATTCCTACTAACTTGCCTTTTATGATATCAAATGTGATGATGTGTGCGGGGAATAATGGAAGTTACTAGTGGATAGGAAGCTCGAGTTCAAGCATGGGGCTGAAGACTGTTTCCATCGAATTGACCTATTAGCTTAGGCTTGACTCTAATGACTGTAGGAATCTATGAGTTTTTAATTGATATTTGATGGACAATGTTTTATGCCACCGATATGGCGGATCTTGTAACCAACATTATCTATATGAATAATTTGTCTTGAAATTGAGTACCACTTTTTGATTATCAAAGAAGATTACTGCATATTGTTATGGATTTGTTTTTGATATGTTATGAACTAATTTTGAAGTTAATGGAAAATACAGCATTTTGAGAATCGAAGTTGTTGATCACTCTATCTCGAGGAAGAGCAAGGTCCCACTCAACCAAGAATACACAAGGTTACTTTGAGTTTTACATGCATACAGTCCTTCGATTAGTTTTACTGCAATTATCATTTGATGAGTTTTTGCATGCATGCTTTGATTAACTGTCTCTATTTTCTCCATTACCACTTTTTCTTAGAGTAGATGTTTTTGTTATGCAAATTTAGTTCATGAACAGTCTTGCTTTCTGCTAAAAATTCTAGTTATTCAGTTGTGATTTAATTTGTTAAGAATAAGTGTGTGCGTATTTTACTTTACAGATAGAAGATTAGTTATTGAAATCCATTTCATTGCATATAGTTGAATTCCATAGATTTTTATTTAATTTCCGTAGATTTTAACTGCACTTCCGTAGAATAGTCATTAAAACTAAGCAACCCCCCAAAAAACTCAACGTATAACTTGTTCTCCTAAACTCCATTGCATATTGCCTTAGACACCGCCCTGGTCTAGAATGACAATGACAAAGATTATGTTAGTTAAGTGATTGGAAGAATACAATGACCCATCAGCTCTGAGCATGATGGTCCATATATTTTATTTTAGCATTATATTGAGGCTATTAGGTGTCGGTTGTAATTTTTCTTACATTGCTAACTAATTCTTGCACACACACAGTTCTTGATAGGGCAGCTCCATTGATTCTACATCATATTTAATTAATAAGGAAAGATACAATTTATTTCAAAGAGGGAAAGTAAGAAATTCCTAACCTCAAATAATTATGGACACTCAAGGAAAAGGTAAGTAATTTTTCCACCTCTTTTTGTAAAGCACACACATGTTAACCATGAGAAATCCTCTCTTGTTAAGATTAGCCACCATTAAGACTTTTCCATGAAGATCCAACCACTAAAATATATTTACTTTAGGAGTAACCTCCTTAATCATAACGTGGTTCCATTTGAAGCTTTCATCATTTGACAATTATTCAAAAAAACCATTGTAAGCACTCTTGACCAAAAAAATTCCATTCTCTTCTTTTGACTAACAAATACTATCTTGTTCATGTTTCTAGACCACAACCATCCCATATAATAAGTTTTTAAGAGAGTTTATATAATTTTTATTTTTTTCTTCTAGATTTATCTCTTTCCATATTTTATAGGGGTCTTCCTCTTCAAAGTAATCGTCATTGAGTAGCCATGCTTAATTCTGACATCCTTCTATAAGTTAGGAAAATTTTCCTTAAGAGGAATGTCTATAATCCATCTATCTTCCCGAGAACTTCACCCTTCTATTTTTTTCCTATTTTCCTTTTACATCTTTTAGACAATAGGGATTTAGCCCAATTTATAGCTTTCTGAAAAGTGACGAATGGAATGTTAAAGCACCAATCAACAAGCTGTTGGATTATTCCAATATTTGTTCTTATGATAGTGGTCCAAACATTGTCCTCTTTCATAAATCTCTATGCCATTTTAAATGGGAGAGATTTATTCATTTTCTCCCAATCTATGATCCCTAGACCACCCATCTTCTTTGGCTTGTATATCTTGTCCCATGCTATAAGATGTATCCTAGTTTTGTTCTCGGTATCGCTACATAGGAATATTTTTTTGAATACTTTCTAATTTATTAGCAAGAATGCCATTGGGATTATAAAAACTTACATAGGGTAAACCAATAGATTTTGAAGGGATCATTTAAGTAAATTTTCCTTTCCTTTCTGAGATAAAAGAGTTCCCTTCCATCGAGCTAATTTTCAATAAATCTATCAATCAAAAAATTCCAATCAAAATTTTTAGCTTCTCGGTCTAATCAACATACCCAAATATCTAGTAGGGAAATATTTTATTTCATAGCCTAGGATTTGAGAAATCTTCTAGCTTATTTTATCTAAAGTATTGAAAGAAACACATAACTCTTCCCAAAATTTATTTGTTGATTTGAAATCTCTTCATAATCTAGTAAGATGTTTTTAAATTATTTTCTTTGGGAAATGTAGTTTCACTAACCAAGAGTGTATCATCAACAAAAGGTGATGAACCACATTATCACAATTCTCACGCATGCGCAACCCCCTTATTCTTACTTAATTATTTTCTATATTCAATACTCTCTTGAGAGATTATACCATTAAAATGAAAAGGAAGGGGGATTTAAGGTCCCCTTGCCTCAAACCCCTAGATATGCTAAAGAAACCACATGGGGTACAATTGAAAAGAACTTAAAATATGGTGAGGAAATGAAACTTTGAATCATGCTAATGAATTTGAATTCAAAACCAAACTTTTTCAATACTTTGTAAAGGAAGTCCCAAGGAACTCTATCATAGGCCTTCTCCATGTCAAGTTTTATCACCATGATTTATTTTTGTTTTTGTTAACAATATGGAGGGTCTTCTAAAGTTTTACAATGTTGTCTTGAATTTGTCTTCCTATCACAAACCCTCCTTTCTAGTATGAAATAAACATTGGTAGAAGAATTTGAATCCTCAGTTCCAAGACATTAGATAACATCTTATATATACAATTGTATAGGATTATTGGTCTAAATTTTTTGAATTCTTCCACATTGTTATTTTTTGGAACAAGAGATAAGAATATACAATTCAGGTCCTTTACCATTTTTTTTCTAAGAACTCTTGAATGCAAAGACATACATCTCTTTTAACAATATCCCAATTTTTTTAGAAAAACAAGGTTGGAAAACTATCAGGGCCTGGAGATTTGTTAGGACTCAAAGTTTTCACCATGAATTCAATTTTATTCAATGGATGGGATCTTTACTAGCATTTTATTTTCTTCATTATATACCAACCTAGGAATATAATAAAAAAAAAAGAGTCTCCTTTCCCTTTTTAGGACCATGCTAGGTAGAGAGAAGCGAACTAAAGAATGATAGCACTGATTTTTTCATCTCTTTTGAGTCGGTGAAGGTAGAATTACCTTACCCTTTAATGCTAATAATCTTGTTTGAAAATCTTCATTTCAGGGCTGCCACATGAAAAAAATTAGTGTTCTTATACCCTTCATTTAGCCAATCTATCCTAGATTTCTGTTTTTTAGAAAATTTCTTCCTTTGTTAGGATATTATAATACTCAGAAAAATTCTCTTTCTCTTTGATTTGGCATTCAAAAATACTGTCACAAGCATTGGCCTCTTCAAGGAACAATTACGAGATTATAGTTCTGTTCCAAAAAAATCTTAGATTCAAAAATATCCCCAAAGAAAGTTTTATTCCAACTCTTCAAATTATTCTTAACATTGATAAGCTTTTTGAAACTTTAAACATTTTTGTTCCTTACACCTTTATATTCCACCACTCTTTCACTAAATCTTTAATATTCTCATGATGAAGCTACATATTTTTGAATCTAAAAGGAGTTACGTGTCTCTCTTCTTATTTGACCATGAAGAGGATTATACTATGATTTGAACCTATTTCGGGAAGATAGTAGAAACAAATATATTGTTTTAGCCACCCCAAGAAGTCAAAAATCTATCTAATTTAACTTGAATCAGCTGATCTCCCGTTCTATTATTTGACCAAGTGAATTATCCCCATTTCAAATCAATATCCATTAAACTATTAGAAGATATCAAATCTTGGAAGGCCTTCATACTCTATGTTAGCTCTACATTTCTACCATTCTTTTCACCTGGAATAAGATGAGTATTGAAGTCTCCTATTAATAGCCATTTCATCCCAAAAAATTATTTTAGGGAATTACACATTTGGTTCCATAATAATTTCCTTTCCCTTTGAGATTAAGAGCATAGATATTAGATAACACCCATAGATCCTTTATTTTTACATATTTGAAAATAATAACCATGTGATAATATTTTCTTAGGATATTTATACCTTCGAACCATTTAGGATTCCACATAACAACAATTTATCTTGAATCTCGACGAGAAATAAAAACAATAGATTCCACTTTACTCCAAAAATTATCTTTGATCAACATAAATTTCTCCTCACTCATTTTGGTTTCCTACAGGCAAGAATATCCACCTTGTGTTTCAATCTCATATCCTTTATCACTCTAAATTTAGTGGGGTTATTTAGTCCCCTTATGTTCTAAGAAATAAAATTCATTAGGAAGCTTGGTTTTAGGTTTTTTTAAAAATTCTCAGATCTAACTTGGAATGGGTTCCATTATCAATTTCCTTATAGTTATTCTTTTTCCATTCTTCTTATTTGTTTGGTCTTCCTGATCCTATATTTATTTTCACAAAATTAGAGGATTCTCCCATGTTTCAGGTGTACTTAGACCATAAATTGGGCTTTGCATATTTCTCCAGCTAATAGGAAAATTTGAAGCTCCCTTTGGCATGAGCTTTGTCTTTGGTGAACCATTTTATTTTAGAGAGATAAAATTTTGAATGATTGATTTGATTCCATTGGCCTCCCCATCACCCCCTTTTCATTTTCATTCATCACTAATGTTTTTAATAAAAAAGAAAGTTTTCAACTTTGTTAGATACTAGCCCCAACTCCATCTATGTTTCATTTTCTTCATTGTTACTCTTATCCAAAATGCTCATTCTAATTTCATTTACAACCTCATTCGGAGAGATGCTATCTGCAAAGAAAGGTTCCAGTTCTTAAAATCCATTGTCTTTTTCTATATGTAAGTGGGTATTTTATATTTGGAAGTGGGTTTCATAAAGAGTCTTCTTTTTATTCTTATGGGATACTACTTCTATGAATCCTTCTCCATCAATCAATGGGGAGTTATTGGGTTGATTAACCTCTTCCTTTATAAAGTTGTCCTTTTGATCTTTATCTTAAGATTTTCATTGATTGATATTCCTTTGTTAGGGAATAGGGGTCTTGTTTTATTTGAACTATGAGAAGGGGTTTTGATCTCTTTTCCTTTATCTAGCCTCTTGCGATATTTTGTCCCTTCTTTTTATGCCATTGAAAACTTTGCTCTACATTACTATTTGGAGTGCCCCTAGTTTTAAAAATTTTCATATTTTTGGGGACAACTTTCAAAATCAATTTTTGAGTCCATTTTGCCCAGTTTTGATTTCAAGAGAATGGATTATGGAAATGGTGAACCCATAAGCAAACAAATATGAAACCTCACACAAACTAGTCTAGTTTTGCTAAGGGTTACATTATAAAAGGAAACAAACATGCCAAGAGTGTCAAAAATCCCTTTAATGATATCTCGGTCCCACATTTCCAAGGGTAAACCAAGAAGATGAACACATACAAGGAACTTGTTGATGTTATCCTTCTCGGGGTTGAATAGAGGAGAACATTTCCTTGAACAACCCCAATTGGCCCAAAAACTAGGGTCTCTCATTCAAACTTGGTGAGGATCTTGATTTGTTGAAATTAAACAATAAAACACCATTCGGTAAAGCTTTTAGTTCTGAGATACCCTTTTGGTTTCCATTTCTATAGTGACCAAGACCTTATTGAATCAATATTTGGTCTACCTCAACCAAGGTTTCAAATTAGTGCATTCTCCGTTTTACCAATTTTTCTTTCCACAATGCAACCAATCGTTCTTTCCACAATGCGAGTTAGGGATGTCAAATTATGTACTTGAGGCATCCTTATTTTTCTAAGGAATGATTCCTGAACCTTGGTCATTCCCAAGTTTTAAAATTCTTTCCCACGTGAAGGAAGTCTTGGGGCCCCAACCCATCTAGATTTTATAGTTAGGGGTTCCTCGCAATATGCCACTAGAGGAGTATGCCTCCCGTTTGCATCCATATGAGGTATATATCTCCCATAATTTTCCCACTTCTTCCCATTTTAAATTCCTCCATGATATTCATCTCCTATCTCGTTATCTTTCTCTCCATTTAAACTTGAAATCACTAAATTGGAAGTTATGGTGTTGGTCAAACATTTTATGCATGAAAACATCTAGTAATAATATGTATGAAAATGAAGATGTATCCCCATTCAAATTACTTTATAAACAAAATTTTCTGAGATCCTTGCAAGTAATGAGATTACATTCAACAACATAACTAGATGCATGACTAGATATATTTATAGCTATGTCAACATTATCGAAGGTGGATTCAAGGCTAACCAATACTCTTTGGATTGTGTTTGTTTTCAACTTGAATCACTTCTTTACCAAATAGGTTTTCATTTCCATCACACATTTCCACCATAGGTTCAAGATCAATAAGCTAATTTGTAAATTCTCCTTGACAAATCACAAATTTTTTAATGCGTGATTCATCATCAAATACCTATCGAGTGCTAGATGTTGTCGGCATAAAAGGTTTGACCAAAACCATAACTTAAAATTTATAACATGGGGATACATCTTGATTTTCATAATTAAAATCCAAGACTTCCAACCTATATGTTGTTGCATTATTAGTTTTCCATGATACTCAATATTAAAAGAGTTAAATAGCATAATGAGATACCACACTACTATTTGTACTATTTCAACCTCTAATTATTGGTTGCATATATTTTTGACTTGCTTTACAACCAGATCAAAGTCACCTTTCATAATAAGGTCCTTAATTCCATTCCTATAGACAATTCTTAAGCCAAATAAATATGCTTCCTATTTAACTATGTTGTTAGTGCACTTAAAACTTAACTTAAAAGAAAAATTAAAAGGACCATGTCATGGGGACGAAACATAATACCATCTTTGTTTCCAAAGTTAGAACATGTTACATCAGAGAACATAGTCCATGGAGCACTAGGATCTTCCATATGGGAATTGCTATCAAGGAAATGATCATCAAAATCAGCAGTGCCTATGAAATTTTCAAGGTCTATATCAACAAATAGTACCTCATAAGAAGCATTCATGGGGTCTTCTATGAGGTGCAACATTTTATCTTCCATGTGCAATTTGACTAGTTTTCCCTCCAAAGGTATGGAGGTATAAGACATACCTATTTATACACTTTTCATACACTTGTTGCCCATTTTCTTGATAGTAACATTCCCCATTTAGAAGGGTAGTAAATAATAACAACATTCATGGTCACAAACTTACTAGCATAAGCAATAAGTTGTACAACCAAACATCTTACATGACCAATAATAGGTACCTCCCTAGAATCCATGGCATAAAAATTTCCAAAAGCAGTTGTTATCTTGATACCTATCTAATTCATAACTGCTAGTGGCATGATATTACATGGGGCACCTAAATCAAACATGTAGTTATGTAGAATCCAACCATCAATAATGAGAGTGATGAAAAAGGGATATACATCTAACTATTATTCAACAAGGGTGTTTTAATAAAATATGGTTATTAAATATAATTTAAGAGTCACTATCATAATATACAACAACATACAAATTCTAACCACTCTAAATATGTAACCATGTAAGAAAATGAGAGAGATAGGGCACTTATATGATTTTTTCTTATCCTGGAATAGATTTGAATTGGAACAACTGATGAATAAGATGGAAAAAATATCGGCAAAACTTGATATAAATTATGGAAGTTGCGGACAAAGCTAGACATGGGAACTTTGACGGGGTGAGGGCACCGAGACCACTCCTAGGATTTTTGACCAGTGTGTGAGTGTTCAAAATCTGATTTTTCTGTGTAACTAGGGTTTTATACTTGTTCATTGTTGATTACCTATATATCACACTTGAATCACCAAGGTACTTGTAATATGCAAAACAAATCCTAGCTATCTGCACAAGCTAATAAAACACATCAAATTGGAATAAAAATGCAATAAGTGAAGTCAAATTGACCTTGACGGTTATCGAAGGATGAACTTATGATCAAGCACTGCACTATATTCTAGAATCTATGTAATTATGTGTGCTTGTGTGTGAAATAGTTTCCTTAGGTTTCCCTCATGCAAATGATGCCAAGATAGTGGGCTATAACTAGATAAAATGAAAATGTGTGGGATGGAATTCAAAACTTCCCCTTCTTATGCAGTGTATGCAAAGTAATCAGCCCAAAAATTTAGTCCCTTTGATAGTATGTAGATATGCTTTCCCTTTAGAATTTCATGTCCCTATAATGGTATGTATGTTGTGTATATATAGGGATCTATTATTTGAATTTTGACACTAGTGACATGACATGTTGAATAGGACCTCGGGATAGGAGTAAGAGAACAAAAAAATTCTAACAAAAATGTGAACAATGTGAACAAGAATAAATAGGACAAGAGCACCCATGGTGGAAATGAGCACACTGGGTGCTAGTGTCCAGACAGGCACCGGTGTCATCGGATAGATGATGAAAAATGTGAGAATATTGATAGACATGGATCCCTATGACCTGACTAGACATGGGTGCGAAGTGACTAATGTGAGAGATAAAGAATATAGATACAATTAAAGCAAATAGATGGACTAAGAAGTATGTTACCGTCAATACTTTTCTTACTCAATATCCATACATATAAAAACATACTTGGTGGTAAAATAGTAATATGTGCGTGATTTTGTGTCTACATTTCCTCCCCTTTATGATATTTGAATGAAATTCAAGTATTGTAAAGGAAGTAAGGAACATACCTATGAGAATTCTAGAGAATCCCTATTGCAGTACACACAAAATATGAGAACAAATAGCATGGTAAACCATATATCGTGTATCGATCCATTTGGAATAATATAGATAAAAAACCATTACAAGGAGCACTTGGAGACATTGATGATTTGATTTTGGAGAGTTTGGATATTTTGAATTATCATTGATAAAGATTTGAAGGGGTAGGGAGTGATCAATTCCCAACTCAATTTTGTAAAATTTCAATCAAGGGAGGATTTGGGCATCTTTTGTTGCCGGAGGAAGAGTATTAGGGAGGGAGGTATTGTTTTACCCTCCATCTATGACTACATCCTCAAAATTTGCCAACTACCTTGTAGATGGCTAGAGACCCAAATTAGTTCCATTTCGATCCATGATTATCTTTGTGTTGAATAGCCTACATAAGAGAAGTATATGAAAGGAAATGAAGTATCATTTCCCCCACTCCATGGGTGTCATGATTTGTATAGTTCTAGATGGCTTCCATGTTAGGTCATCTAGAAGTGATAGAAAATGTAAAGTGATTCCCATGTTAGGTCATCTGGGAAAGATAATGAAGTGACATAACTCCCAAGTTAGGTCATCTGGGAGAGATAGTAGAGTTTGATTTGAATATTAAAAATATTTCTTTGAAATTAAATATATGTGATAAATTACTCATGGCAAGATTTTTATTTTCCCCCTAGATTAGGTCATTATGGGGAATAGATAGAAAGTATTTGAATAGATTGATTTGTTCCTTTGTTTGAATAGAAGGAGAGAAATATTTTTAAAATTATGTATTAGGAGTATCGGTTGATTGTATAGTAGCCTGAGAGGGATCATAGGGTGATCCCAATTATATGCCCCCCTTTTGGTGAAAGGGTGAGGGGTGGAAATAACGAGCACTGAGCTGAAAGTAGAGGTGAAAAGATGTAATGATGACAAAGAATGATTATAGAATATGTTTTAGGATTTCCAATATGTTGAATAGTATATGCATGAGATTGGAGTACAATATTGTGCAATGTGTATAATACGGTGGTAGAAGAAATTTTGAACCAAATAGCGTGAACGGGGAAGAAAATGGAGTAACAAAGCTCAATATATGAGTGAAACTATGTGTTGTGTATTAGTTGGAAGAATGAGTGCAAATGGTAACTATAGTAAATTGAAAATTGGAAAAGTGATATATATAGTAATAGTAAAAAGTGAACAGTAACTTCATTTGAACCTTGATTGGTTTAGGATTTGAGCTCGATCTTGAAATTATGCCGTAGGTTAGAGCATCAAGGTTGGCTATGTTTGAGAGGGTGGCGGAACCCATAGAGCTAATAGAGGTGGATGATCTAGGATATACCCATACCTATAGTGCATGGTGAGTGGTACATTAATGGGTGATACTATTTCTAATTTTCATAGATGCGGTGGCTGGACTGCCGGTTAGAGAAGCAAAGGGGAAGGCACCCACCCTTGAAGGAGATGGCCTAACAACATAATTAGCTAAGCGTAAGTATTTTTCATTGGTATTTATTGATTGATAAATGGTTGTTGCATATTGGTAAACATGTGTGATAACTAATATGGTATTGGATGGTTGTAGGTGATGCATATTGGTCCTTTATTGTTGATTCATTGATCCACACATTGACATGGAATATGCCATCAGATTTTCTTGTGGGAGGTTGGATGTTAGAGTGAGTGGATGCCATTGCAGGTGAGCATGCCTATTTTCTTGAGCCAATGGCTATAGTAGTAGCCAAATGTATTATATTATTGAGTGATTGTGACGAGGCTTGAGTAGATATGCAACAAGCTAGACATGCCATAGGAGGAGGGGCCCTAGCTCAAGATATATTTACAAAATATGTGGAGCTATAGGGCCGGTTCCTAGAGTAGTTAAGCAAGGTAGATATATCACGTAGAAAGAAGGAGAAATATAGGGGTTGTGACTAGCGATGTAGATTGAGTGGTGACGCATCTAGTTTTAGAACTCCCATGATTATGTATAGTGATAGTGATGATGATGTATAGCATTTATGGATGTAGCAATCTATGGGGAATTCCCCCAATGGATGGATGATTGGTATTATTTTACTGTGTTGATGTTTATTGATATTTGATGCAATGATTTTTGTTCATATGTTGGTTTGTGATGTTTTATTTGCATTGCGTAAATGATTATGTTGAGTTGAAACATATGATGATGTAAAAATGATTGAAAATTATATTGTATGTATGAATGAAGATGGATAATATGTATGTGATATAGTGTAGTAGATAAAATGAATGAGCCATGGTATAGTAGAATGATACATTACTAAGTGTAAGAGATGTAAATGATTTATGTAAGCATGTGTAAGTATAATGAAGAGGGGGGAAGAAAAGTGATGCCCCCTAGTGTGTGTAGAAAAATAAGGTTCATTTATATAAGACCCCCTGAAAATATAGAATGAACCGTAGAACACGAGTGTGTCATTTAGAAATGGCTTGATATTGTGCACTAGATAGATAGATCAATGAATTATAGAGCATAAAGATTGAGTGAGGTTATTATTATAACAGATCCCTCAATAGTCATGTAAGAAATTTAGGAAAAACCTGAGTGCATCATTAGGTAATGAGGTGATCATGTGGAAATCACCTACCAAAGATGGAGATTACTACGAGGAATGGTGGACACATGTGAGGAAGTAGCAATTTGAGTGTAAGAGAAAAAATAAATGTAAGATGAAATGGTGCCAATGATAGGAGATGCAGTGGCAGGAAGCATAAATGAAAATGGCTTAGGTAGCCAATGAGATGTAGTAGCACTGTGAGTGAGGTAGATGAGATGATGCGGTGATAGATGCGCTAGGTGGAGGATGCATATGGATAATGATTTTAGGAGATGGATGAATGAAAACCTTAGAAGTGGGTGGAGGTAATAAGTGAACAACGATGAAATAAAACTTATGCAAAATTGGGGAAAGAGACCAGATCACGATAGTGAGAGCCAAAAGAAAATGACACCCTTATCTTCTAATTATTGTAACTTGTCATGAAGGACACAACAGTCATTGTCACAGTTTCCATTGATGTGGTGGAAATTACAATAAGGATGATCACACTAGCGATGCAAGTGATGAGGAGGATGATGTTGATTAGAGGGTAAACGAATTAAGTTTTTATCAAGAAAAGTACACAAAACATCATTTGTCTTAGCAACATGCCATAAATGCACTAGCTCTTGAGTAGGAGATGGAGAAGACTTAGGTGGAGACTTACATGGTGGGGGAGGTAGAGGATGCTTAAGTGATAAAGGGGGTGGAACTTTCTTATAAGGTGGAGGAGATGAAAACATTAGAGGAAACTTAATATATGGTATAGGAGAAGAAGCGGTAGAAGGAATACAAAAGGGGATTTATAACATGTGCAATAGTTAAATATTGTTATAGATCAACGACCTTATACCATAAAAGCATAAATAATTCACATGTATCATATTGTAATTTATGTTTCAATGCAAGAATCAAGCCATGACAAAAGATAACTTTCTTTTCTAGATCAAAAGGCCTAAATACTAACTGATGCATGTAAGAATTAAAGTGTAAAATGTAATCTAGAATAGGTTCTTTATTTTATTGATGCAAGATAGATAAGCAATCATGTGTAACTCTAGGACCATTGTTAAACATAAAGTATCTAAGAAAAACATCTTCCATTTCATAATATGTACTAATAGATCCATAAGGTAAATGGGTATACCATTGAAGAGCATCATCAACAAGACTATGACAAAAATATTTTAGTAACAATCAATCATTGGAATAAGAATCCATAGCTAAACGATAATGCTTAAGATGAAAATATGGATTTCCAATACCATTAAAACATGCAAAGGTAGGCATGATAAAATCCTAAGGAAAAGATGAATTATGAATTTTATTTAGAATAGGATTACCATGAAGAGAGTTATTATCAATGGAAGAATAGTAGGCTTTTATTTTGATAGTAAGATATTGAACTTGATATTGCAAATGGCCAATAACATGCACGATTGCTAAAATTTCATGTGAAAGAATCATATAATAAGTGAGAGGAACATGTAGAGTTTGAAATTTTCCATTGTGGATAATCATGGGGATGTAAGAAGCATACTTTGTAAAGGGTCTATGGGAATTCCATATGTATATGTAGATGAAATAGGAGGAGGTGTTCTAGTAGGAATAGAATAATCAACATGAACAACATCTTGAGAGGAAGAAAGAGGTGGAAGAGGAGGAGAGGAACATGGAATATCGACATAAATGCTAGCAGTAGAATCAGAAGAAACAATAAGAGGTGAACTAGTAGGAGTGGTAGAATCATCATGAATGACATTGGAAACAACCTTAGAAGTAGAAGAAAGTAGAGTGGAAAATTCACATTCAACAGTCTTAAGAGAAGTAACATCCTCACTAACATGTTCATGATAAAAATATAATCAACATCACTATCAAAAAAGTTTCACATGCAAGTATTTCATCAAGAGAGTCATCAACATATAGAGAAGTAGGAGGATAAATATCATAAGATATATATTTGTAATCATTGGAAATATTTTTAGAAGTAGAAGAAACATGAGATACAAATTTACATTCATCTTGACTAGTATGAGAAACATCATCATGCACATGTACATTTTCAACATTAGAAGTAACATAATTTTTATCTACATTGTCACATGTAAGACCAATCATAGAATCTATAATAATTCTATCTAGTGCTAAGGTAGGTTGAGAAGAAGGTGAAGTAACATGAGTTCCTATAGAAGAACAAGGAGAACATTTAGTGAAGTTTTGGTCAGGTGAAACGATACTCACACTAGAGTTATATAAACTACTGGGAATATTGTTTTAATGGACAAGAAGACATCTTTGAATGTTTTCATCAAATCAAGCATTGCGATAAAGGGAATTAAGTTCATCCTCAACAACATCATCAAGGATAGGATTCACACTAACATTATACATAGCTTGCATAGGAAAGAAGGATATATATTTAGCCATGAGGGTTTTGTGGATCATAGGACAAGGAGTTATAAGAGAGGGGTTCACCAAATTATTTAATAAAATATGGTTATTAAATATAATTTTAGAGTCACTATGATAATATACAACATAATACAAATGTTAACCACTTGAAAGATATAACCATGTAAAAAAATGAGAGAGATAGGGTACTTATCATATTTTAACTTATCTTGGGATAGATTGAAACTAAAAAAACTGATGAACAGGTTGGGAAGAATGTCATAAATTCTATATATAAATTTTGGAAGTTATGGAAAGAGCTAGACATGGGAACCTAGGATAGGACGAGGGTACCTGGGTGCAAGATACCACTCATAGGTATTGGCGGTTGTGTGAATGCTCGAAATTGATTTTTCTTATTTGATTAGGGTTTTAAACTTGTTCACTATTGATCGGTTGTATATCACACTTGAATCACTGAGGTACCTATAATTTTCAACACAAACCCTATCTACATGCATAAGATCACAAAAACATTATATTGGAATAAAAAATGTAATATGTGAAGTCGAGATGACCTCATTAGTCATCCAAAGGATGAAATTATGACCAAAATCTGTACTACATTCAAGAATACATGTAGTTCTTTGTGCTTGTGTGTGAAATATTGTCCTTAGGTTTCCCTTGCACCAATGACACAAAGATAGAGGGATAAATATAGATAAAATGTAAATGTGTGGGATGAACCTTAGAATTTCCCCTTCCTATGTAGTGTATGTAGAGTAATCAACCCAAAAATGTAGTCAATTTGATAGAATATAGATATTGTTTCCATTTAGAATTTCCCACCCTTATAATGGTATGCATGTTGTGTATATATAGTGATATTTTATCGTGCCCAAAAATTGACTAAGTCCCAAGGAAGAAGTCAACACATGTGGGATGCGGTAAAGAAGGAAGCCACTCAAGAAAAAGTGCACAAGGGAAAGGCATGCGGTAGAAGTGGTTGGCGTGTGCGGGAGTAGGAAGGTTTAGGGACTTAGCCATATTTTGAAGGGTTTTCATAGGAGAAACAATGGAAAATCTAAAGTAGGTGTGTTGAATGGATAAGGTGCCATTCTGGAGCCTTGGAGGCCAAGAGAAGAATATTCCATGTAAGGAATATTCCTAGGATGATCATTACATGTAGTGGAGGCATTTTCAAGATGACATAGGAATTCAACCATGGAGGACCATAATTTCACTTGGCATGTGATCTTCTCATGGAGGAAACCAAGGCGGTGCATGTAGATCCTATTCAAAGGAGTGCTTGGGTCCAAAATGAAGAGAGAAGGAGTGAGAACAAAGTGTTGGGGAAATGAGGGGAAAGAAGGGTTTGTAAGTAGTAACAAGGTGTTGTAGAAATGTTTGAAAGAAGGGTTTTAAGTATATTAGGCATGGATTTTGGTATGAAAAAGGGTTGTAATAAGTAGATTAACTAAGAAATATCTCTCGTATAGAGTATTTTTGTAGGGTTTAAGATAATATCCCTTGATTTATTCGGTCCGTATGAATCTTATGATGTAATGGAGCCATTGTAAATGTTTATAAATCAATATATGGTGTGTGATTTTGGTTATTCATGATCAAAAGTGTAAACCCTTATGTTATTCATATTATTATGAGTCGGATCTAGTTTCATTATGCTTATTTATAATGTTCATTTCCATTTATGATGCATCTATGCATAGATCTATTGTCTATATCTTCTTTTTTTGAGTGAATGTCTATGTTTCCATTTTACAACTCATTCTCCATCAATGGTGGACCATTCTCACGAAGCTCACATAAAGGAGGGGATCGGTGCCCATGTGTGCCTTGGGTGAGTGCCCAATGAATTTTGGGTGATAGGAAGGTGCGCTTGTGGTAAAAATAAGGTATATGAAGAAATGACTACATTTTGGTTCGTTGTTTTAGGACCTCTTTTGAAGATGTTGTGAGAATGAGGTGTGATGACGAAGTGCTTTGACCTTGGATAACATCGAATCCTTGATTAAACAAAGCAGAGGATGAGTTTTATCAAAGGTTAAGTGTTGATCTGAGTTTGATGCATGAAAATGGGTGAAGGAGAACTTGTATCACAAAATCTATGAAAAATTATTCTACTATTTCCCGGTAGAGTTATATGAATGGATATCGGCATATGCATAAAGGAAAATTTTGTACTATAGACCTCATGTTTGGACCCGGGGGAATATAAGTGGTTGCATGATGTCGATCTAACCTTAACCCATGTCTTTGATCATTTATGGAGTAGAGTCTTGACTAGTTATACCTTGGAATATGGTATTTCTATATGTATTCTTTCCTAGAGATTGTTGAGTTTGAGTTCTTTAGGGATCCTAGAGGTTCATTCTTTTGTGCTATTCCACTTTGGCTATCAAGATCTTGGTTATTAATTTAAGTTTAGAATCCTTCCCATGGATGGCTACAATACTCTACTTAGAGTGGGGCACGAAGGCTACATGGTAGAGTATGGTAGACCTTGTGGCGGAAATGGAGAGAGAGAGAGAGTAGACTAAAGTATAATGATTATTAGGAGAGGGAGTTGGCAAGAAGAAATGTAAATTTTTAGGAGTGATGGATTTGTGGAGGTAGACATTACAAGAAGGGTTTGAGGTTCACATTGAGGACATGGAACCCGAGTAATGTGAGATTCCCCATCTTGGAAAGTGTGAAAAGAAACCCCTCATTTTCTAGAGATATCTCGTCATATGAATAAATGAGTAGAATTATTGGCATGCATTTAACGCATGTGGCAACAAGAACCTTGCACTTAGTTTTCTAGTTCCAAAGATAAGTTTTGATAATCTATTTGGAATCAATATTGGTAGTCGAGTGACACCAAGGAGGTATATTTTTTCATTTGTTACATCTATGGCTATAGATTCATTTCTTGTATTTAGAGGTATCATGTCTAGTACAAAATTTGGGCAAGGTTTGTGTTCACAAGGTTTGAGTATCGCGTCTAGAAGTGGTGAAGGAAACACATCCAGGAGTGGTTTGATATCCCAAATTTTCGTTGCATAGTTTAACACGGTGGTGGGATCACGGGCGTAAACATGTTAGGCCCCTTATCTACTACAAGAGGAGAATCTAGTGGATCTCCGGAGGAGTTGGAACTAGTGGATCTATTGGGTCTAGTGATGGCGTAATATTGGAGGGAATCAAGGTCTGGATCTAGAGGATAAGGTCCACAACACCATCAATAGGTGTTTTATGAGTTTTGCTCCACTTACCTGATTACAAGGGTGTTGAGGATGCCGTGGAACATGTACACAAGTGTGAGTTGCCATGACACACGAAGGGAATAACTTCCCTGAGCATAAAGCAATTCGGTTGCAAACATGTGTTGCAAGGGCATGTGCATAGCTGGTATAGGAATTATGACCCACACAAGATAGTGGTAAATTATATTGTGCTACATAATGCCTTTTTGGTGGAATTCTACATATCTGAGTTTAAATAGAAAAGAATCAACGCGTTGAAGTAGATTCAACAAGGAATGGAAAAGAGTGTGCAAGAGTATGACACATGTTTCAAGAATCTCTATTGAAGTTGTCTTATGACATTCTTCCTTCATATCATGCTCAGTAGTTCATCAAAGGACTGATCACATCATTTAGAAGGGTGATTTCACATAAGACTTTCATAGATCCACGCGAGGCCTTGAAGGATGCATTGTGTGATGAGGTAGTAGAAAGCGTTGATAATTGAATTAGTCTATTCCTAGAAGCCCTAATTATTGCTTTGGAAAATTAGCTGGATAAATTTTCTATGAAATCAGCTCGTGAGACTCAATGTAGGTTATAGTGTACAGATTGTGAAGTAGAGGGTCATACAAAGGAAAATTTCCCAAAGGTTGGTTCACTCCATAATAGTGGATTGTGAGATTTTCCATAGAGATCATGATTCAAGTAGGTGTTCATTGCTTAAAGTGCGTGATCGGAAGAATGTGTCTTGCTATTGTAAAATTTACACCTCTACTACTCATGACACTAAGGATTGTAGATTGATTAACTAGATACATGATGTCATTGATACTGGTGTGTACTAGACCAGTGTTTCCAATAGTTTTAAGGATGATGGTCCATCATTATAAAGGGCATGCGGATGGAGGAGGTCGAGGTAGAGGATTTTGAGGAGGATTTAGAGGCCGTGGAAATCATGGGGGTGGAAGGAGTGAATTCCCTCATGGAACCTACTATAACTGAAGATATACAAAACATTACAAGTACACGTGTCTCAATTTTTGTAGTGATCTTGGTGTGGGAAAAAAAAAGTATGAGGAATGCCTAGAATTGTTTGAACACATGAGCCAGAAGTAGCGGAAGGATAAGGGCTGAGATGGTGAGCATAAAACATGTTGATCAATAGTGGATGCCAAGGGTGGCACATGAGTCAGAGTTAGAACCTATATTGGTGATGACGCGAGCTAGGCTGCACATGTCAGGGAGATACCAAAGTAGAGACCACTTGATTACAAGAGAATAAGTGGTACATGGGAAGTATCTGGACCCTACACATCAGAAAGAAGTTTATCAAGAAACCATGGATGTTATTCGAAGCCTACAAGGAGAGATCCAGTGCTGAAGGATAAATCATGATAGTTAGAGTAGAAGAAGAGTGCTTGAGGCTCCATAAAAGGATATAGATGAAGTCAAGGAAGTATGTAAGATGATGAGATAAGAGAATATCATCCCTCTATTAGGAGAATGGTTGAGGGAAAAGTACCAAGTACTAGAGGAGAGTGTGAGAGGAAGGTTTTGCATGCTAATCTACCTCCTCATAGTCTTGACTATGATAAGGAGATTACCTTGAATGCAATTGTTGATGGATGGCTCCTAAGTAATATTCGATTGAAATGAGAGTGGAAGTTAATGTTCTCACCTTGGATGTATGGAATCAAATGGGAAGGCCCCCATTATAACCATCTTCAAATGTGATGTATATGGATAACAAGACAAAGGAAATTCCCATTGGTGTCTTAAAGGATGCTGCTATCACTATCCAAGGGTGTAATTCACTGGATACTTCAAAGTCTTAGTGCTTGATGAGGTAGACAAATTTCTAGTGTTACTTGGGTGCCCCAGTGCTATAAGAACAATGTTGACTTACATTTCAATAAGGGGTATATAAGTTTTGAGAACAAGGAGGAATGTGTTATCATTCCTTTGATAGATGGAAATTCAGTGCCCTATACTGAGCCCTTGGGAGAAGAAGACCTAGATAGAATCTATGTGTGCACTATCAGGGACCCTGAGGTTGTGTAACCAAAAAAAGATGTTATTTAGTGGGAAGATGCTCAATCTATAAGTGATACAACTAGTGGCATGTGAAAATTAGGTGCATGAGACATATGAGTTAGTCATAAGGTATTTAAGAGGATATGTGATGAGAGTAACAAAAATGTGCTCAGTCACATGCCTGGGAGGAAAATAGTTGCCAAGTTACATTGGGGGAGCCAACCTGATGTTTTCTTGTGAGAAATGGAGACCCAGTGGAGATGTGAGATCAAAAGGAGAAGTATTCTTAGCTATAATTTTCTCAAGACTACAACATGTTGGTGGGCGACCCATTAAGATAACCTTCTAGAGTGGCGTGAGGTGAGAATTGTGTTCTCTGTTAGGTTTCTCTGAAAGCAATGCACCTATTACTATATAAGAATATCATGGGAAGGAACCCACCTCATTTCACATCTAGGCATGTGAGAAGGCCTAGATGGAAGGCACATAAGCCTTTCTCCATCTTTATGGAAGCATAATATTTACTCCACCTTTAAAAGGTTGCGTGTGCACATGGTACATTCATTTAGAGATACATCATCGAAAGGAAATGGCTGACATGAATTGATGGCTGATCTCCTTCAAGTTTTTTGAGTATCGGAGTACTAAGCCATTGGTGGATAAGGTGTTGTAGGTTGTTAAGTGCCTAAATATGGGATATAGTGCCATGACTAAAGATATAGAGTATTAAATTTTTTGGGTGAACCTGGCTTGGAAGTGTGCTTCGATGAGGAAGAATCAGAGGAGGTATAAATTTAGTTTTCATGCGTGGAAAAGAAAAAAATGAAAAGTTGGTCTACATGATAGATGGTGAAGAGGTGGAAAAATTAGATGTTAACCATACTTTTAGGTATGCATGAGGTTATGGATAGTGCTGATGAGAAAGTGTGAAATTACCATGAACCCACAAAAATGAAGAAGGTTAACATTGGTTTAGAGGTGGAACCTAAGGAAGCTATTATTGGAGATTACTAGACATAAAGGGAGGTTTCAAATATTATTGATCTATTGCATAAATTTTAGGATTTATTCCCATGTAGGTACCATGAACTTAAAGGAGTTCACCACTCCTTGGGAGAAATGAATATCAAGTTAAAAAAGGAGGTGCACACGATTTGGAAGAGACATTATCAAATGAATCTGAATTTGTGATTCAAGGTCAAGGAGGAGATTGAAAAGATGATCACATCAGGAATCATTGAGGCTATTGAGGAATTATAGTGGATAAGTCCAATGGTCATCAACATTAAGAAGGATGGGAGGATAAGGATTTGTGTTGATTATAAGGATTTGAATGTGGTGTGTGTCATTGATCCTTTTCCAACCCCCTTCACCAAAGAGATCCTGGAAGGAGTAGCGGGCATAATATCTATTCTTTCACAGATGGATTCTCAGGATATCATTAGCTTAGAATTACGAAGGAGGACAAGAAAAGATAACCTTCACCACTGAATGGGAAGTTTTCCTATATGGTCATGCCTTTTGGAATGAAGAACATGCATGTTGTGTTTTTGTGCATTGTGGTTTAGGTGTTTTAGGACTTCATCCATAAATTTCTACAAGTCTACCTAGATGATTGGACAATATATGGATTAGTGAGGGACCATTGTGACAATCTAAGGCTGATGTTTGAGAGATGTGCGAGTTGAGTATATCTCTCAACATTAAGAAATGTGTTTTCACTACTCCATTTGGCACCCTATTGGGACATATCATATGTAAAGAAGGCTTGTTGGTGGATCTTGCCAAAGTTACCATTATTATGGGATTAGGGGAGCCTACTAGCTAGAGTGTGTGTGTGGATTCCTTGGGCATATAAGGTATTACTATAAATTTATTAAGGGGTATGCCAAGATCGCCACACCATTGGAGGAGTTGTTGAAGCACAAAATTACATTTCATTGGGGAGAGGCACAATAGATGGCATTTGAAACATTGAAGAATAGGCTTATCACCATGCCCATATTACAATTTCCCTCTTGGGATAAGCCATTCCATGTACATGTTGATGCTTCAGGGATGATGATTGGAGAAATATTAACAAAACATAGAGAGGGAATTTTTGACCATCCCTTGTGCTTTTCTAGTAGGAAGCTAACCCCAATAGAACATAATTATACTACCACAGAGTGCGAGGCATTATCGATGATCTACGTGCTACTACAAAAAATTTAGGCCATATTTCTAGAAACCCTTTTATATTTTACACAAACCACATGACATTAAAGTACTTGGTGAATATGTTTGTTTCAAGGGCGCATATACATGTGGGTCCTATTGTTTTAGGATTTTGAGTTTACGGTTGTTGTAAAACCAGTAAGAGTAATTTGGGGCCTGATCATTTATCAAGGATTGACTTAGGAGAGGATGCACAAAGCATTGAGGATATAATTCCATATACACAACTATTTAGATTACAACGCACACCCTATGACTTGAAGATATTGCTATGTTTCTCAAAATGGTGTGTGCCGGAGGGAATGAAGACCTTGGAAAAGTAGCAGTTAACCATACGTGCTAAAACCTACATGTTAATTAGTGGATACTTATACAAGCTAGGTCATAATAAGGTGTTGCGCCGGTGTTTGTGCAGTGTTTGCTTGAGCATGAGTGCACCTGATCATAGAAGAGGCCCATGGTGGAATTGTAGGAGGAAATTATGTGGGGAATGCAACTGCGCGTAAGATCCTCTTAGTTGGCCTTTGGTGGGAGATGGTTTACAAGGATTGTATTGAATATTGTAAGGCCTATGATCATTTCTAGTGCCTTGGTAATCCAGGAAAAAGGGATGAAATTCCATTAAGACCAAGAGCTAGTGTTGAACCATTTGAGAAATGGGAAATTGACTTTGTAGGCCGTATTTCACCTACTACGTGAAGGAAAAGTTCATACTATATCATTACTTTCACTAATTATCTAACATGGTGGGTGAATGCAACACCTATGAGGGATTACATGATGTCCACTGTAGTAAGATTCCTGTGGGAAAATATAATCAGCAGGTATGGGTGCCCTCTGAGTTTGACTAGTGACCTAGGGTACTCATTTTTGAATGATACTGTTAGGATTTTGTTGGCAGAATTCATGGTGGCTCATCACAAGACTACTACCTCTTATCACCCTCATGCTAATGGGACTTTTGAGGCATTTAACAAGATATTGAGTCATACACTTACCAATATTTGTGATGTTGGGAGGAAGGATTGGGATGAAAAATTCTTAGTCGTGTTATGGACATATAGAAATACTTACAAGAGATTAAACAAAGCCACACCATTCCAATTGATTAGTGCCAAAGCTATTTTTTTAGTAGAGTTCATGCTATCCTCTTTGCGTATTACACACGCAGGAGGATTGGATAACAAACAGGAATTACAAGAGCGCATTGACAAGTTAATGTAGTTAGATGAAAGATGATCCCTTGCTAGATGGAGTCAAAAGACTAAGAAGGAAAGACAAAAGGCTTGACATGATCGTCATATAAATAATAAACAATTTAAGGTTGGGCATATGGTTTTAATTTATTATTCTAAGTTCCTGCGCCAAATTGGGAAGCTCAAGGTCCATTGGTTAAGACCATATTATATTACCCATATACTTGATTCAGGGGCTTCTAAGCTATAGGCGTTGGATGAGAACATGAATTCCTGAGTATTTCAATGGAAGTAGGCTAAAACCCTACTAAAAATAAGGCTTCAAGGTGTTTATAAATAAGGTAGTATTTCTAGTTAGCTTAGGATTTTCCTTAATGCATTGTCCTTTATTTTTGTTTCCCTTTCTCGTTGCTTTTTTCATTTTGGTTTGTTTTGGGTGCATGTGTGCACTAGGTGGCTAATTATATAATTAAGTTGTTATATGTAGAGGACCATGCATATTTTTAGTGTGGGGTGGAACATAAAGGGGAAGTGAGTAGGACATGGTAAGATTTGGAAGAAGTGCCTAGAGAAATGTTGATGTGGTGGCCCGGGTTGTGAAGTCAAAGGCGCATGGGGTCAAAAAAGAGTGCATGTAGCAGATTTGATCATTAGAGATTGGTGTCAAAAAGGATTTGAGGAAACCACATATAAGGGTAAAAAGTGTAGGAGAAAAATAAGGTAGGAAACAAAAGAACTTGGTCAAGACATAGAGGAAGATTGACTTCAGCATGGGAGAAAGTGTGAAGAGCTCTATGGTTGAGAAAATTACGTGCTAGAAGGTTGAAAAAGTGTTTGTGTAGGTTTGTGCATGGAGGAAAAGTGTTGGATAGAACACGCGTGAAGGATGGCATTGGAAAAAGCTGACTTTAATGCATTTGTACGTTGGTAGGTGGTATCAAGGTTTGTGCGGAAAAAGAAAAAAATCTATAAATAGAAGGTCGGGGGTGAAGTATTCTTTTACCTTGCGTTTTAAGTTATTGAATAATTTCTTGTGTTTTAAGGTGATTCTTGCGAAGAATTTGGGAAGAATAGTATGTGGAGTTGAATAAATCGAAGGGATTTTGAACCGAGTGTGGAGAAAAGTGCACATACATATGTGAGAGAGATTTTTTTTGCATTCTTTCTAGTGGATACTTTGTCTTGTGGAAAGGAAGTGCTTTAGGTTAGGGTTTACAAGCTAGGGCATGAGTTTTCATGGATTTTTGTAAAATTAGAGCCGAGGGATTGAGTAGTAATCAAACTTGATGCAAGGGAGAAACTACAGAGGACTAAGGAAGAGAAAAATGACACCAAGGAAAAGAGCGACCATGTCACCAAGAAGGGAAGGGCAAGGGAAAAGGAAAACCGACTATTTCCACAAGTTTCAACAAAGAATGGTATGTAGAGATGTACAATACCCAGATGGTGTGCTACTAGGGAAAGAGTGGGTGTCACATATAAGGAATATGGCCGTGAGTGATTACAATCATTACACGAGAACCACATAAAAGGAGATGACCCTGGAGTTAGTTCACCCAATGAAAAAAAGGATGCCAGATGGGAAACCCATCTATGATGATGAAGTAAAAGTGAAGTTAGAAAAGGTTGGCTTCTGCAACTTTATGAGTTTCCCTATTTTGGAAAACTAGAGTGACTATACCAGTGGTTAATGTCACATGTACATGAGGACTACTTCTATTTTGCAGGAAGGTAGATGCACATAACCCCATAGTTGATTTCTAAGTTCATTGGCCTGATCTGTGAGGGAGAGCTATTGGATGAGGACTTGTACGATAAGGAGGCCATCAAGAAAATGGTTGAGGCATATGATTACAAGAAGGGTTCACGGTACTTTGACATCACTACAATCACCAACCCTATTATGAGGATGGTCGCACACTTGGTGACAAAGTTGAATGGGTAGGAGAGATGGATGTAGATAAATAAAAGTTGTTGAATGTCTGCTCTAAGATCTCGAGAGGGCATAGTTTACAACCTCTCAACTTTCATTATGGAGGAGATAATTGATGTTGTGAGCAATGGGGAGAATATTATGTTTAGTAATGTCCTCTTTAATATTATATTTTCAGAAATTGGAGTTCCTAATGGGCTAGATAAGTTTGTTTGGGAGTACCTAGATGAGAAACCCTCTCCCGTGAAGAGGTTTGAATCTTACACTTATGAAACCATGATGACCACTCACAAGGTGCACTTAGAGAAATGGTATAAAAAAATGTGTGACATATTTGAAGCTAAATGGAGGATACCAGAACAACTTCCTACACTAGTGGATGGATAAGCTGAATTCACTATATGCCAACACTTTTGTATTGGTAGGTTTACCTTGACAGATGGCGTAAAGGGTCCTTGGTGTAAGTTACCCTTATCCTTCACAACACAATATTTTTCAAGGCACGGTAAACATGTTTAAGGAGGTGAAGAAGATGAGATTTGATATAAGTGTTATAGATCAAGATCATTGCAGATGTGCATCAGACCTTGTTATATCCCAAAAAGTGCACCTATGTAGAAAAGTACGTATCTCATGACATAGACATGGTAAAATTTGGTGACATTTCCTATTGTAGGTAGGATGGTGGCAAGGGTGTATGTACAGCTAAGGCCCAAGTTTGAGAAGGGTGCTTATGTTGAGGATGACATCTCAATCCCTGAGGACCCCACCGGGAGGAAGAATAAGGTAGTAATTAAGAAGAGAGGGAGGGAAGAGACTTATATAAATAAGGCACCAAGTGCACATATAGTGTAAATTGTAGAGGCACATGAGTCGGGGCATGGGTCCAATCACCTAAATTCAAAGGAAAAAGTCTCCCATCAGGAAGGAGTTATCAGAAAAAGAAGAGTCTCCTAGGAGAGAAGAGTTTCATGAGAAGGAGGAGTCCCTCTGTTAGAGTCATTATGAAGAAAAAGTAAAGGGTGGTGCAAGTTTTGGACTTTGGGAAGACATAGAGAATTAAGGATGGTGCTTATGAGGAGGTAAATGAAGGAGACAATGAAGAGTGCGAGGAAGCTCAAAATCCTCCTATGTATAATGTACAAGAGTCTGGTGAAGAAGGGGATGAAAAGGAGGAGTATGAGGAGGGAACCCATACTAAAAGAGGAAGTGAGGAGGTAAACATACATGATCGAAGACCCCAACCCCGATCGAGGTAGATAGATAATAATGTAGAGAGGGAGATGGTGGGCATTATCCAATAATTAGTGGAGCACGAGGTAGAGAAAAGTGCCAAAGAAGTGTTGAAGGAAACTTAAGAGAATGAAAGTGTAGGAAAGGAATATGAGAGTATGGGAGGAGACCCCATATTAGAAGTAAGCTTTCCAATTGAAGTGTAAACAGGTGGGAAGGGTACAATAGTGGTGCAGGAACATGTTATGACTTATATTAATGATCCAAGCAAGGTATTGCATGCATGCTTCCAAACTATAGTTCCTGTAGAACAACTCCTCACTTGGTTTTCTTTGATGAAGATGGTGCATACCCACACAAGAGGAAAATGTTATCCTTGGATTTTGGGTCCCACGTTGATGAGCCCGAGTTTGAGGTAAATCATGATGCATTGATGAAGACACCATATGCCAAGGGAATAAACCCTCTTGTAAATTCCTAGTAGCTTTCGGATGAGAAAGTTTTCAATGCACTCAAAAAGGTATTGGTGGAGGTGGACACAAGAATCTATAAATGATAGAATGAGGGTCTTGGAGGAGGATCTTGAGAAAAAGGATGAGGAGATCATTGAGAGGGATAGTAAGATAAAATAGAAGGAATTGATCAATGCGTAGTTAAGGTGTGAACTAAGGGATGAAAAGGTGAAGGTGCATGAAGTCCACAAAAATATAGATCCCATTTTAGACACCATTATCTTGAAGCACCCATACCTAGCCCCCTAATGAGTAGAAATATGATTTAACCATGCATTTCTTGGAATACTTAGCATGCATACTCACCATGGAGAGGTAGTCACTTGCATTAGAATTAGAAGAAGAAGTCATGGCATGCTAGAAGAAGGAAGAAAAGGTGAATATTGGGGAGATAATAAATCAGTACTCTGAGCTCCTTGCCTTAGTAAAGACCATGACACAAATAGAAAAAGTTATATATGAAAACTATGGTGACAGGGACATAGTAACAAACATATTAGTTTCCAACCATGAAGCAGATCTAAAATAATTTCAAGAGAAAAATAAGGGCAATAGGGTGGAGTGGGAAATGATCTTGGCCAAGGTAGAGAAGAAATCAGAGGTGATCGAAACCTTAAGGGTTTTGATTAAAATTAAACTAAAATAGTTTTACCCCCAAGTTACTCGCATGATAAACACGCTTGGGAGACCTTAACAAGCAGATGGAAAACATTGAAGATATGTTGAAGGATAAGGGGGATGAGATGAGTTTTGAAAAATTTAGCATGATGGTGGGTGACTTAATTCAGTAGGCACAGAGTGAGGTGGATGTTTGGGTTAAGATTGAATCCCCCATGAAGAAATATTTCCCACTTCTCATACGGAAGTAGCAAGATTCTTTTAGTTTTCCATTCTTTATTCAAATCACCAATTCTTTCATTTTCCTATTATTATTTTTTGGTTGAAGGGAAGAATGTTTTGAGGACAGAGATAACATGTGTAGTGTGGGGTAATGTTGGGCCTTGAAATTTACTAAGTCCTAAGAAAGAAGTCAACGTGTGCAGGAGGAGGTAGTAAAGAAGGAAGGTGCTCAAGAAAAAAGAATGCAAGGGAAAGGCATGTAGTAGATGAGATTGGCACTTGCGTGGGAGTAGGAAGGTTTAGTGACTTAGCCATATTTTTAAGGAGTTATCACTAGAAAACACGTGAAAATCATGAGTAGGTGTGTTGAATGGATAAGGTGCCATCCTAGAGCCTTGGAGGTCAAGAAAAGAATATTCCACGTAAGTGATATTCCCAAGATGATCATTACAAGTAGTGGAGGCATTTACAAGATGACATAGGAATTTGACCATGGAGGACCACACTTCCACTTGGCATGCAATATTCTTATGAAGGAAACCAAGGTAGTGCATCTAGATCCTATTTAAAGGAGTGCTTGGGTCTGAAATATAGAGAGAGAGCATGAGAATGAAGAATGAAGTTTGGGGAAATGAAGGGAGAAAGAGGGTTTTAAGTAGAACAAAGTGCTATAGAAATGCTTGGAAAAAGGGTTTTAAGTATATTAGGCATGGGTTTGGGTATGAATAAGGGTTGTAATGGGTAGATTAGCTAAGAACTCTCTCTTTGTAGATTATTTTTGTAGGTTTTAAGATAATATTCCTTGATGCATTTGGTTTGTATGACCCTCATAATGTAATGGAGCAATAGTAAATGTTTATAAATCAATATATGGTGTGTGATTTTGTTTATTAACACTCAAAAGTGTAAACCCTTATGTTATTCATATTATTATAAGTTAGATCTAGTTTCATTATGCTTATTTATAATGTTCATTTCCGTTTATGATGTATCTTTACATGGATTTGTTTTCTGTATCTTTTATTTTTGAGTGAATGTCTATGTTTCTAATTTTGCAACTCATTCTCCATTAATGGTGGACCATTATCATGAAGCTCACATAAACAAGGGGCTCAGAGGCCATGTGCACCTTGGGTGATAGGATAACATGCTTGGGGTAGGAAGAAGGTATATGAAGAAGTGACTGCTCTCTCACTTTAATTTTGACACTAGTGACACGGCATGCTTGAGTAGGATATCAAGATATGAATAAGAAAAATGAAAATTATGACTACAAATGTCAAAAGTGTGAACAAGGAAAAAGAAGACATGATTGGTCGGGGTGGATGGAAGTGTTTAGGTTTCGTGGAAAACGATAAATGTGAAGATATTATGACTACAAATGTCATGATTGGTCAGACATGATTGGGTGGTGGATGGAAGTGTTTAGGTTTCAAATATCTTGGGATAACGACGATAAATGTGAAAATATTGATAGATAGGTATCCCTGACTTGAGGCTGGTGAATAAGTGACTAATGTGAGAGATAAAGACAATAGAAATAATAAATAAAGAAAATGGACTAAGAAGTGTGTTACCAGTGAATAATTTTCTTACTCAAGGCCCATACATATACCAACATACTTGGCATTATAGTAAAGTAGTAATTTATCCGTGATTTTGTGTCTATAAAGGGAAGTACCCAAATAAATCTTAGAAGGTGATTCAAAATACTTCTGAATTTCTTCACTTTTATTCTTAGTAGTAGTAGGAGGGGTCACTTTTCTAGCCACAATATTATGCTTAACAACAACATCCTCCTTGAATGCCAAATAATAAAATTTCCTCTTCCTATGTTTAGAGATCCTAAGAAATTTTATAACGAACAATGATATTTATTTGGATTAGGATTTAGATCAAATAACATACACTATATTTGGACAAGGATGTATTGGGGGCTAGGGTAACTTCCTTCTTAGATGGGATATAATATTTCATAACAAGGGCTATGGGAGGAGTACTTAGTCCTAGACCAGAACATGATTTCTACTTGGTATACTTATCTTGGGAGTATCTTTGGGAACATTGGTTAGGATATGTATCTTAGATTTGGAAGTTGGGGTAGGCCCCTTTATTTTCTTATTTATTTAGTTATACTCATTTTCTTGAGCAATAACAACATTTATCAATAGTTCCCTATCCTCCTTTGAAGGAAATTCACCATCATAATTTTTAATCATTAAATCTCTCAAATATTAAAAGTCATTATTAGGTAACTCAAAATATTGAGCCATATAAATTTCAACATTAATTTCAAGAGGAAGGGAACATACCTTATTTACGCATGCACAAAAAGCATCCATATTTTGGGCATAAAGAAGATGAGTAGAATTTACACCTTTCTTCTAATCCTTTTGATAATATACAACACATGCATCACCAAAATCAGCTTCATCATTATCATAATAATCTAAATTTGGATGCTCAAAAGGAGCATAAGGTAAAAAATATTTATCACACCACCAATAGTGTGTTCTTCCTCCATAGCAACCAATATTCTCACCAAAGAATATAAGACTAATTTTTTTATCTCTGAATGTATGTTGTTTTTCATTTGGCCCATTGGCCTCTTCCCTTTGTCCTCAGATCTATGGTCTCCTTTGGGATGATTCCAAAATATGTTATGTCTAGGGTTATGATGTTGAGTATGAGGTATGAGAGATAATCCTTTTTCCACTCTAGCCAACTTATAAGAGATTTCCTTAACTACCCCAACCAAGGTCTTAACCACTTCCTCAAGCTCAAAAAACTTTCTTACTTAAGGTCTCTATGGATTAACCAACTTAACACCCTCCCTCGTTGGAGGTTTACTAGTAGCTGATTAACAAAAATAAGTCCTAAATGGGGTATTTAGGGTTTTAGTGTTAATCTAAATAGGAGGACTAAAACGTTGTAAATGAACTAAAATAATATGAGAATAAATGTAAATAAACTATTCTAAGTGAAATCAAACCCTAATATACAAGAGGAAGAAAGGGAATGACTTAGTTGATTGATGATGAATGTTGTAGGTTATTGCAGATCCGAAACTAGAACTTAAAAGCACGAAAGATGCTCAGGGGGCCCTCCAAAGGGCACATTTGAGCCGTCCGAGATGACACAAGAATCTATGATTGTCTTTGGGCACCCTACAACACTTGGTCTCAGTAGTATGAGAACTCGATTAGTGTAAATTCTCGAATATGAATATTTTATGGTTGTTAAGTATCTTTGAGTGCTTCCCGTATGTAAATGTCGTGCGAGATTAAATCGGATGTACTATGGAGTGACTCCGTGATTCTAGGAGAAGTATCCAACCCTAGAAAAACAAAAGATGCATATGAATGGGTCGACAGACCTAAATTTCCAAATTAGTGGACTTATCATTGAGTAGTGCACTACATTGCGAACCCGATGTAGTTCCCTAGGTGTTCTCATGGCGAGTTGCACTTTGTGAAGTAGTGAGAAATAATAACTATAGAAATTTAAGTAGTATGTGTGCATGGAATAGAATGGAATCCCTCCCCTATATAATGTGTGTGATACAAAAATCCTAGCTTGAGTTCATGACACTATGTGGATGTAAGTGATGCAATGGATGCAACCCTAGATGAGGTGATAGTAGTGATAAGATGCAATTACCTAGGACCTTATTATGGTCTTATAACTTTATATTTAAAGGTATCTCAAGATTAATTTCATAATTAATCCTAACAAGGCCAAATGAGAAGAATATAAGGATGAAAAATAGATAGAAGTGACCCAAAAAGAAGCAGAAGAGGTTGTGCACGGATCGGGGCACCCAGTGGGGACCGGGGCACCCTACTACAAGTTGGGGTGCCTTGATTTTAGGCTAGAATTTCTGAAAGGTCATGAAATGGGATGATAGATATCAAGTAATATGCGGGAAAGAAAGAAAAGATAAGAAAAAGGTGGCCTAAAGGTGAGATTAATTAGTTCTTTATACACTTGAGAACCTTCTAAATAGTAGTATAAGACCGAGCTAAATATTGTCTAATGCGCAATATTTATGTCTACAATATCCTTAATATTATTTTCAATTTGAATGATCATAGTGAATTCCCACCTTAGACTTCCGGGGTTTTCCCCATAAATAATAGGTTGCATTCTTATCAAATACATCAAAATATTTAATCATATAGTATTCATCACTAGGTCTTATTATATGGTAAACTTGTTAATGTCTTATTTAATCTTGTGTTAAAATCTTCCACATATTCATTGGGGTCCTTCTTAATATTTTCAAACTCGAGATATGAGAAACCTAGGGTCAGTGTTATATCCATACTGGATTTTAAATGCATTTTTCATCTCCTCCTAAAAGTCAATTGATCACCGAGGTAAAGAGTTGAACCATTATCTTACATTTTATTCCAATGTGTGTATAAACAATTTTACATAAACATCTTCATAATCATCCATGATATTCTGAAATAATTTTAGATGATGATCTCCATTGATAGAATTATTTACTTGAAATCTAGGCAATCTAACTCTAATTTCATTTAGTACTTCATTAGGATACTCTGCCATACCTTTAAAATTAATGGGTATCTAGGTATTTACTCGAATGGAGCTTGAGGATGGGAAATTCCATATTATTTTGAACAAGATTCACAAGAGGAGGATCAATAAAATTTTGAACATGAGACCTTTGGATCAAATGTGTATAATCAATATAATGAGGGTCTTTAAGAGAATAAAATTCAAAACCAAAATATCTATTCTCACTTGTGAACAAGTGTAGAGGTGGGGAATTTTTGAGTAACTGTTGGGGCTAACATTTGTTGGAATAAAGAATGTAACTGAAAATCTAGGTTGTGTGTCTTAGAGCTTTCGAGTAACTAGAATAGTTTTCTATCAAAGGGGATAAAAATTAGGGAGTGAATACCTTTACCCTTTGAAATTTGACCATTCAAAAGTTTAAAATTTTTATTTCTCCTCTTTTGCAAAGATTCCAATTATGGAAGAAACTTTTTGGAAGGATCTAGTCTAAAACAAGACCTTAGTCCTTTCAGATTTACAAATTACAAAGTCAATTAACAAGATGTATCAAACATAATAGCACTAGTCCGACCCATTCTTAAGGATGGAGTGACACTAGATATTTGTACTCTAGAAAATTTATATTAACTCTGAAATTTATATTAGAAAATACTCCACATAAAAAAGAGAAATGACTTTGATAAACCCTTGTAAAACCCACAAAGCAGAGTCGATATTACTTTTAATCACTTTAGCACATAATAGAGTATACGAGATCCATAATGATACCTTTTATAATTGAAATATCTTGATGAATAGCCCAAGCAACATGTTCTATTTCCCGAAATGGTGCTAGAAGCATGTTGGCTCCTAGTATTACACCCAAAGAATTGACAATTTAGAAATAAATAGCTTAAATAATTTAGATCTGAAGAATATATCATTAATGGCCAAGGATATGTCTAACATTTTTCAACACCAAATCTTGGAGATGACTAGGAGAAAAGTACAAAGGAGATGACTAGATCTTGCTACTTTTGGCTCTGCCTAAACCAAGATGAGAGAACCCAAGGGGTAACTTGAATGATTGAAATATGTTATAATTAAATTTCCTTAAAATTATTGGCGCTTAATCTAAGCTAAGTATAACCATGAATGTAACATCTACTCATAATATTTGTCACACATACTTAGTGCATCATCGACACAAGTTACTAAAGAATGAAAAATATGATTCAAAAACATCATTTCGAATAATAGTTAATGGATTGGAACTTCATGATGCTAAAATATTGGTTTTCACAAATATAAGAAAATGCATTCATAAGATGAAAGTATAATGATATTTGTAAGGCTAAAACAATATGATACTTTAGTTAGAATGAGGGAATGGATGATGGTTGATTCAAAACAACAATGCACCAATAACTACTATGATAACTTATTACCTTTAGAATGTAGAGAAAGTAAAACCAATTAAGAAAAATTTTCAAAAGGAAACTTGTGGTCATGGATACCCAATTCAAGAAAATGGTACTAGACAACCTTCAAAACCCTAAAAAAATGTTTGAGGAAAAATTCTAAACAAAATTTATTTCTTCCACTTTTATATGCTTATGATACACTCAAAGTTAAAAGCAATCATTCCAAAGAAAGATTACAATAATGGTTTTATAATTGGACTAAATATTGCAAAGTAAATACTACAACACAATATTTATTCAAGAACTAAGATTATGAAATAACCAGGGGTTAATATTGTGTATTATATAGATGCAAGAAAAAAATATTGCTGAAATAATCAATAAAAATAGATTGTTTTATTTACTTAGGTATAAAAAAGGGGACATGAACCAGATAACCTTAATGCCTATTAATGACTGTATAGTGAAATCACCTTAACGTTATAACCTTAAACTTAAAACTTCTAAACTTCCAAAAATAAAAACCGGAGATAACGAAATCAATCACCAACACTTTGAATGAAGGCATGCCTTCATTTTTATACAATATTTTCCCCAAAAGGAATATACAAAAATTCCCCCAAAAAACTATTTGAGAGGAGCAAGAATACAAGGAAAAGGATTCCAAGCCCGCCAAAATGAATTTGATGAAGCTTGGGGTTTTGCAGGATATCTTTGTTTTTTTAGGATTTGATGTAGTTTGGGGTTTTATAGGATATCATTTGTTTTTTAGGTTATAGGAAAATTTTGCGATCAACCAAAACCCAAAATCAATCAACAATGAAGGTTAGTGACCATCTTGTAACATAAAAAGAATCAATTTTTGACAATTTTCATAGTCACGGATGCCCAACATAGGTATCCAGGTGCTCAAGATCCGCCGACCTATTCTAGGTGCCTTGGACCAAGCTATTTTGAAAGTAAAAAAAATTTCTAAGTGTGGCTACGATAGTATCCTCCTCCTGTTCATCAGTCTTCCAATCTAGAACACTTCTAGATAACATGCGAAATTAATAGTCTTCTACTCTCTCTCTCTCTCTTTTCACCTGGGATTTCATATTTCTTTATCTTATTGCTTGTGTCAAATCTGTACTTTAGTGTTTTATTTATCATATGTGACTCTAAAATATCTAGGGTTTTACAAATTTCAATATTTTTTAAATGATATTATGAATAAAACACATTTAATACCCTATGATGCACTCTAGTTATATGGTTAATACTTGACTACTGAGGGTATAAATCTGAAATGAACCCGACCAAATTCACAGCTTTTTATGTTGTATGCTTTATTAATATATATTTCTAGATCACACAATTCAAACCATTTCCTGATGAAGAACTTTTGTTCTATGGTTCATTCTTGATTGTTGAGGGTTATTTTATAAATGAACCTCATATCATACTCATCCGCATCTACTCAAGGGGAAAATAGTTCCTATCACATTAAAATTTCATATCATTCCATCTCACTCATTCTCAAAATACCGCATATCTTGGTTGCACATACTCTTGCTTACTTATTCTAGTTACATGTACACTTTGTTTTCATACTAGAGAGATACTTCATATGTCATTATCTTTGTCATATGCACATGCAAGTTCACTTGTTATCTAGTGTGAATGCAAAATTTCTATAGATATCTACATGCAATGATAATGCTTGGCACTATACCTCTTACCGGTCCCAATGAAGCTCCAGGGGCATCTACATTTCTACTCTTACACATCACAGGTGATATTGTTTCATTTTATACCACTTCATGTTCTTGCTAGTACACTATTTAATCGATTTAAATACATCTTGACATACTTTTTATCTTTGTAACATGATAATAGATGCTTCATGTACAACATTTTCTTTTCAAGAATACTTTTCCACCATGGTTATTTGATAATTACTTGCTATTGTTTGTCATTGTTTGCCATTGTATGCCATTGTTTTTAGAATTTTCCTATGTCTTTCTTGATCATTGTTTGTATGCTTTTTTCCACTTCATCTCTAATTGTTTTATGACATTGTGAGCGATGTCCCATGTTTGAAACCCACTTTTCATAGTTTAAATTATCTTCTTGCTTGCTAGCTTACACATTGTCTTCTATATGCGTATTTGTCTCAATTGCACTAACACTTGTTTCTAGCCACTTTGTTTTCATGTGCCTTGGTTTCTACCATGAAAATTACCTCCCCTATAAATCATCATTTTAAGATCAATTTCTAGTCCTCTCCTTTGGGTCGCATCTTCCCAGCGATGTCTCATGCACCCCAAATAAGGGGGAATACATTAGGTGAATCAATCACCCCATATAATAGCTCAGAGCTTCAATACAGTCTACACAACACAAGAACAAAACAAAGTTACAGTCATAGAATGACCCAAATTCTTACTTGGGTCTTTATTTTAGCACATAAACCAGCTCCTAGATACAAACATGAGCACTTGGGTGCTCCTAACCTTTCATGGATACCTATGTCCATGTGAAGTTACAATTAATTTCTCACATTAACACAATTTTCAGCAGTTTATAGAGAAATTTTCATAGTATAGGCACAATCCTCTAGTAATCAAAATTCATTCTATCTTCTTTTTCTAGTTGGATCGAAGTGGACCGAACTAGATCAAACATGGAACAAAGTAGGATCACACCATATACAATGGTGTATGAATTTGGGAAGCATTCAGGGATGAAAAATAACACTAAACCTTTCTCCCCAACACTCTTCTACCATGACGTGAGATCGCCCAAAAAAATTACTCTTCTATAGTATTTTAGGAAATTTTCTATCCTTTTCACTCTTCACGAATTAGGTGCACACAATTCTTTCACTAGTTTTTCACATTTTTACATCCTTTTACATGCTTTTTCTTTATAGATTTTTCATAACACATGACTTTTACTACTTTTTTATCTTCTTTTGCAGGTCAAACCTTAATACGTAAAGAGAATTATCCCCTCATCAACAAAGCACACAATTGACAATAGGTACAAACACAACACAACACATATGCTTTACCCCTAGGGTCACTTCCTCTTCCTTAGCTTCCACGCTTCATTTTTATCACTCCACATTTTTTATTGTCTCTTCGGCATATTTTCTCCATCAATCTACATGGTTATCATGTATGCATCTCTTATCTACTTTATATTATCGATTATTCACTCAACAACATAAAGTGGGAGAAAATGTAGAAACAAAATCACACAATTGAGTACATTTCTAGGTCGTAATCACATACTACTATTCATATGATTCCTAAGAAAGAAAACTAATAATTGACATCTATCTTTGGCCTATTTTATATCTTTCTTATTTCCTCTTTGGTATTACACACCCCACAACCAAGTCTTATATTTGTTTATTTATATTTATTAACTCTACACACCAGCGCCTAGGTGCCCTCGTCCCCTTTGGGTTCCCCCAACCTCTTTATATATTACTCACCTCTTTTGGTCCTTTTTTATCTTTTGGGCATCTTGTTTTATTATGGATAGGTATTTTAGTTTTTAATTAGAAAATTCAAACAAGGGAATCATAAAATACAAAGATATGTGACTATAGTAAGGGAAAATCTCTAAACATCTACTAGCATCACCTAATATTTCATCCAAAGGTATTCTAAGAGCATCAAAGAATATAACTAGAACTCACACAAGGGACAAGGGAATGCATTTTATGTATACTCACATAGGAGGGGAAGTTAAATTTTCCATCCACACATCTATTTACATTACTTCATATAATTATCACTCGCTATCAAGTTCATCTTACACAAGAGCTTACTAGGGAACAATTTCTACACACACGCAAAAGAACTACATGGAGTCTCGAGATGTAGTGTAGTGCTCTATCATAAATTCACTTTATTGGGTGACTACTGGGTCAGTCCAACTCCCCATTTACATCTTTATTTTGTAGGATTTGATGTAGTTTGGGGTTTTTACGATATCATTTGTTTTGTAGGTTATAGGTGGATTCTGTGATAAACTAGGAACACAAATGAAATAAAATATGAATGGACAGACAAAGAATCGCTTTCCACCCATTTTCACAATCACGGGTGCCAAATAGAGGTATCCATCACCTAAGAACCCCTTATCCATTCTAGGTGCCTTGGTACATCCTATTCTGCTAGTTAGATAATTTTATGAGTGTGGTTGGGATAGTCTCCTCCTCATGTTCATCAGTCTTCCAATATTGAATGCATTGGGATCAAGTGTGAAATTAGCTAAGTCTTCTACTCTCTCTTATATCTAGGGTTTCACATTTATTTAGCTTATTTCTTGTGTCAGGTCCATACTTTAACATTTTATTTATCATATGTGACTCTGAAATATCTAGAGTTTTACAAATTTGCTAAATAACAATGTCATCTACATAGTTAAATACATTTTCCTCATAATTTAAAAACTTACTTGACACATATTCCTAATGTTTCTATCCTTATTATGGTAGTTATTTCATACTCAAACCGCCTTCCCCTTACAATTCATGGGGGACTATTCCTTCTCTAATTCTTCTTCACTTATGGCATTGATGGTTTCAAACTTGGGCAACATAACATCCCAATGTTCCACATCATCTTACTATTTATCAATTAGTGCACCATCATCCTCAAAATTCTTCGTAACTTTCTTATAACATGCAATCACTTCTTTGCACTGAATTGAATCCCCTATCAACCAATTTCTCTTCCCATTATTTTGTGTCCTTTATTTTGTTTTTCATATATTTTCATCTTGTAATGTACTAGGACTAATGGCAACCATAATTTACTGATTTTCCTTGGGAGGTTGGAGCCATTTATACATATAATAGGATAATATATATATTTTTTCTTTGAGTTCCTTCTTAGTTTCTTTGTCCTTGTCTAATTTGTGGAAGAGGCCTCCCATAGTAACTAAAACCTCATGTTTCAGACCTTTAGTAGTGGGATTCCCCAAGGGGATTTGTGTGATTTTATAGTTGGAGGGAGTAGCCTCATTTCTAGATATATCACCTTTTGGGGTAGTAACATCCATAATTCTATCTCTTTGAGGCCCCATTATTGTTCTTGATAAAATTATAGCCTTTTTAGGCACTTTAGATGGCCTTAAGGACAACATGCTCACCATGTCAAACTCCTCCACCTGTACTTTTACCTTTTTCTTACTTAGGAGTGAAGCTCCCATCCATCCTATATGTGGAGTACCTTCTTCTTCTTGTTCTTGCTACTAAGAGACTTTTGGGATAATTGAGAGATATTGGGATGGGGAGAGTGTAGGGCTTGAGTCATCAACCTACATTTTTGGTACTTCTACCACCTCAACATCTTGTACTTGAACCTCAACCTTCTCCAACTCTTGATCTTTGATTTCTTCACTTGTTGAAGGTTATGTGGTAATTACATCTGTGATTTGTATCCCTTTAACCTCAACTACTTTCTCCATGGGTGGATATTAATCCGTTATTGGATCAATAATTTTATCATATATGTCTAAAAATCTATATTCCTAATCTGATTTGCATCCTCACGTGTTGTAATGGCTCTCTCCACTACATCCAAGGCCTTATGGAGGGGGTCTACCATTTTATATTGTTCAAAATCTGTCATTATTACCTCCCCAACACTTGGTGGCTCACCTTGTGTTGTTGTTGTTGTGTCTTCTTTGGTTAGCTCCTCGTGAGTTGTTGTATCCTTCTCTTTCTTATTGAATGTTGCAATTTCAACATGTGTGACATGAGTAACTTCAAGATGAAGATATGCCCCAACATCCTGATATAAATCTTGCAATAAGTTAGTAAAGACCCTTTTATGTGAGGTCATGTCTACTTCTTCTTGCACCACTATTGCTAATTGGTTTTGTTTCATAGAAGTTACAATGATAGGAGTGATTTTGTCTCATATTGCAAGGGGTGGGGTGGTGTTTATTACTCTAGAAACTTCGACACTTGGGCTAGTATCTTTAACCTTGTGATTTAACAAATATGGAAATATATATTTTTTAAATTATAACTAAGTGCCAAAGTGTAGATATAGATATGTAATAAAATATATATTTGACACAATCAAGTAAGATAATAAATTTAGAACCCTAAATGCAAGAGAAGGGATAAAATACTTAGTTGATTTGCGATAATGCCAAAGCTATGATAAGCTAGAAAATTAATGAAGTAGGGAGGTAGATTTTTGTAATCGATACCAAAAATTATGCTAATGCTAGAAATGTCAAGATTAGGAAACCTATGCAGGGTCAAGGGCACCTGGGGTATTTCTAACCTCCTCTGGCTCCCGTGACTACTCAAAACCTAAGAAGACCATTTTTGTAGGGTTGCAATATGTTTTCTGTATGTCACCTTTATTCACTTGTACTTCGATTCTTGATCCTCAAAGTCACCCGAAATCCATAAAGAGAAAGAGCACATGTAAAACCCTGAAACACATCAAATCCTAAAAATCAAAATATACAAATGGGGATTCAGACAAACCCTAATGCTCACCCAACCGAGGGAAATTATGATCTAGGTGGTGCACTACATTTAAAACTCTATGAAGTTCTACGTGTGCATGTGCATGTGTGTGTGTGTGTGTAGAATTGTGCCCTAGGTGTATCTTGTGCAAGTTGCACTTGATAATGAAAAATAGCTAGATGTAGAAAATGTAGATAGATATGTGCATGGAAAAATGAATTTCCCCTCCTATGAATTGTATGCAGAAGAATGTAATCCCTTTTCCCTTGAATGTATGCTAGATGGATGCTTTGATGCTCTTGTAATGCCTTAGGATGCAATCTTAGGTGATAGTAGTAGATGTTTAGTATTTGGTCCTTTATTATGGTCATATAGCTTTGTATTTATATGATTCCTTTGTTTGAATTTTATAATTAACTACTAAAAGGATGACCACCAAGAAAATAAGATGCCCAATAGCTAGAAAGGACCCAAAAGATATGAATAATATACAAAGAGATTGGGGGTGTCTGGAAGGGATGGGGACTCCTAGGAACCGGCATCGTGGTTGGGTGTTGGTGTCTAGACTCGAAAAACTAAAGTATAAAAATTGAAATTGGACAAGAAGGTGTAAGACAATGAAATGAAGAAAACTCAAAAGAAAGAAAAGAGACCAAAGATAGTGGCCAATTAGTACTTTTATCACTTAGGAATCATATGAATAGTGGTATGTGATTAGGACCTAGAAATATACCTAAGTATGTGATTTTGTGTCTACATTTTCCCCCACATTATATTGTTGAGTGAATTATTGATAGCTTAAAGTAGATAAGAGATGCATCCTAATAACCATGTAAATCTATGGTAAAATGTGTGCTAAGGAGACAAGAAAAAGTGTGGATTGATAAAAACAAAGAGTGGAATCTAGAGAAGAGGAAGTAAAAATGACCCTAGGGGTGAAAGCGTATGTGCGATGTCACGTTGTACATGTTGTTGATGTCACTTGATTCTTGATGATGTGATTAATTCTTCCCATAAGGACAAATCTATAAATGAGAAGAGAAAATGAGTAGTCAAATATGTTTATATGAAAAATTTGATCCAAATGAGTAAAATTGAAAAGAAACAAGTGCACCTGAATTGTGATGAGTGAAAGGAGATAGAAAAATTCTGAATAATTGCAATTTTTTTGGGAAATCTCACCCCAAGAACGATTTTTTAGGAAATATCACTCTAGCTATACCAAGTGTAAGTTTTTTGGGTGATCTCATGCCAATTTCAGAAGAAGTGTAAGGAGAAAGGTCTAGTGTCATTCTCTAACCTTTGACTGCTTCCCAAAGTATAAACACCAATGTAGATGGTGTGTTCAAATCTGATGCATTTTGATCTAGTTTGTTCCAATGCAAAAATAGAAAATATGATATAATGCACGCATGATGAGTGCTTAAGGATGGTGCCTATCTTATAAAATCCACTGTGTAGACTATTGTGAACTATGAAAAACTTAGAAAGCCTATGTAACTTCCCCTTGTCATAGGAACTTAGGAAGGGTTAGGGGTTCCCAGGTGCTACTATTTGTGTCTGGGAATTGGTGTCAGTGTTGTGCTGAGGACCCAAATAATATTATGGGTTGTGGATGAGATTGAAGATTGTGTTGTACCGATACTAAATTGTGTTGTACTATGACAAGAATTGATGTATGGGGTGAATAATTCACCCAATGATGTCCCCTTATTTGGGGTTCATGTGATGTTGCAAGAAGGATGTGGCCCAAAGGAAGACCAGATGATGTGATGAAAGTGATGCCCTATAGGGGTAGGAGGGAATTTTCTTGGTAGAAACCAAGACACACACAAACAAAGTGGATAATGAAACAAGTGTTAGTGTAAATAAGATGAACACACATGCATAAGTATACAATGTGTAAGATAGAAAGCAAGAAAATAACATGCAATAAGAAAAAGTAGATTGCAAAAAGTGGGTTACAAACATGGGACATAACTCACAATGTCACAAGATAAGCAAGGATGAAGTGGAAAAAATACATGCAATTAGGTAATAAGTAAGAAATAGGGAAAATCCCAAAACAATGACATATATGAAAAACATGGGAAGAAAGATATCGAAAAACCATGGTAGCACAAAGTTCTTGAAAATCAAATGCTTCAACGGAAGCACCCATTAACATGTTAAGAAGATATAAAGTATGTCAAAACATGTATGATCTGATATGATGTAGTGTGCTAATATGAATAGGAAGTAGTATAAATTGAAACAATAACACATGTGATGTGTATGAAAGTGGATGCCCCTAGGAGCTTGTTGTGGGATTGGTAAGAGGTATAATGCCAAACATCCATGTTACATGTAATGATTTGTGTAAATTATGCAATCACAACTAGAAGGAAAGTGAACACACATGTGTATATAGAAAATATAATGACATACAATGTATCTATCTAGTATAGTAAGAAAAGTATACATGTAAACATAAGTAAGAAATAATTAATGTGACCAAGATATGTAGTATGTTGTGAGTCTAAAGTGGGATGTAATGTAGTGTGAGTGTGATAGGATTAGCTTTCCCCTTAATAAAATGTGAATGAGTATGCATGAGATGAGGTTTATTTATAAAGGAACCCAATGTAGTCAAGAATGGATCATATAACAAGAGTGCATCATTAGGTAATGAGTCATGGTGAATGTGTGCTAAAAATATATGTCGTGAATGTGGTTGAGTGTGAAATGTGTATTTTTTATGATGTGAGGTTCATGAATGTAGTGATACCTCAACAGTCAAGTGTGAAGCATAACACAAGAATGCGTCATTGGGTAATGATGATACCAATGTATCAAGATGTGCAGGACATGTGTAAAAGAGTAGATGTAAAGTATAGAATATATAAGATAATTATAGAAGGGGGAAACAAGCACAATTACCCTAGCTGTGTAGGAATGAGTATGCTTTATGATAGAAGTGAAAGAAAAGGGTCCTCCACCCGATGCTTGTGGAGATAAAAGTGTGTGACCATGCTCTAAGACTGGTGGTGTATGAGACAAATGACCTATCACCGAACGAGACATATGTTCTTGAGATATAGATGGTGTTGGACTCCTATGTGAAGGAGAACATGGAGGTTATAGACACCTATTGGAGACACAATATCACACTCTTTAGGTTATTATCTAGTCCCGATTGCACATTACTATTCATATGGTTCTTAAGTAAGAAAAGAAATAATTAACCCATGTCCTTGACCATATTTTATTTCTTTCTGTTGTCACTTTTGGTCCTACTACCTTTCTAGCTCAATCTATATTTTTAGACCTCAACATTTATCATCCTAGACACTAGCACCCAGCCAGGATGCCAATGCCAGTGCCCTCATCCCCTATGGGATCCCCTAACCTCATTTTACTTTGATCACATCTTTTGGGTCCTTTCTAGCCATTTGAGCATCTTATATTTTTCAGTAGTCAGCATTTTCGAGGTTAATTACAAAATTCAAGCAAGGGTATTATATAAATATAAAGCTATGTGATCATAATAAAGGACCAAACACTAAGAATTAGTTATCACCACCTAAGGTTGCATCCAAAGGCTATTTAAGAGATTTCAAACATCCATTCAAGGGAAAGGGACAACATTCTTCTACATACACTTCATAAGATGATAAGGTCATTCTATTCCATGCACACATCTATTACATTTATTTACATATAACTACTTTCTTGCTATCAAGTGCATCACACACAAGAGCAACCTAGGGTACAATTCCACACAAACACACCTAGAACTAACATTGGGTTTGAAATTTAGTGCAATGATCAGTCATAAGTTCACTTGTAGACAAATGAGGAAAGTACAAACTCTCATTTGCATTCTTTTCTTTCTGGGATTTGATGCACTCTTGAGGGGTTTGTAGGTTAATCTTTTATTGCAGGTTATTAGCAACCAATACCAAACAATAATGAACAACTTGTGACCCTACAAAGGAGGTTTTCTAAGGGTTATAGCAATCATAGATGCCCAGAAACAAGTCTAGGGTGCCCGCGAGAACCCCTACCCCTTCTAGGTGCCCCATTCTAGGAATATTGTTAACTCGCACATTTTTTGAAGGCTCCGTGTGACACTCCTCCCTTTCTTCTCACCTAGTCACCACTTTGGCATAGTTCAGATTCAATTGTGAATGAGCTAATTATTTTTATCCCTTCTTTGTAACTAGGGTTTCATACTTTTAGATAAATTTGTTGGGGTATATTTGGTACTTAATTTCTTACTTATTTATGTTATTACATAATAAAAATTAGGTATTTATTTCCATATTTGATTAATCACTGTGTGAAGGAGAGCACCGAGGTGATGAAAACCTATGTGCAGAGAGCACGAGAGGTGGTGAAAACCTATATGAATGAGAAGAAGGAGATGATGTATACCTATGTGAAGGAGTTGTCTAAGTGGTGGACCAAGACTAATGAGATGGACTAGTAGACCTGTGAGACTGAGTAGGTCATGCATGAATAAGAAAGATAGGAACAAATTGTGCTTTAGATTTGAGGTATCGTGAGGACTTATATGATCTAATGAGTGTAATGAAAACCTTAGTAGGAGGTTGTGGTAATGGTGTGGATGGCAGAACACCATTGATAATAATGAATTTCCCATTTTGAATGAACGTTAACACATGTGATTTATGGAAATGATATCCTGAGTTGCATGAAGCTAGGGAAGACCTATGATAATGTCATACCATTTAATTGAAGGAGCCACAAGAAATGGCACAAAAATGGTAATAGGACAAATCATGATTGGAAGCTTGAAATAACCATATGATTTAGGAACTGGATATGAAATTTGTGAGAGTGGATAACCTATAGTGACAAGAAGTGCAATAGATTATGCACTTATGTGAAATGATGGATCAACGATAGTGTTATTAATAGAAATAGATCCATAGAAGAAATGATGTGTAAGTGATCAAAAGAGAATTTAGCATGATAGTCATAATGAGAGAAAGTAATGATCAGTTGATATGCCTTAGCGTGAGCAAGTAGAAAATAAAGAGACCTTGATGTAGGAGGAGGCACTATACAATATTTATGATTGGATGAAGAGTCACCTATTTTATTTTCATGTTTATGAAGATGATTGTTTAAGATCTTGAGCATGTGATTTTCATTCATTGGTGTAGATGATGTAGGCTCGGGAAGCTTAATTGCATTACTATCAATAAGATCTTGAATAACATTTCCAATTTTGAAACATTGATATGTAGAATGCCTAATGCATTAATGATAATCCCATTGGAAATTTACATTGTAATTACAACCTTTAGGACGATATGGGTCCATATTGAGAGGATGAAGTGTAATAATATTTCTCTTGATGATTTGTGGCAATAAAACATGTAGAGTAAAAATGAAATTTAGTAAATTTATTCTTAGGTGGTTGTCATTGAATCTTTTTAGTATTAGATACAACATTGACAATAGATTTAGATTTAGTAGGCTTTGTTGATGACTTAAAAGTTGATTTAATTTGAAATTGCATCAAAATGAAGCATCTTCATGACACTTAAGCTTTCCAATAGATAACAATTTAGTTTTACATAGCTTAAGAGTATGACAAAAATGATAGAATAATGGAGATAGCTCAAAGATTAAACTCTCCTTGAGAGGCGGTAATATAATTTTGATAAATAAATCTTGAAGTTCAGAGTCTGTAAGAACATTAGAAATAATATTTAAGTTTTTGTATATTTCAAGGAATAATCCACTAGATGTTTGTTAGATCCTTTCTTAAGTTACGCAAGTTGAGAAAAGGATATCTTATAACAGATATTAATAGAGAAATAAGTAAGAAAAACATTAGATAAATGCATAAAAGATGTTACCGTGTGGATAGGTAGATCATAGAATCAACACATTTCATAATCATGAAGACTTTTACGAAAGATCTTAGCTAAAAAAATATGATCATACACAAAATCTAGACATGCCACATGAAATTCTCATAGATTCTCTTAGGGGTCATGATGACCATTGAAATGGGGAGCTCAGGAGTGACAAAATTAAGAGGAAACGCATAAGTTGAAATGACATGTGTGAAAGGAGTATGAAGTAACAAAGTGGAGTCTAGAAATGGAGATGTGTGAGAAGTATCATGTTGTAATTGATAGATTTAAACTTGAAGATCATGATAAAGAGAGGATAAGTATTGAGTTCCAGTGAAAGATACTTACCGCATGTGAAAAACAAGAGGTGGAGTGAAATGGTTGGTGGGAGTAGGAAAAAAAAAAGAATAGTAGAAGTAGGCATAAGAGTGGAAGCATGTGGTTGAGTAAGAAGAGACATGAAAGAAGGTATGGATGTAGTAACATTAGGCTCCATAAGATTGGCTTCCTCCTCATAAAAATTGGATAAAATAAGGTCTATATCTTAAGGATGCTCAACAAGATGAGCATTGAGGTCATGAAGATCATCATCACTGAAGGGTATAACCATGATGAAAATAAAACAAGACTCCTAGAAGCAAAATGTGGGATTGAGTGATGGGTTCACCAAATTATTTAAAAATATGGAAATATATATGTTAAATTCTAATTAAGTACTAGTGCAAATATAGAAGTTATCAGCAAAAAATAGTACCCTCTGATTTTTCAAGAATTGATGATGACTAATCAGTGTTTTTGGGTAACATGAGATTGTATCTCAAGTTGTTTAAATTTTTCACTTTGAGACAAACCTCCAAAGAAGGCTAGCTCTTCTACATAATCCTAATGCTAAACTACTCCTAAAGAAGGAAAAAAACTATCTAACTCTACTCTAAAAATCTAGGGGACTAGGGAGAGAGAGAGGTGCATGAAAATGGAAAATCCTAACCTAAGGTGAGGTGATAGCACCAAGAAGAGGGTGAAGACACTCTAATGAGGGAAAAGGGAGAGGGAAAATGGAGAAGGAGAGGCCAAATAGAGGTGACACAGACCCAAGAATTCATTCACCATCTATTCTCCATGAAACACAACAAGATGAACCTACAAGTGAGAAATACATGCACAAAATACAATAGAAAGAATGGAGAGGCAAGGAAATGAAAAAAATAAGTTAGGGTTAAGAGAAACACCACAAAAATATTTTATTGCTTTCAAAGTATTCGTAGACCATTATATGTGAAGAACAAGGCACAAGAACATATTTCCAAGCCAAAATGCAAGTCTACAACTCATAGATATTTAGAAACAAGTTAGATAGAGTTTTTATCTGCATTTTAGAACATCCCCCAAAAATGAGAGATTTTTACATTATATAGAATATGGGAGAGAAAAAGAGAGAAAAAAGAGGGAAACTGAGATTTTCCCTTTCAACCACAAACAACATGTATTAATGAAAATAGGTATGGGTAACCTACCAAGGCCATTCCCCATGATACTTTTCTTGTGGGAGAAGGAATGGGCACCATACTTCATTAAATGTGGTGGTTGAGCTACCTAGAGTTACATATTTTAATTATGGGATTTTTTTCCTCATTTTCACCCACTTACCCTCACAAAAATTAATATTTCTAATTTCCATGGTGTAGTGCATGCTAAGACCTTTCTAATGGTACTAATTTTGTCAAATTTGGAGTCGTGGAGAAAATGTTATGGCCATGCAGATTCAGGGTGCTCAAAAGGAACATGAGGTTCCCAACGCCACTCTACACTCCACATTAATCCCTTTCTATGTGGATCATTCCTTGTGTGGGAGAATTCATTGACCAGAGAACTCGTCGTAGAAGGGAGGAAGTGTTCCGCTTGTTCCAGGTTTGTCTTGATTTAGCTACGGGGTTGCATTATTTGTGTTTATGGGTTATCAACTTTTGGGTGGAACTATGGAGCCATTCCACCCATCACCTTTATTCATACACCTCTTGAATTTTCCACAACACTATTTTATCTTCTTCTCTTAGTTTGTGTATTCCATGTTTTGCATGCAACTCTACACTACACTACCTCCACGATCCCACTACGCAATTGACTTGGCCAATTAGAGAACTATCAACTCGATGGAACTATTCCCTTAGTTCCATTGGGACCTGTAATGCCCACATTACACTATGTCTTTGCACCTCCACTACATCGGATAACTTGGCCAATCGAGAACCATCGACTTGATGGAATTGTTCCCTTAGTTTAGTTGGGACCCGCATTCCTACATTACACTCTGTCTCCATGCCTCCACTACATTGGCCCAACACTCATGCGAGGAACATGTGACTAAGGGGAAATATTCCTTCACTTCCTAAAAACCCACAATACACTATCAACTCCCTCAACACTCGCCACTTAGTTCCCAGTCTCACTCAATCAACTCACTTAGTGATGCAAAGAACTTGAAGTCTTGAGGAACTATTCCCTTAGTTTTGCCAAAACCCAATTTTTCCACAATACACTTAAAGAACCATTTTTTCAAATTTTTACTAAGTGTTAGACTGAAGAGTTTGGAAAGGGGATAGGAGGGCATTGAACCCACTGAAGAATTTCTAAAACATGATTTTTTCCTATTTTGATCAATTTATACATGCCCAAATCCAAGATAAGAATGTAAGTTATGAAAATCACCTTAGGAGCGGAATTTTGGATAATAACTTGGCAAATCAATAGGGATATCTACCTTCTAGATGAAGGGATTAGTGGCCTTGAAGTATCCATTGGGAATGTAGTCAACCTAATAATCTAAAACTTGAAACTCTTACCCCCGAACCAAGTTGGAATTGATCATTCTCATTAAAAAATTATTTTGAATTAAGATTTATGAGAGTAGAAAATTGTCTTAAATTTATATTTTCACCATTTTTCCTAAAATCCATGAATAAACTGAGAAATAAAATTCCCACCTCAAATATATGTCATTTGATTTGAATTTTGTTCAAGTTCTCCTTGAAATACTCTTAAAAGTTGATTTCTTGGGTATGAAGAGATGAAAATTTTGTACTACCCCAAGGACCGAAAAATATTTTACTAATTGAGGAGCATAAATAACTTGAATTTCATGCTGATATATTGGGGTGAATGAATGCACTCTAAAAACTACCCTAAAATATGATTTTTCTAGGTTTGAAGTAGTTGGAGAATTTTTTTCCTAATAAGAGTGGAAGGTTATTTAAAGTTAGTCCCAAAATTGATTTCTTAGCAAAGATAAAACATGGAGAATTATGAATCACATGTTTATTTTATGCATGCACTTGGAACTTCCCAAAACCTTGCTTTCACCTTCCTAAAATGGACTATGCAACAATAACAAGGCCACAAAAACTATGTACAAACATTAAAATCATACATGTTCCAAGTGGAAACATGAAGAGTGTGCTCAATGCACTTATTTTTCTAAAAAAACCTAAAATACCCTACTCTAACCAAAGAAATGAGAGACTAAAAATCCTAATATAGGCAAGGAGAAGTAGCTTCCTTTCCTTACAAAATTAGACCATGTAATTGATTTGACACTGGACATGGTCTTTAATGAGAGTGGAAAAATGTTGTGAAGTTTTTCTCCCTCTCTTATTTAAAGTATCAGTTGGAAATATAATAAATACCTCTTTTAGTTTCTTTGTATTTGAATTTGAGAGGAATTGTAGCTAACCTTTGGTGCATTGAATTTCTTTCTCATAGTCTGGGTGAACATGATTACTTACAACTCATTTTTCTCTAAAATAGCCAAATTCCCGATTGGGAAAGGCTTGGTATTTTGATTTTTTCAATCTTATTTTTCTGTAAGCTCATGAAATGCACCACAAAGAGTACTCTTATTATTTCCTTAGATGTTTGCAAACTGATTTGTGTTCTACTCTTGTTGTTATTATACAAACACCCTTGTCTCCACACTTGTATTCTGATTTTCTTATTCAAACAAGGGGTGTGAAAAATAAAAATTACCATCCATGATGACCTCTCTAGAAATGGTTTCATCATCTTCCTCCTTTCCTTCATTCATGGAGTTTGAAATATCAAACTCATCCCTTTCTTCCTCATGAGGACTGATTTGGGCAGTAGTTTTTATTTGATTCTTTCCCCAAATATGATTTTGTGAAAGGTGTAAGGAAGGATCTAAATTCATTGGCATTTCTTGCTCCTTTTCAAATCCAAGGGAGAATTTAGTAACAAGAGGCTCTTTTTGTTGGAAGAAATATGGAAAAACTACAAAAAAATCATACTCTCCATTATCAAACTCTATAAAATACTCCTTTTGGATCTCAACCTCTTTGTGCTCCTCTTCTTTTTTGTAAGATGAGATGAATCAAAAATTATGAGAACATGGTGCCAATATACACATTACATTCGAGTAAAAGAGATTGTTGGTTATCTTCTTCTTGTGGTTGTTCTTCTACAAAATCAGCCTCTACCTTGTGTTCTTCAGTCTCAACCTATGTTAAAGGCTTAACCAGTGTGGCATCTGATTTGTTTTAAATTTTGAAGCCCAATCCTTTAAATTTTTATAAGTTCTTATATTTTGGGTTCTTTAATTTGCTGCCCTTCTTGACTTATTTTTGATTTTTTCTTCCCAAAATGGATTTGGAAATGTGAGAGGAGGGGTGGGATGGGTTTCAACATGATTTTTCAATGGTTTTATTAAGGGGGAATGTGTGATTTATTCTTGTGGAGGAGAGGTAATGGAAGGAGAGGATTTAAGAAAGCTAGGAATTTTAACCTTGGGCTTGGGTGGTTTTGGATGATATGGAATGGGCATTAGATATTGATAAGGAAGGAATGCAGGAACATCCCATTGATAGGTTTCTTTAACCTTAGATTGATCAACCTATAATTCTTGCAAATATGAAATAAAATCAACCATTTGAGTGAAAGACTCACTCATTACCTCAAGCCTTTGTTGTGGGCTAAGCCAACTAGGTATAGGACCTCCCCATTAACAAGGCTTCCTAAAACCATGTTATCTAGCTTACAATATTTTTAGTTGCTCATTGAAATCCTATAAGATCTAATCCATCCTTTGAACTTGCCCTTCAAAATATTCATTAGGTATATAATGACCTCTAAAGTGTGTATAATTGTACTCCTGAATATATCCATGGTTTGATGAATGACCACACTGATTTACATCTAGCTCATAGGAATACACATTTTTAATATTATTTTGTTCATAAAACTGATTTGGAGGTGTGTTGAAATACTTTGAAGAAGGATTTTTGAAATATTAAGGTGGACTCGAATGGTACTGTTACTTCAAATGAGATTTCTAGTGAGGAAATGAAGTCATGATTGCAAAACTTCATAGGAAGGAGAAATGAAATGATTGAAAGAAAGGAAATGGTCTTCTCATTAAGATAATGGGTTGATTAGAATAGTGGAGTCTCTATATGTTCTTAGAACTACCTCAAAAGGCTGTAATTTTACCAAGAACACATCACACTTGGGAAAATGAAATCGTAAACTTCTTCGATTTTTCCCATTGGGTGTGCCGAACTCTTATCACTAAAAAAATCCTCTGGTTTGTCAAGAATGGATGATGAGTAATCAATGTTTTTAGGTAACATGGGATTGTCTCTCAAGCTGTGGGACTTTCTATTGTGAGACAAACCTCTAGAGAGAATGTTGGTTCTCTACCTAATCCTAATGCTAAACTATTCCTAAGGAAGGAAATGTAACTATCTAATCCTACTCTATAATTACAAGGGACCATGGAGAGAGAAAGGTGCATGAAAATGGAAAATCCTAAGCTAAGGGGAGGTGATAACACCAAGAAGAGGGTGAAGAAAATCTAATGAGGGAAAAGGGAGAAGGAAAATGGAGAAGGGAGAGGCAAAATAGAGGTGACATAGACCCAAGAATTCATTCACCATCTATTCTCCATGAAACACAACAAGATGAACCTACAAGTGAGAAATGCATGCACAAAATACAACATCAAGAATGGAGAGGAAAGGAAATGAAACAAAAAATAAGGGTTGAGAGAAACACTACAAAACAAACATTTTATTACTTTCAACGTATTCACAAACCATTTACTCGAATAAGAAGGTAGTAGAACACACTTCTAAGCCCAAATGAAGGTTTACATTTCCAAGTTGTTAAAAATAATTTTGATAGGATTTCTTTACATTTTAGAACATCCCCCACAAATGAGATATTTTTATATTATATAGAATATGGGAGAGAGAGAGAGAGAGAGAGAGAGAGAGAGAGAGAGAGAGAGAGAGAACTCATATTTTCCCTTTTAACCATCAACAACATGCATTACATTTCTTAAAATAGGTATGGGAACCCTACCAAGGCCATTCCCCTGTGATAATTTTCTTATAGGAGAAGGAATGGGAACCACACATCATCAAATGTGGTGGTTGAGCTTCCTAGAAATGCATCTTTTAATGATGGAAATTTTTCCTTCTTTTCACCCACCTACGCTTACCAAAATCAAGATTTCTAGTTTCCATGGTATAGTACATGTTGAGACCTTTCCAACAGTACTAATTTAGTTAAATTTGGAGTCGTGGCACAAAATTTATGGCCATGAAGAGTCGGGTGCTCGAGAGCAACATGGGGTTCCAAAAGTGACTCTATAGTCTACAATAATCCCTTTCTATGTGGCTCATTCCTTATGTGGGAGAACCAACTGATCGAGAACTCATAGAAGGAAGTGTCTTGTTTTTTTTTATTTGGGCCTGATTTAGCTACATGGGTCACATGTTTTTTGTTTTGTAGGTTATCGTGTTTTGGGTGGGACTGTGGAATGGTTCTACCCACCCTTTGTTCTTGTACCTCTTACATTCACTGCGACACAATTTCCACCACTTTTCTTGGTTCCCACATTCCATGTTTTTCTTATAACTCTACACTATACTACCTTCACGCTCCCACTACATCGAAGACTTAGCCAATTGATGAACCATCAGCCCGAAGAAATTGTTCACTTAGTTTTGTCGGGACCCGCAATTCCTGCATTACACTTTGTCTCCCACCTCCACTATGTTAGCTAACTTGGCCAATAGGATAACCATCAGCCCGAAGGAACTAATCCATTAGTTCCATCAAGAACCACAATGCCTACATTACACTTTGTCTCCATGCCTCCACTACGTAAGCCCAACACTCATATGGGGAGCTCTTGACTTAGGGGAACTTTTCCTTCACTACCTAAAAACCTGCAATACACTATCAACTCCCCTCAAAAATCACCACTTAGATCCCAAAGTATAACTTAGTAGGTTGAATTGGTGATGCAAAGAACTTAAAGCCCCAAGGAACTATTCCCTTAGTTCCACCAAAACCAGATTTTTCTACAATACACTTTCAATACCAATTTTTTCAATTTCGACTAATCGTTGGATTGAGGAGTTTAGAATGGTGGAGATGAGTTCCTTAAACCAAGTGTAACCTTTCTAAAACATTATGTTTTCCCATTTTAATCATTTTATACTTGCCCAAATCCAAGATAAGAATGTAAGTTATCAAAATCACCTTATGAGGGGAATTTTAGAAAACAATAGATATGTAATAAAGTAAAAATTTGACAAAAGTAAGATGATAAATTTGGAACCCTAGTTGTAAGAGAAGGGATAAAATACTTAGCTCATTTTTAATAATGCAAAATATGTGCCGAGTTGGAAAAATGATGAAGCAAAGTGTGTTGTAACCAAGCCGAGAAAATTATGTGAATGATAGAAATGCTAGGACTAGGTCACCTATGTAGGGTCGGGGGTTCTTATGGCACTACAAACATACTATGGGAACATATTACTACTCATAAGATCAGAAACTAATTTTCACAAGGTTGCAATATATTCACCGGATGTCATCATTTCTCACCTATACTTCATTGTTTGATCACCGAATTCTCCTGAAACCCGCAAAGAGAAAGAAGACCTACAAAACTGCAAAACACATCAAATCCTAAAAATTAAAATATGTTGATGGGGTTTTAGACTGACCCAACTTTCACCCGAACTACTGAACTTAAAATCTATCCGTTATACTACAATTATGAATCCATGTAGTTCTATTTGTGTGTGTAGAATCATGTCCTAGGTGGCTCTTTTGTAAGTTGTAATTGATATCAAGAAATATGTAGATGTAGATATATGTGTGCATGGAAAAATGAAATTCCCTCCTATGAAGTGTATGCAGAAGAATGCATTCCCTTTTCCCTTGAATGGATGCTAGATGGATTATTTGATGCTCTTGTAATGCCTTTAGATGCAACCTTAGGTGATAAAAATAGGTGCTTAGTGTTTGTTCCTTTATTATGATCACATAGTTTTGTATTTATATGATTCCTTTGTTTGAATTTCATAATTTATTACTAAAAGGCCGAATACTAAGAAAATAAGATGCCCAACAACTAGAAAGGACCCAAAATATGTGAGAAAGATACAAAGAGGTTAGGGAGCCTAAAGGGGATAGGGGTACTTGGCCATTGGTTTCCGACTTAGAAAACTAAAGTATCGAATGTCGACTCAGGAAAGAAGGCGTATCGGACCAAGAAGGAAAATAAAAATAAAGAAAAGAGGCCAAAGACAATGGTCAATTATTACTTTTCTCACTTAGGAATCATATGAATAGTGGTATGTGATTAGGACCTAGAAATATACCCAAGTGCATGATTTTGTGTCTACATCCTAGAGTAAGTTCTTGGGGAGGTGTATTTGTAATTGTTTTAACTATGGGTAGTGATACCCTTTCCCTGTTGTTCCTCATAATATTCTTAGTGACTAAATCCTTATCTACTTTCCAAAGAGTATGTGCCAAAAAAGGTTTTCCTCTTGGTTGCTCAGGTGATATACTTCCTCTCATTCTCTTTCCTATAGTAGTAATCGATTCTCTTCTAGTATTAAATGATGTACCTTCCTATGATTTCTTATGAAGAATGACCACTTGTGGTGTATAAGAGGTGTGAGGTACTCCCCGTATTGGGTAGGCATGAGTTATTGGAGTATCTTTCATTTCTCTTTGTAACATTTTCTAACCTTTTGTGTTAATTGGGATATTGAAGTATCACTTTACAACCAAAATTAATTCTTCCACTACCCCTAAATTTGTCCCTTTAGTGGATATTTGAGGAGGCTTTCCTTGTAATGGATCCAAACCCATTTTCCCCTTCTTTAGTGGTGGAAGCACATCCTTAAGCAACCAAACATTCCTATAATCTATAAAAACTACAAAGTTTTGGAGATATAAATCTATACCTTTAATACTAAACTAGGTGAGGTTGATTTAATAACCCTAATAGTTCTTTCATGTAAGTAGATAGGTTCCTTTGTTTTTAAATCTAAGGGTGGAAATAGATGAGTTGTAATCTTTTTCTAAATGTAGTGCTTACTTACTAAATTCGTTTTATCCACCAAGACCTCCGGGACGAATGCAATTTTATAATCAATTATTTGAGTTAAGGTCACTCGGAGAAATAAAGTAACCTTAGTTCATTGTAGAGGACTACACATACTTTTAGTGTGGGGTGGAGAACATAGAGGGAAAATAATCTATTCGATCTCGAGATTCAAATACATATCAAAGCGATGGAAAAAGGTATTACAGTGTTTGGGATGAAGGTGTTTTAAAGGAAATTTTCTAAGATTGAAGACCACGTGTATAAGGATGATCGCCTAATATAACACAAGGTAGGAAGTAATATATGGAATTACTTAGTATGAGGCGCAAAGGGTTATCTAATTCGGCATATGGAGGTGCACATAAGGAGGTCTTTTCCTACAAGTAGTACACTTGCCAAAAGGTTATGACCGAGGCTCGGGAGAAAGAAGAAAAAGTGTCGAAAAATTAGAAAAGTGTCATTAAAGCTGAAGTAAGATGGTATGTGGAGAGAAATTAATGTAAAAAGTTAGAAAAAATTATAAAAGGGGTACATGCAACTTCATTCTCACCTTGCATATTTGAGTTTTCGAGCTGAGAAGTGTGAATTGAAGAGTGAATGAGTGCGAAGTGTGAGTGCACATGTATAGAATAGTGAACCAGTGGTGAATTTGAGCAATGTCATAACAAAGCTGCTTCGTGGGAAGTTTTAGCATGAGTGGAAGGCGTGTGAAAGAAGGGTTTTAGGAGATAGGGTTTGAAAAGGAAAAGTACAACTAAGGCATGTGAGTTCAAGTTCACAAAGGTTGTAGAAGGTAGAAAACCGCAAGGATAAGTTGTGAGAGGTTGACATGGCACCAAAAAGAGCACCCGTAGCGCCACAAAGTAGTAGAAGGATGATACCATGGGAAGAGAAGAGAGACTGACAATAGTGGGAAAGAAGCGTGACACACTTAAATTAGCAAGGGATCCCCATGAATAACACATCAAGGAACTGGGAGCATTGGTAGCGTGCAAGATGGACTTCATGGAAGGTATGGTTTCAAGATTTTTGGTGTAATCTAGGAAATGAAGCACAAGGTCGAATATAAATATCAAGGAAATGGAGAAAATAAGTGAATATGTCTTAGAAAAGAGAAGAAGGGACTCAGAGAGTGGAATGAAGTGGAGGCTATAATAAACAAGGAGTACCCTGAACTCCTGTAGCTAGTTTGAATATTGATGCACGCTAGTTATTGTTTTATTTTTCTATTCTTTCAAGTATGGAATAACTTGTTTTTGGGGAGATAACTGTGAAACCCCATTATTTAGGATGATGATGTAATTAGTGTGGGGTAATGTTGGGTTGTCTAAATTGATTAAGTATCAAGAGGGTGCACAAAATAGTAAGGCACACAAGTTGGGCGTGTAGATGCGCGTAAGTGTCAGTTGAACTAGGGTGCACCCAGGAAATGAACAATAAGGACTTAGCTGATTTTGCATTTCAGGGGATAAAAATAGGAAAAGGGGTTGGAGTGCAGCCAAAGTAAAGATAAAAGAAAGAAAAATTCATGGCTAAGCAAGAGATATTTTGGGAGAAAAGTGGAGATCAAAGGTCATGCATAGTTTGAGATAATAATAGGATTAAAGTAGAGTTTATTTATAAATTAATCTATTATTAAGATCGATAGGAAATCATGCACTCCTTTATTGATGTACGCATGGCTATTTTGAGAATAAAATATATTTTGAGATGCATGGAAGGTGAAGGGAAATTCGCCACCCTATATGTAGTAGTTGATCTTCATAGTTTTTACACCATGTAAAAAATTGTGTGATGTAATAGAGTTATGTTACCCTAATTTACTATCACACATTGCTATATGGTAGTGATTGTGATGTATTCAACTTCTTTTATTTAATGAATTAATGCAATGGATGATTTTGGTTTGATTCTAGTAATTGATGTATTTGATCATGGTACTTATATGCTGAATTTGAGATTAGTGTTTATATGATCTGTGATGTTTGCTTATTACATGCGTTTATTTATGATGATTGTAATGATCTACATTTGAATGTATGATTTTTAATGGTAAATATGAACATGTGTGCTAACATATTGAAAATATTTCATAAAGGAGGGACCTGGTAGCTCTGTAAACTTCGGTGAGCATTTAGATCTGTTTAGATGAAGTGACAACGTGACTAAACAATTTGGTATAAATAAGTGACTACATCTAGGGAGCATGTAAGGAGTGCCTTGAAAGCCACTCACTCTAATATAGGTGAAAATCCTGAATTGGATGAAGTAACATCCAAATTTTCATATCACTTCTTTTGCACTTGATGAAATCACTTAGTGCCCCCACTCATATTTGAATAAACACATAGAATGGGAAAAAGTGTCATGGGATAACCTAAAACTATATTTATGGTTCTCCAAATTAAGTTGGGGTTAGATATGATATACCTTATTTTGAGAGAACTCGTTTTCTCTATTCAGACCATGGAATGACCTATGACATGCTATGTTATATACCAAATAAGAGGTCATGAAAAAATGACACCTTTTATTTGATCCTTCCTGGATAAGAACTATCATTCTGATGAGTTGTTGGTGGATGGAATTACTGATTAATTTTCCCCAATTAATAGTTTTTGTTAGTTAAGGATGATTTGGATGTATCTGAATATCCAATCATGTTAATAATATAAAAATTCATTACCCACCATTCTATTCAATAATGTAATAAGGTCCCTAATATCCTCAATAAAATCATCTCTATTTATCTTCTTGGGGATGCGTGTAGCAGAATCCTTGGGCTTCTTAAGCCATTGGTTGTTCAGAACTTTGGAAAGTTGAGCACTATGGTGTGTCCAGAAATGATCTTCCTTATTGATCATTATATCTACCTCTTCATCCTCATCGGGGTCTGAAAATTGTGTCAAAGGTCTTAGGAGTTAATGACAAAACTAAAACCCCACTTTCACCCCTAACCCATTTTATTTCAAGACTGAAATTTTCAGCATAAGCCCATACAAGTTCTAGGTATTGAGAAAAATTAGGAAAGGTAGATGAAATTGTAATGGAAATTTCATTTATCTTTTTTATAATTTCACTTCTATCATTGGCATACAACCTTTGAAGAAAATTATCTAAATCTACATTCCCTAAGTTTGTATCAGTGATGAGATCCAAACTAGACACAAGGTGAGAGGTGGTTGTAGTTATGGAAATTTTTTATCTTCATTCAAACAGATGTAAAAGGACAAAAAGTTTCTATTTTGAACACAAAAATCGACAAGAAACAAAAAATATCATGAATGCCCCCAATTTATTCGATACAACCATGATTTGGAAAGATAAAGGAGAAAAAATTCACCATTGTATTAATACTACTATAATTGCCTCTTTTCTAGATGGTATGAGCTAAAGAATATTTCTTGGAGCTCCCACACAATTAAATTACAATAATTAGTGCTTCTCTCTCATCCTAGGGCACTAATTCACTTGATCTTCTCATACAGAGTAGGTAAAGTGAAGTACTTAGTCAATTGTTTTCTTATATTACTTCCCACATGCTTACATTAATGACTAGTATATATCACACTTCATTTAAAATCCATAGTTGTTGATCTAATATCTAATTTCAAACATGAGCATTACACGTGGATAGATTTCCATTTGTATTCTAATGTGGGCTAAATGCGGGACTAACAAAGTAATTAACAATCATGAAAATATGCCAAGCTAGAAATGAAAAGGTCATAAGGATGCTTCATTGTGAGATTCCATTCCACGCTTTCACGTGTTCTACTCATCAAGCATCAGGTTTGGGAACAAATTCTACATCTCTACAATAAATAATGAATGTACATAGCTGCTATGTCTTCCCATTTTGTAAGATCATGCTACATGTTTTCATTTTCTGCATTTTAGGGAAAAAGGCCATGCTTATAACTCACAACTTTGTAAAAAAATCAAAGCTAGGTCTAAGGCTTGCATACCCTCCAATACTTAGAATTTTCACTTAGTTAGGCGCCGAGGTAAATTTACGAGTTTATAGACACGCAACTACAAATCTGCAAAACTACATGGAATGTATTCTCAAAGGAAGGAGGCATTATTTTCCCGATTTATTCACACATTTCAGACCTCTGCTGCATAATCCATGTCACTAGTCCTCATAAATCATTAAATTCAATCAACGAACATGATAAATGTTAAATTTTATCTAGACATAACGTGAACACTAAATCAAGGACACAATAAACTCAATTTAATCTAGGAATTGCGAGAACATTAAACACATAATGAAAATTTAAGGAATGAAATGAAAGGCTAGGAATTACCACCAAACCTTAAAAGGCATACACAAGGAAAACATGATTTATTTAAAGGGGCCAAATTAGGTACCAAAATGTGTTATTATTTCTATGAGTGTCTAAAAAAATTGTAAGAGTAGCATCATTTATTGTAGGAGTGAATGTGATAGTAGGTGGGATAGGATTAATGCTAACTAAAGTTAGAGGCACGCTAGTGGTAGGGACCTATAAATCTTGAGAGATAACAGTAACGGGGTCCAAGGTGAGATATCTTAAATAGTGATGACTTGAAGATCATGTACTGAAGTTGACACATTGGTGTATAATATATTGATATCCCCAAAGAGCTTTAAGCCACGTAATACCTAATACCATGTCACAATGCTTAATTCTATATACTATAAGAAATGGCAGGAAAATAGTAAGAGGTCAAATTTTGATGGGAAGAGTTATACACCCATAGGAAGTATGAGACTTATACTTGATTTGAGATAATGGGAAACAAATAACATATAAGAGGGAGGTGAACATACAATATGTTTGAATGTAGGACTGATCATGACATTATTAATATCTTGATTGTCAATGGATACAACAATGTGAAGGTCAGTAAGATGTGAAAGAAGCATTGACATATACATCAGTAAAAGAAATGGCTAGTGGTAAAGTAGTAATAACACCAATAAGAAAGTACATGATTATTGGTAGTGATAGAGGTGAGAATACATGGTAAGCATTTTTAGAAATTTCTTTCGATGTATCCTTACCATGCTTAGCAAGTGGGAAATTGAATATCTTAATCTTATCATTATCCTATGTAGGTTTGGATATGAGAGGCTTATCCCATTCAATTACATAAGAATAAATTAAGTCTTAGATCACATGTCTCAACTTAAAGTATTGATGGGTGGAGTGTTTATTACAACATTGATGATCATAATATAATTTTTCATCAAATTTTTTTCCTTGAGGACAACTAGAATCCAACTCTAGAGGTGAAGGGAGAGAAAAGGTTACTATTATTCAAAATAGAACCCATGCTATTTCAAAACTTCATTCAAGTCATAGACACATGTAGCTTCAAGAAATACATCTAAAAATGAAGGAACTTAGTGTTTCATAGATATAATAAATTATAGTGTTCCCTATAATTTGTAAAAACCCATGAAAAAAACCTTTCCATGGGGAAATAAGATGTGGAACTGTTGGAGATGAAATATGCACTCTGCTGAAATTGGGTTCAATGATTTTAGTGTAATATTGTTAGAACATGAGTATGTGGGTTACTCATGATATCTCTCTAGATGAAATGGTTTATTCCTTTTACCCCAGCCTTCATTGTAATGTTAGAAACACAAATATTGGGGGTGAATTAGTCTTTCAAAACTTAAATGTCAATTTCCATTCCTTACAACATCATTTATATTATCCATTTAACTTATACATTAAAAATACCTTATTAGGTGTGTATCAATTATCCACAAGTGTGTGAAACAAAAGAGAACACACGCACACAACATATAATGTGGGAAACTCTCAATGGGAAGAAAATCCATTAAAACTTGTTGGTACCCATATTTTTCCCGATAAATCTAGGGACTCTTGTAAAATTCATGTTGTCGATCCTAGAAATGCGTTCCTAGTTTGGGATATTTGTCATTTGGGATTCATAAAATTTTGGTGTGGAAACCCTTATAAGAATTTATGTTATCTCCCATTATTGTATTTTAAGGTGGATCAGGATTATTTTTGTTCTCGAAAACACAATAAAGAATGACAATTATTTTCACCAAGATAACAATGAAGCATTGGGTCTCCGGCAGATGTGATAAAGTTTCTACTTGATACAAGATGCATTTTTGGTCCCGAAGTATGTAATAAGGAATTATATAAATATTGGAGGCCACGTATAGATGTGCACATATTGTTTTGGTGCTTTTACATTATGTAAAGTACAAATTAACCCCTAGGATCGAGTCCCCATGAAAAGGTGTATCAAATAAGTTGTCGGGGAACCAGATAGGAAATGAACAAAGTCTCATGCTTATTTGAGAATTACAATTTTTAAAAGTAACTCCAAGGCCCAATGACTTGGATATGTTGACCAAGAGTGTGGCACATGAATGAATGGAAAAGGAAATGAAGTTTTTATTTTACCAACGAAGTGTGGGGTCAGACACCAAAATTGGGTCACACTCCCCTTGGCCCCACGTCAAATAATCACCTTTAATACACTCACCTAACTATGGCCCCTTTCACCCCACTCGAACATTAATTTAATCAATTAAATTAAATTAATTCATGATCTCATAATATTTATTATTTAAATAGCCTAATTGAGATAATTCTCACACCCCCACCTCACCCCAAACCTATTCTTGGTATGTTGTCATAACTAACTAAGACCTACCTAAACCCTAAAAATCAAAGCCTACATTCCCTCTAACCATATTCCCTCTTGTTAGAAAGGAAGCTTCCACTCTAATCTGCGAGAAAATGAACAGATCCAAGAAATCAAGTGGATCTGCCCAGTTTAGTAAACCTAGGAAATCCCACCCTAACTGACGCCAGGTCAGCCTGTAAACCATCATTAGTTACCATTTATTCCCCAAAACAACCTTATTTTGAGGTTGACACATTTCTGAGAGCAAGGGACAAAACCAGAGCTGCATGCAAGTAGAACTAGTATTCACACATGCATCAGAGCATCCACAACCAACATCAGAAGTGATCACAGAGCCATTTCCATTCACGAGAGCATCCTAGGAAGTGCCATCACCACACCAAGCTCCATCCATCTGATCAAATTCCATTTCCATCCAGCCATCAAGCTCATACAATAGTAAGTATTTTGTTAACCAACATTCATCTACTTTCATTTTAGTAGGCTTTACCTTTGTTATTAGTTTCTACTTGCATTCCCATTCTCCCATCTTCCACCTTCATGAAAACTTGATCATTCCTTCACCCACACCATTAAACTTCCCATACCTAACTTTTAAAGATCTCTGAGTACATCCAAGATCTCCATAGACCTTGTCATTTCCCTCTCCATTTCCATTTAGCCTCATATCCGTCCTTCAACTAACTTTAATAGGTATTCCTCCTAGCCTATTTACCCTTATCTATTTCATCAATATTTAAAGAAACACTTTAAGAATCAATTGAAACATGGGTCATCTTGGAAAATTCTTCCAAAACTTGTTAACAAAGTAAGAAATATAATTAATGCACTATTTGTACATGATATAAATTCACAAAAGTGTGCCGCTTAACGAGGGGTGAATTGTGTGATGGAAATACGTGGATGATATGAATTGAAAATATTACAATGGTTAAAAAGAGAAAAAATGTGGGAATTACAAAAATTTCCCATGAACGCAATATTTGGCATTAATGAATGAATCCATGAGTAGTTAATATGATAACATGGTATAAATATGCGTTATGTACCTAAAGGTTTGAAGCTCTAAAAGGTACTCACCCAAAATAGGAATAAAGTTGAAGTGAGATGCGTGTTTAACATTATGGATTGAAGTGTGGTATTATTCATTCATATCCCAAACGACAATTATAGATTTGCTGAGACAGGGAAGTTAATTAGTTCCCCTTTTTTTTGTGATCTTCAAGGAACAATTTGAAAGGGATGGCTTTTAGTGAAAATGGGATTTGTTAAAATTGTGTTGAAACCATGAGGCTTCGTGTGCATTCCACAAAGACAACTTCCTATCTTATTCCCCCTGGAAAAAATTACAAATTATGACCTTGCTAACACCGAATTAAATGAATTTAGGAAGAGATTGTATTCCCTGAAATAAGTAACACCATGTGCCTTAGGGATAATAGTTATATTTATCTTGTCACTTCTTTCCCTCCCACTACGCCATGCCCAGAGATTGTATAGGTGTGTACTCAACACTATAACCCTAAAACTAGAGAGGTTCAGGATGAGAAGGGGGACTTATTCCTATCTTTCTAGGAGAAGGAATTTGATAGAGTGTTGTGTTTTCCTCCTACACGAGAAGAAGTTTCTATTACAAAAGTTTCAACACAGGGCGTATTGGAACTCACATGTGAATAAATGGACAAAGTTTATGAATATTCACTAGTTGGCTAATCCTCAACTTCCGTTCTATCACAACCACTTTCTAAACACCATAATTACGAGAAATTTTTTAATTTCCCTAATTAAACATATTCCTTCAATGATTTAAATTTACAAACTAAAATTTAAATCCAACATCCAATAATTACAATTCTTTAGATAAAAATCAATTTAGCATGTACATATTCATGTGTCAACTAGATCATACTTGATCCCCCATAAAGTACTCTTTCGAGTTAGTATATAAAGTATACTTGTTAGTTTCCTTTTCGAAATTGACTTTACAAGTGTTTTTTCAAAGTTTATACTTGGGTTTCTGTCAATTGAATACCATCTAGTATCTCACACTTTAGTTAGAACTAGGTGAACCTAACAATGTATTGATATACACTACTACGGCCAAAGTTTATGAGTCATGCATTTCATGCTCTGTTTCTAGACTGCACATTATCCAAGAAACATGTCCCATCACCATGCCACTTGGTTTTGTTATCATAATTGAATAATTATTTACGTTATTCAAATTCAAGTCACGCACATGATACAAAACTTGTTCATCTAGTAAGATGAGCATGACTATGCCAACTTAGGTTGCCTATGGGAGAGAAAGAGCTCATGTAATGAATTACATCATCACGTGATTAATTTCTTCCCCATAGCCAACATAAGTTGGTATAAAGGAACTAGATTGAATGGATAGAAAACCTCTACATCATAACATAACTCAGTTCCATGTTGATTACGACATGCATAATAAATGGAGCTCGAGGGACAACTTAGGATAATATTGTATAACAGTTTTCAATGAATGACTTGGGTCATTCAATGAACACCACACTACAAAATTCCATCCAAAGTTTTACTATCGAGTACCTTTATTAGGTTTGTCATAATTATTCACCTCCTTGAATTAGTTTTACGATGGGTTTAAAGTTCCTTTCGCAGCGATATTCCATCGCATTAATTATTCACTCCTAAGGTCCATAACTTATTTTTGATTAATTAATCTTAATCAATCTCCATAAGTTTGTTTATGCACATTCATTAAGAATTTAAGATAATTAGGGCATCAATCAGTATTAATTATGCAGGTCTCTATCTTATTTAAATTACAACATTGTCGTTGTGATTGCTTAGGTACATAACTATTAAACTCATCAACTACGTATATTACATTCAATCATATCCATAGTGATTGTATAATAACTGATCATTAATCATTATGATCATGCCATATTCCAATCATACAATCAGAAAATAAAAACCACAATTATTTATATTAGTTGGTTGATTCTTATATCCGTATTATAGCTTTAGTTTATTTCATAATATTAAAGCTAACACACTAAGGATATTATTCTCACATAGTCATTACTCAATTTAATAATAGTAATTATCATGAATCAGGTCAATTAGTTCAATATCAATCACATTTTAACAGATTCACATATGTGAATAAATGTCATAAATAACCATGAGAAGTATTACAAAAGTATTCAAAACTTGAATATAAAATTTTATTTTTCTTTCCAAAAATTGATACAACAGCTCAGAGGCCATAATGCATTTAAAAAAATTATTCAACGAAGCATAAGATTTCTTCTACAACAGTTAAGTAAAGAATACATATTTTAATCATAACAATAAGAATTCAACATAGCCATAATAAATCATCTACCAGATAAGATATAAAATTTACCATCTGTAAAAATTTTAGGCAACCATTAGTTCAAAAGAACTGGCATGAAAAATTCTACCATCTTATCTTTACAATTTATAGCACTAAAATATTTTAATGAATCATAATTCAGATTAAACACGTAGTCTAAAATCATATAAGATAAAAACCTATCATTTTTATTTTCCTTTCTTTCATAATCCATAAAGAAACAATTTATTTTCCAACTCAAATCAATAAGATAATAATTCAGATTACTAAGAGATAACAATTATCTTTAACAATTTACAAAACATCCACTATGTCTTTTATACCCAATAAGGTTATATAAAAACATTAAACAAGTATTAACTATAAACTAAAACATCCATACTTGTTTAAGTCATCATCATATATTAATAATATGAGTAAAGAGATAAACATACAAACCACACAATCCACATTCCGAGTTCATATATTTGATTGTAAAGGAAAGAGTATAATAATACTCAAGTCATGTCTTAATAATAATATTATTAAGAGTCTATTTCGATAAGATAATAATTAAATTATTCAAACTTAATAAATTAATATCATCATCCATATTCTTAATTGAAATAATAATAATCACTTATAAAAATACATTATTCCTTCATAAGAAATAATAGTTTAAGCATTTTTAAATAATATTAATTCATTAAATTGTGTACTTAATATTTAGTTGATTACCTTAAATTAATTGAATAAACCTTAATCTATCCAAAATACAATAAGTATTCAAACCATACAAGCTAATTAAGTGCATTACAACTTGCATTGAAGTGATTCATCCAAGCCTAAGTATTGACTAGAGGCTTACTCCTATGAACTAAGTCCATAACTTATCTATACACCATAGCCATCACAACACCGGTTCAAACAAACCATTATAACCAAGGATAATAAACATTCAATATAGAATGAACTATATTCCAAACATATGATGCATTAACCAATGAGTGGTCTGAAATTTTATATAGTAGAGCTTATGGAATGGTCAAACCATCCTTAGAAATTTAGAACTCAACCCTTCACCATACTTTGAATAGTAAACAATACACAGTTTGCATCTACCATGGAATGACATAAGGAATAAATTAAACTAACCATGGAATTGTCAAAAGACCCCAATGCCCAAAAAACTGATCAACAAGTCATTGCACAATATATAAGATTATGTCCAAACCCAATAACAATAGGAAACTAAGTCACATTTTAGTTATAATGTAAACATTAATAACCCATATTCCATTGTATAACCTATATCTCGATCAATAGTGCCATTAAAATGATAAGCCCCATGTATACGAGATAAACTTGATATTAAATCCACATAGTCAATTTAAATAGTGTGTACATAGGGATGATAACACCCAAACAACACAAGTAAACAAAATACAAACAAGTAGATTACCAACCCTGGAAATATTTCTCAAAAAATGAACAAAAACCACACAACGATAGGCTATAGGTTATTGAGCTTGATCTTGAAAGTAAACACCTCACATTTGTTGCATATAACCCACACTAGGATTCAAACACAACCCGATAAAAATGGGTGAACAAAAGGCCAACTAAAACAAAGCCAAGTTTTTATAAAACACCCATAATAAACTATAAGCATATATTCGCACTGACAATACCGCTAATCAAGTTTACAAAAAATAACATGGCCAAAAATATCCATGATCAGTATATAATTAATCATACACAAACTAATACACACACACATTTTTATAAACACACACACATAAACAAATCCAAACATTACCTGGTGTATATTCAGCCATAGTTATAAAAAAAGATAAAAACATACCCATGAAAGAGAAAATGATAATACATAAGAGAAACTGATTTTTTTCCATTTCCATTAAAATATCTTAATTCTATAAATGATAAAGATGAGAAAGATATAATTTAATGTGTTTGTAGAAGGTTGAATCTACTTCCTAAATTTCCTTAGAAATCCTCTAAAGCATTCACACAAAACCGCAGACAAATGAAGAACTTCAAATCAACATTAGAACCTAATAAAATCCATAATATTGACTATATATCTCCTCCAAAAATAATTGTATTTAATATTTTACATGCAGAGTCTAACATGAATCCCCAAAAATAGCCTTGACATTCTTGCATGCAGAGCTCATATGGTGAGAAAAAGAGATAAACTGAAAAATGTAAACCAAATAAACAATTAGCTAGGCGGTGAATTCCTCGAGAAGCTTCCCGCTTCTCCTAAGGCTAAGAGCCTCATAAATTTTCATTAAATGAAATGACACACAATCCTTCCAAATTCCCTCTAACTTCTAGCTTAACCAACTTCTACCATATTTAGCATGTCTATAAAACTACCCTAAAATCACATCCCTTCATTTTGGGTAGTTAAATCCATCAATAGTTTGGGATCTTCCCAATGTTAAAACCCTAACTCCCACTTTCCATCAGAAAAAATGATGTGCACTTACCAATCTAACCAAACAATAGCTCGGGTGGCAAAACATCAAACAACTTGGTTCGAGCTCGAGTGGGGCTTAGTTGAGTTAGATGACCCAAATCCCGATTCATTGCATTTCCATTTAATATGGCTTGATCATTATAAGGTCATTTAATCATAGGAAAAAACAATATTAATATCATTAATATATATATATATACACACACACACACACATATATATATGTGTGTGTGTGTGTGTGTGTATATATATATCTATGTGTGTGTGTGTGCATATATCTATACACACACACACACACACACACATATATCCATATATTTATTTGTCACTAGGACATATTTATTAATCGTTATGAACTAGTCGACATTATTATAAATGCCTTATAAAGGCTTTCAAAATAACATTTTAAATATAAGCCCGACGACTATACCTTTGTTCACTAACAAGGATCATCGAAAATTTATCTACCATACAAGGATTGTAAGATTTACTAATTGCACACAATTGTAAAAATGTAAATTAGTACATATGTAAAAGATCAACTCGAGAAGCAACCTTACACAACAAATCAAGCCATCACTACAATCTTATAGATAATGAAACTAGCATGATCAAATAATAACATACTATCTATACATTCATCCAATCAAGTCAAGCATGATAATCACACACAAAAATTCACCTACAACTGGAAAAATGTCTATTAATCTAGGATAGGCTTAACATAGTATGACATGTTCCCAAAATGACAAATAAGTTGAATAGAATTGAATTCATTAAGGAAGTTAGAGATGTGCTTACATTTTTGATCTGATTGATAGGTATGAAATCCACTACTCTTTTCATGAGTGGATGTTTCAATTCATTGAGGTAATACTCACTAAAGAAAACCTCTCCCTTGGGCCAAGATAATAAGTATCTGAATTCATTAACAAATGATGGGGGTTGCTGAAATTGTGAGAGGAGAAAAAGATGACATGGTGGAGTTCTTTATGACTTATTATTTGGTTTATAACATTAATTTCCACAGAAATTTCCCAGGCTTGATGATGGATGGTGATCTTAGTAGTGCCAAGGTATATGATGTTTTCTATCAATTAAAATTGGAGAATTATGAAATAGAGTACATAAATGTTGTTAATCTCTTCTTTGTGCCCACAATTTATTTATACCACCATGATTGGGGAACCAAAATATTTTCATAGGATGCAAAGAGAGAGTTATTGTTAGTATGGGTGTTATTTTATCAAATTCCAAACATTTTATTATATCAAAGTGTTGATGAGAAAATTTGTTGCATGGAAAAACTTGTGGATTTCTTACCAACGCTCTAGAAATCTAAGTCCCTCTACTTAACCAGTGCAGCTACCGTATATGCATGCATGTGAAAAGGTGGATTTCTGTGGTGACCTTTCGACTGGGGATCTAACAGGGACACTCCATTGACCCTATGGCAAAGCTTGCAAATACCTGCAAGAGAGGACCTTGTCTGAAAGTGGGAAAGGAAGTGAGAAAATACGTAGGAGAACTAATGTTGCAGGTAGAAAATTAGATTCTGTATGCACTAGTTAGAAAATTCAACACATGCATTCATGAGAAGAAACAACCCTGTAAATAGAAAAAATACCAAATAGAATTTATTGACCACAAAGTATCAAGAAACCCCTTAGTCAAAGAAAGCTAGAAACTCCTTCTTCTTGTATTGATTTCTCAAACCAAAGTTGTACATAGTGGAGAAATAGAGGAAATTTGAGAATGAGGGGAATGGAAGAATTTGGCTATATCCTTTGTTCTCTCAATACACTCTTGACTTTACAAAATCAATCACCAACCCTTTGAAATGGGAATGGCATTAAAATTTATAGAGTTAGAGGTGACTTATCATCTACCCTCCAATGACTTTTCGAATACCTTAATATGACTTAAGTTTGTTCGTATTCCACTTTAAATATTTAAGTCCCTTTTATAATAGAAAGGTGACTTAAAGTTAGATAATATTTCTAAAGTAACTTAAGTCATATTAAAAAGTGCAAACCCCAACATGAAATTAGAATATTGGAAAGTGAGAGAAAGTTGGGGGAAGAGGAGAGAGAAAGAGATGGAGAAGAAGAAGAGGAGATGTCATTCCCGATGAATTCCATTGATCCTTGTTGATGGAAATATTTGATGTGACAAAGTTTTGAATGTCCCATTGTGCCAAAATTTATCTTTGAGTGTGACTTACTATTTTTAGTGAGTGCCCAGATGGGAGATTTACTATTTTTAGTAAGAGGTGATCCTTGCTTCTTCTTGATCATCTTGATGTGATGAAAATATTCATTTAATCCTACGCACATTGCCTTTGCTTCAACCACTTCTTGGGGTGACTTACTATTTTTAGTAAACACCCATATAGGGAACTTACTATTTTTAGTAAGTTATCATTTCCACTATTTTCTTCTTTGAACACTCTTTCGGGCTCTCTTGTAATCTTGAATGCATGTTGCATTTATCTCGTGTGCTTTTGATGATGACTTTCCAAACATAGCAAGTTTGTATAGGAAAACTTACTATTTTTAGAAAGGGTGTTTCCAGTTCCTAATTTGTGACAGAACATACTTTTTGGACTCTTCTTATCATTCCAATCACACCCTCCAAATTTCACCTAGTTTTTCCAACTAGAAAGCATGGAAATAAATTTTGAAATTTTGACCTGGCAATGGCTTCGGGCACGAAGCTACCATGGCAGCCATTAATGGAGCTCAAAATTTACAGGTATGGTTTTTTTCTCCATTTTAAATGAAAACAAATCCATTGTGATAGGTTTTTCATTTGGATCTTGTGTGTAAGTTTTTAGCTCGTTTCCATTGCTGGAATGATGGGAAATCCAACGAATGTGAGCCGATGCACGAAGAGAGGGTTTTGTTGGAGAAAATGATTATAGGCGCCATTTAACCTCTTGTTTTTGCATCTTGATCACCTTGAAAAATTAGTAAATATGTAAAAGATGCAATCATGATCCGACTTGTATCTTGTGAGATATGAAGATTTTTCGATCAAGTGACTTCATGGTTATCTTACAAAAACCTTCATTTTCTCCCCATTCTTCATCATTTCACTCCATTTTTCTCTAATACCTGCATATTTATGTGTATTCATGGTGTGGAGAGTTTATGTGGCCATGGAAAATCTGGTTTGGAGCAACAATGGTGGATTGGGTGTCTAGACAATCATGTAGGGAGCCATGACAAGATATGAAGGCATGGAGGAGAAATGAGAGGAAGAAAACATTTAAGTGCTGGATTTAAACTTTCAAAACATGCACATGGAGGGGATGGGAAATTTTTATGTCCCTGATGTCCCTGACCTTAGGGATGTTAGGGACATCAATTTCCATGGTGGTTAAGGCGATGCCATGTGTCCTCAATCCGACGACAGGGGATTTGCTTGAAAAATGCACTTGGGGGTTGAAAGTTGGTCACGTGGGTGTCCAAATGATTCCCCATAGGGGATGGGAATATTTTTCCATGTATTATGTCCCCAACCTTATTTACATAAGGAACATCAGTTTCACGGTGGTCTTGGAGGTGACACATGGCGCCCGATCCAACGACGAGGGTATGAAAGCTCTAAGAATGCACCTAGGGGTGAAACTCGGTCACGTAGGTGTCCAAATGACTCCCCATAGGGGTTGAGAAAATTTTTCAAGGTATTATGTCCCCCAAGTTAGGTGAATAAGTGACATAAAATTCCATAGTGGTCCTGGAGCTGACACGTGGTGCGCTATCTCGACGACAGGGAATGCATGCTCCAAATAAGCACCTGGGGGCTAAACTATCAAGTCCGGAGGTCATATGAGGGTCCCAAAGGTCACATAGGGGCTGGGTGGATTTTCTAAGGGCTGTTTTACCTAACCTCAGGGATGTTGGAGACATGAAATCCCACCAGGCTCCTGGTGCTGACACGTGTCCTCTTGGAAAATTGACTAAGTCTTGAACTGCCTTTGAGAGGGTAACTTGGAACGAAGATAAATTGAGCTCCTGGTGGAATGTATTGGTGAAATTTTATATGATCCTAACTGGAAATGTAATTTTTAATCCAATTATGGGGTTCTTGTGTCTTGATTCGACCATATGATCCCTAAAAAATTGGATTTTTGATATGGGACTCCTCTTGTGCTTGAGAAAAACTACCTGCCAATCATATGCGCCAAGGTGTTGTGAAAAATATTACTTCAACATAATTTAGGTCTTGGAATAATATTTCAGAAGATGTTTTTTTGTACTTCTAACTCCATTTGGAGCTCCCAGAATCTTCTTCTGAAGCCTAGTAGCTATTTTAGGCATGTGTACCGCTTTAGGTATATAAACCATGTTTTCACTCAGACTTCTCCAAGTCTTTCAAAACTTCCCTAAACCTTCCAAAATCATTTCCATGATGTTTTAAGGTCTTCAATTCACCTCCATGTTGAATTTTACCCTTTTTTTCCACTCCAGGGTGGTTGGTCTAGTCTTGGGAAGGCCAGTGATAGCCCTTCCCAATACTACCAAAAGATAACATCTTTTTAGAATTCCTAAAATCACCTAGGGGGAATGGATAGAATTTCCTAAATCACCTAGGGGATAAATTTTACATCAAATAGGGGGTGACCAGACTGATAGATTTGACTTGGGGTGCTTGGGAATGATAAAACATGAAAAATTTGGCACAGGGGTATAGTTTTCGTGCTCGAAATTATCAATTTCCCTGTTGTAAATTTACAGGACAACAACTAGATCTATCTTGGGGACATGACATGGATTGAGTGTAGTGAAGACATGACATGGGAATCCAGAATCTCATTTTTATACCATATAATTCATTGACTAGTGTCTTATCCGTTAGGCCCTGTGGATTCATGTACAACCTACAACTAGAGAGAGAGAGAGAGAGAGAAAACACACACACACACTAAAAGGATGGAAAAGAAACACACAACACACAAAAGGAAGGGAAAAAAACACAACAAAAAGGGAAACACACCTAACAATCACCTATGGTACAAGGTGGGAATAACCCAATTTCATTTGAAGAACTTTTCTTTCCTCAAGAGTTATCCCCGATTGGGCAACATAGAGTGATGATGTTTGAAGAAGCCATTGATGGGTTACGAGAAAGTGGCCTCCCTCCTCACTGCTTATGAAAGGTAGGTTCTTTTACAATTATCTGTGTACTTGGTAGGAGTGATTCCATGTGAACTTCTTGATGCTCAAGTCCTTTCTTATAAATTCCATTGCCTTCATGTTATTTGAAGTTGGTTTCATAGTGTCAGTTTACTTTCATGTTTATCCACATAGTTGATTCTCCATCGAACATCTCATCACTGCCCCAAAGCTGATTTTTGTTCCAATTCCTTAGATATTCTGAGTTACTTTCTTTCTTGGGTCTATGCTCATTGACATCTCCTCCATGAGAAACATTAGATTCCTCCCTTATCCCTACTCCACTTTGAAATGTTTGAGTACTGATGGAAAGGTTGGACGTGACCTCATACTTGTCTTGTATGTCCATGACACTAGTGAAGAGATCAAGAATCAGCTCGGTGTCTTCCACAACTTCTACTGCATCCAAGATTTCTTGCACAGAGTTATGCTTCATTGTTTCCTACATCTCATCTTGATATGCCTTTGAAGAATCTTTATTTTTCAGCTCAAGGAAACTATCTAGAGGGATTACCTCATCATCTCAAGAATTTCTGCACTCTACCGATCCTTCATCAAAAAGAGCTTCATCTTTAGAGGTCTCAAAAATCCTTTCTTCAATTTCTTTGTCATGAAAGAGTCTTCATCTTCAAATGGGAAATAAAATATCTCCATTTCAGTATTGCATCCATCAATCATTAGCTCAAGAGCGGCATCATATGTTTCATCTTGCCTTATCTCAATATGGCCAACCTTCACATTAGTTAAGGCTTCCAAATCAGCTTCATGCTTGTCTTGCAAATTTTTGGCTTGCATCAGGAGCTCGAGACTGAGCTCGGGATCTTCAGTTTCTTCTGTAACTCTAAGCATTTCCTATACAAACATTTATTTCAAACCTTTCATGGGCTCATCACAAGATGATTTTTTCTCTCCATAGATGACTTGACTGAGATCATCTTCATCCCTAAATGGGAATGAGAATAACTCCTCATCTTGGAAAAGAATATAATCTAATTTTTCTTCTTGAAAATAATCGAGAACCATCTCCTCTTCCCCATGATCTGCATCATCTAGCAATTCAGGGCTGCCCTCTTGTAACTCGAATCTCCTCAATGCTTCTTCAAAATTCAAACCTATTTGGGAAGGCATGTCTGTGCCTATCAAGATGGGGATATCCTCTTCTTCCTCGGTTACCAAAAAGTGATTCATCTTCCCGCTACCCCGATACAAGATGTTAGCTTCTGGCTTCGGAATTTCATACCATGTACCTCATCTTATTCTTGGGAAGTAATTTCTCCATGTCTCCCTTCACTGGTATGGTTGCAAAATACTAATTCATCTGAAGTTTCCCTCCTAACTCTTGGCAGAAATTTCTACTTAGCAACATTCCAAATGAGGCTGGGATGTCTACTACCAAAATCTTCACCGAAACATTCTTGTCTGGAAATATGACGAGAGCCACTTATGCATCTTTGACCTTCCCTACAAGTAAGACCTTTTTATTCCAAAGAGTAACAAGAGCCACTAGGTGGAGTCATTGCAAGTTTAAGAGTCTTGGCAAGCTTCAAAGGCATCATGTTATCCGAGGCACCAACATCTATTATGCTATTATTCAAGTACATATTCTCTAAAAAGAAGGGATACGTAGAAATGTTCAACTTTATCAGTCTTTGATGCACTCAAAGAAAGCATGTTTTGTGAGGGAGGTGTAGGTGAGTTTGGTAGAATGCCTTTGGAACTATTGGGTCTTAGAATACCACTCATGATATATCAGAAGAACCTCTCAAATTACAAATATTTAATTTCAGTAATTTGCACTTTGGCCTTATTTGCATATTCTATGAAGTCAAAGGCAGTAGATGCGAGATAAGGGGGTGAAGGGACTGATTTTGGAGTCTGGATAGGCTTAGGAGAAGGATTTGATGTTTGAGGAATGGATGGTATTTTGAAAGGCACACTAGGAGATTTCAAGGAATTAGATTTTGTAGGAGCAGATTTAGATTTAGACTTGGAAGAGACATCAGAAGACTTACTTGGGATTGCGGGCATCTTCTTACTTGTTACAGGGTCAAGCTCCAACAATGTAGAATTCATGGAAGATGGAAGTGGGGATCCTCGACTAATTATTTTATTTTACGGAGTCGCCACAAGAGGATCATCAACCTTGTTTTCTTTTATAGCAGTGGAGGGAGATGATCTTTTCTTGGACTGAGAATGAGTGAATACCACACATGAGAAACTGGGTGCATCCTCTTCATCTTCTTCATCACATCCAAAATACTCATAGAATATGATTTGTGTATTGTTCTCAAACTCGTCATTTTCTAGGAAATCACCACCTTCACTTTCTTGTTCAAGCTCTTCTTCATCTTCTTGAAATCTGCAATTTATGTTCATGGGTGGGGCCTCCAAGGTGAGCCTTTGGGGTGCTCATGCAATCTAATTTTTGTTGCTTCTTTGGGAAGAACACGTTCAAATATTTCCATCTTCAAATATGTTATCTCATTCACCAAATTTTGCAATGATGGATTGGTTCTATCATTTTCAGGACATTAGGCCTTGCCCTTTGATGGATTCTTGATCTTTCTAGAGAGGATGATATCATCATATAATTCAATGGCCCTCCTTTATGCTTCTACAATGTTCCTTGGTTGAAATATTCATAGGAGAAATCCTACCTCCAGTGATTTAGCATTTATGAAGAATCTTTTGATATTGTTTTGAGAGGGAGAATCTTCTTCCGGTATCCTGCAAAGTAACTATTCAAAATGAGCCATGAAGTCTCTCATCGTTTCACTTTCTCCTTTCCTCATTTGAGCCAACTGCACCAAGAGGTCTTGACAATATTTAGTTGATTTAAATATTTCCTCGAAGGCAGCCTTGATGTCATCCCAACTAGTGATGGATCGGGAGGTAGGAGGTAGAACCATTATGCTAATTTTTCTTGGAGGGACTCCATGAATAATCTTACAACAACATCTTCATGTTGGACACCAAGAATTCCGCATGATGTCGTGAAAGCAACAATGTGTTCTTTAGGATGTTGTGTGTTTTCTCCTTTGAAATTTGGAAAGTTTTTGTGGGAACCCGTTGGTAGATCATGAAGAGGAGGTTCAAGAGAAAGAAGGCATGTATTCCTTCCCCATAGAACAATGGGTCAAGGTATTTCTTCTTCATCTTCCATTTTTGTTTTTGCTTCTGCTTCAGTCCTTGCTTCTATAAATTCTTCTTCTTCTCGGGAGCTCAAAGCTCAATGGTGGTTGAAAAATGGGAGAATTTGAAGGGGGAGTATTAACAAGAGTTTGGATAGGATTTCCAGGTGAACTAATCAAAGTGCTAGATGGAGAGGAGGCTTGAGAGAAGAAGTATGGATTATCTCTAATTCGTTCTTGCTGATTTTTAAAATCTTCAAAATTTGAATCAACAACACCTCTCGACTTACTCAACATGGTGTATTTTCTTCTAGCCACTTTTGAAAATTTTTATAGTTGGAATAAGAAAGGGCATTGTGGAATGTGAAAATTCATTTGTAGAAATCAATAGTGTATCTTTCAGCAACAGACTTTCATGAACTCCTTTTTTAATTTTTTCAATATATTTTTGTTTTTTAGACCTTTCAGTTGTATATTGGGTGCAAATGTTGCTAAATCTACCCCACGGTGGGTGCCAAAAATTGTTGGTAAGAAAAATTTTCATGTGGAAAAACATGTGGATTTCTTGCCAATGCTCTGGGAATCTAAGTCCCTCTACTTAACTGGTACAACTTGCGTATATGCATGTGCATGAAAAGATGGATTTATGTCATGGCCTTTTGATCGGGGATCCAAAAAGGACACCCTACCGAACCTATGAAAATCTTGCGAGATACTGCAAAAGAGGACCTTGTCTCAAAGTGGGAAAGGGGGTGAAAAAGAGGTAGGAGAACTAATGATATAGGTAGAAAATTAGATTCATGCACGCACTAGTTACAAACTTCAACACATGCATTCATGAGAAGAAACAACCCTGCAAATAGTAACAAGACCAAATAGAATTTATTGACCACAAAGTATCAAGAAACCCCTTAGTTAAAGAAAGCTAGAAACTCCTTATATTGATTGCTCAAACCAAAGTTGTACATAGTGGAGAAATAGAGGAAATTTGAGAATGAGGGGAATGGAAGAATTTGGCTATCTCCTTTGTTCTCTCAATACACTCTTGAGTTTACAAAATCAATCACCAACCCTTTGAAATGGGAATGGCATTACAATTTATAGAGTGAGAGGTGACTTATCATCTACCCCCCAATGGCTTTTCGAATACCTTAATATGACTTAAGTCTGTTCGTATTCCACTTTAAATATTTAAGTCCCTTTTATAATAGCAAGGTGACTTAAAGTTACATTATATTTCTAAAGTCACTTAAGTCATATTAAAAAGTGCAAACCCCAACGTGAAATTAGAATATTGGAAAGTGAGAGAAAGTTGGGGGGAAGAGGAGAGAGAAAGAGAGGGAGAAGAAGAAGAGGAGATGTCATTCCCGATGAATTGCATTGATCCTTGTTGATGGAAATATCTGATGCGACGAAGTTCTGAATGTCCCATTGTGCCAAAATTTCTCTTTGAGTGTGGCTTACTATTTTTAGTGAATGCCCAGATGGGAGATTTACTATTTTTAGTAAGAGGTGATCCTTGCTTCTTCTTGATCATCTTGATGTGATGAAAATATTCATTCAATCCTACGCACATTGCCTTTGCTTCGACCACTTCTTGGGGTGACTTACTATTTTTGGTAAACACCCATATAGGGAACTTACTATTTTTAGTAAGTGGTCATTTCCACTATTTTCTACTCTGAACACTCATTCAGGCTCTCTCGTAATCTTCAATGCATGTTGCCTTTGTCTCAGCTACTTTTGATGATGACTTTCCAAACATAGCAAGTTTGTATAGGAAAACTTACTATTTTTAGAAAGGGTGTTTCCAGTGCCTGATTTGTGATGGAACATACTTTTTTGGACTCTTCTTTTTGTTATGATCACACCCTCTAAATTTCACATATTTTTGGTAACTAGAAAGCCTAGAAATAAATTTTGAAATTTTGACCTGGCAGTGGCTTTGGGCATGGAGCTGCCATGGTGGCCATTAATGGAGGTGGAAATTTGTAGGTATGGTTTTTGTATCCATTTTCAATGGAAACAACTCCAATGTGATAGGTTTTTCATTTATAGCTCATGCGCAAGTTTTTAGTGCATTTCCATTGCGAAATGATGGGAAGTCCAATGAATGTGAGTCGGTGCACGAAGAGAGGGTTTTTGTAGGAGAAAATGATTCTGGGTGCCATTTCAAATCTTGTTTGTTACATGTTGATCATATTGAAAAATGAGGAAATCTACAAAAGACAACATCATGATCTGACTTGTATCTTGTGAGATATGAATATTTTTCGATCGAGTGACTTCATGGTTATCTGGCAAAAACCTTCATTTTCTTCCTGTTCTTTGTCATCTTGTTCCATTTTTATCTAATACCTGAATATTTATATGCATTATTGGTGTGGAGACTTTATGTGGCCATGTCTCGAGCTGGTTCGAAGAAACAATGGTGGACTAGGTGTCTACACAATCATGCAAGGAGCCATGGCAAGGTATGAAGCCTGTGAAGGAGAAATGAGAGGAAGAAAATGGCTAAGTCTTTGGATTTAAACTTTCAAAAAATGCACATGGAAGGGATGGGAGAATTTTTATGTCCTTGATGTCCCCAACCTTAGGGACATGAGGGACATCAATTTCCATGGTGGTCAAGGTGATACCATGTGTCCTCGATCCGACGACCGGGGATTTGCTTGAAAAATGCACCTGGAGGATGAAAGTCGGCCACGTGGGTGTCCAAATGACTCCCCATAGGGGATGGGTGCATTTTTACATTTCAGATGTCCTTCACCTTAGGTAAATAACAAACTTTAGTTTCCACGGTGGTCTATAAGTGACATGTGGCCCCGATCCAATGACAGGGAATGAATGCTCCAAAAATGCACCTAAGGGCTGAAACTCGATCACACAGTGTCTAAATGACTCCCATAGGGATGGACACATTTTTCAAGGTTTTATGTTCACCACCTCAGGTGCGTAAGGGACATAAAATTTCATAGTGATCCTGGAGCTGACACGTGGCACCCTATCCAACAATAGGTAATGCATGCTCCAAATAAGCACGTCGGGGATGAACTGTCAAGTTTGGAGGTCATATGAGGGTCACGAGAGGTCACATGGGGACTGGGAGAATTTTCCAATAGTTGATGTACCTGACCTTAGGGATGTTGGGGACATGAAATGCCACTAAGCTCCTGGTGCTGACACGTGTCCTCTCAGAAAAATGACTAAGTCCTGAACAACCTTTGAGAGGGTAACTTGGAATGAAGATAAATTGAGTTCTAGGTGGAATTTATTGGTGAAATTTTATATTATCCTGATTGGAAATTTAATTTTGAATCTAATGATGGGGTCTCACATCTTAATTCGACCATATGATCCCTAAAAAATTGAAGTTTTGATATGGGACTCCACTTGTTCCTGAGAAAAACTTCCTGCCAATCATATGTGACAAGGTGTTGTGAAAAATATTATTTAACCATCATGTATTTCTTGGAATCCTCTTTCTGATGATGTTTTTTTACTTCTAACTCCATCTAGAGCTCTCGGAATCTTCTTCTGAAGCCCAATAGTTGTTTTAGGCCTGTGTACTACCTAGGCTTATGAACCTTGTTTTCACTCAGACTGCTCCAAGTCTTTCAAAACTTCCCTAAACCTTCCAAAATCATTTCCATGATGTTTTAAGGTCTTCATTTCATCTCCATGTTGAATTTTGCCCTTTTTTTCCTCTTTATGGTGGTTGGTCCATTCCTGGGAAGGCCAATGATAGCCCTTCCCAATACTACTAAAAGATAGCATCTTTCTAGAATTCCTAAAATCACCTAGGGGGAATGGATAGACTTTCCTAAATCACCTAGGGGATAAATTTTACATCAAATAGGGGTGACCAAACTGATAGATTTGACTTGGGGTGCCTGGGAATGATAAAACATGAAAATTTCAGCACAGGGGTATAGTTTTTATGCTCGAAATTGTCAATTTCCCTATTGCACATTTTCACGACAACACAAAGTTAGTGGTTTTGATGTGAGTGCCTATATGTTTCCAAGGTGTGTGGATGACAAGTGGGTTCTCATGGAATTAATCAAAAATTATTACCAATACACTAGATCATTTCTAGTAAACATCTCACATCCCTTGTTAATTTTCCCATCATTATTAGAAATTATGCTTTCCCAAATATCCAAAAGGAAAAAAATTTGGAGGAAATATTTGGTAGATGTATGTTGGATAGATTTAAGGCTAGGAAAAATATGATATAAAACAGATTATACATAGTATTGCACCCACTCAGATGGATCATGAGCCTTGTTATGAAGATTTTTGGATGAATTTTGAAGATGAGAGAGAAGTCATATAAATATATTATTCAAGGATGAATTTGTCCCAGATGACTAATTTTGTTGTTATTCAAGCCTCTAAGGACTTAGAAGATGATAGTAATATAATCGATTCGAATAAATCAATAATAATATTTCCTCTCAGCCTTTGTCACTAATTAATTGGGAGGCTAATAAAAGAAGAAATAATTAGGAAAGGACTGCACATATCATTAGACTCTCTTTAAAATGGTTGTACTCAAAGGGCATGGATGTGAGTTACGAGAATACCCTAGTATTAAGAGAGTACATGGCTGATAATCTTCTTGATGATGTTCTTCCCCCATACTTGAAAGGTCTATGCTACTAGGAATGTTTTAGGAGACAAAGGATTAAGGTTCCTTTTAAGAAGTGAACATCCACACCAAGAAGGGATGATATGAGTGCCTAGATTAGCGGGACTAGGAATTACCTTACTCAATTAACCAAGAAAATTGAAGAGAGCTACTTTAGGGAAGTATGGTTAGGTCTGCTATTTTTCATGTTACTCCTCTAAAGGTTGTTCCAACATATGTTTTTAGGTTGAAGGGAAAGTAGAAAGTAATGGAGTAAAATCAAAGGAAGCCTAAGGGGATTTTATATGAAACACCTCCTAAAATAAAAACACCGAGATATGGGTTTGATAGACTCATAAGAGTAGGAGGAATAAGTCCATCTCCGAGAGGAGAAAGTGGAATAAGGTATCTGAATGGATTGATTTGGAGGAGGAAAATGAAATTAATCAAGCAAAGTAGTTTCGACGTCCCCTGTCCCTTCACCCACCATTACCCAATCTCCAATGACTCCACTTGTTGAGGATTCGATACCTGTAAACCCAATTCTTGTTTTTCTAACAACTCAGGTTATTTCACACAATAACAAACAACCTATTATTTATGCTCATGTGCCTAATGTCCCACTTAGTCCACAAAAATGTGTTGAGATGCTAATATTAGGGCAACATCTAGAGGAACTTGATACATCTAAATTTGGGGTAGGAGTTAAGCTCACCCCAGAGTAGGTTCCAAGTAGTGTGGTGATAGGAGAGGAGTGAGGTTGTGAACATGAGGTAGAAGATACTGGAAGGACGGTTAAGGATGTGGAGGTACAACCTCACACAAAAGGGATTATGGTAGGAATAACACAAGGAGATTTTTAGAATGTCACATTTATAGTAACATATCAAGTCACCGAAGTGGTTTCATAAGTTCTTGAAGCCCATAATGCAACAACCAATGTTGTCTCCTTGGAACCTTATGAAAAATCCTTGTCCCTTGTGAGAAAATGGATGAGGACTTGGTATAGAAAGAAGGATAAGTTGGTGACCAAAAGTCCCAAGGAATTGAATAACTAAAGGATCAATATGAGTCTATGGATAAAGAAGAGGGTCAAAGTGGACTTGTGGAGCAATGTGCTTAAGAGGAACCAATGTGTGTAACCATGGAAGGTATCTTTACACCTCCTTCATCTTCCAAATCCTCTTACGATTATTCCCGTAACTCTAGTATTACAATCACTCAATGAACATGGGTCTCCCATAGGGGATTGGATAGAGAATGCTCTCCCAAGGAAGAAAAAGGTAGAGATACAATTGGATGATGATGATTTACAAATTTTATCCCTCCTCAATCCCACAAGGCCACCCAAAAGAGAAAAAATTATTACCAAGGAAGTTTTGAATAACAAGGGGGAGAGATTCATAGAATTTGTAACTACCAAAGCTGATGTGCTCCAGGGAAGCATATCCATATGATTTTTAATTTCCTAGGATCCCATTGGGTAATCCTTCCACTAAGGAAATTAAACATGATTTCTTTGTAGTAGTGGAGGGAGTTTTCCAAAATATTGATGAATTCAAAGAAACTAAGAAGGATCTAAAGGCCAAGAATGAATCATTGTCCAACTTTGTTAGAAAATTGACTAGAACCCACAGTGCAGGCAGATTGAAGTCCTTGAGCTTACCAATGATAATATAAAAAGAGTAAGTGATGTGGGAGAAAGAGGGGAGGGTACCATTCAGTGGGAAAATGATTTGGTCGCGAGAGGTGAAGGTTTGATAAGGGAATATGTGAAGCATTATTCCCATATTTTTGATAAATTAGAAACAACCAAGGCATTAATAGACAAGTGTGAAGCTAAAAAAATGTGTATTAGTATGTTACTAAAAATAGAAGCCATTAAGGACGTAAATTATGACTTGGTTGTTAAAGAGGTAATTATGTCTCCTAAGTCTATGGGAAATCAATATGAATACTATGAAGTTACAAAGGTAAGTGTAGATAATTTGATAAAATGTATCGAAATTCTTGTTGAGGTAAGAGATAAAGCACTTGAGTACATTGGTAGTATCCATTTCTTGATAGAAACATTGATTGGGACAGATAGTGGAGAAAGAATCAAAATGGAGAATATATAAAATTTGATTAAAGGAGTCTACTACCCCTAAGGTTAAAAGGAATCTACTCAACCACTTGAAGATAAACATCTCTTGGATATTATTTCTCTCATAATTGATTGTGATCAAATATTCAACTCCATGTACACCAAACCCTCTTAGAATCAAGCTCTTCTTCAACTCACTCAATTATGTAAACTCACATGTTAATTAAGTCAATTGACCTTATACACATTATATTTAATTCTTCCTATCTCATCACATATCTTCTTTGATTTTCCCTTAACCCCTCACAACTCTTCTTTTAGTTGGGAATTCTAGGCACTAAGAGGGCAAGTGAATCGGTGCTTATAAAAATTTTGACACATAATTCAATTTCCTTAACTTAGTTATGATGAAACCAAAAAATCATTCGCAAGATATAAATAAGAGAACACACATAGAGAGATAATATTTAATGTGGGAAACCCTTCAAGGGATAAAAACCCACTAAAACCAGAGAATTGGCTTGGACACCAATTTCCTATAATTGTTACAATGATTTTATGTTGATCATCCACTTAACTTGGAGCATCAAATCCAATATATTAGTAAAGCTACCACTTGACCTTTCACAATCCTAAAATTTCATGGAAGCTTCAAATCCTAACACTTCAACTTGATCTTCTGTAAGATGCCACTTACAAGGAAGAATCAACTCCACGAGTGCTTGAGAATCCACTCACACTTTTACACAATGTTTGATCACTTCTCTTATGTTGTCTCTCACAAAAATTATGATCACTTATTCAACTCAACTTTATTCTATTTTCTCCTCATAATCCACCTCTCTTATAATCACATAATCAACAAAATATATATGTCATACAATCCTTCTCACACCCATCTTCTTGTCTCTTACAATCACACCTTTTGTCATCTCATACATATCATCTATGAACCTAATTACAAATATATTTACACACCTGCAAGTTCAATCCCGATACAACATCTTCATACCCATCAAAAATTGTCACACACATCAATAATATCTATTTTCATGAGGAAAACCTATCATGTAAAAAAATATATATCTCTTAAGAAACATACTTTATGACAACTTCAACTTCACCTAATATTCATGCATAGTCAAGTATTGTATCAACAACTCCTTTGTGTAATGAATTATTTATAACCTTTAGAAATAAATTCTAAAATAACTCTTGCACTTCATATTTAATTAACCTTTCACCTACTCACATATGAACCACACAAAGGAGTTATATAACATCACCTAATTTAGTTTCAAGCTGATAATGACATCAAAATTTGTGTCGATTACTTGGATAGACTTATTCTCGACCTATTTGTCACCTACCCAAGAGTTGTGAAATTTCTTCCTAATTTAAAATTTTTTAGGTTAGGTGATCTGCTATATGACTTTGTAAAGGATCCCCTCAGAAAGAGATACTTTCAAATAGTTATCCATTTTTCAAAATTTAAGTTTTAAGGTTTTTCCAAAGTTATGCGGGTATTTCATATTTTTATGTCCATCATGTCCTAAGTTCCTCCTTGTCTATTCCCGATTTTCCACATTTTCTGATTGGTCTTGATTTTCCTTTATTTTTTTCTTTTTCATCTATTCAAAGAAATGGTGTCTCGATGTCCCAAGGGCTATCTGTGTCAAATATTTCCGACATATCTAATTTTAGTGTATTGCGGGTGTTTCGGATTTTCTTGTCCCGCGTGTCCTAAGTTCTCCCTAACTTCCATTTCCATTCACTATGGGTATTTTGGTTCGACATTTCCTAGATGTCCTGATGTACCTTGGGATAGTTGTGAAATTTTTTTCCACCTTTACCGCAAATCGGCTATTTTGGTTCTCGCACATCCCAAATGTCTCAATGTTCCATGGGTTAGTTCTACACCTTTGTTTCGCCTTTTCCAATTTTCATTGTCTTAGGTTGGCATAGAGTATTTATTACCTCATTTATTTCACCTCGCCAACCTACTTGAGTTTAAATTTTCATAAATAGTTGGGTAACTAGATATTTTTACTATCTTTCTTGTATTTGCTAAAGACTGCTTGAGTTCCCTTTTCTTCGATATTTGTATCTGTGGTCAAGTCCTACTCTATTATTTTAAAAATTTAAATATATCAGAGAAGCTATGAATTTTCAAGGTATTGATTGAGGAACTAAGAAAATTTCTCTCACAAATATCTTCTACTAAGTCATAAAATAAAGATCAGTTTCAAAGGACATGAGCACCTCTCTACCTTAGAGACGGTTATACTAGATATTGGGGATAACAAAGCTCAACACCTTAATTTGGATGATTTTTGGGCACATATTAATTATCAAAACCCTTCTCCCATTTCCCAGCTGATCAAGGATAGTGGAATCATAGACGCATGGCGTTTCCTCATTTAAGTCTAATGTGTCGATACAATACTAGCTTGTAGTTCCAATTTTAACCCAAAAACAAAGGAAATTATTGATCCTCAAGGTATGGTGGTGGATCAAATCAATGCAAATTGTATTCGCACTGCTTTTAGAATACCCACAATTGAGGGCTCAAATATTTCTACTAAAGATCAGGCACAATTTATTTTTGATCAAGACAGTGAATGGTACAAGATAAGAGTGGAAAATTCTTCGTTGAAGAACCCAAAGAAAGGAGCCTCAAGGCTACCCAAGATAATGTTTAGGTTTATTTCCATGAATAATTGTCAGATGTCATCACTCTCCTTGCCAAGATTATGGGAATTCCCTCCACCAATGAGTTTCATTACTGAATGTGCCCCTATATCAATATTATATGTGAGGGTAATAAAATCTTTAACTAGGATGTAATAATTTGTGATAGCTTGACTAAGCAATTGATAGATGTTTAGAGGACTAAAACCTTCTACATGACCTCCTATCTGATGTACACCATTGTGGCTTACAAAGAATGGTTAGGTTTCTCCCCTGTGGAAGATAAGAAAGATGTCCTATTTATATGTATCATCCATAGTTGACTATGAAGGTTAGCAATAATCATTTCAGGAGAGTGAATGATGCATTAAATATGTACATTGTCAGATTATTAGAAGAAGATACTGCTAGAAGATTCTCATATGAGGTAAAATAATTGATCAACATCTATGGTAGCTTTTTCACTTAATTGAGGAAATTTTCATATATACGATTGTTTAGATTTGAAGGACAACCCCAAAAATACCTATGTACTATAGTGGCAAGATGGATTTGGTGGAGATATATAGACAGTTAGATAAATCACATAGAAACTTCATTGATAAGAAGATTACAAGTATGCAGTTCCCAGTCACATTGGGTGACTACACTTATATGAATGCCTTGGATGGTCATAACATTGATAGAACCATTGCCCTGTTACCCTTCAATATTATAAGCCTAGAACTTTCTTTGATATTAAGGAGTTCATTTACACTAATTTCAGAATGGGTTATCAACATCTTTCTAATATTGAAGACTATTAGGCCAACTGTTCTAATGATTATGAATCCTAAAGAAGGTACTATGGAAGATTATCCCTACAAAAAATCATGGATTTTGGTATATATGATGTCCCTAAAGGATTGGAGGATGATGATGAGGATCTACAGTCCCTTGAATATGAGAGGTCAATCAAACACACTCCTATTGAAACCATTGATTGGTTTTTTAAGGAGAGAGATGACTTAAAAGAGCTCATCAATCCTGTCTTGGTAAGAACTAGACTTTGGTTTGACAAAAAGATGAAGATGATTAGGGAAATGAAATCCAGTCTACTTCTCAAGATACTTCTACCTATAAAAAAGAATACCTTTATCATCTCCTGAGACACATGAAAAATCTATTCCTTCTCCTCTAAAATCTTCAACTCTGGTGTACACAAAGAAGGGAAGAGCTAAGAAGGATGATAAGGCAATTGAGGTTACTCAAGAGAGTGAGAGGTAACCCTCTCCTAAGAAAACTAAAACAATACCTGATGAGGGAGAAATTGTGGACCTTGGTGATGATGATAGTGAAGGAAAAGAGTAGGAAAATCCTGAGGAGAATATCCCTAAAGAAAGTAGTGTGAAGGAAGATCAGTCAAAGAAAATAGTTTCAGAATCTGTGGAAATATCTGCTAAGGAAGCTCTTATCACCCAAGCTGAGACCTCTATGTTAGAAGTGGTTATTGTGTAAACTCTAAGTGTGATGAGTGCATCTGCACTTGGGCCCATTTCTCCTTCCACTTCAATTTCTTCATTTTCTTGGGTATAACCAATGTTAGAAAGCAAGAAAAGGAAGGCCACTTCAAGTGTGGCTGCTCCTAAGTTTGATGCAGTGGCAACTCTTCTAGGTACTACTCCTCCCCCTCTAGCGAAAAGGCCAAAGTCACATCAAGATTGGTTTTAGACTCCCAAGGTAGAAAATTCATGGAAATTACAAAACCCAAGCTTGACAAATATTAAAAAGACCTATCAATGGGTGTTACAGGTGTTGAAAACAATTTCTTTTTGTGAATTCAAACTTGAAAGTGAGGTGCATAATCTAAGGGAGACAATGTCTAAAGTAATTGAAAGAGTTGAAAAAGGGAAGTAGACACAAGAGTAGTTGGAGGAACATAATCAGATTTTTTCAAGTTTCATCAAATCCTTATTGGCAGAAGATAAGGTACTTGACCCAACTCCCCTAGCTTCCATCCCACCTCCTTCCATCCTATCCAATGATGAGTTCAAGCCATCAAAGACATTCATAAGCATGCCACTTATGGGAAGGAAATGGAAGCTATGGTTGATGACTTGATAATCACAGGTCTAAATTTCATTGAAGAAACATTCAAGGGATATGAGAAAATTGCTAAGATTCCATTAAAATTCACTACAACACTCAGTGGGTTGGATAGGGAGTTGAAATGGTGGAGTGAGTGCATTTAGGATCTCAGATTTATGAGTGTGATAGATGTACAAATAATTTTGGAAAATAAGGTTTTTGATGATGCAAAGTTGAATCTATCCAAGCAATGGGTTTTCATCATTGACTGGAAAATAAATATTCTTAAAGAAACCAATTGAGAGCTTAGAAAAATGTTAAAAAAGGATAAAGTTTTAAAGCTTGTGTCATGTTTGCCTTCCTAGATATTCATTGCCAAATCTTCAAAGAGAGTTCAAATGATAAATTCACTATTCAAGAGATCAAATCTTAGTTCAAGACATTTGTTAAAGAATATTTGTTCAAGAAAGACACCATATCCAGGGAAGATAAAAGAAATTTGCACACTGCAGCTATTATCACATATGCCAATAAAGAGTTCTTGGAAAATGTAGAATTTAGAAAAGAAATGGAGAAGTGTTTGGGCAGTTGGACTCATCCAACTTCCAATACAACAATTCCCTAAGGAATGGACATAGCTGAAGCATTGAAAAGATTCAAAAATCAATTGCTTAAGACAAAGGGGACTTCAAGCGCTTCTACTAGCATCTCGGCATCCTAGTTCATATTTTCCTTTCTTATTTAAAATAATTAATTAAGGTGGATTTATCTCTTTAGTCATGTGTTATGGAAATAAGAGATAAATTGAGTTTGTAATATTTAATTAGATACTAACTTTTGAGATTAAAAGTAGGGAAATTGAAAAGGCTCTTTATAACCATTTATTGGGTTATTTAAAGGAATTTTATTGTCATTAAAAAGGATCAAGATTTTGATATTTGGATGTAAATTAAACACTGAACTATTCAATACAAAATTTTCACCCTATCTCGTAGTCATTTTTACACCCACTAAAGAACAAGGGAATCCCATGCACACCGAGCTATCACCTAGTGGATGCTTGGCACTCACCCGAGGCATGCATGGGCGCCGAGTCTCTATTTTATGTGAGTTAAGTGGGAAACCATCATCTATGTCAGAAACTTAATGAATAAAGGTGTTAATGAGACATAAGATCATCATAGGGCTCGAACGACCTCTAGTCAAATGTATTCCTTCCAAATAGAGGGTACTTACGATAATAGATAGAACTATAGTAGAAAGGAAAATACATAAGGATTTACATCTATTTGATAACATCCATGAACATAAATGAAATGATATAGATATGAACCGAATAAACTACATTCATACTAATTCATGTTTGCAACCTCATTACATTCAATGGATCCATTATACTACCACATCTTGATTAGACCGAAGTCATAAATCACAATAACGATCATGTCCTTCATCCATACAAGTAAAATATATATCCTATCTATATTCTCCTCTATCGTATACCTAATTTGCTCTTGATCTCTTCTCTCTTTTCATTTTATAGGTGCTTGTATTTATAGGCATCCCACGGTGCCAACTCATCCTTCGTGATCTCGATCTAACGCCAAGTGTTTGAATGTGGTCCTCCATGGGAGCATGCTCCTTCAGATCCAAGCTCTCCACTCCTTGTAATGATGGTCTTCTAGAATCCTCTATCGCTAAGCATATTCCTTTCATGGGCATCACGTTGTTAGGATGGCACCTTATCCACTCCTCATTCACTTTCATGTCACGATTTTATTGTGTTGTTCCCAATACGCCAAATATGGCTAAGTCCTAAGACCTTGTCTTCCGGTGCACAACATGACCTTTCTAAAACCCTCCTAGAACCTTTCCTTGTGCACCTTCTCCTTGCATGCCAATATTAAACCTAGGCTTTGTGATCCTTTTCCTTGCACACCCATGCACATTTGTTTACTTAGCCAATATTTTAGGGGCCCAACATCACCCCACACTATGCCTATTCTCCACCCTCGGAAACATCTTTTCAAGAGTAAAGAATTACAATATGTTATAGAAGAATGAAAGAATTTGGGAAGAGTAAGAATAAGGGGATGAAGGAATGGGAAAGAATAAAAGAATGGAAGGGTAATTTTTGCAAAAAATGAGTGGGAAGTCCCTTCTAGGTCGGCCTCTAGCTTGTTCTAGGCATTTACTTCACTCGATTCTCTCTAGTAGAGGTCATCGACTACGACACTTACCTCCCTAAAACCCAGTCCATCTCCTTGAGTGTTCATGGTGTTAACAATTTTCTCTAAATCCTTGCTCGTGTCTTCAAGTGCATTCATTCTTCTTGTGATTTGTGGGCATAGTTCCTTCAAATGGTTTTGATTGAACCCCTTAAGGTTTCAATGGCCTCGGATTTATTTTCAACCTTAGAAAGGATTTTTCCCTTTCCACCCTATTTCCCTTATTCTTCTCTTGAAACTCCTTCAACTCTACTTCGTGAGTGGCAATCAAGATGCTTGCCACTCTATCCCTGTCTATACAATTATCGTACATGGCCTTAACAGATTGAGTAGAAATCTTAACATACGTAAGTACCTTACTATACTTAACAATGATTGCTACCACTTTTAATTTGTCCTCCCTCACCAAGCATGCTACCACTTCTTCCGCAGACTCCAAGGGCCTATGGTTGTCTCTCCATGGTGAGGATGCATGTCAGATCTTCTAAGCATTCCAGAGTGGATCCATACTTCTACGTGGGCGGTGTTAGATCTAGATGCTTCAACATAATGGAACTTATGATAGACTACATATTTTTGTATACTTCACGTACCTTCAAGTTCTCATCCTTTAGTTCACGCTTTAGTTGCACGGTGATCAAATATTCTTGTTTCTAGCCCTTTGTCTTCTCAGCCAGCTCTTCTTCCTTCTTTTCTAGCTCTCCCTCTAGAAATTTTACTCTGTCATTTCTTCCAAAGAGCCTAGCCTCAACCTCGACTACGACCTTGTTGAGAACATTACATAACTACTCATCCGAGAGTTACTAGGCATTTACCAAGGGGTTGTCTCCCTTAGACTCCGGTACTAGCATGATTTCCCCTTGGTATACTTTGAACTCTGGTTCATCAATATGGGACTCAAACACCCAAGAGAGCATCTTCGTTATCCTAGGGTATGTTCCCTCCTCATCAAATGATGCCATAGCTAGAAGTTTTTCCATGGGTATAGTGCTCTGAAGCGTGCACATAACACCTTCCTTGGGTAAGCAACATAGCCCATGACCTATCCTCATTCTGTATCAAGGCTCTTCCTTCTCGAGCATGTGGATTTGGGGAAACTCACCATTAGAATAGGACCTCCTCCCACACTAACTTGTTCTTTCTCAATGCTTTCCTCCTTATCCTCTTTCATCACTATGTCAACACTGTGCACTCCAATTCTTGTTCTACCAAGGCCTCAATTATTTTCATTACTTCTCTTTTTGTCACCTCATTTACTTGCTCTGTGTAAGGCTTGGAGTTTTCTTCTCCTACACACCAAACTCCTCACTTCTTCCCATGTCTGGATGCCTTCCTCCTCCTGACTACCCTTGCACCGCATGAAACAAAACTCATGTTCTTCTTTTACGCCCTCTTCTTTTGAATCATGCATGTTGAAAAAATTGGTTCTTGGTCATCTTCCTCATCATCATAATCCTTCTCACCTATGTATTTCTCTAAGCTCTCTGTCTCCTCTGAGTTAGCTTCCTCCATCACCTTTATTTCTTCTTAACTCGGGATTCTAGTATAGGAGACTCTATTTTTAGTCCTCTTCTGTGTTGGTGCCTTCTCTCATCGGGGACCTCTTCCCCGTGTGTAAGTACTTGTTCTAGCACTTGTCTTTGGGGTGCCTATTGCTGAGTATCTTGGGCATTTGGTGCCTTTTACTCGTACTTCTCTTTCTTTACCTGTCTAGGCACGGGATTCTTCCTACCTCTAATCCTCATTTTATAACTTAGAACAAGTGAATTTTTTTTTTTTTTTTTATAATTGCATCCTGGTTCTAAATACATAATTTAGAACTCACAAATCAAATAACCATTCTTATAACAGACAACCATATGCAGCTGTAATGACTCGGAGTACCTCCGATCTATTCATTCCATGACTCGGTAACCTACCGATCTATTCATGAGTAATAAGAGTTGGCATTTTATTTAACGCTTCACTCTCGCGGTTCTCTTCCCTATTCTGGGAATTCAGAATGCTCTGTCCAAGGAACCTAACTGAATAATTGTTACCATCATTCATCGGCATCTCATCCCTTAGACTAGGTGAATTAGGACAACGCAATCAGCAGCTTGCGATACTTTGGCCAAAGATTTGAAACATACTGTTTATGTCTCGTATTCCTTAACGGCATACTCGTCAATCTGGAATACGCCCTTCACCCCATTCTTATGTTATATAGAATGTCTTATACCGACTCCTGTCAGTCCTTCCTCTCACAACTTAATCACTCGGAGACAGATTAACAAGGTGATAATGTTATATGGATGCCCACGAGGATTAGGGATACGGTGACATACTGGTTCAACCCTGCAGTTAAACCAGTGTGTCATGATACCCCGAATCTCCTAGGCAGCCTTATAACATGGCCACATTCCTAATTGGTCCCAGAGTAACTCGTCCGAGATCAAAGTGTAAATCTTAGCGATCAATGCAAAGGGTGTCGTCATAAGTCACCTGCATTGTTGCAACTTCGAGAAGATCCTAATCTTCTCGAGGTACAACCCCATAGTTGACTTGTGCCGTCATCCTTTAAATCCGCCTCGAAAAGATCTACTAAAGAATATGCGTTACGCACGTTGAGTTTTTAATTACATCAAAGACTTTCCCCTAAGGTTAGCCTTTCCCATTCCCTGGATTCTTTGTCTTAAGATAACCTTCCTCAATAAAGCCCATTGCATGGTGGAGATATTGAGGTTAAGGTCTCATCAAGGAGTTATTAGAATATACATGATTCTAAAACAACAGAATTGGACAATATCTCATAACCTTCGTATGAGATTGCCATCTGAACCCCATTAGATTTATTTCAGTTCTCTTAACTGAATTTATATCATACTTATTAGTATAAAGATATAAATGGTTAAGAATCCCATTTAAAGTTGTCCTGTCATACTCAGGACTAGGGATTAGTAATTTACCTCAGCTTGATTAGTGTTCTGCTTAGGTTCATTTTAACCCTATCTTTTAAAAAGACAATGATTTAAACTTTAATTTAGCTTTCGATAGAACAAATGAGAACTACTAAACACTCATAAGAATTCAATCACATTTTCTTTAAGCTTTTATTGACAATCACAAAAGCATCCAAATTACACAAAGATAACATTGCCACTCTGGTATATAAACCGAAGAAGGTCAACTATCAGAATTAAGAATACAACACATAAGTATCAAATACTTATTTCCATTCCTTTCAGAACTATACAAATACATTTTAGGCATTCAGCATACTTGATACAATGCTCAACGGAAAAGGAACATCTTTCCTCATTTAGTACATTAGAAAATCAAGCTGTAATTCATTATAAATCAATTAAACAATCTGATCATCCTGTCAGATCTGCATTGCTTTTACCACTTACGGCAACCATCTGCAAAAATAGTCAACATGAGTCAGTTCGATGAACTGAGCATGATAAGCACTAACTTTTAAAACAATTGCAATCCGTCAATTGTTTTCATTAAACACCCTATTTAAATGAGATCAATTAACCCAACAAGTAAACACATTCAGACTATGCCTTCGTATTACAAAAATGACTACAAATGTGTAACTCTATCATTGTTACAGAATAGTCCTAAACTTTTCTCAAATATTTCATCAAATATTAAGAATCAAAGAACGAAAGTATCCTAAACAACCATTTGAAGTCAATATCAGCAACATTGGACAGATCGTTCCATTCATCCGAAAAAAGAAATAGCATAACAACTCTTGAGTACATCAATATGTTAAAAACAGCTCCTACTGTTACAGATATCAACATGTATTAAAAATAATAGAAGAGAAAGAAACAAATCATTCACGCTTCCTTTCACACAAGTTCACTACTGTACCGTCTCCACATATGGAAAGCATTCACCCGGTAAGTATACGAACAAGTCCGACAAGCCACAAGAAGAATCACTGCTTAAAATAAAAAAATAGAACACAACAAATAAATCAGTCGAGTCCATCAACAGCACACTGTATTGTTAAAACTTACAATTAAGCAACTACAAATGGTAGAGCCCCATGCCAAACAATGATGTCTATCTACCAGGCAGACTCAGAGTGACCTTTCACAAGAAGCGACGGACAAGAAGATAACACAGCCGTTACCTGCTTAGGTACAGACAACAACTCCAAATTCAAACATACACAAGAATGGATAACAATGCGAAGAAAACGTATCACGTCTTCAATCCCAATAACAACCTACAGCCCGTTCAAGCCTTTCTTACTGTGTAGGGTTTTTAGACCCAAGGTCGAGTTCAAAAGGGGTCTCCTTTGTTGTCGCAGTCGACAAGAGACTTGAAAACGTTAAGCCATGACATTTCCCTATGGCTAAGCAAGAGATTTTTAAACGAAAACCACGCACCATGAACAGTCACATTAAACGGGTGTGCAACCAGAAGAAAATATAACATGAGACATCGTAGTCACTTCTGAACGCAATCAGAACTGAAAGTATGTTGTTCACAACCTACTTTATAGAAGCCATAATTCATGATGTCAAGCTATTAAAGAAAGCCAACAAATCCAAGAACATTACCTGTTCATACTCGGGCTTCTACAGGCAACAGTGACATATATTACCATTCGAGGATTTAAAACTAAGTCCATAACCAGTGTTCATAGTTTAGCTTCCCAAAAGCCGACATACAAGATAACTTTCCATACTCACGGTACTCAACGGCGTCAAACAATAGTAAACCAACAGGCTTAAATTGAGACAATAACACTGTTTAATTATCAAGTTCCACTGAGTTTAAACAATAGTAAACAAAATAATAAAATATGATGAATCCATCCGTGCCATCAATGGCAACATTTAAATTCAGGCAGAACAAATCAGAATACTGAATTTCCAAAACAAGGAATCCAACGGTACCCTTACCAATATTTTTCACACAAGATTGCACAGAATGGAGACGTAAAAATACACCCAAAGAATCTGTACCACAAGATCCTTGCGACACGACTGTATTCTTACAAAATAACAGAGGACGAAATACATGTTATTCCCTTAAGTCGCTGGCACATCAAATTCCAATATTCAATTATATTCAACTTGAACAGTGGTTCAAATACATATAAATCATTCAATCGACTCCACAGAGTCGTTCAGATTATAACAATATAAATCTATATATATATATATATATATATATTGCATACTGTTAACGGGTTTATACCCATAACCACAAAGCGAGGGAAAAACATCTCCGGCCAGGTCATAAAGACTACAGTAACACAGTAAGTTACCTCTTCCCAACAATTTAAAAGACAAAACGAAACCCAACGAGTATCAATAGCCACTATCACCAATAACCACGACAGAGCTTACAAAGGTTCAATATAACTGAACAATCATACGATATCCATCAGTATCCCTTCTAACAATTTCCACAACAAGTATTAACAAAATATTATATACATTTATATATATCAACATGCATCAATAGCCCACCCATCGGGAGGACAATTCGTGGACTCACACAGAGCAGCCTAGCACAAAATCTTGCTATATTTTCACATATAAAAGCCAGAATGCAAACACCAAGAAATATAGCAACCGTTCGAATATAACAACACCCATCAAGGTGTAAACGAAAAAAATCGAACCAGAAGAGATACAGTACCAAAAATCACACAAGACCACCAAGGAAAAATCATCTATTTCCATAAATCATTTGAACAGAGTTGTTCTAATGAAATCACTTGAAAGACAGCAAGATTTTTAAAGGTTAGGGCCTAACATGCCTGGATTTTTACTCAAAATTCCGAAGCAGACCACTGGAAGAGCTCGGACTTCCTTTTCCTTTTCCAAGTTAGAGCGACCAACAAAATTTTGCTATCTCCAAGACATATATATTCCCCTTGCCAGAGAAAAGAGCTAGATACGCTCATACTCGCCATGCAACACCAAGAAGACTGGTGCGAAGAACCAGTGAACAGGCAGAAGGAAAACCAAAATTCACGATAAGCCAAACAAACCAACAACTTCCCAGTTTGCATGCCTTCACGCGAGTTCCGAGCTCGACTACCGAGCACATTGAATGCATTTACACCAACTTTCCCGCTCAAACTCCACTGCCACCGACCGCCAAAATTGGCGACAGTCAAATAAAATCCCCAGACCATTTTCAGTTTTGGCGACCTGCCACGTCGGCTTAGGTTAGCTGTTCCTAAAACCTCCACCAAGACCTGTCCTTCATACTTATCCAATGCATTAAATAACATAGAAAAAGCCGCCCATGGTTCGCACCCCTCCATAGGTCCCCTTATTCCCTGCTCAATAGTTAGGTTAGTATCTTAGGTTAGAATTTAGGATAACACCCAATCTAACTTCTATAAGCATAGATACTAACTTAGGACATTAGTTCTTAGCCTAGGTCTAGGTTAGATTATCACTAATCTAACCCCTAGGTTAGGTTTAGTTTTAGGTTACTAATCAATAATAATTCCAGTTAGGTCTACATTCTGTACGCTCAGAAAAAGACTTACAATCATTCATTCTCGAACAGGGTTAGCTTCTGTTCCGCCTTAGGCTACAGAATTATATGAAACCGAATTATTACCGGGTCCACGATCGAGACCTTCCAGATATACTTCCATATCGGGAACCAATCCATTTCACATGATCAACTTGAGTCATACTCCTGACTAGCTTATTCAATGCTTCTAGACCTTGCAACCTGTTCAAGGTCTGTAATTTTAATTCATCACGAACAAACTTAGAGCAATACTTGGATCAATTCCACTGATCCAAGGTTAGATCTTATAGGTGGATAACTCTATAATTCATTCCGAGATCAGATTAAACTCAGATGCAAAATGAAATAAATAAAAGAGTCTAATCATATTCTGACTCAGTCAAAGATCTGCAAAGAAAATACAGTACATATCAAGCATGATTTCTTAATCGAGGAACACATCCTTTTACAAGAAATCACATATCAACACTTGTATGCTCAGGAGGAAGTAACAACAGTTCAGGGTGTTACATGCTTCCCTCCTAAAAGATTCATCGTCCCGATGATTACATATTCAATTAACCTTCAGGTCAACCAATTTATTAGTACACAAACAATGTGACTACTTCCATATTTGAATAGTTCCAGAAATCAATGTCACAACACATTTTATTCAACCTGAATAATGTTTGCCATCATCTGGCTTTCATAAATACAAAAAAAGTAAGTTCTGAAAAGAATGCTTTGTCAACAGATTTCATTCTGTTGAAAAAGAGAAGGAAAAGCAATTTTCATCTCTTCCAGATTTTCCCAAGTTGCACTTTCTTCGTTAAACTGGTCCCACTGGACCTTACATTGCTGTATTTCACGATTTCTTAAATGCAATTGGTGAGTTTCCAGCACTCGTGTGGGTTTAACCACGATTATTCCTGGGTCTTGGACCTGCAAGGAATTCCAATTTAAAACATGTGACAGATCTGAAACGTATTTCTTAAGCAAAGAAATATGGAAAACATCATGCATGCGAGATAAAGCAGGTGGCAATGCTAAACGATAAGCTACAGGATTGATTATTTCGACAATTTCGAAAGGTCCCACGAATCGAGGTGACAACTTGGCAGCCTTGCCAAAAGTTATAGAACTCTTTCTGGGTTTAACACGAAGAAAAACCTTATCACCAAGCTCAAACCTCCTATCAACCCGCTTAAGGTCAGCATAGCTCTTCTGTCTATCCGCTGCTTCCTTTAGTCGTTCACGAATCAGCTTAACTTGCTGTTCCATTTCAGTGAGAATCTCTGGTCCAACTACCACTCTATCCTCAACACTGTCCCAACTAACAGGAGTTCTGCACTTTCTTCCATAAAGTGCTTCAAATGGTGCCATTTTAAGAGATGAGTGATAAGTATTGTTGTATGCGAACTCAACTAATGGAAGATACTCTTCCCATTTATACTGTTGATCCATGCAATACATACGCAACATGTCCTCCAACACTTGATTTACCCTCTCAGTTTGTCCATCCGTTTCCGGATGATATGCAGAACTGAAGTTTAGTTTCGTTCCAAGAGCTGCGTTAAGCGTTTGCCAAAACCTTGACGTCATTCTAGGATCCCTGTCAGATATAATCAATTCTGGTACACCATGTAACCTGAAAATTTCGTGCACGAATCTTTTGGCTAGCACTGGTGAATCATCCTTTAGATTTCCAGCGATGAAATGAGCTACCTTAGTCAGTTTATCTACAACTACCAGGATAACATCATGTTTATTCCTGGACATGGGTAGTCCTTGTACAAAATCCATGGTTATTACTTGCCATTTGTACTGCGGTATGCTATGAGGATATAACAGTCCAGCAGGGTGCATATGTTCTGCCTTCACCCGCTGACATTCCAGACAATGAGTCACAAAATTAATTACATCCTTTTTCATACCTTTCCAAAAGTATTGCTGTTTTAAATCAGCAAGCATTTTTGTGATACCTGGGTGTCCAGAGAAAGGTGAATTATGAAATTCAACTAACAACTTCTTTCTCAAATCGTTCAGCATAGGTACATATACCCTGTTTTCATAACGCAAGATTCCTTCATTATCAAAATGAAAACCTTTATACCTTATATCCTTAGGTTCTGCAGCAAGCGCTGCTTTTACTTGCTGAAAGTATGCATCTGATTCTGAGGCACTTTTTACCTCGTCTTTAAACTGAGTTCTTAATGTTATAAGAGCAGAAATGTGCCTCCTACGACTTAGAGCATCAGCTACTCTATTCTCCTTCCCTTTGATATAGCTAATATCAAAGTCATATTGTGATAAAAATTCTAACCACCTTCTCTGTCTGGCGTTCAGATTGGGCTGAGTAAAAATATACTTCAGTCCTAAGTGATCAGTTTTCAGCTCAAAAGGTTTCCCAAGTAAGTAGTGTCTCCAAACTTGAAGTGCATGAACAATGGCAGCAAGTTCCAAATCATGAGGGGCATAATTCAGCTCATGTAACTTAAGTTTTCTACTTTCATATGCTATGACCTGATCATTTTGTAACAAAACACCTCCAAGGCCTTCCCCAGAAGCATCCGTTACAACAGTAAAACTCCCATTAGGGTCTGGTACAGCTAAAATAGGCGCGGAAGTCAACTGGTCTTTCAAACTTTTGAAAGCCGCTTCGCACTTATCATTCCAAATGAATTTCTTATCCTTCTTTTGCAATGAAGTTATTGGTGCAGCTACTTTAGAAAAATCCTTTACAAATTTTCTATAGTAACCAGCAAGACCCATGAAGCTTCTTACTTCATGCACATTCTTTGGTGCAGGCCACTCAGTTATTGCCACTATTTTTGAAGGATCTACAGCAATTCCTTCTTTACTTATAACATGACCCAAATAGTGAACTTCTGAATCAAAGAAAGAACATTTGGATAACTTACCATACAACTTCCTCTTTCTCAAAATTCCCAAAACTATCTTCAAATGCTCATTGTGCTCCTCAACGCTTTTAGAATAAATGAGAATATCATCCAAGAATACAAGTACAAACTTGTCCAGGTATTCTTGAAAGATATTGTTCATTAAATTCATAAAGGCTGCGGGTGCATTGGTTAATCCAAAGGGTAGAACTGTGAATTCATAATGTCCGTACCTTGTTCGGAAAGCTGTTTTATGAATATCTTCCTCTCTAATCCTTAACTGATGATAACCAGATCGAAGGTCTATCTTAGAATAAACCGCTGCTCCACGCATCTGATCAAACAGATCATCGATCCTAGGAAGTGGATATCGGTTCTTGACTGTTGCTTTGTTCAACATCCGATAATCAATACACAGCCTTAGTGTTCCATCCTTCTTTTTCACAAATATTACAGGCGCTCCCCAAGGTGAAACACTTGGTCTGATCAAACCTTTAGACAAAAGCTCTTGCAACTGTGCCTTAAGCTCGACTAACTCTGTAGTAGTCATCCGATAAGGCGCTTTGGAAATAGGTTCTGTTCCTGGCTTGATTTCAATGGTGAAGTCAAATTCTCTCTTGGGTGGTAAACCTGGTAATTCCTCAGGAAAAACATCCCTGAAACCTTGTAACAGAGGGAATCGTTTCATGAGATCGTCATCTTCTTCTGAAGATTCAGATATCTTCACGGCATAAAGGGTACATCCTTTATTTTTAGCCTTTTTAAGCTGCATAGCTGACAGTTTTCTAACTGAAATTTCTCGTTTCACACCTTGAATCTCTGCTGATTTCAGCTGATCATCTAAACATTTTATGTTCTTTTCGTAATAGTCTACTTTTGCTTTATGGTCAGCTAACCAATTGACACCGATGACAATGTCATACGATCCCAAAGGTGCAACATAGAGATCAACTTCCGTGGAAAAGTTAGGTAAGTCAAGGACTGCCCCAAAAAGACACATACTCACTGTATGAACAAAATTATTACCATACTGTACAGTCCAAGATTTATCCATTTTTCCAGCTTTTCTTTTAAGTTTAAAAGCAAGTTTATTAGATATAAAACATTCAGTAGCTCCTGTATCAAAAAGAATAGTGACAGGTATGCCGAATAACTTACCCGGAACTTCTATAGGTGTCACTTGCTTTTCAGCTTGCTTGTCCGCTCATCGCAAAGATGTATCTTATGTTTCACTGATTACGATCATCCTTCTTCAAAGGGCACTGATTTGCGTAGTGATCTTTACCACAATTGTAGCAACCTCCTACAGGTCCCTTTTTAGGCTCAAAGTTGCCTCCGGTTTTGTAATTGTCACGCTGTCCTCCATAGGGCTTCTGCCCATTATTATAATTTTTAGCAAAATTATCCTTTACATTTCCAGCAGGCTTATTTGCTACTGCTTTCTTATTGTTGTCTCCTGGAAACTTACTCTTGTTTCCAAACTTTTTCCATGGTCCTTTTCTAGGTGCAAGAGAGGTTGAAGAAGGGTTTGCAGTCTTCTTCCGCACTTCATCCTTATGAGCAGAAATAGCCTTTAATTTCTGTTCTTGCCTTATGGCCTTTTCAACAACTCCTTCCATAGTGGTTGGACTGTGAACATCGACCTCTCCCCCTATCACGGGATTCAATCCCATGATGAATTTCCATATTCTGAACTTCTCGTCAGTTTGATATTGTGGTACATACTTGAGGAGTTTTGTAAACCGCTCCCAGATTCGGATTACCATTAGCTTCCTTGAGCTAAGTTCTGAAATTCTGTCATTTTCTGATCATAGAAAAGTTGTGGCAGCCAACGTTGCCTAAAATAGCCTTTAAATTGATCCCAAGTAATATTGGTCTCATCAATGTTTAGTTCAGCTTTACGGCTATCCCACCACGAAGATGCTTCGTGGGAAAGCTGATAGGCTCCCAAATAGCTTTGGTTTCCTCTGAGAAGTTCCTTATTGCAAAGTACTTCTCCATTTCACTGAGCTAGTTCTCAGCTCCATCTCCTAATGTGGTGCCATCATATTTAGGTGGACTTATCCTTTTTATATCATTAGTGAGTTCTCACGCTAATCCTTTTTTGTTTTCTCGTTGGACAGTGCATTCCCAAAGATTAACATCAACACCCATGTCGGGGTTGTCCTCAGGAGGTTGCCGATTATTATTATCAGCTTCTTCATCCTCCTCATTTCCCATCACCTGTTGTTCAAGTACAGCCAAGCGATCTCTTGTGTCCAACAGGGCAGCAAGGATCTCATCGAGTTTCTGGGTTGTTGCCGCTCCTCCTTCAGGTGGAGCATTACTCGCAACGTTCCCCCTTGTTCTAACCATTTTCTGTTACAAGAAAATTTAGGTTTTTATCAGATTATGGACACAATAGGTCCAAGAGCTGCAACCTTCAGCTCTGATACCAAGATGTAACATCCTCATTTTATAACTTAGAACAAGTGAATTTTTTTTTTTTTTTTAATTGCATCCTGGTTCTAAATACATAATTTAGAACTCACAAATCAAATAACCATTCTTATAACAGACAACCATATGCAGCTGTAATGACTCGGAGTACCTCCGATCTATTCATTCCATGACTCGGTAACCTACCGATCTATTCATGAGTAATAAGAGTTGGCGTTTTATTTAACGCTTCACTCTCGCGGTTCTCTTCCCTATTCTGGGAATTCGAATGCTCATCCAGGAACCTAACTCAATAATTGTTACCATCATTCATCGGCATCTCATCCCTTAGACTAGGTGAATTAGGACAACGCAATCGGTGAAACTTGCGATACTTTGGCCAAAGATTTGAAACATATTGTTTATGTCTCGTATTCCTTAACGACATACTCAAACTGAATACGCCCTTCACCCCATTCTTATGTTATATAGAATGTCTTATACCGACTCTGTCGCCTTCCTCTCACAACTTAATCACTCGGAGATAGATTAACAAGGTGATAATGTTATATGGATGCCCACGAGGATTAGGGATACGGTGACATACTGGTTCAACCCTGCAGTTAAACCAGTGTGTCATGATACCCCGAATCTCCTAGGCAGCCTTATAACATGGCCACATTCCTAATTGGTCCCAGAGTAACTCGTCCGAGATCAAAGTGTAAATCTTAGCGATCAATGCAAAGGGTGTCGTCATAAGTCACCTGCATTGTTGCAACTTCGAGAAGATCCTAATCTTCTCGGAGGTACAACCCCGCAATTGACTTGTGCCGTCATCCTTTAAATCCACCTCGAAAAGATCTACTAAAGAATATGCGTTACGCACGTTGAGTTTTTAATTACATCAAAGACTTTCCCCTAAGGTTAGCCTTTCCCGTTCCCTGGATTCTTTGTCTTAAGATAACCTTCCTCAATAAAGCCCATTGCATGGTGGAGATATTGAGGTTAAGGTCTCATCAAGGAGTTATTAGAATATACATGATTCTAAAACAACAGAATTGGACAATATCTCATAACCTTCGTATGAGATTGCCATCTGAACCCCATTAGATTTATTTCAGTTCTCTTAACTGAATTTATATCATACTTATTAGTATAAAGATATAAATGGTTAAGAATCCCATTTAATGTTGTCCTGTCATACTCAGGACTAGGGATTAGTAATTTACCTCAGCTTGATTAGTGTTCTGCTTAGGTTCATTTTAACCCTATCTTTTAAAAAGACAATGATTTAAACTTTAATTTAGCTTTCGATAGAACAAATGAGAACTACTAAACACTCATAAGAATTCAATCACATTTTCTTTAAGCTTTTATTGACAATCACAAAAGCATCCAAATTACACAAAGATAACATTGCCACTCTGGTATATAAACCGAAGAAGGTCAACTATCGAATTAAGAATACAACACATAAGTATCAAATACTTATTTCCATTCCTTTCAGAACTATACAAATACATTTTAGGCATTCAACATACTTGATACAATTCTCAACGGAAAAGGAACATCTTTCCTCATTTAGTACATTAGAAAATCAAGTTGTAATTCATTATAAATCAATTAAACAATCTGATCATCCTGCCAGATCTGCATTGCTTTTACCACTTACGGCAACCATCTGCAAAAATAGTCAACATGAGTCAGTTCGATGAACTGAGCATGATAAGCACTAACTTTTAAAACAATTGCAATCCATCAATTGTTTTCATTAAACACCCTGTTTAAATGAGATCAATTAACCCAACAAGTAAACACATTCAGACTATGCCTTCGTATTACAAAAATGACTACAAATGTGTAACTCTATCATTGTTACAGAATAGTCCTAAACTTTTCTCAAATATTTCATCAAATATTAAGAATCAAAGAACGAAAGTATCCTAAACAACCATTTGAAGTCAATATCAGCAACATTGACAAGATCGTTCCATTCATCCGAAAAGAAATAGCATAACAACTCTTGAGTACATCAATATGTTAAAAACAGCTCCTACTGTTACAGATATCAACATGTATTAAAAATAATAGAAGAGAAAGAAACAAATCATTCACGCTTCCTTTCACACAAGTTCACTACTGTACCATCTCCACATATGGAAAGCATTCACCCGGTAAGTATACGAACAAGTCCGACAAGCCACAAGAAGAATCACTGCTTAAAATAAAAAAATAGAACACAACAAATAAATCAGTCGAGTCCGTCAACAGCACACTGTATTGTTAAAACTTACAATTAAGCAACTACAGTCGGTAGCCCCCATGCCAAACAATGATGTCTATCTACCAGGCAGACTCAGAGTGACCTTTCACAAGAAGCGACGGACAAGAAGATAACACAGCCATTACCTGCTTAGGTACAGACAACAACTCCAAATTCAAACATACACAAGAATGGATAACAATGCGAAGAAAACGTATCACGTCTTCAATCCCAATAACAACCTACAGCCCGTTCAAGCCTTTCTTACTGTGTAGGGTTTTTAGACCCAAGGTCGAGTTCAAAAGGGGTCTCCTTTGTTGTCGCAGTCGACAAGAGACTTGAAAACGTTAAGCCATGACATTTCCCTATGGCTAAGCAAGAGATTTTTAAACGAAAACCACGCACCATGAATAGTCACATTAAACGGGTGTGCAACTGTAAGAAAATATAACATGAGACATCGTAGTCACTTCAACGCAATCGAATCAAAGTATGTTGTTCACAACCTACTTTATAGAAGCCATAATTCATGATGTCAAGCTATTAAAGAAAGCCAACAAATCCAAGAACATTACCTGTTCATACTCGGGCTTCTACAGGCAACAGTGACATATATTACCATTCGAGGATTTAAAACTAAGTCCATAACCAGTGTTCACAGTTTAGCTTCCCAAAAGCCGACATACAAGATAACTTTCCATACTCACGGTACTCAACGGCGTCAAACAATAGTAAACCAACAGGCTTAAATTGAGACAATAACACTATTTAATTATCAAGTTCCACTGAGTTTAAACAATAGTAAACAAAATAATAAAATATGATGAATCCATCCGTGCCATCAATGGCAACATTTAAATTCAGGCAGAACAAATCAGAATACTGAATTTCCAAAACAAGGAATCCAACTGTACCCTTACCAATATTTTTCACACAAGATTGCACAGAATGGAGACGTAAAAATACACCCAAAGAATCTGTACCACAAGATCCTTGCGACACGACTGTATTCTTACAAAATAACAGAGGACGAAATACATGTTATTCCCTTAAGTCGCTGGCACATCAAATTCCAATATTCAATTATATTCAACTTGAACAGTGGTTCAAATACATATAAATCATTCAATCGACTCCACAGAGTCGTTCAGATTATAACAATATAAATCTATATATATATATATTGCATACTGTTAATGGGTTTATACCCATAACCACAAAGCGAGGGAAAACATCTCCGGCCAGGTCATAAAGACTACAGAATACACGTAAGTTACCTCTTCCCAACAATTTAAAAGACAAAACGAAACCCAACGAGTATCAATAGCCACTATCACCAATAACCACGACAGAGCTTACAAAGGTTCAATATAACTGAACAATCATACGATATCCATCAGTATCCCTTCTAACAATTTCCACAACAAGTATTAACAAAATATTATATACATTTATATATATCAACATGCATCAATAGCCTGTACCCATCGGGAGGACAATTCGTGGACTCACACAGAGCAGGCCTAGCACAAAATCTTGCTATATTTTCACATATAAAAGCCAGAATGCAAACACCAAGAAATATAGCAACCGTTCGAATATAACAACACCCATCAAGGTGTAAACAAAAAAATCGAACCAGAAGAGATACAGTACCAAAAATCACACAAGACCACCAAGGAAAAAATCATCTATTTCCATAAATCATTTGAACAGAGTTGTTCTAATGAAATCACTTGAAAGACAACAAGATTTTTAAAGGTTAGGGCCTAACATGCCTGGATTTTTACTCAAAATTCCGAAGCAGACCACTGGAAGAGCTCGGACTTCCTTTTCCTTTTCCAAGTTAGAGTGACCAACAAAATTTTGCTATCTCCAAGACATATATATTCCCCTTGCCAGAGAAAAGAGCTAGATACGCTCATACTCGCCATGCAACACCAAGAAGACTGGTGCGAAGAACCAGTGAACAGGCAGAAGGAAAACCGAAATTTGCGATAAGCCAAACAAACCAACAACTTCCCAGTTTGCATGCCTTCACGTGAGTTCCGAGCTCGACTACCGAGCACATTGAATGCATTTACACCAACTTTCCCGCTCAAACTCCACTGCCACCGACCGCCAAAATTGGCGACAGTCAAATAAAATCCCCAGACCATTTTCAGTTTTGGCGACCTGCCACGTCGGCTTAGGTTAGCTGTTCCTAAAACCTCCGCCAAGACCTGTCCTTCATACTTATCCAATGCATTAAATAACATAGAAAAAGCCACCCATGGTTCGCACCCCTCCATAGGTCCCCTTATTCCCTGCTCAACAGTTAGGTTAGTATCTTAGGTTAGAATTTAGGATAACACCCAATCTAACTTCTATAAGCATAGATACTAACTTAGGACATTAGTTCTTAGCCTAGGTCTAGGTTAGATTATCACTAATCTAACCCCTAGGTTAGGTTTAGTTTTAGGTTACTAATCAATAATAATTCCAGTTAGGTCTACATTCTGTACGCTCAGAAAAAGACTTACAATCATTCATTCTCGAACAGGGTTAGCTTCTGTTCCGCCTTAGGCTACAGAATTGTATGAAACCGAATTATTACCGGGTCCACGATCGAGACCTTCCAGATATACTTCCATATCGGGAACCAATCCATTTCACATGATCAACCTGAGTCATACTCCTGACTAGCTTATTCAATGCTTCTAGACCTTGCAACCTGTTCAAGGTCTGTAATTTTAATTCATCACGAACAAACTTAGAGCAATACTTGGATCAATTCCACTGATCCAAGGTTAGATCTTATAGGTGGATAACTCTATAATTCATTCCGAGATCAGATTAAACTCAGATGCAAAATGAAATAAATAAAAGAGTCTAATCATATTCTGACTCAGTCAAAGATCTGCAAAGAAAATACAGTACATATCAAGCATGATTTCTTAATCAAGGAACACATCCTTTTACAAGAAATCACATATCAACACTTGTATGCTCAGGAGGAAGTAACAAAAATTCAGCCAAGAATTGTTTACTCGCGTCCATCTTTCTTTCACGTTGAGTTTTGTTACAGTGCACGCATCCATTCTCCCTATTGGGTCTTGGATATCCCTGATATCAAATTACCTTGACCCCTTCTTGTATGCATATGTCGCCACTATGTACTTAATTACTTCCTGTTGCACAGGTCATCCTTTATATCTTCTCCTTCACAGATAAGACCTATGAATTTCGAAATCAGCTGAGGGGTTATGCACATCTTGCATCCCGCAAAGTGAAAGTGGTCCTCATACACGTGTGACATTAGCCACTAATAGAGATGATCATTCTTTCCAAAGTAGGAAAACTCATAGAGGTGCAATAACCCTATCTTTTCTAAATTCAATTTTACCTCATCGTTATAAATGGGCAAACCCTCTAGTGTCCTTTGGTTCTTCAGGTGCACTAACTCCAATGCCATTTCCTTCTTTGTTGTGTTTGTGTGATGGTTATAATATCTCACCACCATCTTTCTCAAATGGTATTCCCACTCCTTTCAAAGAAAAACTCCATCTGGGTACTGCATTTGTGCATACCATTCCTCATTGGTAGTTATGGTAGTCTCTTGTTGTTTTCCCTTGCCCTTTCCTTTCTTAGGTGCTACTACTAGTATCTTGGGTGTCATTGTGTAGGTTATCATGAAACTTCAATGTATCTTCATAGCTCTTCTCTTCTATATTTTCCAAGTTCAAATCTTGAACTTGTGAAGAAACTCCTTTCCAACCCGTGCCCTAGCTGCCAAACCCTAACTATAATATCTCCTTCATAAGATAGTGCTTCTCCACAACTCTCTTCACACCTATGAACTATTTCCTTCTTGGTTTACAGATCCAAGCTAGTCACTCACGATTAAATTTATCCAAATTTTCTTCACACGGATCAACTCTTGAAACCCTAATTCACAATATATCTTCCTTCTTCATATTCGTAAAGTAAATAATGAAGTGCCCAACATTCTATTTATAGTATTTCTCACTTCTTAACATTAAATGATACCTTACCTACCACCATAATTTTAACACTTAATGCAGATTTTTCACGAAAGTCCAAATTTAGTGCTTTAACTCATGCACCCACTCTTGCGTGGATAATTCCCCAACCTTCTAGCATGCAACCAATCCATATTGACAAGATAATCTTACGTGTGCGTAACTAGTGCCGAAGGCACTTCATCTATCACATTTTTTTCTCACCTACCTCATGTTGTGTTTGCATTTTTTCCTCTCTTGTACATGGATCCTTAATGTAGCCTTATCCTGACACCAACAATCCTTTTTCACCTTTCCTTGCATGTACTTCCTTCATAGGGCCATTCATCCGGGATTTCCAATGCAATCCTTCCTGGTGCTTCATACTTCAATTTCTTCCACCTTACTCCACCCCACACTAAAATGATGTGCAGTCCTCTATGCAGTTACAACCTTCAAAAAGTAATGAGATTACCGGCACCCAAGGCACAACACAACAAAAAAAAAATGAGAAAGGGAAACACAAGAAAATAAAATGTATTAAAGGAAATCCTAAACTAACTAGAAACACTACCTTATTTACAAACACCAAGAAGACTTATTTATAGTAGGGCTTCAACCTACTCCCATTGAAGTGTCTGGAAATGTCATCCCATCTAACGCTTGAATCTGGCGCGAGCCTGAATCAAGGATGTACGTGATGATGTAGGGACCCAACCAATGGAATTTTAACTTTCTAGGATGGCACGAAACTTTGAATCATACAGTAAGACCATCTTCCCAACCTCAAACTTCTTGTTCTTAATGTGATGATCATGCCATGCCTTTTGTTTTACTTTTTCTATTGTTTGGCTCTACCTAGAAAGTGATCGTATTTCATCCAATTGCATTAACTTGTCAATTATTTCTTCTAGCACTTTCTCATCATCTAATCCTCCTACGTGCACTATACACGGAGAAGGTAACATGAATTCAACTGGTAAGAAAACCTCCATGCCAAACACCAATTGAAACGGTGTGGCTTTGTTCAACCTTTTATAAGTTTTCCTATAAGCCCATAATATAGCTGATACCTTTTCATCCCAATCTTGTCTTCCAACATCACAAATCTTATTTAATGTGTGGCTAAGTATTTTATTAAATCCTCGGTATTTCCATTTACCCGAGGGTGATAAAGAGTAGTTTTGTGATGGGCCATCATGAATTTTGACAATGTAATCCTAACCGTTTCATTAAGGAAGTGCATACCTCTATCACTTGTTAAACTCAAAGGTCATCCATACCTCATGATAATGTTCTCTGATAAAGATCTTGTTGTTGTAGAGTCTTTAGTTGGGGCTGCCTCTACTCACCTTGTCAAATAGTCCGTGTAAGTGATTACATAGCATGATCCAATCCTATGCGTAGCTGGTGCAATAGGGCCTACAAAGTCTATTTCCCATTTCTCAAAACTTTCAATGCTAGGGATAGGGTACAAAGGAAATTCATCTCTCCTTCATGGATTGCCAATGTGCTGGCAATGGTAACACACTTTACAATACTCCTTGTAATCCTTATACAGATTTTCCCACCATAATCTTATCATTAATATTTTACATGCGGTGGCATTTCCTACATAATCTCCACCTACACTTCCTCCATGTGCTTCCTCTATGATGGAAAAACTCTCATGCTCTAGTACACACCAGTAAAAAAATTCATCACACCCTAGTTTGTATAAATCTCCATTGATCAAAATGTAGGGCACGACACATATGGCTAATTTCTTTCTATCTAATGTATTCATCCCTTCCGGTGTCATACCCAGTTTAAGGAACACAAAAATATCCTCCAAGTCTAAGGGCATGCACCCAAACCTAAATAGTTGCACATCCGCATGGTATCTTCAATGCTTTGTATGTCCTCCCATGAATCAATCCTAGACAAATGGCTAGGTCTGAAATTACTTTTTCTTGGTTTGAAAACTATGGTGAACTCAAACTTTTGGAACAATAGTACCCACCAACATATGTGCCATTGTAGAATGGGATTTTTCACCAAGTATTTCAATTCCATATGGTCGGTGTAAAATATAAAAGGGGTTACCAAAAAATACTTCCTAAATTTATGAAGTGCGTAGATCATAGATAATGCCTCACGCTCAGTTGTAGTATAATTATTCTCTGCTAGTGTGAACTTGCTACTTGTAAAGCAAAAAGGGTGATCAAAAATCCCTTCACCAAGATGTGTAAGTACTACTCCAATGGCAGTCCTTGAGGCATCCACATTAGCATGGAAAGGCTTATCCCAAGAAGGGAAACGTAGCATGGGTGTGGTGATAAGCCGATTCTCTAAAGTGTCAAATTCCTTTTACGTGCCTATCCCCAATGGAAGGAACTTTTGTGTCTAAGAAAATATTATAAAGGAGGTGGAGATCTTGGCATACCCCTTTATGAACTTTTGACAAGATCCCACATGTCTAAGAAACCCACGCACTACGCTTTGACTAGTTTTCTCCCCCAATCCCATAATTACTACAATTTTGGTAGAATCCACTAGTAAGCCTTCTTTGCATATGATGTGTCCCAATAGGGTCCTAAACAAGGTAGTAAATACAAACTTATTGATGTTGAGGGATATCCTCAACTCTTGACATCTTTCAAAGATCAGCCTTAAGTTGTCACAATGGTCCTTGACTAGTCCATACAAAGTCCAATCAACAACGTACACTTGAAGGTATTTATGGATGAAGTTTTGGAAGGCATGCAATACAATGCATGAGAACACAACAGACATGTTATTTAACCCAAAAGGCATGACCGTATAGGAAAAAATTCCCCACTCGATGGTGAAGGTTGTCTTTCTCTGGTCTTCCTTTGTAATCCTCGGTGATAGCCTGAGAACCCATCTGTGAAAGAGTAGACTTCATGCCCTGCCACTCCTTCCAAGATTTATTCAGTGAATGGGGTTGGGAAGGGATCAATGACACACACTACATTTAGATCCCTATAATCAACACATATCCTTATCCTTCCATCCTTTTTGATACTAATCACCATTGGACTTATCCACTTTGACTCCTCCACAACCTCTATGATTCCTAACACTATCATCTTGTCTATTTCCTCCTTGACCTTCACACGTAGATTGGGGTTCATCCGGTATGGTCTCTTCCTAATCTGCATGCACCTTCCTTTAGATTTATCCTCATCTCCCCCAAGGAATGGTGGACACCTTTAAGCTCATGATACCCACGTGGGAATAAATCCTCAAACTCATGTAAAAGATCAATGATCTTGGAGAATTCCTTCTCTAACCAATAGTCTTTGATGATAGCCTCCTTAGGCTCTTTGTCTAAGTAAATGTTAACCTTCTTTGTCTTTAAGGGTTCATGATAGGTGTGCGTTCTTTCATCAGAAATATCCATCACTTTGCACGAGCCGAAAGAGTGGTTAACCTCCAAATTTTCCATCTCTTCACCATCTATGACATAGACCATCTTTCCTTTTTCTTTCTCTATGCACGCACACTCAAATTGCACCTCATCAAACTCATCTTCACCAAATTTTCCCTCCAAGCATGGCTCTCCTAGAAATTCTACAAGCCTATCCTCTGCCTTTGCACTATCCCCCATCATAAGGTACTTGACCTCCTGCAATGCCTTATCCACCGATGGTTTGGTGCTTCGATACTCAAATTCTTGGATGAGATTAGCCACTAGTTCTTGTCAATTCCCTATTTGGCGGTGTGTCTCAGAGTGGATGCACCTTGTGCATGCACAACCCTATAGTGTAGAATATAGTTTTTGTATCCGGAGGAAGGTAGTAAAGTTTATGTGCCTTTCCTCTAGGCTCTCTCACATGCTTGGATGTTGAAAGAGGTGGGATCCTTACCATGGTAGTCGTTAATGATGGTGGGTGCATTGCTTCTAGAGAACCAAATAGATAAGGAAATTCTCACTTTGCACCATTCCAAGAGATTATCCCGATGTGTTTCCCACCAACATGCAATAGTTCTGAGTAGGACATAACTTAGCATCCCCCTTCATTCATTCTTATTTCTCCATTGGGCCTCCATTTCCTGTAAGAAGGTCTTAGTGTAAGCCCCTCCAGAATACTTAGGTAACTTCCTTCCTCCTAGGAACCTAAGAGAGTGTGCCTTAGGTTCTCTGGTTACAAGCCCCTTCATTGTTTCCCAACCAACTCATAAGTTCTGTGTGCCCAATTGTCACATGCTAGACTAGTGGTGTCACTTACTGACTGAGCATCCTCAAACTGGATAACTCCGTCGATAGGATGGATTATCTCTGGGTCTCAAATAGAATGCACATAAATCCAATCAAGGACCTCTTCTCCTAAGGGATCTATGTATGGCATTGACTTCCCATCTACAAGGGGAATGATAACCCTTTCTTCCTCGTTCTCAAAGCTGATGTACCCCTTATTGAACTAAACATCCACATTATTTTTATAGCACCATAGGCATCCAAGTAGTGCTAGGAAATTTTTGCCTCAGTGAGTGCTAAGAATTTGAAGTCCCAAGTAAACTTAGCCCCTTGAATGGTGATAGCTGCATCTTTTAAGACACCGATGGGCATTTCCTTTTTTTGTTTGCCATATACAACACATTCAAAGATGGCTGTAATGCATGCCTTCTCATATGATGCCATGCATCTAAGGTGAGAACATTTACCTCCACACCTTTATTAATGAGAATATTACTAAAGATCCATCCATCCATGACCGCATTTAACATGATCTCCCTATCATAGTCAAGGCTATGAGGGGGAAGGTTTACATGTAAGACCTACCTCTCTTGCTCTTCTTCGATGCACAATAACTTCTCTCTCAACCATGCTTCTATAAAGGGAATAATATTCTCTTGCCTTAGCATCTTGCACACTTCCTTAACCTCATCCATGTCCTTCTACGGAGCCTCAACACTTATCCTATGCTCTTACTACCTAGATTGCTCCTTAAGACACTGGATTTCTCCCTGCAAGCTCCTTATAACATCCATAGTTTCTGGTATACCTCCTTCTGATGGGCAGGGTCTAGGTACTTCCCATGCATAAATTCCTCTCTTAAAACTAAGGTTATTTGCTTTGGTATTTCCTTTGCACACGCGGCTTGCCTTTGCTCTTCTGTTACCATAACATATTCCAAAATTACATCACGGGTTACTCGTGGCATACATTGTGTGTCTGCCTTCTTAATGCTTACCATTATAGCACCCTTGTCTTTCCAGTGTTGTTGATTCATGTGCTCAAACAACTTAGGGAACTCCTCATACTTGTGTTTCTTCCTACACCATGAGCACTACAATAAGTCTGGGCACTCACACTTGTAGTGGTCTATAGACCCATAATTAAAACAAGTTCCAATTGGTAACTCACTTCTTCCTCCTCCACGGTTACCATAACCACCGAATCCTCAAGCAAAATCCCCTTCCATGTGCACCTCAATTTGTGTGCTCCTCATAATGGTGATCATCATTCTTAGAACTACTAGAAATGATGGTCTGGTGCACCCCATGATCAATGGCCTCATGGATCTAATCAATAAGCCTACAATCCTTAGTATCATGGGTTGTAGATGTGTAAATTTTATAGTAGCAGGACACATTCTTTTGAATTACACGTTGTAACAAGGGACATCTACCTACATCATGGTCCCCATGAAAATTTTAGTCTACATTATGGTGTGTAATGTCCTCTGGGGAAACTATCCTTGACATGCCCCTCTACTTCACAATCAGACACCATATATCACCGCAAGTCTCATGAGTTGAGTTTGTAGACAACTTCTCTAGTTACTTAGCCATAGCAGTGATTTAAACCTCCAGAAATGGGCTAACACCCATATCAACACTTCCAACACCTCGGTGCATAGAGTGGATTCTAACACCTCACGGTTCTATGAAATTTTTATGAGATAAAGATCTTCTAAATGGAGTTATCAATCCTCCAAAAATCATTTAGCATGTTGTGAAGGGTGAATGTCATATGATAATTTTGAGAGGATATTCTTAAACCACGCTTCATACTCTCGTAAACTCTCTGCCATTCCTTGTTGAATCTCCTTCAAGGTGTTGATACTCTTCTCTTAAAACTTAGGGATGTGAAATTCTGCTAAGAAGGCATTCTTTAAAGTATTATAATCTACCAAAATTTTATGAGGGTCATATTTCCTATACCATTTATGTGTGTGCCCTTGCAACATCATTGAAAACTCAATGGTCTTCCACTCCGTGGTTGTGATCCCCTTCACATGCCATAGTAGCTCACACTTGTGAACATGTTCTGTAGCATCTTCAATACCTCTGTAATCTAGCAAATGTAAAGACATTTCAAAGAAGACTTGAGGAGGTGGTTGGGGCCCTGTCCTCCGTAACCGAGCCTTGGTTTCCTCGGTGTTTCCTCCTCTACTAGATCCACTAGATCTACTAGGTCTTATGCCTCCCGACCCGCCGGATCCACCGGATCCACCAGGTCATATTCCTCCTAACCCTCCAGATCCACCAGGTCCACTAGGTCCTATAGTGGTCATGTCAAGGGTCCCCAAAGTTCCATTGAACTACGGATCAATGGTCTATGATAATGCCCCACTACCTCTAGTATACCTTGTGCCACTCCCAGATGCAATACCCAAGGCTTGTGTACTTGTTCCTTATCTAAAAATTCCTCTAAATACTGGAATAGTATGCATAGCCATAGAAGTGGGAAATGATAAATTATATCTCCTAGGCACAGATATGTCACTTTTATCGATACCAATTGGGTTAATGATATTCCTTCTTTGATTTTGAAAACCAAGCGTCGTGGTTCGGTCATTAGGTGGGTTCGGATGCACACCAATAAATTTTCTTTCTCCACATGATGAACTCTCATTGGAAGCCAAAAGGGTCTCTTTTATGCACTTGCCAAGATGGGGTAGCACAAACTGCTTAGGTTCCATGTCCTCTGCGTGAACCTTAGCTCCTTCCCACAATGTTTGCCTCCATAGATCCATCACACTTGCAACCTCACATTATATAACAATCTCCCTTTCACTTGCTTCACTATACTTGAGTTGGCTCTCCTCCCTTTCTTTCTCTGTTGTAATATCTTCCATCTTCCTCCACCCTAGTTTCCTTTCCCAACGCTCAGAATGGTTTACCCAGCCATTGGAAATGCCTCTAAACTCAAGGTAACAATAAAGATCTTAATTTCTAGAGGAATAACATGTATAAATGATCCTCTAGGCTCCCACAGAAACTCAAACTCAAGGTAAATTCCAGACAATACTATGTGGAAATAACATACTCCAAAGTGTAGCTGGCCAACACTTTCTTCCACCACTGATCAACAACATGCGTCTAGGTCAGATCTACATCCTGTAACTTTTGATAGTCCTCTTGTGTCCACATGTGCACTCTATAGAACCAACTTTCTCTGGACGCATATGCTAAGAGACATTCATATATCTCTACTAGGAAACATCGAAAAAAATTCATACAGTTCATGGTAGAGATTCTCTTCCACCCACCTCTGTGCATCAAACTTGGGCCTAGTATTGAATCTCTGAGAAAACTCATCCTCTGTGTCGCTAAACCAAGATTCAACACTCTCCAAAGTTAGACATTTTTTCATTACTCATTATCCATACCATGATGCATGTCATTTCCCACTATAACTTTGAAAAGAGGTCCCAACATTGGAACCAAGATGTAGTCATTTTTACACCCACCAAAGAACAAGGGAGTCCCATGCACATCATCCTATCACCTAGCAGCCGCTGAGCACTCACCCAAGGCACGCACGGGTGTTAAGTATCTATTTTATGTGATTTAAGTGGGAAACCATCATCTATGTCAGGAACTTAATGAATAAAGGTAGAAATGAGACATACAATCATCATAGCATTCGAACATCCTCTAGACAAATGTATTCCTTCCAAATAGAGTGTACTTACAAATATGAGATAGAACTATAGTAGAAATGAAAATACATAAGGATTTACATCTATTCCATAACATCCATGAACATAAATGAAAAGATATAGATATGAATTGAATCAATTATATTCATACTTATTCATTTTTGTAACCTCATTACATTTAATAGATCCATTAGACTACCACAACTTGATCAAACCAAGTCATACATCACAACAGGGATCATGTCCTTCATCCATACAAAGAAAAATTTATATCCCATACCCTTAATACATTACTTTGTTATATATCCTCTACCCAATCCCACAGAGTTCTTGTAGTATTTTTGTATAGCTCCACTCTCTATATTCTCATCTATCGTATACCCGATCTACTCTTGCTCTCTGCTCTCTTTTCCTTCTGTGGGCGCTTGTATTTATAGGCATCCCACAATGCCAACTCATCCTTCTGTGGCCTCAGATCTGATGCCAAGTGTCTGAATGTGGTCCTCCATGGGAGCATGCTACTTCAGATCCGAGCTCTCCACTCCTTGTAATGATGGTATTTTGGAATCCTCTATCAATAAGAATATTCCTTTTGTGGGAATCACATTGCCAAGCTAACACCTTATCCACTCCTCATTCACTTTGTTGGTCACACTTTTCTTATGTCCTTCCCAATACAACAAATATGGATAAGTCCCAAGACCTTGTCTTCCAACGCACAACATGGCCTTTCTAAAACCCTCCTAGAACCTTGCCTTCCGCACCCATCTTCAAACATGAGTAAGATATTATTCCGTTATTTATATGTCTAAAAGTGCTCTTCTCTTCAGCTTTATGATTACCAATTTTTCTATTTCTCCTTTCTACTTGTATCAAAAATATTTTGAGAAAGACACCTAAAATATCAAAATCTCCACCAAAATGTTGAACAAGTGTTTATATTGTAAATAAGGTTTTTATTTTCTCTTTTGTTTTCAATAAGGGAACCTCTCCCATAAAGAGGAGGGACTACTATCCCTTATTGTTTCTCAATTTCAAAATATTAAATTCTTTAACTAATAGTATTTGGCACCCACCATGGGGCACATATTGTGCATCCCACTCGAAATAACTTCAATCAAAATAGAAAGCATTAACATCCTTCTAGACAGAAGATATACACAAGGTCAAAGGGCACGTGGTATTGAAGATCTATATTTTTAATTACTGGAACAACAAGGCTTTGGGATGACCCCAAGAAGGAGGAGAACAAGATCCACAAGTACTCCCCTATTAAAAATAGAATTGCAAGGAACACAGACTCACAAACACAATCAATCCCTAGCATTCAATATTTGGTATTGCCTAGAGTCACAGTTCCTTTGCAAACTATTTTTCCAAGAATGACAAAAAATTTACCTTGGGGACAATGAGTTGGACCTCTGGCCCTTACTCAAATGTTGTAGGATATTCCAAAAGGGAATACGAAACTTTTCCTAAATTCAGAGGTGATGGAAAAGTGCACCCAGATGAACACATTATTACATTCATTGTGGCATGTGGAATACTTAGAGTGGAGTATAAAGATCTGTCCATTACACGTTTTGTGGAGACATTGTAAGATAATGTTGCCGACTAGTTATATCATCTCCCTGCTGGAGCTATCACTGACTGGAACACCATGATAACTTAGTTTGAGCATCGATTCAAACTTGTTGAGGATGTACATGCTCTCCTTGCTTAGATTTCTCAAATAAATAAGGAACCATATGAGCCTATGAGAGATTTTGTTTCAAGTTTAACAAACTAGTCAATAAGATTCTAGTAGCCACTCGGCTTGTGGATCAAATTCAAAAATGTTTTTTCCTAAATGTACAATTACCATAAGTGAGCTATGCATTAAGAAGGGCTAACCTTGTTACTCTGGATTCGATCAACTCTTGGATATAAGTGTTGAAGATGATTTAATAATGTTTGGGAAATAAAAGAAAGAACCACTTAAATCTAAGACTTATTCTTGAGGAAATAATTCAGATAAGTTAGTATAAAAATTGGCAAATGATCTCATAGCTATCAAAAAGTAATTATCCCAGAATAATTCTTACAAATATATTCCAAGAAGGAATTTTTAGCCTCAAAATAACCTACGTCATGTCTAGCAAAAGCTTGCAATTGAAGGGCATCCTCTCAAAGTTCCTGTCAATGCAACATGTTAAGTTCAGGAATTGGAAGATGAAGATGAAGTTGAAGGATATGAGGAACTCGAGGAGGAATAAGATGAAATTCTAGAGGAAGTAAATGATTCTGAGGTTGATTTCATCATTACTGAGGGAGTTAATAATGACATAGATAATTATGATGAATTATTTGTTGATACAAGTAGTGATTCACATGTTGTCATGACATGAGAACAAAAGAGTAAGAAAAATTAAGTGGTTCATTCCACAAGGAGATCCAAAGAAGTTCCAGTTACCTTTTGATGCATAACCATATCACCCCTAAATGTTTAAAACTCGATGGGTTGAAACTATCGGTGTGATTGCATAACATGGATATTTTCTCAAAGTGTATGAATTTGAAATTCTGAAAGATCTCTGGATTAAGTTTGGTTCCTATTCCTCTATTCGGTTGGTCCCATTATTGAGTTGTCATAATGTGCCTTAATTTTTCATGTCAAATTCTGCTCAAAAATGTTTTACTTCTTGATTTGGTGGTCTGCAACTCGATTTCTCCAGTTGAATACTTTCAAGTGCCCATAATATTATTGTTTTTCCCTAATTTGAAACAATTTCCAAGTTTGCCCCTTTTTGTGCCCTAATTTCTTCATTTTTATGGGTTGTGTCATTTTTCCTTTGTCAAATCAAAAAACTTGAGTTTGATCGAATCCCAAATTTGTGCAAGTATTTTCCCAATCCCAGGTCGAAATTAATGTCAAATCATGATTCAATTGGTTTAAGATCAAGAAATCTACCTTCCTTGTTAAAAAATTTGATTTCTAGGGCATCCTCTGTATTTTTGACATTTTGATGGTCATATGGGCGTATTATACCCATCAAATTCATCATCATAATATTATTGCAACATGGCGGGTTCCTATTGGCCGGGGGTGGTGGGAATTATTTCTAACTTGTTGTTTTTGAAATTTTTGGCTAAGGGAAAATTTTGACCCATGGCTCCGCCTTTTGCAATGAGGTGTCTACGTGGCACGTGCTGATTGGCCAAAGGATTGGTGGGTGGTGGAGGTTCCTTAGGAATTTTGCTTTCATTTTGCAAAATTCTCAAAGTCAATTTTTTTCCCTAAAGGCCCATGAATAGGAAGAGGACACGTGGCAAGGTGGGCATGCGGATGGCGTAGGGAGTTGGAGAATTTTGATGTTTTTGGCTCAAAATGTCAAAGAAAATTTTTTTCACCTGAAGGCCCTCATCCAATGGCAGGTGGACACGTGTCAGAAAAAAATATGAGGGGGCGGAGATTTTGATGAATTTGGAGTTTTTAACTTCAAAAAATTTTAAAGTTACAATTTGAGCCAAAGTTCCACGACTAGTAAGAAGTGGACATGTGTCTAGAAATACAAAGGTGGAAGAAGGGGCCCGAGGGAAAGTTTTATGAATTTTTTCCTTTGTGTTTACAAGGTGAAAAATGAAAGATGGTCCCATGACCAATGAGGAGCCAACACGTGGCATGTCCTAAGCAGTCAAAGGGAGAGCACGGGCCCGAGGAAAATTTTGAAATTTTACAAATTTGGCAGGGAGGATTGAAGGAAAAATTTGAAAGGTTGAACCCACAACAAATAGAGGATGGACACGTGGCAAAGAGGAAAAATCGGGGTGTGGGCCCATGGGAAAAATGTAAAATTTTTCCAAAATCTAAAAAATGGCAAAATTCATAAAATCGGCCCATGGTTTTTAGTGGGGCCCACAGGTGGACACGTGGTGGGTCCAGGGGAGAAGCGGGGAATTTTTGCAAAATTTTCCAAAATTAAAAAGGTCACAAATGCATTTTTAAAGGATGGGAGCCCGATCCAATCATGTTTTGACACATGTCCCACCTTATCCAAGGTGTCAAAAGGGAATATTCAATTTTTATCTCATCTTCCACGTGGAGGGCTGATATTAAAAGTTGATCAAAATCAATGGCAACTGTGCATTCTCCCTTTTTGCCACCATGGGAGCTCCAAGAAACTTGGATTCATCATTTCTTCACCAAATTGCATCAACCTTATATGATTTTGCATCCTCTTGGCCTTCTAAGTGCAATGGCACCATTTTCATGAGCTAATTTGATGATCTATGATGTTTTTGATGAATTTTTCCCTAGCCCGTGAAAAAAACGTGAAAAGTCAAAATCAAAAGTTGCAGAGGTAAAATTGAAAAGGTAAAAGGTGAAAAATGATTGATAAAGCATGTTGGCATGCCTAAATGACAAAAATGTGACCCTGGGATGGATAAGGATCCGAATTTGTGTAATATTTTAAAAATTTATGCATCCCTGGCAACCTGCGAACTATTTTCTAGTTTGATGTCATTTTCATGGAATCATGAAGAGTTGTTGTAAAAAATTTGATCCCTTAAGCATATTATTTTCTTGGGAAGGAAGACTCCATGATGGCATGAGGTATATCATGCATTTTGGGAGAATTTTTAAGAGGAGGAGAGAAAAAGGACGTAGAATTTTTCAAGGAAAAAAGGAAGAAGCCCATTTTCTCTGAGAAAACCACCTGAGAGCCATTTTCAATTCCATTTTTGTATCAGATTTCATCATGTTGAGTTGGTTTTAGTTGTAAAGCCATCAACAGGCTCTGAGATTGTTCTTATAGCACTCCCCTGATGTATTTGATCAAATTTTGGATTATTTGGTGTTATCTCTTGGCAAAATTTGCATATGCTTATGTTTTAGAATGATTTCAATTTGTGTTTCTTACTCATGTTGCAATCTTATGTTTAGGATCTCTTTGATTATACAGGGTCTCATTTCTTGTTGATGGTTTAATGGCATTTGCAATCTTATATTCAGAAGAGCCTTCATCTGATAGAAGATAAACAAATTTAAAATCATTTTACTTGTCCTTGAATATTGAGATTGTTTGTAAACCTTTGGGTGCACCTTAGGTCATGATCAAATAGGGATTCTTGGATACTTTGTTGGTATTTTGCTTCAAGATTTTGTGGTAGGTTATCAAAGGTTGTGTGGAAGAGTGCAGATCTGGGCCTCCATTTGGTGCACATATCTTGGTTGAAGGAGTATTTTAAACCCATTGAAACATCTCTGTTGTTTAGGTGTTGCAAATCTCTTGCAAAGGTTCTCAAAGAAGTTGGTAATTCCTAGCTAGTCTTGTCTAAACATCTCCCAAAAAAATTTCATTCAAACTAACTCATCCTACCCATACTACCCCTACATTGCATTGTGTGTCAACAAAAGAATACAATCCATTCACAAAAATGCACAAAGTATATCAGGATTTTATCATGTCTCTAGCAGCCTTAGCCTTGTCTTGAAAAACATTTCCATCATTTAGTAGTGACAACTCTTTTGAGTTTGAATAATGGATAATTGATCATGTTTTCCCAAGGCCATCTCCATACAATGTGCAAAGCATAAGGATATCTCCACCTCCTTCATCAAACAAAGGCTGCAATATAGGTTCTCTTACCTTGGTTGAAAGGCACAACCTAAAATAGTGAGGATTAGATCAAAATCCTTTTGAGGTGCTACCCACTCCTTCAAATCTTGAGTGCTAACAAGTCAGATAGATGTGTCCCCCACTACAAATGACACAAAAATCATTTATCTTCCCTTGAGTGTCTTGTGAGATCCATGATGTTGCTTGAGTTGTGAAGGAGATTAAGTTTGGGTACCAACACCGGAGTGGCACCATTGCTAGGGACTTCTTGGAATTTCTTGGTGTTTTTGAGTAATTGAAGGGTTTGAGCATTTGTATTTCAAGTTTTTGAGCTGTTTCAAGAGATCATCCTTTTTCAGATCTGCAAGTTTTAAAGCAAAAGTTTCAAGGTCACACCTTTTTTCCATTTCTTAGTAGTTTAGACACTTTTGTTGCATTTTGTTTGGCTGATTTAAGAAGAAGAAGGTCTTGGTTTATAAAACCTTGCAAAGTTATCAGTATTAGATAATTTTGACAAATTATTTTAGTGCATTCTTGCACAACTGAGGTGAAATTCCTTAGTGGCGACTCCATGCTGATTTGAATTTTAGAAATACCAGTGTCTTGAGCTTTTTGTCATTTATTTTTGTGTTGTTGATCTCTGTAAAACTGGAGGGAAGAAGATCTCTCTTCCTTAAAGACTCTGCTAAAAATTGTTCTCAGATTTAAGAAATTCAGAGTTGGAGGGAGAAGAGTTTGGAAAGTGGTTAAAGGTCAGACATCAAGCAAAGATATAGCCATTGGTGAGAGAGATCAGCCTTTGGTAGAGGACTATCACTCTTCTTCAAGTGATTCTGATTCAAGAAATCCTCTCATAAACTTGTTTTCCTCAGTTGTGAAGGTCCTTCTACTTGTACCTAGTAAGTTCCTTCTCCAATCTACACCTCTGTGTTTTAATTCAAGTCAAACTTTCCAAGAAAATCAGCACTTAGAGATACCAGTCTTGTGAATCACATTCTTGAGCCCCAAGGATATTGTACTCCTCACCAGCTTGTTTCACCTCCAAGATCACCCCCACCAAACAATATGGCTCAGCCTAGACCTCCATTTGTTGTTAACACCTTTGGTCCTATAAATTTTAGAGGAATGGATGGTTACCCAAATGTTGTCCCACAAGATGTCAAAAATAGGTTGCCAAAATTCCAAGGTAACAATGCCATCACTGGTGATCAACATCTCAAACTTTTTGATAATATGATGGAAGATTTTGAGATAGAGTTTGAGGATGTGTATATTAAGTTGTTTATTCATACACTTGAAGAAGATGCTAGGGATTGGTACAAGGCTCTACCTGATAACTCTATTGATTCATGGACTGAAATGAAAAATGCATTTAGGTTACAATATGGTGACAGGACTGATCCTAGATTTCTTTTTTCTGAATTTGAGAATATCAAGAAAAACCCTAATGAATCAGTCCATGACTTCAACACAAGGTTTAACAAAACTTTTAGAAGGCTGCCTATTGGTTTGAGGCCTTGTGATGAATCTTGTTTAATCAAATATATAGATGCATTTGATAAAAAGGTAGCCTATTACCTAAGAGACAAGAACCCACCAACTATAAGACAAGCTTTCACCATGGCACTTCAAATTGAGAACAATATCAAGGCTATTGGGAAACCTCTTAAGAGGGATGGTGTGAAGTTGATAAACCCTGAGAAGCCTCAAGCTAGCAAGGGTGCTGATTTAGAAGATGTTGTCAAGACTTTGGCGAGGGTTGTCAAAGAAATTTCTTACAAATTAGCTAGGCAAGAGAGAAAGGAATTGGGAAAAGTTCACAAGGACAGCAAAGAACTCAAAACCATGATAGATTTGGCAATCATCCTAGGGGTGATCAAAGACAAGATGATAGAGGTAAAGGGCTTGTTGGTGGGGAAATAGAAAACCCCAAGCACGTGAAAATAGAGTGGTGCCTGACCCTCTAACTACAAGAGTTGTTGTTGTTCAAGAAATTGCTGATATGGATTGGTGTGATAGATGTTTTCTTCCTCATCCTCCATGTGAAATGGACCAACAAGTTGTTGAAGATGATAATGAAGATGAAATGGATGATGACATTTGTATGATGGGTAGCTCTTCAAGCTCACAACAAGCAACAACATCAACAGATGTGATAAGTGCAAGGACTGCTGCAACCTTTTGGGATTGCATAAAGAGGGGTACCAATTCTTTCCTCCTCTCAAACTCATGAGGTAGATGTTGTTCAAGCCTTTTGAAATTCCTAATAATGACTTTGAATATCTAAGGGCTTTAATGATCAAGAAGTATGATGGTGGTATTCCCTCGGAGGAAGATAGACAATTGTTAATGAATGTTGTGGTTGGTCAAGAGAAAGAGTATAATACTAGAAGTAAAGTTGTTAGAGGAGCTGGTCCTCAAGCCAAGCCAAAGACACCCTTGCTCACAAGCATTCCAAAAGATAATCCTAGAAAAGAAACACTTGCCAAGAACCCTATTGTCCCATGCAAAATATCAGTCCTCTTCATGCCCAATCTGCTGCACTAGAGAATACTTCTCCATCTGATGAACCTTCTTGTTTCCCTTCCAATGTTGTCTTACCAAAGAGTGTTCCATATGATATTGCCCAAGTATTGAGTCAAATTAAAGTGAGTGTTCCCATCATTGAGTTTCTTAGAATTCCTGAGCATAAGAAGAGAGCATTTGAGTACTTGGGATTGAAGGAAGAAAAGAGTATACCCCAAGTAGAAATGTAAATGTTGTTGAGACTCCTCTTCAAATCATTGCTGGCCTTGAAACACCACCAGTAGTGGAAGATCTTGGAGAGGCACCTGAAGTATATTTGGGGACATCCTTGGTTGATTCCCAATTGAATGTTGATCCATTCTTTACAACTTTTCTCATAAAAGATAGGCTACTTCACAATTGCATGTTTGATTCTCGGTGCATCATGTAATGTCATGCCTCTAGAAGTCATGAATGAGTTGGATATCAAAGTGACAACTACCTATGGGAAGTGTACTACCATGGATTCAAGGGAAGTGTCGGTTGTTGGTTGTGTGAAGGGTTTAGTAGTGCAACTTGCAGCCTATCCGGGTAAGAACTTAAAACTTGATGTTGTAATTGTTGACTGCCCTGCCAAATGGGGTATGCTTTTGTCAAGAAAATGGGCTGCAAGTGTTGGTGGTAGTGTTCAAATGGACATGTCCTTTTCCACCATTCCCATTGAGGGCAAGCCTTGTCAAACTCTATGGTGAAAAGAAAATGTTGCACTTGATTGAAGATCCCAACAATGCTTCTTATGAAGTGTTGTTTGCTGATGTAGATGCTGACAATTTCATTGGTTTTGCTGATGGAAAAGAAAAAAGATGGATAAATCAAAGTGCCTTGATATGGTAGGTTCTCCTTGGACCTTGCTATTTGATGGAGCTTGCTCCAAATTTGGAAATGGTGCTGGTATAGTTTTGCTTTCTCCTAGTTTGGAAGAGTTTCCTTTTTCCTTCAAACTTAATTTTGAATGCACTAACAATATTGCTGAGTATGAGGCATTGTTGTTGGGGTTAAGGATTGCATGGAAGTATGGAGTGAAGGATATTGTTGCAAAGGGGATTCAGAGCTGGTTGTTGTCAAACAAAAGTAAGAAGTTATATGCCACAAAAAATCAGCGTATGAAACAATATAAGCATGTTGTTTGGGACTTGATTGAAATGTTTGATTCCTTTAACATTGTTTACCATGATAGAAGTCTTAATGCTTTGCTGATAAGTTGGCTGTACTTGGCTCTAGATTTGACAATTGTACCATTTCACCTTTTTGTGAATATAACATTGAAGTGCTAACAAGGCCAGCTATCCCGATAATGTGAAACATTGGCAGATTTTTTATGATGATGCACAAGTGTTGAGGTTCTTACAATGCCAAGGTGAGTTTTCTAATCAGAATATTGATTGGGAACCAATGGTGTGTATGACTGAAGGAGAGAAACTTTGTTTGAAAGGATATTATCAATTAAAAACAAATACCATTCCTAAAGGTCTTGTTGCACTTGAATCAAATTTTAACAATGTTGATTGCATCATAAATAGAAAGATGTTTGCTTCAAGGGATGTGGAAGAGCATGACTTGGGAACAAAGGAAAAACCAAGGAAGGTTTGGTTGGGCAGAAATTTAAGTAAGGAAGAAAAACTAGTCCTATGCCCAACTCTTGAAAAAATATCAAGACTGCCTTGCTTGGTCCTATTCAGAGCTAAAAGCATATAGAGAAGATTTATTTCAACATGAGATCCCTCTTGAAGAAAATGCCAAACCATTCAGATAGAGGAAAAGGCCTATTAATCCACTTCTCTCCATGAAAATGCAAGAAGAGTTAAAGAAATTGAGAGATGGAGGTATTATTCAACCCACTAGATATTCATCTTGGGTTGCAAACCTTGTGCCAGTTAGAAAGAAGAATGGAGACATCAGAATTTGTGTGGATTTTAGGAATCTAAATAAAGCATCCATGAAGGACAACTATCCCTTGCCAAACATGGAAAATATGTTGCAACTTGTGACAGGATCAGAATTGCTTTCTACTTTGGATGGTTTCTCTAGGATACAATCAAGTGGTTGTCAAAGAATCGAAAGACTTAAGACAACCTTCACTACTCCTTGGGGGACTTATGTTTTTGTAAGGATGCCCTTTGGATTGATGAATGTTGGTGCCACTTTTCAAAGGGAAATGGATGTTGCTTTTTGGTTACATCAATGAGTTTATTGCAGTTTACCAAGATGATGTGACTATTTTTTCAAGGCAGCGAGGTGACCATTTGCAACACCTAGAGAAGATGTTGATCAGATGTAGGGAGTATGGAATTTCTCTTAATCCAAAGAAGTGTCATTTTGGCATGTAAAAATGCCAAGTTGCTGGGACATATTGTGTCTAAGGATGGTGTCATGATAGACCCTAAAGAGTGGAGGCAATCAACAAAGTACCTATCCCAAGAACCAAGAAAGGTATCCAATCTTTCTTTGGCCAAATCAATTTTATTAGAAGGTTTGTTTCCAATTTTGCTGAGCTGACTCTTCCAATCACAAGCATGTTAAAAAGGATCAAGTTATCAGGTGGGAGGAGGCTTCCATTCAAGATTTTGAAGGAATAAAGGATGCACTTAAGCATGCACCTATTTTGGCAGCTCCAAACTATAAGAGGCCTTTCCAAATCTTTTCTTTTTCCTCTGAATTTACTATTGCTTCAGTTTTGTTACAAAAGGATGAGAATGGAGCTGAGAGGCCTATTGCCTTCTTTAGCAAGGCTTTACAAGTAGCTGAGTTGAAGTATACAATCATGGAAAAACAAGCATTTTCCTTGGTGAAAGCAACAAAGATTTTCAGGCCTTATATATTGAGTTCAAAAGTTGTTGCCTATGTTCCCCACACCATGGTTAAAGACATCTTATCAGAAATGGAGATATCAAGCAAGAGATGTAGATGGGTCAAAAATTACAAGAATATGATATGGATATCCAAACAACAAAGCTAGTAAGAGGTTTGGGTCTTGCCAAGCTCATGGCTGAGAGCAATTTGCAAAATGTAGAAGTGAATCAGCTAGAGGAAGAAAGGGCAGATCTTCTTGAGAGATTGATGAGTTCTAATGGTACAAGGATGTGATCTTCTACCTCGACACCTATGCTGTCCTAGTCATTTAAATAAAAATCAGAAAAGAGCCCTCAAGTTGGCTTCTCAAAAATATATCATAACAGACCTTGGGCTAGCTTGGAAGAACCCTGAAGGTGTCCTCTTGAAATGCATAACTGAAGATGAAGCTCCCAAGTTGATTGCTGATTTCCATGGGGGAGTTTGTGGAGGACATTTTTTTGGGAGAGTGATAACACATAAGATTTTAAGAGCTGGTTATTGGTGGCCTACTCTTTTTAAAGATGCAACCCAGCTGGTTAGAAAGTGTGATAGTTGCCAACATTTCTCTGGAAGACTGAAAGCTTCAGGCTCCCTTCCTTTGCAGCCTTGTATCAATTGAAGCCCCTTTCAAACAATGGGGAATGGACTTCATTGGTGAGATTTCAGATCCTTCTAGTGCTGGTCATAAATGGATCCTTGTAGCAACTGATTATTTTACAAAGTGGGTTGAAGCAATTCCATCTAGAAAGCAACACACCAAGTGGTAATGGATTTCTTGTTGAATCATATCATATGTAGATTTGGAGTTCTAGTTAAGATTGTATCTGATAATGCCATGTGTTTTAGAGCCAAACCTTTGATGGCAATGTGCAATGAATATGGAATCAATCTAACTTATTCTTCAAACTACAATCCACAAGGGAATGGACAAGCTGAGTCAAGTAACAAGAACTTGCTCAAGATCATTAGAAGGACCTTGGAAATCAACAAGAAGAAGTGGGGAGAGCAATTGAAATTTGTAGTTTGGGCTGATAGAATAACTCCTAAAAGAGCAACTGGTAAGAGCCCATTTGAATTGGTGTATGGAACTCAAGCATTTTTGCTGCCCTTACATCTACAATTATCCTCATTTCAGTTTTCTCAATAGTTAGAAGATCAAGAACATGGCCCATATGAATCAAGAATCAATCAGATCATTGAGTTGGATGAAGAAAGAAGAGCCTCTCATCAAAGGCATATCAGATTTAGAGAGAAATTGAAGAGGTTGTTTGATAAGAAGGTCACTCCTAGAGCCTTCAATGTGGGAGATCTGGTTTTGCTATGGGATAGTAGGCATGAAGACAAGGGAAAGCATGGCAAGTTTGATGCATTATGGATGGGCCCTTATGCCATTGACATCAGAATTGGTGAGCACACCTTTTTTCTCAAGGATCTAGATGGGGATTTGCTAGAGCTACCTGTTAATGGCAGACATTTAAAACATTTCTTGGATTAAATCCCCAAGTGAGGTATGCACAAGTTGTATATTTGTATAGTCTTTTTCTTGCTTTGTTTTTTTTTGTTGGTTGGTGTGTGGTTTGCCCTTTTGTCCTTGGAAACCATTTTGGTGGTTTTCTCGGTCCATTTTTGGGTGGTAATTCTAGTTTTTGGGCTGCCTTTGTGTTTTGACTCCTTTGCCCAATGGTTTTTGGCACTTGGTCTATGTTTTGTCCTTGTGGCACTCACTGGGAGTGCCCATCCCCAAGCAAGAGCCAATGTTGGTCCCATTATTGAGTTTTCATAATGTGCCTTAATTTTTCATGTCAAATTTGCTCACAAATGTTTTATTTTTTGATTTGGTGGTCTCATTTTTCAATTTCTCCCATTGAATGCTTTCAAAATGCTCATAATGTTATTGTTTTTCCCTAATTTGAAACAATTTCCAAGTTTTCCCCTTTTTGTGCCCTAATTTCTTCATTTTTATGGGCTGTGTCATTTTTCCTTTGTCAAATCATGAAAAAACTTGAGTCTTGATCGAATCCCAAATTTGTGCAAGTATTTTCCCAATCCCAGGTCGAAAATAATGTCAAAAATGATTCATTGGTTTTAGAATCAAGAAATCTACCTTCCTTGTTAAAAATTTTTGAATTTCTAGGGCATCCTCTGTATTTTTGACGTTTTGATGGTCATATGGGCATATTATACCCATCAAATTCATCATCATAACATTATTATTGCAACATGGCGGGTCCTATTGGCCAAGGGGTGGTCGGGAAATATTTCTAACTTGTTAATTTTTGAAATTTTGGCTAAGGGAAAATTTTGACCCATGGCTCCACCTTTTGCAAATAGGGTGCCTACGTGGCACATTTTGATTGGTCACGGAGTGGCGGGTGGTGGAGGTTCCTTAGGAATTTTGCTTTCATTTTGCAAAATTCTCAAAGTCAATTTTTTTCCCGAAGGCCCACAATGAATAGGAAGAGGACACGTGGCAAGGTGGGCATGCGGATGGCATAGGTAGTTGGAGAATTTTGATGTTTTTGGCTCAAAATGTCAAAGAAAATTTTTGACCCGAAGGCCCTCATCCAATGGTAGGTGGACACGTGTCCAGGAGAAGCCAATATGAGGGGGCGGAGATTTTGATGAATTTGAAGTTTTTAACTTCAAAAAATTTTAAAGTTAAATTTTGAGCAAGTTCCAAACCAATGTAAGAAGAAGTGGACACATGTGTCAAAAGTTTTAATACAAATGGAAAAGAAGGGGCCGAGGAAAGTTTTATGAATTTTTGCCTTTGTGTTTGCAAGGTGAAAAATGAAAGATGGTCCCACGACCAATGAGGAGCCAACACATGGCACATCCTAAGCAGTCAAAGGGAGAGCGCGGGCCCGGGGAAAATTTTGAAATTTTGTAAATTTGGCAGGGAGGATTGAAGGAAAATTTGAAAGGTTGAACCCACAGTAAATAGAGGATGGACACATGGCAAAGAGGAAAAACCAGGGTGTGGGCCCACGGGGAAAAATGTAAAAAATTTCCAAAATCTAAAAAATGGAAAAATTCATAAAATTGGCCCACGGTTTTTAGTGGGGCCCACATGTGGACATGTGGCGGGTCCAGGGGAGAAGCGGGAAATTTTGCAAAATTTTCCAAAATTAAAAAAGGGTCGCAAATGCATTTTTAAAGGATGGGAGCCCAATCCATCATGTTTTTTGACACATGTCCCACCTTATCTAAAGGTCAAAAAGGTATATTTTGAGCTATTTTTAAAATCTCATCTTCCACGTGGAGGGCTGATATTAAAAGTTGATCAAAATCGATGGATACGTGCATTCTTCCATTTTGGCCCATGGGAGCTCTCGAGAAACTTGGATTCATCATTTCTTCATCAAATTTACATCAAATTTTATATGATTTTGCATCCTCTCGGCCTTCTGAGTGCAATGGCACCATTTTCATGAGCTAATTTGATGATCTATGATGTTTTTGATGAATAATTTTTACCTAGCCCGTGAAAAAAATGTGAAAAGTGAAAATCAAAAGTTGCAGAGGTAAAATTGAAAAGGTAAAAGGTGAAAAATGATTGATAAAGCATGCTGGCATGCCTGAATGACAAAAAAATGACCCTGGGATGGATAAGGATCTGAATTTGTGTAATATTTTAAAAATTTTATGCATCCCTGGCAACCTGTGAACTATTTTCCAGTTTGATGTCATTTTCATGGAATCATGAAGAGTTGTTGTAAAAATTTGATCCCTTAAGCATATTATTTGCTTGGGAAGGAAGACTCCATGATGGCATGAGGTATATCATGCATTTTTGGGAGAATTTTTAAGAGAGGAGAGAAAAAGGATGTAGAATTTTTCAAGGAAAAAATAGGAAGAAGCCCATTTTCTCTGAGAAAACCACTTGAGAGCCATTTTCAATTCCATTTTTGTATCATATTTCATCATGTTGAGTTGGTTTCAGTTGTAAAGCCATCAAAAGGCTCTGAGATTGTTCTTATAGCACTCCCCTACTGATGTATTTGATCAAATTTTGGATTATTTGGTGTTATCTCTTGGCAAAATTTGCATATGCTTATGTTTCAGAATGATTTCAATTTGTGTTTCTTACTCATGTTGCAATCTTATGTTTAGGATCTCTTTGATTATACAGGTCTCATTTCTTGTTGATGGTTTAATGGCATTTGCAATCTTATATTCAGAAGAGCCTTCATCTGATAGAAGATAAACATATTTAAAATCATTTTACTATGTCCTTGAATATTGAGATTGTTTGTAAACCTTTGGGTGCACCTTAGGTCATGATCAAATAGGGATTCTTGGATACTTTGTTGGTATTTTGCTTCAAGATTTTGTGGTAGGTTATCAAAGGTTGTGTGGAAGAGTGCAGATCTGGGCCTCCATTTGGTGCACATATCCTAGTTGAAGGAGTATTTTAAACCCATTGAAACATCTCTGTTGTTTAGGTGTTGCAAATCTCTTGCAAAGGTTCTCAAAGAAGTTGGTAATTCCTAGCTAGTCTTGTCTAAACATCTCCCAAAAAAATTTCATTCAAACTAACTCATCCTACCCATACTACCCCTGCATTGCATTGTGTGTCAACAAAAGAATACAATCCATTCACAAAAATGCACAAAGTATATCAAGATTTTATCATGTCTCTAGTAGCCTTAGCCTTGTCTTGAAAGCATTTCCATCATTTAGTAGTGACAACTCTTTTGAGTTTGAATAATGGATAATTGATCATGTTTTCCCAAGGCCATCTCCATACAATGTGCAAAGCATAAGGATATCTCCACCTCCTTCATCAAACAAAGGCTGCAATATAGGCTCTCTTGCCTTGGTTGATAGGCACAACCTAAAATAGTGAGGATCAGATCAAAATCCTTTTGAGGTGCTACCCACTCCTTCAAATCTTGAGTCTAACAAGTCAGATAGATGTGTTCCTCAGCTACAAATGACACACAAATCATTTATCTACCCTTGAGTGTCTTGTGAGATCCATGATGTCCTAAAAATCAATATTTTAGATAGTTTGAATTTAGAGGTTGAGTTATTGCTCATCTTCTTGGGTGCGTGAAAACTATGAAACTCGAACTCAAAATTCTGAAATTTTGGAATTTAAGACATTTTGACTTTGAAGTTTTTGTTAGTGTTCATTAGAAAATCATCCCGAGAGTTACGAAACTCCAAAACTCGAATCTCTAAATTCTGAAACCTAAAAATTTGAAATTTCAGACTTTTGGAATTTTAGAACTTTTCCCTTTTTCATCCATTTTCACTTTATTCATCCCTTTATGCCCATCAAAATCTCTGAAACTCGAAAACCGAAAGTCCAAAATTTCAAACTTTCAAAATTTCAGAACTTTTCCCTTTTCGGACCTTTTTCAGTGTTCATCCCTTGTCTCCAAAATTCTAAAAATACGAAGTCTAAAAACTTTGAGCCTTTCTCCATTCTTCCACTTGAGCTCTGATATCCTTCGATGTTCCCTTGGCCATTCATTTTTCAACCTTGCATTTCCATTGTTGAGCTTGCCTACAACTTGATTTTTGGAATTGAAATGTGAGCTTGCATGACTAAACCAACCTCTCCATTTTCTCCTATGCAAGGTTACGTTTGATCAAATTTTTCCCGAGGGAAAAATTGGATAACATTACTATCCTAGTTATTGTGAAAAGAGGAGCTCATATCCCTACCACTTCTACTCAAAAGGTAAGTAGTGTTAATACTCCCTCTACTTCTTTGTCTTCATCTATGAATAAGAAAACCTCAAATGTCAAAGCTGATAGGCCTAAGTGTTCTTCTCCTTCTAGTCTAGACACCCCATCTACCTCAGGATCCTTTGACATAATTGACCATATTAAGAAAACTAAAATCCAAATTTTAGAGGCTGAGTTCTATCAGACCCATCCCAATGCCTTTGCTCAAGTTGTCAAATTTTTCAAATCCAAATCCAATCTGTACCCATCACCTCTTAAGTACTTTTACCTACTCCCACCTCTACACCTCAACAAAACCTAATGGCTATGACACCTTCTATAACTAAGAAAATTGAGCCTTTCTATATCACTCTACTTATAGCTAGTCATAGGCTCAGTAATTGTGTCATCAATTCTAGGGCATCAGACAATGTGATGGCTACTAAGGTTTCTCATTCTTTAGGTCTAAATTTGACATGCACATTTGGTTCTTGTTATTCCATGGAAATTAAGGAGGTGTCATTGGTAGGAAGGATTAAAGATGCACAAGTAGCTTTCACTACTTTCCTAGAGAAAAGGGTCAAAGCTACTATCTTAGTAGCAGATATTCCCCCATCCTATGACATGTTGCTAAGAAGGAAATTCTATAAATAAGTGGGTGGAGAAATTCAAATGGATTGGTCACACGCTCTCATTCCAGTTAATGGGAAGATGAAGAAATTGTTACTTGAGAGATAGACTGAGTACATTGTGCAAAAACCAATGATCCTAAATAAAAATCATCTACGAAGAAATTGGTCATAGGAACTATGTGATAATGCAAACCAATAAATGAGAATTTCCAAAGGTGTGATGGATGACCCTAATGGTTTTTGGATCCTTTAATTTGATGTTAGTTGATATTTAGTTGGTTCTGGAGTAGGAGTGGTCCTGTTTTCTCCTGAAAAGAAGTATTATCCTTTCTCCTACAAGATTCAATTTGAAAACACCAATAATACAATAGAATATGAAGCTCTTATTTTGGGACTATCAATGGCTAGGAGATGGGGATTAAGAATCTTTGTGCACGAGGAGATGCAAAACTCATCGTTAAGCAGGTCAGAGATATTTTTCAGGTTAAGAACAAGAGGCTAAAACACTATAGAAATCTGGTATGGGATTCTATTGAATTATTGGATGCCTTTTCCATAGAATTTGTTCCCAGGGAAAGGAATACTAGAGCAGATGATTTATCCATCTCATGATCCTTATTGATCCCTCATCCCAATTTTCTCGGAAAAGTTCACAATCGAAATGATACATAGGCCAAGTGTGCCAAATAATGCTAACAATTGGAAAGTATTCAATGATGATCAACATTTGCTTTCTTTTCTTGAACTTCAAGATAATTTCAATCAGTTATATTTTGAAGGAAGTGAAGCTTCTCCTCGTGAGTCTATAGCATCCACCATGACTGAAGAAGGAATTGAGGAAGAATATGATAAGGATGGTTGTATTAATTTAAAAGGTAACAAGATACCCAAAGGTTTAGTAATCATGGAAGATATTTTTGACAAGCATGATAGGTATATCAAGTCAAAGATATCACATGAGTCGATCTTGAGTGATAAAATATTAATATTGGAAGTAAAGAAGAACCCAAGCTTGTCAACATTGGAAAATGTTGCAAAAAGGAGAAAGAAATAGAATGATAAATTTATTAAAAATATATGTTGATGTTATTTCCTATTCATATGATGATTTGAAATCTTTCAAACCAAAAGAAATGCAACATTATATTCCTCTAAAATCAGGAATAGAACCTTTTCAGCAGAAATAGAGGTAATACAACCCCAATATTTTAGACACCATTTATAAAGAGATTCAAAATATCTTAAATAAAAAGATAATTTTTCCAATTCATCACTCAGCTTGGGTGGCCAATATTGTACTAGTAAGAAAAAATAATGGTGAGATCTGAATTTTTGTAGATTTTCAAAATCTAAATCAAGCCTCACTCAAGGAAATTATCCACTTCCTATGATGGATCAAATTCTACAAGCTATTACTAGATCTAAAATATTATCTATGCTAGATGGATTTTCAAGGTATAATCAGGTTGAGGTTGATGTCCCTGATCAACACAAGATGACTTTCACAACTCCATGGGGAAATTTTTCTTATAAGAGGATGCCATTCGATCTGATTAATGATAGTGCCACTTTCCAATGGGAAATGGATTTGGATTTTGGGTCTTTAAAAGGAAAATGTATTTTTGTGTATCTGGATGATTTAACTGTATTTTCCAAGAGAAGGGAAGATCATTTCCAACATTTAGAAACTATCCTTCAGAAGTGTAGGGAACATGGAGTATCTCTCAATCCCAAACATTTTATTTTTGGAGTATTTTGGTATCCAAATTTGTTCTCCTTTTTAGTCTGAGCAGCACCATAGATATGTCATGGAGCTTAAAGACAAATTAGACCATGTTTTATGTCATTGGTAGCCAGGGATATGGTCTAGCTAGAGATCATATTTGTGGAGAAATGGATAGCACTCCAATAGGACTTGATCTTGTCCTAGTTGGTTTAGGTTGTGCCTTGCAACCAAGGTAAGAGGACCTATTTTGTAACCTTGTAATGGTGAAGGAGATGAAGATGTCCTTCTCTTTGCTTGAAATTATGTGATGGAGACCTTGATGAAAACATGATCAACACCCCAGATCTGAACTCTCACAAGTTTTCACTTCTCAAAACATGGGTATGTTTTCAAAACAAGGAAAAGGTTACTAGAGATATTGGAAATCCCGATCATTATGCATACTTTTGTAAATATATTTTGATCTTCTGTGGGTATACACATGCAAATCAGGGATAGTACATGATATGATATTTTTTTTAAGATGATTTTTGGTGGGGGATTGACAAGAAAAACTAGGATAGATAAGATCTTTGACAATCTGTATAATACTTGAACAACTATCAAATGAAATGCCTAAAATAATCAGGATGTTCTTTCAACCAGAAGAGGCACAAATGGAAGCCCAAGTTGTACTCTTCACACAATATTTGAGAACTCACCACAAAATATTGAAGTAAAGACCTCAATTAAACACACAAATCCATAATCAAACCATGCTTAAGGTACCCCCAAAGGCTTACAAGAAATCTCTGCAGTCAAGGAAGGTAAAGTGATTCTAAATTTGTTTATCTCCTTATCAGATGAAGGCTCTTCTGAATATGAGATTGCAAATGCCACTGAACTATTAACCAAAAATGGAGATCTTGTGTGAGTTCGAAATAATTTCAATGCAAGATTGCAACAAGAACAATAAAATTTATTTGCGAGCAATTAAAATTGATAATAGACATCATATTGCCCAAAATAAAACACATATTTAATTCAAAAATTGTTAGATTGAACAACAGGGAGAGTTACATGAACAATCTCGTAGCTTTTTGATGGCTATACACTTGTAACCAACCCACATACATGAATCTTCCAACACATGAGACACTAACTGGTTCTTTGGTGGATTTTCTCATAAAATGAGCTTTTTCTCAGAATTTACTTGTGATTTTCAACAACCTCTCCTTTAAAAATTTCTCCAAAATGCACTATATACACTATGCCACATTAGAGCCTTCTTTCCCAGGTAAAAAATATGCAATGGGATCAATTTTGTTACAACAACTCTTCATGATTCAATGAAAATGAGATCAAACAGAAAAACAATCGCATGTTGCCAAGTGTGTCAAAAAGAATTAAATCATTACAAATATCTAGATCATTATCCATCATGTAGGCATGTTTTTTTATCATTGAGGCATGAAAACACCTTTGACTCATCTTTTTCACCTTTTTACCTTTTCAAATTACCTCTGTAACTTTTAATTTTGTCATTTCACGTTTTTTCATGGGCCTGAGCAAAAATTACATAAAAAACACCATAAAAACACCATAGATCAAAGAATTAAGTCATGAAAATGATGCCAATGCTCTCAGGAGGCCAAGATGACACAAAATCATATAAGATTTGATGAAATTTGATGCAAAAACATGATTTCCAAGCTTCTTGGAGCTCCCATGGTGGCCAAAACAAATGGATGCACAGTAACCGTTGATCTCATCCACCTTTTAATATCAGCCCTCCACGTGGAAGATGCAATCCAAAAATAAGCTCAATATTACCTTTTTAAACTTTGGATAAGGTGGGACACATGTCAAAAAATGATTGGATCAGGCCCATGCCTTTAAAAAATGCATTTGTGACCTTTTGAAAATTTGGAAAATTTTGCCACTTTTCCCCACCTACCTTCTGGGCCCGCCACGTGTCCAAAGGTGGGTCCCATTGAAACCGTGGACCAATTCTATCAATTTTGCCTCTTTTGTGGAAAAAGGAATTTTTTTCACAAAACCTCCATGGGCCCAGACACCCAATATCTTCCCCACCATGTGGTGCTCTCCGATTTTCCATGGGGCTAAGTCTCCTATTCTGCCTTCAAACCTTCCTACAAAATTTGAAAAATTTAAAACTTACCACGGGCCCGCGCTCCTCCTTTGACTTCTTAGAAGGTGCCACATGTCCACCATGGATAGGCTGTAGAGGCACACTTCCCATTTAACCTCTAGCTTCTTTTTCCAAATAGGAAAAATTTTACTTTGTCCCCTAAAGCTCCATGATCCCGCCTGAGTTTGAAACTTACACCTAGTCAGAGCCATGCACAAAATTTTGATTTTTTTACCATTTGAAGTTAAAAACTTCAAATTCATTGCAAAAACATGTTGCCCCATCCTATCCTTTTCTGGACATGTGTCCACCAGGTATTAGCTGAGGGCTTTTGTGCCAAAAATTCACTTTATCACTTCGAGCCATAAAACATAAAAATTCTCCAAGTCCCTCCGCCATCCGCATGCCCTCAGACCAAAATATGTGCCACGTGTCCTCTCCCTATTCACTTTGTGGGCCTTTGGGCCAAATTTTGTCTTTGAAAATTTTGTAAAATGAAATCAAAATTTCATAAGGAAAGTCTGCCATCTGCCAATTCCCTAGCCAATCAAAACGTGCCACGTAGGCACCTCTTGCAGAAGGCGGAGCCATGGATCAAAATTTTCCCTTTTGCCAAAATCTCAAAAAATGATAAGTTAGAAATATTTCCCGACACCCATTGGCCAATAGGAAACTACAACATTTCCATTACCTTTCGATGATGAATTTGACGGAAAATGACACTCGTATGATCATCAAAACGTAAAAAATTTAAAGGATGCCCCAGAATTCAAAATCTTCAACGAGGATGGCAAATTTCTTGATTTTAAATCAACTAAAGCATGATTTGACATTATTTTTGACCTTGGGAATGTGTCTTTAATTGTAAACAATTAAAATTTGATCAATTTCAATTTTTACACAATGCGGTAAAGAGAAAATGACACAGCCAAAATTGGAAAAACTAGGGCACAAAAAGGGGCAAACTTGGAATATTGTTTGAAATTAGGGCAAAAAAAAAAGTTTATGTGAATTTTTGAAGTATTCAACTAGAGGGGATGAATTTCAGATCACCAATTTGAGAGATCTGAAAAATTAGGGCACACCATGCCAGCTCAGAAATGGCACCAACATCAGCTCTTGCTTAGGGATGGGCACTCCCAGTGAGTGCCATAAGGAAAAAACATAGATCAAGTGCCAAAATTCCATTGGGAAAAGGAGTCAAAACACAAGGCAGCCAAAAAAAAAAAAATAGAACCACCCAACAAAAATGAGGGAAGAAAACAACTAGAATGGTTGCCAAGAACAAAGGGCAAACCACACAAGTCTAAACAACACAAAACACTATACAACTATACAATTTGTGCATACCTCGATTTGGGTATTAATCCAAGAAATGTTTTAAATGTCTGTCATTAACAAGTAGCTCCAGCAATTCCCCATCTAGATCTTTGAGAAAAAAGGTATGTTCACCAATCCTAATATCAATGGCACAAGGGCCCATCCATAATGCATCAAACTTGCCATGCTTTCCCTTTTCTTCATGCCTACTATCCCATAACAAGACTAGATCTCCAACATTGAAGGCTCTAGGAGTGACCTTCTTGTCAAAAAATCTCTTCAATTTTTCTCTAAATCTGACATGCCTTTGATGGGATGCTCTTCTCTCCTCATCAAGCTCAATAATTTGATTGATCCTTGATTCATATGGGACAAGTCTTGATCTTCCAACTGTTGGGTGAACTGAAATGAAGATAATTACAGGTGTAAGGGTAGAAAAGCTGAGTTCCATACACCAATTCAAATGGGCTTTTACCAATAGCCCTTTTATTAGTTATCCTATTAGCTCAAACTACAAATTTCAATTGTTCACCCCATTTCTTCTTGTTTTGATCCAAGGTTCTTCTAATGATCTTGAAAAATTATTATTGCTAGACTCGGCTTTTCCATTCCCTTGGAGGTTATAGTTCAAAGAATAATTCAGATTGATTCCATATTCATTGCACATTGCCATTAAAGTTTTATCTCTAAAGCACATGGCATTATCAGCTATAATCTTGGTGGGACTCCAAATCTGCATATGATATGATTTAATAAGAAGTCCATTACCGGTTGGTGTGTTTCCTTTTTAGATGGGATTGCTTCAACCCACTTTGTAAAATAATCAGTGGCTACAAGAATCCACTTATGGCCAGCACTAGAAGGATCTAAAATCTCACCAATGAAGTCCATCCCCATTGCTTAAAAGGAGTTTCAATTGATACAATCTGCAAAGGAAGGGAGCACGAAGCTTTGGGTCTTCTAGAGAAACGTTGGCAACTATCACATTTTCTAACCAGATAGGTTGTATCTTTGAAGATAGAAGGCCACCAATAACCAGCTCTCAAAATCTTATGTGCTATTACTCTTCCAAGAAAGTGTCCTCCATAAACTCCCCATGGAAATCAACAACTATCTTAGGAGCTTCATCTTCGATTATAAATTTCAAGAGGACACCTTCAAGGATCTTCTAACCTATCCCAAGTTTTGTGATGATATATATTTGAGAAGCCACTTGAGGGGTCTTTTATAATTTTTATTTAAATGATCAAGACAACAAAGGTGTCTAAGGTAAAATATTACATCCTTGTACCACTCAAATTTACCAACTCTACAAGCACATCTATCCTTTCTTTGTCTAGCTGATTCACTTCCACATTCTGCAAGTTACTCTCACCATGAGCTTAGCAAGACCCAAACCTCTTACCAACTTTGTAGTTTGGATGTCCGTATCATGCTCCCGTAGTTTTTTCACCCATCTACATCTTTTAGTTGAGATCTTCATCTCGATAAGATGTCTTTCACCATGGTGTGGGAACATAGGCAACAACTTTTGAACTCAATATATAATGCCTGAAAATTTTTGTTGCTTTCACCAAGGCAAATGCTTGTTTCTCCATGATTGTATACTTTAACTCAGCAGCTTGTAAAGCCTTTCTAAAGAAGGAAATAGGCCTCTCAGCCTCATTCTCATCCTTTTGCATCAAAACAGATGCAATGGTATACTCAAAAGCAAAGGAAAAGATTTGGAAAGGCCGCTTATAGTTTGGGGCTGCTAAAACAGGTGCATGTTTAAGTGCATCATTAACTCCTTCAAAATCTTAAATGGCAGCCTCCTACCATTTGATAACTTCTTTAGCGTGCTTGTGATTAGAAGAGTCAACTCAGCAAAGTTGGAAACAAACCTTCTAATAAAATTAATCTAACGAAAGAAAGACTAGATGCCTTTCTTAGTTCTTGGGATATGTACCTTGCTGATTGCTTCCACTCTCTCAGGGTCTATCATAACACCATATTTTGACACAATGTGACCAAGAAGCTTGGCCTTTGCACACCAAAATGACACTTCTTCAAATTAAGAGAAATGTCATACTTCCTACATCTGATCAGCATCTTCTCCAAATGCTGCAAATGATCACCTCTCTACCTTGAAAATACAGTCACATCATCTTGGTAAACTGCAATGAATTCATTAATGTAACCAACAAAAGAAACATCCATTTCTCTTTGAAAAGTGGCACCAACATTCATCAAACCAAAGGGCATCCTAACAAAAACATATGTTCCCCAAGGAGTAGTGAATGTTTTCTTAAGTCTTTCTAATTCTTTGACAACCACTTGATTATATCCGGAGAAACCATCCAATGTAGAAAGCATTTCAGACCCTGTCACAAGCTACAACATATTTTCTATATTTGGCAAGGGATAGTTTCCCTTCATGGATGCTTTATTTAGATTTCTAAAATCCACAAAAAGTTTGATGTCTCCGTTCTTCTTTCTCGAGCACAAGGTTTACAACCCAAGATGAATATCTAATGGGCTGAATAATACCTACATCTCTCAACTTCCTTAAATCCTCCTACATTTTAATGGAGAGAAGTGGATTAATTGGCCTTTATCTCTATCTAAATGGTGTGGCATTTGTTTCAAGAGGGATCTCATTCTGAAATAAATCTTCTCTATATGCTTTCAGCTCTGAATAGGACCAAGCAAGGCAATCGTGATATTTTTTCAAGAGTTGGGCATAGGAATGTTTTTCTTCTTTACTTAAATTTCTGCCCAACCAAACCTTCCTTCATTTTTCCTTTATTCCCAATTCATTCTCTTCCACATCCCTTGAGGTAAACATGTTTCTATTTATGATGCAATCAACATTGTTAAAATTTTACTCAAGTGCAACAAGACCTCTAGGAATGGTGTTTGTTTTCAATTGGATGATATCTTTTCCGAAAAAGTTTTTCTTACTTCAGTCATGCATACCATTGGCTCCCAATCAATATTTTTATTTGCAAACTCACATTAGTTTTGCAAGAAACTTAGAACTTGAGTATCATTGTCAAAAACTTGCTAATGTTTCAAATTATTAGGGCCAACTGACCTAGTCAGCACTTCAATGTTGTATTCACAATAAGGCGAAATGGTGTAATTTCCAAATCTAGAACCTAACACTGCCAACTTGTCAACAGCAGCATTGATACCTTTGTCATGATACATAATGTTAAAGGAATCAAACATTTCAATTAGATCTCAAACTGCATGCTTATAGTGTTTCATACGTTGATTTTTTGTAGCATACAATTTTCTTATTTGTTTGATAACCAGCTCCGAGTATCCTTTTGCAACAATATCTTTCACTCCATACTTCCATGCAATTCTTAACCCCAAAAACAATGCCTCATACTCAGCAACGTTGTTAGTGCATTCAAAATTAATTTTGAAAGAAAAAAAAACTCTTCCAAACTAGGAGAAAGCATAACTATACCAGCACCATTTCCAAATTTGGAGCAAGCTCCATCAAATAGCAAGGTCCAAGGAGAACCTACCATATCAAGGCACTTTGATCTGTCCATCTTGTGTTCTTTTCCATCAACAAAACCAATGAAATTCTCAGCATCTACATCAGCAAACAACACTTCATAGGAAGCATTGTTGGGATCTTCAATTAGGTGCAACATCTTCTTTTCACCATAAAGTTTGACAAGGCTGCCCTCAATGGGAATGGTGGAAAAAGAAATATCCATATGAACACTTCCACCAACACTTGTAGCCCATTTTCTTAACAAAATCATACCCCATTTGGTAGTGCATTCAACAATTACAACATCCGGTTTCAAATTCTTACCCGGATAGGATGCAAGTTGCACTACCAAACCCTTCACACAACCAACTACCAGAAATTCCCTTGAATCCATGGCAGTACACTTCTCATAGGTAGCTTTCACTTTGATATCCAACTCATTCATGACTTCTAGAGGCATGACATTACATGATGCACTGGAATCAAACATATAATTGTGAAGTAGCCTATCTTTTATGAGCAAAGTTGTGAAGAATGGATCAACATTCAATTGGGAATCAACCAAAGATGTCCCCAAATATACCTCAGGTGTCTCTCCAATAACTTCAACTGTTGGTGGTGTTTCAAGGTCAGCAATGATTTGAAGAGGAGTCTCAACAACATCTACATTTCTGCTTGGGGTGATCTTCTCTTCCTTTAACCCCAAGTACTCAAATGCTCTCTTCTTATGCTCAGGAATTATAAGCAACTCAATGATTGGAACACTCAGTTTAATTTGGATCAATACATGGGCTATGTCATAGGGAACACTCTTTGGAAAAACAACATCGAAGGAGACAAGAAGATCCATCAGATGGTGAAGGATTCTTGGCAGCTTGGGCATGATGAGGACTGTAATTTTTACTTGGGACAACAGAGCTTTTAGCAAGTGTTTCTTTCCTAGGAGATTCTTTTGGGATGCTTGTGAGCAAGGGTGTTTTAGGTTTTTCTTGAGGCCCACTTACCTCAACAACTTTTCTATGTGTTATAGCCCTTCTCTTGAGCTACAACAACATTCATCAAAAATTGTCTATCTTCCTTCAAAGGGATACCACCATCATACTTCTTAATCATGAAAGCTCTCAAGTATTCAAAGTCATTGTGAGGAATTTCAAAAGCTTGCACTACATATACTTCATGATCATGAGGGGAAGAAATATTTGTACCCATTTGATGCAATCTGAAAAGTTGCAGTTGTCCTAGCACTTATTACTTAAGTAGATGTTGCTCCTCCTTGTGAGCTTGAAGAACAACCCATCATGCAAATATTATCATTAGTTCCATCCTAATTATCAACTTCATCAACCTATTGGTCCACTTCACATGGAGGATGAGGAAGAAAACATCTATCACACCAATCCATATCAGCAACCTCTTCAACATCAGCAACCCTAGTAGTTAAGGGATCAGACAACACTCTTCCTTCACGTGCTTGAGGATGTCTATTTGTAGATCCAACAGGCCCTTTACCTTTGTCATCTGCCCTTTGATCACCCCTAGGATGATTTCCAAATCTATCTTGTGATTTCTACCTAGGATGATCTTGTGAAGTCTATCCAATTCCCTTCTCGGCTGAGATAATTTGTATGAGATTTCTTTGTGACCCATTTTGCCAAAGTTTTCACAACCTCTTCTAAATCAACACCTTTGCTAGCTTGAGGTTTTTAGGGTTTATAAATTTTACATGATCTCTCTTGAGAAATTTCCCAATTGCTTTGATATTGTTCTCAATTTTAAGTGCCATGTAGAAATCTTGTGGTTGGGTTCTTTTCTCTTAGGTAATAGGCTTCCTTCTTATAAAATGCATCCACATATTTGATTAAACAAGATTCATCACAAGGCCTCAGATTAACTAGTAGCCTTCTTAAAGTTTTGTTAAACCTTGTGTTGAAGTCATGGACTGATTCATTAGGGTTATTCTTGATATTCTCAAACTCAGATAAAAGAAATCTAGGATCAGTCCCGTCACCATATTGCAACCTAAATGTATTTTTCATTTCATTCCATGAATCAATAGAATTATCAGGTAGAGCCTTGTACCAATCCCTAGAATCTTCTTCTAGTGTATGAATAAACAAATTAATATACACATCTTCAAACTCTATCTCAAAATCTTCCATCATATTATCAAAAAGTTTGAGATGCTGATCACCAGTAATAGCATTGTTACCCTAAACTTTTGGCAACCTATTTCTGACATCTTGTGGGACAACATTTGGGTAACCATCCATTCCTCTAAAATTTATAGGACCAAAGGTGTTAACAAAAAATGGAGGTCTAGGATGATCCATATTGTTTGGTGGGGGTGATCTTGGAGGGGAAACAAGCTGATGAGGAGTGCAAGGTATTTGGGGAATGGGAATGAAATCTTAAAAATAGATCTGTCTTAAGGGCACTCCTTCTTGATGATCTCTAGCAAATTTAGAAAATACAGGAGCAGATTTAGGAGCAAGCCTTTCAAATGCACAAGAAGGTTCCTCACCTGATGGGGAATTCAAATCAGCAATAGGATCATCCAAATCAGATCCACTTAAAGAAGAATTACAGTCCTCAAAAACATGAAGATCACTTTCAAACTCAATAATAGGGATCTCCTTTCTTATAGTCAAGTATCCAAAAACCTTCCACACCTTTATTCCCTCTAGCTCTGAGTTTCTTGAATATTTAAATAAATTATTGGCAGAGTCCTTGATGAAGAGATATCTTATTCCTTCTAGTTTTGTAGAGTTGAGTAACAAATTATAAATGATAGAAAGGTAAGACAACTGGTATTTTCAAGATCAAATCAGCATGGAGTCGCCACTAAGGAATTTCACCTTAGTTGTGCAAGAATGCACTTGAAAATAATTTGTCAAATGTTTGCTAGAACTGAAAATTTTTTGTGAAGCCTTATAAATTAGAAATTCTTCTTAGATAAATCAATCACAATGTAACCAAAGTGTCTAAACTCTTTGGGAAAAAAAAGGGTAGACAGGGCAAAAAATTTTGCTTAAAACTTATAGATTTGAAGCATAGAATGATATTTTAAAAATGTAGAAACTTAAATAATTGAATACATAAATGCTCAAACTATTCAAACACTTAAAAAAACCAAGAAAATCAAAGAAGTTCCCCGGCAGCGGTGCCACTCATGTTGTATCCAAATTTGTTCTCCTTTTTAGTCTGAGCACCACCATAGATATGTCATGGACCTTAAAGATAGATTAGACCATGTTGTATGTCGTTGGTAGCTGGGGATATGGTCTAGCTAGCACTCAAGTTTGTGGAGAAATGGATAACACTCTAATAGGACTTGATCTTGTCCTAGCTATTTTAGGTTGTTCCTTGCAACCAAGGTAAGAGGAACTATATTTTAACCTTGTAAAGGTGAAGGAGATGAAGATTTCATTCTCCTTGCTTGAAATTCTATGAAGGATACGTTAATGAAAACATGATCAACACCCTAGATCTGAACTCTCACAATTTTTCACTTCTCATAACATGGGTATGTTCTCAAAACAAGGCAAAGGTTACTAGAGATATTGGAAATCCTGATCATTATGCATACTTTTACAAATAGATTTTTATCTTCTCGTGGGTATACACATGAAAATCAGGGATAGTACATGATAGTATATTTGTTGTTAGATGATTTTTGGTGGGGATTGATAAGAAAAAGCTGGATAGATAAGATCTTTGAAAATCAGCAATTCTTGAACAACTATCGGATGAAATGCCTAAAATAATCATGATGTTATTTCAACCGAAGAGGCACAAATGGAAGCCTGGGTCCACTCTTCACACAATATTTGAGAACTCACCACAAAATCTTGAATTAAAGAGCTCAATTAAACACAAAAATCCATAATCAAACCACGCCTAAGGTACCCCCAAAGGCTTACAAGAAATCTCTGCCAGGTCGAGGAAGGTAAAGTGTTTCTAAATTTTTTATCTCCTTATCAAATGAAGCTATTCTGAATATGAGATTGCAAATGCCACTAAACTATCAACCAAAAATGGAGATCATGTGTGACTTCTAAATACTTTCAATTTAATATTGCAATAAGAACAATAAAATTTATTTGTAGGCATTTAAAATTGATAACAGACATCATATTGCCTTCAGAGAAAAACATAGATTTAATTCAAAACTTGTTAGATTCAACAACAGGGAGAGTTACATGAACAATATTAGAGTTGTGTGATGGCTATACACTTAACCAACTCACATACATGAATCTTCCAACACATGAGACATTAACTTTGGTTCTTTGGCAGATTTACTTAGAAAATGAGCTTTTTCTCAGAATTTACTCGTGATTTTCAACTCCCTCCCCTTTACAAATTTCTCCACAATGCAATATATACCATATGCCACATTGGATCCTTATTTCGAAAGAAAATAATATGCCATGGGATCAATTTTTTTACAAGAACTCTTCATGATTTAATGAAAATGACATCAAACAGAAAAACCCTTACATGTTGCGGTGTGTCAAAAAGGATTAAATCATTACAAATATCTCTGATCATTATCCATGCTGTAGGCATGTTTTTATCATTGAGGCATGCAAACACCTTTGACTCATCATTTTCACCTTTTTACCTTTTCAAATTACCTCTGTAACTTTTAATTTTGTCATTTCACATTTTTTCATGATCCTGGCAAAAATTACATTAACAAAACACTTTGTAGATCGAAGAATTAAGTCATGAAAATGATGCCAATTTTCTCAAGAGGCAAAGAGAACACAAAATCATATAAGTTTTGATGAAATTCAATGCAAAAACATGATTTCCAAGCTTCTTGGAGCTCCCATGGCAGTCAAAACTAATGGATGCATAATAACCGTCGATCTCATCCACCTTTTAATATCAGCCCTCCATGTGGAAGATGCAATCCAAAAATAAGCTCAATATTACCTTTTAAAACTTTGGATAAGGTGGGACACATGTCAAAAAATGATTGGATTGGGCCCATGTCACTAAAAAAGCATTTACGACCTTTGAAAATTTGGAAAATTTTGCCACTTTTTCCCACTTGCCTTCTGGGCCCACCACATGTCCAAATGTGGGTCCCATTGAAACTGCAGACCAATTCTATCAATTTTGCCTCTTTTGTGGAAAAAGGAATTTTTTTCACAAAACCTCTATGGGCTTGGAGACCTGATTTTTTCCTGGTCACGTGGCACTCTCTGATTCGCCGAGGGGCTAAGTCTCCTATTCTGCCTTCAAACCTTCCTGCAAAATTTGAAAAATTGAAAACTTACTGTAGGCCTGCACTCCTCCTTTGACTTCTTAGAAGGTGCCATGTGTCCACCATGGATAGGCTGTGGAGGCATGCTTCCCATTTACACTTTAGCTTCTTTTTCCAAAAAGGAAAAATTTTACTTTGTCCCCCGAAGCTCCATGATCCCGCACAAGCTTCAAACTTACACCTAGTCGGGGCCACACACAAAATTTTGATTTTTACCATTTGAAGTTAAAAACTTCAAAGTCATTGCAAAAACCCGCTGCCCCATCCTATCCTTTCCTAGACACATGTCCACTAGGGATTGGCCGAGGGCCTTCGGGCCAAAAATTCACTTTATCACTTTGAGCCATAAAACATCAAAATTCTCCAAGTCCCTCCACCATCCGCATGCCCTCAGACCAAAATATGTGCCACGTGTCCTCTCCCTATTCGCTATGGGCCTTCGGGCCAAAATTTGTCTTTGAAAATTTTGCAAAATGAAATCAAAATTTCCTAAGGAAAGTCCGCCACCCGCCAATCCCCTAGCCAATCAAAACATGCCACGTAGGCACCTCTTGCAAAAGGCGGAGCCATGGATCAAAATTTTCCCTTTTGCCAAAATTTCAAAAAATGATAAGTTAGAAATATTTCCCGACACCCCTTGGCCAATAGGAAATTGCCACGTTTCCATTACCTTCGATGATGAATTTGACGGGAAAATGACACCCGTATGACCGTCAAAACGTAAAAAATTCAAAGGATGCCCTAGAATTCAAAATTTTCAATGAGGATGGAAAATTTCTTTATTTTAAATCAACTGAAGCATGATTTGACATTATTTTTGACCTTGGGAATGTGTCTTCAATTGCAAACAATTAAAATTTGATCAATTTCAATTTTTTGCACGATCTGGTAAAGAGAAAATGACACAACCAGCAAAATTGGAAAAACTAGGGCACAAAAAGGGGCAAACTTGGAATATTGTTTCAAATTAGGGAAAAACAACAAGTTTATGGGAATTTTTGAAGCATTCAACTAGAGGGGATGAATTGTAGATCACCAATTTGAGAGATAAAACGTTTCTGAGAAAAATTGGATATGAAAAATTAGGGCATACCATGCCAGCTCAGAAATGGCACCAACAAAGTAACTAAAGGCAAGCTTCTTGGAAACATTGTTTCCAAAGAGGGAACTAAGATAGATCTAGAGAGGGTGCAAGCTATCCAATGAATTCCTCTCCCCACAAGTAAAAAAGGTGTGCATTATTTCTTTGGAAAGATAAATTTTTAAGGAGATTTATTCTTGATTTTGCAGAGCTAACCATGAGTGTAGCCCGGATGATGAAAGGAAAACAATTTTTTTTTTTACATTATAAGGGAAAGAAGATTTTGAAAATATAAAAATGCAATTTCCCAAACTCTCATTCTTGTTTTCCCTAATTTTGAGAAGGATTTCTTGATCTATTACTATGTTATTGAGAATACTTTGGTTTTTATTCTAACACAAAAGAATCATGAGGGATGTGAGCTACCCATTGCTTTCATGAGTTATGTCCTTAAAGCTCATGAATTGAAATATACTCAGATTGAGAAACATGCTTTTCTATGGTTAAGGTAGTCAAGCAATTTCATTTCTATATCCTTAGTTCTCACTCTATTGTCTTTTTCTTAGATATAATGGTTAGTCTATTCTCACATAGCAAGAGTTTGGGACCAAAAGAGGAAATTGGGTGGCAAAGGTGCAAGAGTATGATTTGGACATCAGGCCAACTAAGTTAGTCCAGGGAAAAGGGCTCTGTGAGTTAATTGTTGTAGGTGCTGAAGATAACTCTCCTAAAGAAGGCACAAATATTCCCACTATTCTCTTCATCAGTTCCACCAATGAATGGTATGCTGACATTGCCCATTTTCTTACTTATGGAGAATGCCCATCTCACCTAAATGCTAAAGAAAAGAGAGCCATTAAGCTGAGATCTATGTAATATGTACTTTGGGAAAATTCCTTGTTCAAAAGAGGGATTGATGGAAGGTTTCTCAGATGTGTGGATAGAGAACAACAAAAGAGGTTGCTTAGAGCATTTCATGATCAAGCTTGTGGAGGAAATTTTTCATCCACTATGATTGCTCATAAAATCCTTCATGCAGGCTACTACTTGGCCAACCTTGTTTTGAGATGCAACTAAATGGGTGAGTAAATGTGAATCTTTCCAAACTTTTGTGGGAAGGCCTAAGCTAGCCACTCTGCCACTCAAACCAGTGGTGATAGAAGAACCCTTTCAAAAATGGGGACTAGACTTTGTGGGTACTCTTAATCCTCATTCCAGTGCTAGACACACCCATGTATTAACTACCACTAATTATTTCACCAAATGGGTGGAGGACATTCCAGTAAAAAGCACAACCTCTGAAGTGATATGTAACTTTATCAAGGAAAACATTCTTATTAGATTTGGGGTACCAAGTAAAATTGTCACTGATAATTCCTCCAACTTCTCTTCTTATGAAATGATGGATTTCTTCTATGGGTATGGAATTTATCTTGCACATTCTTTTGACTACTACCCCCAAGGAAATGGATAAGTAGAATCAACAAAAAATAATTTGGTAACCATCATTTGAAATATTTTCAATGAGTCACAAAGGAATTGGCATAAGAAGTTATATGATGCTCTTTGGGCAGATATAATTACTCCCAAAATGAAAATTGGTATGTCTTATTTTTAGGTGGTGTATGGAAATGAAGCTCGTTTCCATGACTAAAAACTTCTAGCATTGTAGCTGATGAAGGCCATTGAAGATTCAAACTTTACTAGTTCTTTGGAGAAGAGAATCATGTACCTATAGAAGTTGGATGAGGATAGATTGCAAGTGGTGGATAATATTTCTACACATCAACAAAGAGTAAAACAACTATTTGATAAAAAGGATAGACCTAGAGACTTCTAGGTTGGAGACATTGTTCTACTTTGGGACAAGAGGTGGGAGCCTTGGGAAGTCATGGAAAATTTGATTCTCTCTAGTTGGGTCCTTTCAAGATCAGACACTTTACTAGAGAAAATTATTTCTACTTGGACTATATGGATGGAACATCTCTTCCATTTCCATATAGTGGGCAGTACTTGAAGTTGTTTCAGTCCTAGGTTGCTAGGTGGTCCTTTGTATAGTCTTGTATAGTTTTATTTTTGGTCTTTGTTTGGTGTTGTGTGGGTGTCTCTTCTATATTGTTTCATCCTTGACTCTATTTTTCCCAATAGATAAGGCATTCTTCTATCCTATAAACCCTAAGATTTTGGATTTTGTGTTATGTCTTGTTGTCACGGTGCTCAATCCAAGCCATGTCCCTAGAAAGAGCTAGTTGTTGTCACCTCCCCAAGAGTTGTGAATTTTATTCTCCAATTTTAAAATTTTACGGTTAGGTGACTACTAAATTCCCTTGTAAAGGATCCCTAAGAAGATCTAGTTTCAAACAGTTAGCCATTTTTCAAAATTTGAGTTTTAAGGATTTTTTAGTTTTATGTGGGTATTTAAAAATTTCTATCCCTCAAGTCCCAAGTTCCTGTGGGCCATATGTTCCCTGATTTTCTGATTTTGCCGATTGGTCTTTTTTTCTTTTGTTTTCAATCTTTTCATCTTTTTGGAGAAATGGTGTCCCAATGTCCTAAGTTTTTTCTATGTCAAATGTTTCTGAATTATCCAATTTTACTATGTTATGAGTGTTTTGTCTTTTCTTGTCCCATGTGTCCCAAGTTCTCTCTAACTACCATTTCCCATAAGTCCACCTTTGCCAATTTCCATTGATTTGCAGCTATTTTAGTTGTGCACATCCCAAATGTCCCGATGTCCCTTGAGATAGTTATGAAAGTTTTTTCCACCTTTACCGCAAATCATCTATTTCGGCTGTGCGCATCCCAAATGTCCCAATGTCCCATGGGTCAATTGTGCACCTTTGTTCTACCTTTTCTAATTCTCATTGTTTTAGGTCGGCATAAGGTATTTATTACCTCATTTATTTCACCTCACCGACCTACTTGATTTTAAATGTGCATAAATAGTCGGGTAATGGTCATTTTTACCATCTTGCTTGTATTTTCTAAAGACTGTTTGAGTTCCCTTTTCTCCACTATTTATAGCCGTGGTCGAGTCTTGCTCTATTGTTTTCAAAATTTATAGATATTAGAGAAGCTATGAATCATCAAGGTATTGATCGAGGAATTAAGGAAATTAATCTCACAAAGATCTTATGCTCCTATCATAAAATGAAGATCAGTTTCAAAGGACATGAGCACCTCTCTTCCTTGGAGATGATTATATTAGATATTATGGATAACAAAGCTTAACACCTTGATTTGGATTATTTTTGGGAATGTATTAATTTTCAAAACCATTCTCTCATTACCCATCGATCAAGGATAGTGGAATCATAGAGGCAGGGGGTTTCCCTACTTCAGCCTAATGTGTTGATACATTATTAGCTTACAGGTTCCATTTTTAACCCAGAAACAAAGGAAATTGTTGATCCTCAAGGTTAGGTGGTGGCTCGACTTAATGAAGATTGTATTCACACTACTTTCAGAATACCCATGATTGAGGGCTTGAATATTCTTACTAAGGATCAGGCATAAACTTTTTGATCAAGACAGTGAATGATACAAGAGTAGAGTGGCCAAGTCTTGGTTTAAGAACCCAAATAAAGGAGCCTCAAGGCTACCCAAGACAATGTTCAGGGTTGATTTCCATGAATAATTATCATATGTCATCACTCTCCTTGTCAGGATTATGGGAATTCCCTCCACCAATGAGTTTCATTACTTGGATGTGCCCCTATATCAATATTATATGTGAGGGTAAGAAAAGCTTGAACTAGGCAGGAATAATTTGTGATAGCCTAATTGAGAAATTGGAAGATGTTTAGAGGACTCAAACCTTCTACATGACCTCCTATCTGATGTACACCATTGTGGCTTACAGAGAATGGTTGGGTTTCTCCCCTATGGAAGACAAGAAAGATGCTCCTATTTATATGTATCATCCACAGTTAACTCTGAAGGTTAGAAATCATCATTTCAGGAGAGTGAATGATGCATTCACTATGTACATTGTCAAATTGTTGGAAGGAGATACTGCTAGAAGATTCTCAAATGAGGAAAAACAACTGATCAACATCTATGGCAACTTTTTCACTCAATTTAGGAAATTTTCATATATACGATTGGCTGGATTTGAAGGACAACCCCTAAAACTCCCTATGTACTATAGTGACAAGATGGATTTGGTGGAGATATGCAGATAGTTGGATAAATTGCATAGAACCTGCATGGATAAGAAGATTATAGGTATTTAGTTCCCAATCACATTAGGTAACTACACTTATAAGACTGCCTTGGATGCTCAGAACATTGATAGAACCATTTCTCCTCTTACCCTTCACTATTATAATCCTATAACTTTGATATTAAGAGTTCATTTCCACCAATTTCAGAATGGGTTATCAACATCTTTTCGATATTAAAGACTACTGGGCTGATTATTCTGATGATTATGAAGCCCGAAGAAGGTACTATGGAAGATTATCCCTACAAAAATCATGGATTTTGGTATATATGATGTCCTTGAAGGATTGGAGGATGATGATGAGGATCTGTAGTCCTTGAATATGAGAGGTCAATCAAACACACTCCTATTGAAACCATTGATTGGTTTGTTAAGGAGAGAGATGACTTAAAAGAGCTCATCAATCCTATCTTGGTAAGAACTAGACTTTGGTTTGATAGAAATATGAAGATGATTAGGAAATGAAATCTAGGTATACTTCTCAAGATACTTCTACCTCTTAGAAAGAAATACCTTTATCAGTCTCCTGAGACACATGAAAAATTTGTTCCTTCTCCTCCAAAATATTCAACTCTAGTGTACACAAAGAAGGGAAGAGCTAAGAAGGATGATAAGGAAGTTGAGGTTACTCAAGAGAGTGAGAGGCTTCCCTCTCTAAGAAATATGAAACATTCCTAAGGAGAATATCCTGAAGAAGGTAGTGTGAAGGAAGATTAGTCAAAGAAATTAGTTTTAGAATCTATGGAAATATCTACTAAGGAAGCTCCTGTCACCCAAGATGAGACCTCTGTGTTAGAAGTGGATGTTGTGCAAACTCTAAGTGTGATGAGTGCATCTACACTTGGGCCCATTTCTCCTTCCACTTCAAGTTCTTCATTTTCCTGGGTACAACCAATGTTAGAAAGCAAGAAAAGGAAGGCCACTTCAAGTGTGGTTGCTCCTAATTTTAATGTAGTGGAAACACTTCTAGGTACCACTTGTGCTCTAATAAAAAGGCCAAAGTCACATCAATATTCGTTTCAGACTCCCAAGGTTAGTAATTCATGGAAATTATAAAACCCAAGCTTGAAAAGATGAAAAATACCTATCAATGGGTGATCTGGAATTGAAAAGAATTTCTCTTGGTGAATCGAAACCTAAAAGTGAGGTGCATAATCTAAGGGAGACATTATCTAAAGTAATTGTAAGATTTAAAAAATGGAAGTAGACACAAGATTAGTTGGAGGAACATAATCATATTTTGTCAAGTTTCATCAAATCCTTATTGGCAAAAGATAAGGTATTTGACCCAACTCCCCTAGCTTCCATCCCACCTCCTTCCATCATATCCAATGATGAGGTTCAAGCCATCAAATACATTCATAAGAATGCCACTTATGGGAAGGAAATGGAAGCTATGGTTGATGAATTGATAATCACAAGTCTGAATTTCATTGAAGAAGCATTCAAGGAATATGAGAAAATTGCTAAGATTCAATTAAAATTCACTACAACACTCAGTGGGTTGGATAGGGAGTTGAAATTGTGGAGTGAGTGCATTTAGGATCTCATATTGATGAGTGAGACATATGTACAAATCCTTTTGGAAAATAAGGTTTTTGATGATGCAAAGTTGAATCTATCCAAGCAATGGGTTTTCAGCATTGACTAGAAAATAAAGGTTCTTGAAGAAGCCATTGGAGAGCTCAGAAACATGTTACGAAAGGATAAGATTTTAAATCTTGTGTCATGTCTGCCTTCCTAGATATTCATTTCCAAATCTTCAAAGAGAGTTCAAATGATAAATTCACTATTCAAGAGATCAAATCTTAGTTCAAGAATTTTGTTAAAGAAGATTTGTTCAAGAAAGACACCATATCCAAGGAGAAGATGAAAGAAATTTGCACACTACAGGCTATTATCACAGATGCCAATAAAGAGTTCTTGGAAAATGCAGAGTTCAAAAAGAAATGGAGAAGTGTTTGGGTAGTTGGACTCATGCAACTGCCAATACAACAATTCCCTAAGGAATGGACATAGTTGAAGCATTGAAAAGATTCAGAAATCAATTGCTTAAGACAAAGGGGACTTCAAGCATGTCTACTAGCATCTTGGCATCCTAGTTCATATTTTCCTTTCTTATTTAAAATATCTAATTAAGGTGGCTTTATCTCTTTAGTCATGTGTTATGGAAATAAGAGATAAATTGAGTTTGTAATATTTAATTAGATACTAACTTTTGAGATTAAAAGAAAGGAAACTGAAAAGGCTCTTTGTAACCGTTTATTGGGTTATTTAAAGAACTTTTCTTATCATTGTAAAGGATTGGGATTTTGATATCTGGATGTAAAAAAACATTGAACTATTCAATACATAAGAAGTTTCACCCTCTCTCATGCTTTATCTCTTTTTGTTCCTTATCTGATTCATATAAAGCTATGCGTATTTAAGCAAGAACTTTGTGTCTTTCAGTTGATAAGTGTATTTGGAACTTTGTGTCTAATACATGCATGTCCTGTGTTTTTATATGCGTAGTCTAAATCTTGTTATTTTATCAAGCATCAGTAAGATATTATTTTTCTATCTATATGTCTGAAAAAAATTATCTTGACTTACGAATATCGGTTCTTCTATTTCTCCTTTCTTCTATATCAAAAATATTTTGAGGAAGACATCTAAAATATCAAAATCTTCACCAAAATTTTGAACAAGTGTTTATATTGTAAATAAGGTTTTTGTTTTCTCTTTTGTGTTCAATAAGGGAACCTCTCCCATTAAGAGGAGGGATTTTTGTCCCCTAACTGCTGCTCATTTTTAAAATACAAAATTCTACAACCAATAGACTGTTATGAGCAATTTGGTACATAAAAAGTTCAAAAATAAAAATTTTAACTCCTCTTACACCTCTGAAATTTCTCACTTTATGGTAAAAAAAATCCTTTTATTCTCTGTACACATACTTGACATGTAATGGTCAAGAACAATTCTTAGTTCTTTTTGGCAAGTAGACTTGTCATATACCTCATGAGGGAATTAATACCAAGTGTCATAAACATGCAAGTACATTGCTTGAATTTTATTTATCATATTAACTCCTCATGACTTACCATTTCATAGTCAAGATGCCATTTAGTCTCATGTTCCTAACTACGTGCACATGCTTCAAAAATGTAGTCTTAAGAACTCTCAAGCAACTGTCATAGAGTGTATTCATTTTCCATTAATGTATGCACATTTGAGCCAATTCTAAAACTTGGAGAGATTCATGTACAACCGGAGGTTCATATTAAGATAAATGGAACACTTCAATCATCTTCACTCATGCAATGAGGTACTTTCAAACATAAAGATTGGTTTTTGTCTTCATAATATTCTCAAGAAGTAGGAATGAAAATACACATGTATCATAAAATTTCTCCAAAGGATTGGTCTAGATAACTTCATGAACATCAATCACATATCTCCATCATCCTTCACAAAATATTTGAGCATGGGTTACTTTTCAAGTTTAGCCTATACACTGATTTTTCACAAAACAAATGATTTCTTGAGGGGCCCACCATGTGTCAAGAGCTCAAATAACCATGGAAATATGATCTGAGGAATTATCTACAAGCTCAAGTCATTTTCCAAGAAAAATAGTTCCATTTTGAGGCTTAACCAAACAAATTTCTTCATATTGCTCTAAACTGGGGTTTAGGAGGGTTTAATTCAGTTCCAAAAAAATGAATAGAACTTTCTTATTTCTAATCCTTTTGACCTCAAACCTTTTAAAAAATATTTTTATCTCTATAATCTTTAAAAATTTCTCTTATGATTTATCTTAAGGAGGATCCATAATTTAAATCAAACACTAAGAAGTCAAGGTACTATTTTGGCATACCTTATTTAACCCATTTTTTGTAAAACTTCAATATCTTACACAAAACTCATTCTTTGGTCCTTAAATTTGGACCACACCTTCTGTAGACACAAAATAATAGACTTGGGTAAATTTATAGGTCCTAATCACATACTAAAATTCATATAATTCCTAAGTACGAAACATAGTAATTGACATCTATCTTTGGCCTTTTTCTATCTTTCTAGTTTCATTTATAGTATTGCACACCCCACAACCCACTCTAATATTCATTGATTTATCTTTATTGGCTCTAGAAACCAACGACCAACCATGATGTCGGTGCCCAAACACACTTGTCACCTCTGGACACCCCGACCTTTTTGTATCTTACTCACCTATTTTGAGCATCTTATATATTTACATCTTTTTTTCTTATGGTTTGGCCTTTTAGTTGTCAACTACAAAATGAAAACAAGGGAATCATATAAATATAAATATATGTGACCATAATAAAGGAAAACACTCTAAGCATCTATTATCACCACCTAAGGTTGCATCCAAAGGTATTTTATAAGAGCATCAAAGCGTCTATCTAGCACTCACTCAAGAGACAAGGGAGTGTAATTTCTACATAAAAACATAGGAGGAAGTTAATTTTGAAATCTAAACATATATTTACATTACTATATATAGCTATCAGTCACTATCAAATACATCTTACACAATATCTTCCTAGGACACAATTTCTACACACACGTACAAGAGCTACATGGAGTTTGAGATGTAGTGAAAAAATTGGTCGTAAGTTCACTCTATCGGGTGACAATTGGGGTCATTATGGATCCCCATTTGCATCTTTATTTTTTAGGATTTGATGTAGTTTGGGGTTTTGTAGGATATCATTTGTTTTACAGGTTATATAAAAATACAATGATCATCTAGCCACACACATGCGAAAAACAATGAAGGTTAGCGAGTATATTGTGACGCATGAAGAATTAGTTTCTGACCATTTTCATAGTCACGAGTGATTACGAGAGGTTTCAGTACCCATGAACCCTTGAACAATTCTAGGCACCCTAGTATAGGATTTTTCGATAGTTATTAAATTTTTAAATGTGGCTACAATAGTAAGCTCCTCATGTTTACCATTTTTCCATTCCAACACACATCGAGATTTATTATAAAACCAGATAAGTCTATTATTACCTCTATTGCACTAAGGTTTTTAATTTTTATTATCTAATTTCTTGTGTCGGATATGTACTTTAGCATTTTATTTATCATATGTGACTTTGAAATATCTAGGATTTTTACAAAATTCAATATTTGGTAAATCATTTGGTGAACCCATCTCATTCGAACACTCTTGTGTCCTCATATTATCACTTCTCTCATTTTCCTAGGATCCTCTCATCATGGATATATCTCCATTCATGATTTCTTGCTAGCCAATCCTGATTGTAGAGCTAAAATCATTTCTCTCTTGATAATACTCACATTCCTTCTACTACTAATTTGGATGTAGTTTATCATTCATTCGTAGATGTATTTTCTCAATGACTTACGTTCCCATGTGATATACCGACAATATTTTTGTTTATGAAAATGATTCTCCCCTATATATATTAGCTCACATGTATAACATGGGTATAAACCATATAATAATCAATAATGGATCTGAGATAAATCTTTGTAATTTATCACTCCTTCAAAACATCGGTCTTTCCTCAGCTTTTGTTAACCTAACATCCATTTCTCTTTGTGCATATGATTATTCTATGTATGTGTGTGTATGGACTATCACTTTACCACTCATAGCTGGGCCAAAAACTATCCCTATTTTATTTTTTGTTATCGATATCCCAATTTAATATAATTTCTTACTTAGTATGTCATGATTTCATACCATGCAGGAAGTTTCTTCTAAAGTTCACTGGTGTGTTAAATTATTACATGAGGGATTTGAATATATAATCATCGTTGATCGTGACGCACTTAAATATTTCTACCTAGATATGACCACCGAGTTGCTTACAAATTTTGCTACTACTATGCATCTCATTGAAGATCAACCTACAGATTATCCTATCATCTTTCCTCCACTCGAAGGAACTATTTATACATTAGACCTTGTCCCATCTACATCATCCTAACCCCTCCTTCTACTAATGCTATGGGACTTTTTTTTGGGGTCTATCCATATATTGGACATCATTTTACCTTTCTAATCTTATCATGAGTAGCCTACATCATCATGCTTCCTCCTTTCACATGGAATATTTTCATGAATAATTATTGTTGGCCACATATTACATTGGATCCTACTAGTTCTGATACTATTTACACACATGATGGTTTAGCCCGGACGGGATTCACACTCAATGATATCCTTCCTCCGTCTCATTTTCCTCATCGATATCATAGATATGTTCACATCACTACTACTTATGGCCTCCGTATCTTCCACTTATCAATCTTTTTTCACACACTTCTCACACTTCTCTAGTTACACTTGGGTAGCATTGGCTTGACTACATTGGTAGCACTTCGGATCCTGATCATATTGATATCAAATTTCCCATGTTGTTTGACCATGTTTCTATTTGCAATGATTCATTTCTGAGATATTCAAAAATCTTACTTGTTGGTATACACATGGTTTTCGCTATCGCCTTTCACCGATCGGGTATACACAATGGGCATGTACAATTTACCCTACAATGGATCCTTACATTATCAACCACATACTATCACTTACTGGTATCGATACATCTCCATTTGGTTTCAACCATGAAAATGATGATATCTTAGATGATGTTACTTGATTATTTTTCAAATTGTACAATTGGGGACATCATTCTTACATCCCCCTCTCGGCATTATGAGGTGTCTCGCATTTCTACTCATGCTCTGTGCTTCATATTCCATCTCTCTGAACACCATTACACATATAAAAAAACTTGTATCATCATTACCCTATGATAAACTCTCATGATAAAGTTCACACTTGATTTTTGAGGGCATACTATATCCATTAACCTCCCACACTACACATTTTACCCTATTTGCTTCATGATAAATCTTTCCATCATTTAAATCTCACACATAATACTACCCTATGACACAATTTATTTCTATGGTTCATAATTGACTGCTGAGGATATAAATCTGAAATGAACCTCACATCACCTCTTCTACACTCTACACTCTATTCTTCATGGATCTATCTATCTAGAAAACTTTATTAAACAATTTTCTGCTAACACACTCTTGTTTTGTGGTTCATTCTTAATTAGTGAGGGGTATTTTATAAATCAACCTCATCTCATATTTCATCCACATTCACTTGGGGAACAATTCTTCTATAACATTCACTTTGTATTCCATTCCATTTAAACTCACAACATATTGCATATCTTGGTTTACAAATTGTTTCTTACTTATACTAGTTATATCTACACTTTGTTTCACATGCTAGACAAATACATTGTATGCCATTATCTTTATCATATACACATGTATGTTCACTTATTATCTAGTTGTGAATGTGAAATTCTTCCATCTCCTTACACACAACATTGGTGCTTGACATTATACCTCTTACTACTCCCACCAAGGCTCTTGGGGCATCTACTTTCGTACACACTACATGTGCTATTGTTTCATTTTGAACTACTTATTATTATTCCTAGTACACTACCCTATATCAAAACATACATCCTTTGAAACACTTCTAATATTTATAAGATGCTAATGGGGGATTCATTTTCAAAATTTGTCTTGCAGAACTATTTGCCACCATGGTTGTCTAATTGTCATTATTTTCCATTGTATGCCATTGTTTTCAAGCTTTTCCCTACATCTTTCTTGATTATTATTTGTATTGTTTTGGCCTATTCGGCATGATTTTCGTGTGACATTGTGAATGATGTCCCATGTTTGAAGCCTAATTTTTGTGGTCTACATTGTCTTCTTACTTGCTAGATTACACATTGTCTTTTATATGTGTATTTTTATTGATTGCAATAACACACGTTTCAAGGAAATTTGTTTGCATGTGCCTTGGTTTTCACCATGCAAATTCCCACCCCTATAAAACATCATTTTCTAATCAACTTCTAGTCCTCTCCTTTGGGACACATCCTCGAGTGATGTTGCATGCATCCCAAACAAGGGAGAATACATTGGGTGAATCAATCACCCCATAGAGAAGCTCGAGATCTTTGGTACAGTCTTCAGAAAATAATAGAGTTACAAACATAGAACAACCAAAGATTCGACTTGGGTCCTTAGTTTAGCATAGACACCAACGCCCGAGATACAAACTTGAGTTCCCGAGTGCTCTTGACCTTTTCTAGGAGGCTATGACCATGGGGAATTTATAATTACTTTTTCAGATTAAAATAATTTTCAGTAATTACAGAGTAGTTTACACTTCAAAGGCACAATCCTCTAACAATAAGAATGCATTTTATCTTCTTTTTCTACTTGGATGAAAAATAGAATAAAGAAGGATCACATCATATGCAATAGTGTATACATTTCAAGAAGCATTCAGGGATGGAGAATAAAACTAGATATTTCTCCCCAAAACTCTTCTACCATGGCATGAGATATCCAATAAAAATCTCACTTGTTGTGAGATCTCCCAAAAATCCCACTTAGAATGAGATCGAAAAAAATCCCACTTGGTATGAGATCACCCAAAAAAATATTTCTTGGTGTGAGATCACTCAAAAGACTCATTCTTGGCATGATATCGCCCGAAAATTTGTTATTCTAAAAATTTTCAGACCTTTTCTATCCTTTTCATTCATTATGGATCAGGTGCACACTTTTCTTTTACTAATTTTTACATGATTTTACATATTCTTGCATACTTGGATCATAGTTTTCACATATACAAGAGTTTGACTACACTTTCTCTCTTTTTTATAGGTTCATCCTTAATAAAAACAAGCATCATCCCCACATCAATAAAAAAACAATGATAACAAGTACAAACATAACACAACACATACGCTTCACCACTACAATCACTTCCTCTTCCCTAGCTTCCACACTTCAATTTTTATCACTCCATGTTTTTCTTGTCTCTTTGTCTTGTTTTCACCATCAATATACATGGTTATCAGGTATGCATCTTGTATCTAATTTATGTTATAGAGTATTCAATCAACGTAAATTGGGGCAAAATGTAGACACAAAATCACACACTTTGGTACATTTCTAGGTCTTAATCACATACTACTATTCATATGATTCTTAAGTGAGAAAACTAGTAATTAACATCTATCTTTGGCCTCTTTTCTATCTTTCTGGTTTCCTCTTTGGTATTGCACACCCCACAACCTAGTCAAATATTTGTTTTTTTATCTTTATTAACTCTAAAAACTAGTGCCCAGCCCAAGACGTCGATGCCTAGGTGCCTTCATCCCCTTTGGGCACCCCAACCTCTTTGTATCTTACTCACCTCTTTTGGGCCTCTTATATCTTTGGGAATATTATTTTCTTATGGGTTGGACTTTTAGTTTTTAATTATGAAAATAAACCAAGGGAATCATATAAATATAAAGCTATGTGACTATAATAAAGGACCAAACACTAAACATCTACTATCACCACTTAAGGTTGCATCCAAAGTCATTCTAAGAGCATCAAATCATCCATCTAGAAATCACTTAAGGGACAAGGGTCTATATTTTCTACATACACAAAAAGGAGGGGAAGTTAATTTTGACATCCACACATCTATTTACATTGTTATATCTAGCTATAGCTTGTTATCAAGTGCATCTTTCACAAGAGATTATGAAGGCACAATTTCTATACACACGTACAAGAACTACTTAGATTCTAAGCTATAGTGCAATGCTCGATTGTAATTTCACTCTATTAAGTGATCATCGAGGTCATTCGACTCCCCATTTGCATATTTTTTTTTTAGGATTTGATGTAGTTTGAGGTTTTGTAAGATATAATTTATTTTGTAGGTTACAGGTGAATAAAATAATCATCCAACAACACACATACAACCAATAATGAAGGTTAGTGACCATCTTGTGACATGAGAAGAATCATTTTTACCATTTTTTTGTCACGAGATCCCAACAGAGGTCTCCAATGCATAGGTGCCCCTGACCTAGTCTAGGATTATTTGAAAGTTATAGAATTTTATGATTTTGGTTATGATAGTCTGCTCATCCTATTTACTATTTTCAAGTCTAACACACTTTGGTATTTATTGCAAAATCAACCAAGTCTATTATTCCCTCTATTGTACTTAGGGTTTTAATTTTTATTAACTTATTACTTGTCTCAAATTTGTACTTTAGCATTTTATTTATCATATGTGACTCGATATATCTAGGGTTTTACAAAATTAAATATTTGTTAAATCACCTTCATGAATACCTCCTCTGTGATCTTTAATTGTCACTTTATCCTAGTTCACCCCGAAAATTCCAATCCCATATCATTTGGGCATGCTAAGCTTGCTTATCTAGAAGGGAAGTCATACAAATTACCTAATCATGTCTCTAGATGTTGAATTATGATATGTAGATTCATATTAAGACTCTTGAAAATGTACTTACACACTTCCCATGCTTTCATTTTCTTGATATGACTTGTTTTGCTTCATACCCTCACATTAGGTCCTTGAAATGGGACAAATTGAGATAGTTTGCACCATAGCTCATCAAGTATCTCTTTTTATTCACCATGTATCCCCTTAAACATGTCCTATTATACATTTCATGCCTCCACCATGCTTTACTAGCTGCCTCATGCCTCCATTATACCTTTCCTGGTAACTTTTCTAACAAGGCTTAGGGATTAGGCATCTTGAACTGTGATAGTCTAAAAACTTCACCTCGTGTGCCCTTGTATTCATCCTTATTACCTTATTTTTACATCATATACTTGATATAATATGTAATACATCATCCTGGTATGATATCACATCATCATCATACCCATCACTAGCTTCTCAAAAGTCGGTGCTTGGTCGGGTGTTCTCAAGCCTTTGTCCTATCCTACCTTGCCAACCTCATTCCAATCTCCCTCTAGCTCTCATACATTATTATTTTTCATCAATATCCTTTTTACATCAATGAAAAGTTAGCATGCACATGCCAATAATATTCTCCTTTCCATTGATGGAAAATAATGGGGTTGTCAATCCTCTTCATTAATAATGTCAATCTAGGGCTCATGTATGAAGGTTGTATGCATTAAGAGAAGAAGATCTTGGAAAGAAAATCATTTAAACACAATCCAAAATTGCATAAAATAAATCACACGTGTAGAAATTTAAAGGAACACTTACGAAATATAAACACACTTGCATAATAAAGCTTGCATGAAATAAATCAAACTTGCGTAAATGAAATTGCTAAATTAAAAATAACTGAAAGATAAAAAAACACCTACAGGTTCACAACAGAAATTGTACTGAAGAAGGATCACATAACATGAAATCAGAAGTTTACAACAAAGGAGAATGAAAAAAATAAAGAAATTAACATAACACATTGATCCATCTTCCTTGGAATGAGTGGCCGATCATTCCTTGGAAAATGATTTAATTCATACTTCTAATTAAAACTTGCAAAATGATTTTACTCGAAAGATTGGAAAGAAAGAATGGATCTTTATTCCTTGGGAGAAAAATTACATATCTTAGTGTGAAAGGTTGCATTTATAATTCATGCATCCAACCAACTCATTATTTTAGAAAATACAATATGATCTTATCTTTATTCCAATCTTAACAACTAAGGTCTCCATCTCCACAAAAAAATGGAGAGAGATATATTATTAGAGTCAAAGTCTAATCTCACTATTCTAGGAATATTTGCTCCCAAATATTCTCCTTGATTTTTGGTAACAAGAATCACAATGATTTTATTCTCCTATATTATTGGAAGGAGGTTTTTCCTCAAAATATTATTTTGACAAAATACCTTTCCCGGATTTTCCATTTGTGTTTGTTTTTTTTAATTGTGAAACTTTTGACGCTTGTTTGATACACTTTTTCTTGACTACAGTCCACTAAACGTTAGATTTATATTTATTGGTAAAACCTATAGAAAATATGAATGGGGTTTTTGTTAAACACATTCTTATGAATAAAATCTATCTCATATTTTCTGTTTTACTTTTATATTTCTATTTGTAGAACTTTTGATCCTCAAATGATACGCTTTTTCTATGGACTCGCACTTCACTAAAAGTTTGATTTATATTTATTGGTAAAACCTATAGAAAATATTAATGAGAGTATTGTTAAACATATTTCTATGAACAAAAACCTCTCTCGATTTTCCATTTGACTTTGTTGTTTCTGTTTGTGGAACTTTTAATGCTCAACTGATATGTTTTTTCCTTGGACTGTAACTCACTAAAAGTTAGATTTATCCTTATTGGTAAAACCTGTAGAAAATATGAATGAGGTTTATATTAAAAAAATCTTTGAACAAAAACCTCTCTCATATTTTCCATTGGATTCTCTAATTATTCACAATTCCTCAAAAACTGTCATTCCATTTATGCAAGTTCCAGAGCTAAGTCCAATGGTCTTGGAGCTAACTCCCATGGTTCTGGAGCTAACATTACTTTATTGATGCATGTTCTAGAGATAACTCCAGTGGTTATGGAGCTAATGTTACTCTATTTATGCAGGTTCTAGAGCTAACTCCAATGGTTCGGAGCTAACGTTACTCTATTGATGCAGGTTCCAGAGCTAACTCCAATGGTTCCAGAGCTAACGTTACTCTATTGATGCAAGTTCTAGAGATAGCTACAATTATTCCAGAACTAAATCTATAAGTTTTGGAACTAAATCTATAAGTTCCGTAGCTAAATATGCAAGTTCTAGAGCTAACTCTAATTGTTTGAAGCTAACTAAAAACATATATAACTTTTGCACATGATCTCAGATTGAGATGATTATTTTTAAACTTGCATAATTTTTTGAGAGGAATTTGAATATGAAATCATATTTGAGTTTATATATAGCGTGCATGATCAATTCCACTTTTAATATAACTAGCATTATATTTCCTTTATGGATTGCATGCACAAGAATTTGCATCTTTCCTAAGTAATCAATAGAATTAGTCAACAAAATATTTATAAATAATGAAAAATATATATATCTTATATTCTATCTTAAAAAACTATAAGTTCCAAGATTACATTTAAATTTTCTTTCAAAAGTAACTTGGAAGGAAAAATAATGTTAATTTATGGACTCATTAGAAAACTCGTGCTTCTTCTCCCCTTGTTTGCATTAATGAAAAATTACATGCTCTTAGTTCATGGTATCATCCTGCATCATCTTGTTTGACCTCTATTTTGGTTGGAAACATCAACCAAACTCATCATTTAAGCTCCTCCTATTATCTTTCTCTTCCTTAGCACTTTTTTAGGCTTCGCCATGCATTTGAACTTAGTATTTCTCCCCACAAAAAATGAAATCATGGCACATACACATGCCTTTAGTGAAAACATTATCCTAGCACATACATATGTCTATTTTGGCTTAGAAGACTCAATTCTAGGATTAATTCTTCCTTATGCTACTTATAGCAAAGATTTAGGACTTGGATCCCTAAAGTGAACTTTCATTGCATTTTTGGAAATCTTTAACCTACTATCGAAGCTCATTTATCTCATAAAAACTTTATTTCTACCTCCCCTAAGGTTATATCATATTTATTTAACTAAATGTGAAATAATTATTCTTCATACCTTGTCCTTGATTCTTGTAGATGGATCTACACGATCATCCCTTTCATAAATTGTCTTATTAGTGCTTGTTACTTCTTTGTACGATCTAACAACTTGCTTGATCATAATTTATACTCCCCTTGGATTGGAAATACAAATAATTAGATATTTTTTCCTTTCTATTCCTCTAAGTACCTTGTGCACTTCTTATAAGGTTCTAAAACAACTCTCCCTTCCTTTGTGTGGTTTTTTCAGACCTATAGACCCTTGTTTTGGAGTCAACCACTTACAATAAAGTTTTCTTATACATATCCTACTACCTTCTTGGTTTCTATTTTCAATGATGATAATAATTATATATCCCTTCATATCTAACCCCAATTACAAGAACATCATGAGTCCTTGCCTTACCCATTTTCCTTAAACCTATAACATTCATTGTCTAAGCCTATCAACTTGGTACATTATTTCTTCATACTTGATCCTACAATATTTGCGATATCACCTCCTAATTGTAGGAGTTTATTTTCTATCTCTAATCTTAATATTTACACCATTAATTTTCTCATACGGGATGTGGCAAGTTTTTCATACACTTGTAATACTAATATAATCTCAAGAATAGATTGTGTGACCATACCTTGCAATTTGAGTGTTTTTCCCAGATTTCATAGGAAATTTTTGACCTTGAACTCTTCATTCTATCTCTTTAATAATTCTCAATAACATAATACTTTAGGAACATCCTTTAAATGTAGTCTTAGGCTCTGTTAACACAATACTAACATTAAGATCAAAAACCAGGTTCATACCTTAGAGAATGATAAAATTGCTTAGACTTATGATTTTTGATCTTTCTTAAGTCCTAAAATTATCTCCTTTCCCCTTATCCTACTTCAACACTCTCTAAAACCCTACGCCCATAACATATGTAATGGAAAATGAGGTTCAAAATCAACATCAAATATCAACCTTAACATCTTCTCAACATGGTTTTTCTATGCTTCTTCAACTAAATCAACATGAAGTGGAAAAAATGATCATTTGAGGTCAAAATAATATTTATCTGATCAGGTATCTTGGTTCATAATCCTATAGTGGTGTAAAACCATTAATCACTGTGAATTAAGAAGCTCAAACCTTCAAATTTATCTTATCTTTCCCAAGACTAGTTTTTTGTGTGCTTGAAGGCATTGTACTAAGTGAATTCATGGTTAAATTGATCTAAAAACCTCTAAGATAAGGTAAAACCATTTCTAAGTACCCTTTTTATTCCATAAGGTTTTTACCAAATTGTTTGGCTCAAATCTCTAGGAAATTATCCTTTATTATTGCTTCCCTAGGCTTTACTCTTCTTTACCAAATTTCCTAAAGCTAGATTCAAATATAAATTTTTATGAAAATCTTTAAATTACAAAACAGTCACTAATTTGAGTACCCATTTTGGCCTACCATTTGGGTGCAAGACCTCGTGATTGCTTCCTTTGGTAATAATGCTTTGATTTTACAGTCCCAAGATTCAAATGAGGTCTTTTAGAGTAAGCTACAAGATTTTAAGATGGTTGTCAAAGATTCTAAAATACTTGAGTGATTGTTCACATAAGATTCTTCTTAAATATTATTTAGGGTCCTATAGAGATAGATTATTGAGGTTTATATCCATTTAGCTTGAGTTCAAGTTCTTCAAATCTTGTTTTTCAACTAAACCCTAGGAGGGTTTTGCATAGTGCCAGAGAAGAGTATAATTTGTTATGAAGACTTTTAAATCCACTTTCAAGGTATGTGTTCCTAATTAAGGTCTCTCTTAACCTTCTTGATGTAAATATACTACCAATAATACTTACCTGTGTCCACAATTCATGAAATGGATCATTTTTATCTTATTTTGACTAACATGGCGGGGTTTAGATCATCATTAGTGTCTACTTCATAGAGTTTTGGTCATAGATACTCTTAAATCCCTAGAGAAATCTTGAACATGAATTGAGTATGGTACCATACTTGTCAAAATTCCTTTTTCAACATGTGCATTCATGAAGACTCATCACATACAATATCATTTTTCTCTTACACAATTTCAATTTTCTTCAAGAAGACAGATTAACAAAATTCCTAACATTTGAATGCCTCTTTCCTAATGACATGGATCTTCAACCAAAATATATGATGCTTATATCTATTTGATGCACTATAAGTCATAACTCACCATTTTATTCCTTATTCTAATATGTACCATGTTACCAGTTTGAACTAGTTATCTCGTGTTTAGATATTTAACTCTTTTCATTTAAAACTTATGAGTGTTTATTGATTACCTGTTACATGATTCATTTGCATACCTGTTACACACTCTAAAATATTGGTTGAGGTAACCTTACCCATATTCAATGACCCATCTGTAGTCTTTGTCACACTATATATCAATGGATTCTTTTGAAATCTATCATGTAAATACTGATAAGCTTTTACCTTGAGGACTACCAGAGCTACTGACCTTATAGATGAACATGTAGAGTGATATTAGGACTCAATGTTTATATTAATAATATCCCATTTGAGTTTCTATAGCAGACATTTAGTTCTAACTAAGAACACATATGATAAGTCTTATATTCCATGCAACCAACACCTATTTTATTCATACTCATATTTAGATTACTACTTCTTTGAAGACTTTCGCAATTGTTTACAGTCATGACAAGATAATACATTCTCTTCTCATCTAGGATTTTTTTTCCCTTATCCATACCATGTTATGAACTTGGTAGGATTCTTAAAAACTTGAGTCTTCTTGGCAAGGCTTCATAGACATCATCTACCAACTTTTTACCTTGAACACTTGGTGAGAGATATGAACTATTATATAGGATTGAGCATGACTTGTTGAGAGAATACTTTGAAAAAAATTATTGATCACAAGACATCTTACATTCTTTTGAGGAACTCCATACATACTACAAAGGATGAATTTCACACAATATACTATGATTCTTTGAATGAATCTTGATGAATTAGTCTTGACTAGTTATGCAAAGGTATGAAACCACTATTTTTCAATTGAATGAACTACCAAGACCTTCATGTATGTAACAAAAATTAAACTTAAAAATAGACCTTAAGAGAAGGATTGAACAACCATACCTTTTGAATGGTGATATATTTGCAATATGAGAAGTATTTAATGAACACCTATTGATGATAACTCTTACTTCAAAACCACACCCATGCTTCTTTCAAGTAGAATATGCTTTCTAGAAGCCTAGAGAAGGCACTCTATGCTTGTAGATTATCTTAAAATAGTAGATAGTCATCAAATAAACATGATGACTATGTCCTTTCTTTTATTTCCCTTGAATCCTTATCCATATTCTTGGATGTACTACTAGATGTGCTAATTCCATCTTCTAAGTATTCATCACCTGATTGAATACTTGTCAAACATGTATGATGGATTTCATTCCCTTATCTTCTCCTGACTATGAATGAATCTTCCTCATGAATGACACTTGGCTTATTCTTATCTTTCTCAATCTGATTACCAATTTCTTATATTTTTCTTGATCTGCTCTCTCCCATGACTTTATCTGAATCACGCTTGGGATTTTTTTATACTTTTTATACCTTCTTAACTTTCACTTTTCCTCCTTGATTTATTCTACTATGTTTAGAAAGTTGGTTTTGATAACAATGCTTTACAAAGTGTCTAAGTTTTTTAAAATTGAAACACATAACTTAATTATTTCCTCTATATGGGTATGGAATGAGATTCCAACCATAATTAGCACTCTCATGACCATAACACTTACTAGAAACATGTCCAATACTTTTATAACTATAACATGCAATTCTATTCTCCAAGGTGATTGTCTCTGGTTCATAAAGGAAGTATTGAGCTATGTGACATTTTTCTTTACAGTTGAAGCATACTCTATTATTAGTTTTCTCATCTCTGTTATCCCTCCATGGATGGTAATTCATGACATGCTTCATGCATTCCTTAGCTCTGTGTCCAAAATTGTGACAAGAAAAAAAAACCATTAAAGGTTATTTCATACCGAATGAATTTTGTTACCTAATTGATTTAGGCCTTCTTGAATGTATCCCCTTAGTCATCTTCATGATTGATTATCTATTTGGACCATATTTTTCATCTTCACACCTCTTTATAGGTTCTTATGTGAAGCATAGTCATATCTTGTCACCTGTTACCTTTTGTCTTTCCAACATTCCATTAAAATCTTGAGCTCTTTTCCATCTTGAAATACATGCTTAGTATTTATTTTTATTCTTCTAGTTAATATATCAAGGAAATTATTTTTCTTCAGGTATCATGCAGTGTCTTCTTTGACAATAACAAATTTTGTCACTTTATAGACTTGAGATTTTAGTTCGTATTGAATTTGATGGAATCTTCTTCTTTGACTTTCAGAGAGGTTAAAATCAGCTCCATTTTGGCTTTAAGTTTTTGAGTCCATCTTTATGTTCTTCATCTTTCTCCTTTTTCCTTTCCTCAAGAAGGTTGATTTTCTCTTCATATTCTTTAGCCTTTAGATTCAATTTTGGCTCTTTCTTCTTTGGTGTTTCAATTCTTTCAGGGCACATATCAAATCTTCTTCAAGATTCAATTCAGCTTCAAAATTCACTTCAGCTTCAAGATTCACTTCAACCTCATCTTCATATGAAATTTCATCTTCACTAAGATACTTATCTCTTGAGATGCTTCCAGAGAATATTTCTATAACCATTCTTGTGATTTAAGAGGACCAACTCCAAACCTGTTAGACTTGATTCAAGAGTACCAGATCTGATATCAATTTTTAGAAATTTGCGGCACCGAGAGGGTGGCTAAATTAGTGCTTATGAATTTTTGACATACAATTCAATTTCCTTAACTTAGTTATCATGAAACAATAAAATATTTCACAAGCTATAAAGAAGAGAATAATCATAGAGAGACCAGATTAAAGTGGGAAATCCTTCAAGGGATTAAAAAACCACTAAAACTAGAGTACTAGCTTGGAAAAATGTATTGTACTTGTTCAAGGATTTCATGTTGAGCATCCACTCAGCTTGGAGCATTAAATCCAATACTTTAGTCAAGATGCCACCTGACCTTTAACAAGCTTCAACTTGCATGGAAGCTTCAACTCCCAACACTTAAACCAAGATTTAACTTGATCTTCTATAAGCTTCTACTTACAAGGAAGCATCAACTCCTTAATTTTTGAGCATCCAATTAGACTTTTGAATAATGTTTGATCACATCTCTTGTGTTAACTCTCAAAACAAATTATGATCACTTATTCAACTCAAATTTATTATATTTTCTCCTCCTAATCACCCTCTCTTCGATCACCTAATTAGCAATAAATATCTATCATATAATCCTTCCGAGACACATATTATTGTCTCTTACAATCACACATTTTTCAGCACATACAACTCCTATATATACCTAATTTCATATATCTTTACATGCCAAAAAGTTCATTCCTAAAAAAACATCTTCATACCCATCAAAAATAGTCACACACATCAATAATCTTTATTTTTATGAACAACACTTGTCGTCGTATATATATATATATATATATATATATATATATATATATATATATATATATATGAATAAACATACTTTAACATATCTCCACTTTATCCTAATATTCATGCATAAATATTTTCTATATCAACAACTCCCTTTGTGTAAAGAAGTATTAATAACCTTGAGAAAGACATTCTAAAATGACACTTGCAATTCATATTTCATTAACTTTTCACCTTCTCAAATATGAACAGATAAGGGAGTAAGTTAACATCACCTAATTAAGTTTCAAACTGAGAATGAAATAAAATATAGTGTATGTTACTTGGATTGACTTCTTCTAACTCGTTAGGAGGAATCTCGTGCATAAAAAGGTTCAAACATCACATTTGTTAATCCTCTTACACCTCTGAAATTAATAACATTATGGACAAACAAATCCTTCTATCCTCTACACACATACCGACATGTAATGGTCGGAATAGTTCTAACTTATTTTTGGGGATTAAAATTATCATGTACCTCATGTGGGAATCAATACCAAGTGTCATAAACATGCAAGTATGTTTTTTTGATAAGGTAAATGATTTTGACTGGAGCTATGAACCAAATTACAACCAAAAAGAGAATATACACATGCCAACCTAACACAAAAAATAAAGTCACACGAATAGAGGAAAATATTTACCCTTGGCCATTACCTATATTCATTCGAAGAGTAGTAATTGATTATATTTTCATAACACCCTTTTTTCCCCTTTTTATTTCTAACCTCTTGCCAATTAGTTTGATTGAAAGAAACCACCATCATAAGATGTTTGAAGGGGTCAAGATTTTGATCCGATATGAATTTTATTTGTTAGAATCATGATCCCTCTTCACACGACCTATTGCTGACCTATTTTATTCTTCCCTATTTGAGGGGGCCATGTTAACTAGGCTATTAAATCCAATCCATGAATCTATTGGATGATCCTCTCTGAGATCCTCCTTATGATTTATCTTGTGTCGGGTTCAAGGAAGGATTTTTCCAAAGCATCCTTTATTTGAAGAACCCTTTCTCTATTTATTCTTCATTACATGTGGGAAATATTATTGTAAATGACCTAGAGTTTTGCAAATGTGGCACCCGAATGTTGTGTTATCATAGTCTAAGGATTGGGCATGCTATAAATTCCCCAATTTCGAGTAAGATCTTGTTGAGTAATCCCTTTCTTAAGTCAATTTCAGCACATAATCTAGGTAGGTATAAAAATTGTCAACTCCCCGACAAGATCCACCTTTAATAATTTACGTAAGGCATTACCGATATCCTTAAGAGAATATCAGAAATGTAGTAGGAGGTTCGAAGGTGAACCCATAAATGAATTTTTTTGATGTAAAAATAATTCAGGTCAAACTCTAGGAACCAAAGCATGAGAAATAATCCTACATTTCCCTAGAACCATGGACCATCTGATAAGATTTTTTTGGTATTCTTCCACATCCTTAAACTACACCGAAGGAAAATCTTACAAAGCAGAATGAAAATTCACAGTTCTTGGACCAATTTTTGGAAATCAATAGAGAGAGGGCAGAAGAAGATGGCCGAGATGACATTGGATATTCCAATAAAAACAATTTGGGACATGGATTTGAGATGGTCCAACACCTTGGGGTTCTCCAAAATCAACAAAGGTGTCTAATCTTCTAGCTTGAAAGTGTATGCCATTGAAGAAGATGGTCTGTGCCATTTTTCCTGAATGGATTCCTTGAAGGAAGAAAAATTAGACACAGAAAATTTGGAAGATTTTTCTCCATTGCCTAACTTTCTAGGAATATATTCACCTGTAGCCATGGGATATGAGTTCACTCCTCCATTCCATGTCGAGGGGAACACCTCATTGGCACTTACTAAGGGACCACCAGAGATAGGGTTTTAGGGATCTTAACAAGGATTTAAAATCCTTTGGCATGTATCTATTTTAAGAATTACAAATGGTCAACTTAGATCAAGGAGAGGAAATATTGACCAAAACTAGATCCTTGTTACTACCAAAAGTGATTACGTTACCCTTCTTCTCTGCAGATCTCTCCTTACTCACGATCGCTTCACCCAAATTATAGCTATTTGTTGCCATTTCTTGAACTAGTAATAATTCCATGAATTGTGCCCTTCCCTACATGGAAACCTCAATTAGGGTTTCTTCCATGTATCACTTCCATTTCCATCTCCCTAAAATTCCTAACTGTTTATTAGTTAACTAATTTTTTTCCTTTAACTATTTTATTATACCATAGCTATGAACTTGAGTGGTGGAGTAATTTCTATAAGTGGGACATGGGGGTGGGATTAGGTCCTTAATGTCCACATAGTGATCCTCATTAGGAGGAACCTAATATGTTCCACTTAGTTCATATGGAGAATTTCAAACCTTACCTCAAGATGTCCCCACAACCATTTATCGAAAGCATCCAATGAACTCAATGGGAATGGAACTTAGGTTGATGATCACAAACTATTTGTGACTCACCAATAGCCATAGACTATGAGTTTGTAACATGAAAGTATGTTGGATGAACTTTTCATAGCTCATTAAATCCTTATGACTTTTCATTTCATAGTCAAGAGACCATTTAGTCTCATGTTCCTAACTAGGTGGACATGCTTCAAAAATATAGTCTTGAAATTTCTAAGGTAGTTGTTAGGGAGTGTATTCATTTTGCATTAAAGTATGTACATTAAATCAATTATAAAAATTAGAGAGATTCATGTACAACCTGAGGTTCATCTTCAAGAGAAATGGATCACTTCAATCATCTTCATTCATGCACCGAGGCACTTTAAAACACAAAGACTGGTTTTTGCCTTCATAGCATTCTCAAGTGGTAGGACTGAAAATGCACAAGTATCATCAAATTTTTACAAAGGAGTGGTCCAGATAAATTCATGAACATCAAGAACATATCTCCATCACCCTTCACAAAATTGTTTAGCATGGGTTACTTTGGAATTTTAGCCCTCGTACACTCGAATTATTCACAAAACAACTGATTTCTTGAGGGGTCCACCATGTGTCAAGAGCTCAAATCACCATGAAAATATTATCTGAGAAATTATATATAAGTTCAAGTTATTTTCTAATAAAAAAAGTTTCATTTTGAGGATTAACAATAACAAATTCTTCATACTTGCTCTAAAGCAGGGTTTAGGAAGGTTTAAGTCAATTCCACAAATATGAATAGAAATTTCTTATTTCTCATCCTTTTGGCCTCAAAATTTTGCAACATTGTTTTATCTCTATTATCTTAAAAAATATTTCTAAAGGAGGATCCAAAATTTATATCAAATGCTAAAAATTTAGGGTACTATTTTAGCATACCTTGTTTAGACCAGTTTTAGTAAAAATTCAATATATTGGACAAAACACATTCTCTAGTTCTCAAATTTGGTCCACACCTTCATGAATACCTCCTCCATGATATAAAATGGAAAATTTGTCTTGGTTTTCCATGAAACTTCTAATCCCATCTCATTTGGGCATGTTAAACCTATTTTTCCTGAAGGGCAATCATACAAATGACCCTAACCATGACTCTAGATGTTGAATTATGAAATTTAGCTTCATATTATAACTCTTGAAAATATCACTACACACTTCATATGCTTGAATTTTCTTGATATAGCTGGGTTTTATTCATACCCTCATGCTAGGTCCTTGAAATAGGCCAAATTGAGTCGCTTTATACCATAACTCATCAAGTATATCATTTTCTTCACCATGTATCCCCTTAAAATATCATATTATGTGTTTCATTCCTCCACCATGATTCACCATATACCTCATGCCTTTACTCTAACTTTCTAGGTCATTTTGCTTACTAGGTCTAGGGATTAGGTAAGCTAAACTGAGCTAGTCTGACAAATTCAAATCATGGACCCTTGTATTCATCCTTATGACCTTGTTTCCACATCATAAAAATGATATAATATGTAATAAATAATCCTGGTATGCTCTCAAATCATCATCATTCATGTGTCTGTTTGGCCCTAAATTATTGGCTAAGTACCAAAAAGCACACGCGTGTAGGAGAAATAAAGAGAAGCGCATGTGGGGAGAAGCATGCAAGAAAATAAGTTTAAGAAGGGTTTAGGAGAGACCAGTGGTGTGTGCGATGAGACAATACATAGGATCCTAAGACTTAGCCATATTCGGCATTCTAGAGGCACTTGAGGAAAAGAGTGACCTGACTAGGAATGTTGAGTGGATAAGGTGCCACCCCGAGAGACTGATAGTCAAGAAAAGGATATTTCACACAAGGAAAATTCCTAGAAGACACCATTATAGAAAGTGGAGATCTTAGAATAGATAAGCCTTCACCGATGAAGGACCATGTGGACACTTGGCATGCAATCTACCCTCAAGGAAGACATGGCGGTGGGTACTGGACCTATAAGGAGAGATTCCTAGGTAGAAGAAGAGAAGAAGATATACATGGACATACGTATAACATGTGAAAATGGGAAGATCTCGTATAAAGTATTAGGAGGCCCTAGGGTTTGGGTTTTTCATTAGGGAGTTGCAAGAAGGTCATCATGTCTAAGGGATGGGTCTATAAAATTTATGTAATGGGGGAGAGAGCTAGGACTCTTGGTATATAAGTTATATATTTGTTTATGTTTTAACATATATTGTATGGGTCGATCCTTGGCATTTACTATATTCGACCTAACATGGCATTTTGAATGTAATGTGGTTATTTAGCACTCTTGATCTATATATATATATATATATATATATATATATATATCTTTTCTAGATATATTGTTCATGGGTGTAAACCCTAGTGTCATTTCTTCATATTATGAATCAAATATATTCTTCATAATCCATGTTGTGTTGTTTCTCTCATTTTCATGCATGGGTATAAGGATATGGTAGCTCATGTTGTGCTTTTACATGAATATATAATTTTCTACAACTAATCCTCTAACAATGGTAAGATCTTCTCACAATTCTCACATAAAGGGGGCTCGGTGCCCACGCATGCCTCGAGTGAGATCCCATCTCCCACTGGGTGATAGGCCAACATGTGTGGGGTTATAAAATTGTACTAAGGGTACATAAAAATAACTACAATGTCTATCACTAGTTTCTCAAGAAGTCAAGTGCTTTGTTAGGTGTTCTCAAGAATTTGTCATGTCTTGGCTTATAAACCTCATTCCAAGATCCCTCTATCTCTCCTACATTATTAATTGTAATTAATATTTGTTTTACATAAATGCCAACTTGTCATCCATATGCCAACACTTTTATCTCCTATAACTCTTTCATTTCCTCCTCCATAAAATAGGTCATAACGAGCACACACACTTGACTTTATAGACATCACACTATCTCTTAACAACCATACATTAGCCATGACCATTAATTTCAGTCATAAAAACTAAAAAAAAAATTAAAATTTATTATATATTTATTCCAAGAGATTTCAAGGGTCAGAAATAGCCCAAAGAACTTATACAAGATCAAGGCTTCTCAAACAAGCCAAAAAAGGTCTTCATCTTTAACTAATGAATCATAAAATACAAAGGCATATAATTTTTTTTTCAAGACTCAAGGAGATCTACACAAATCAAAAAAATTCTTAGCATCGCCAACAATCACTATAAGCTCTATAACCACCATCTTCAACTTGGTACACACCACTCTGGCATGCACAACTAGGTCTTCAAGCACCCAAAAAGTAGTCCTAAAGAATAAATTAGTCCCCATAGAAAAATAATCATGAAGGATCAAGTAGGATATAAATGGAAATCTATCTGATCCTACATTCTGAAAAAATCACTCCTTCATCAAAACACATCATAATGCCTATAACCAACTCAATCTTTGAAATAGGTCCAAACTACCAAACTAGACTTAAGAACCAGTATTGAGAGAAACATGCTCAAATGCCTTCAACATCACTTCCAAAAACTAAAAACTTTTAAAACTTCAAGGGAGACATAACACACCACTCAAAGAACTTACATCCATATGTGCTTTAGAGAAAACCATGCCTTCATACCTGTTCCATCACACCTTCGAGAGACGTAATATGACTAATTAGGCCACTAGGGTTTCAACATAAAACCACCTCATATGATAAAACCAAAGGATCAAAAAATCATTTCATGTGTCAAAAACTCTCCATGAAAAAATAACTTAGCTATAACAATCCATTCCATCAAACTCATCTCAAGCCACAAGACTAGGTTTTAACCCTTCTAGGCCAAAAGTGGTAGGGTGACTTAGAGGATCTATATCTAAAATTTTATCCATTGAAGATACATGAAAATTTTCATGGAAATTTATCACACCTCCCAATATATCTATAATAATTTACTTTTCATCATGAAGTTTTCTTCTCATCCTTGAAACCGCTAGTCTCCATAAAACTAGGGCTTTTGTCCTATTTCCTGAAATAACTCGGATCATGAAACCACCACAAAAATGATCCTTGTAGAATAATATTTAACCCTAAGTCATCTTATTTTATTTCCTAGATGATTTAGAGACTAAAAATCATTTCTTCCATATTACTTTGCTAGGAGGGGTTTCATTGGGGTTTAAGATGAGTCCGACTTTTAACGATTGATAATAAAGATGAGAAGAAAAATCAAATCATTATTTTTGAAATAAACTATATAATCAAGGAAAAAATATCCCCCAAATCCTTAGTGTCCCATGAAAAGTGTGTGTGAGTGGGTGAGCATCCGAAGTTACCTATCGAAATGTATTTTTCCTTCTCAAAATCCAAGTTTTTCTAGAAACATCATAAAATGCAAAATATGCAATATATTAACGTAAAATTGACATGTAACATCATAAAACCTCCTAAAACTGTCCCAACTCTCATCCATACTGAAATATACCTGAATATCTCAAGACACTAAGACGTACCTTTCCTTTCTACCCTTGTTCTCAATAAACTTGCTTCAATGGACCTTGATATGCATTATACCTCTAGTTACATTCCTAAAAATAATTTAACACATCATATTTAATGTAAAAACACATCTCCCATGCTTATACCTAATTTACCTACTCTATACTTCATGTTACTCCACCATATCGCTTGGACTAGGTCTAGGAATAGACCTAGAATGACCACTTCAACACATGACATCACATGAACACACCATGGAGATCACTTATAGACTCTTATTCACCTCTCACATATCACTCTAACCATGATGGACCTCATACCAACTATTAGAACTCATACCATGACCATACATGTTTGCACCATGCTCAATACCATGCCAAGAAACCATGATTGTACACGCCAATCAATCTTCATGCTTGACCTTGATTGACACCACACGATGAAAATTATGACACCGAGACTCCCTTTTCCATCAATGAAATTTGACATCAATGATAAATCCATAGATAAAGTTGTCAACAATATCCCCATTAGTAATTGATGACAACCACCCTTCAAAAAATTTGATGACAACCAAAAGACCAAACACTTATAAGATTCCATTTTTCATGTTTCTAAGCCTACTCTGCCCCTTTGACATCTATGAAAAAGGCACATGAATTTTTTTGTTTAGTTTAAAACTTACTTTTAAGCTCCCTTGACTATACTCTGTTTTCTTGTCTTCATCACAAAAAAAGAGATCCATGGACCTGATATAAGCATGCACATAACTTCCCATGAGAGTATATTCTCCAAAATTTATCTTCATACCTATTATACACCATCTTATAGGTATATACCATGCTAAATACAAAAATTATACCTCTAACAAATGTCTTTGCATGTTTAAGGACCACGAGCCCTAAAGTACTCCTTCAATCTAATTTTACTATCTTTATCATTTTAATAAAGCATACTAAACATATAATACACTTTCTAAATGCTCCCCTAACATCATACCATCATTATCCACTGATAAATGCAAACACATGAGCTCACACCTTGAACACATGTCATGAGAATGGGTCAAGTAAAATTCCACCATCATGAAGTAGTTTTTAGTGATTTCTACCTCTATTTCTGTATACTTTCAATAAATTAATTCCTACACCATGTTATCTTTCCTTAAATGAGTCAACAACTCACTCTTGACAAAAAAAAATTCATAGATCCTCTAAAATATTTTACTTCTCCTTCTCTCATGGAAAATACCTTCAACACCATCATAAAATCTACATACCTTCCTTCAAGCACTGAAATTCTACCATCTTCTTTTGATTAAGACAAAAAATCTCAAAAATAACCCCCTCGAGCTCTAATACTCATACACAGCTACACCCAGCTGATGAATTCCTGTAAACACTTTGAGAGTATTAAATAACTTGTTATGATGGGACAACATACCTTCAATATTATCAAGGCCATAAGATATACCTAGCTCCCTGACTTGAAATACTTGTCTCAGATGAAACATACTATCTGCCAACTTTTGAGACTTATTCCTTCAACTTTGTGTTCATATTTTTCTTTGGCTAAACACTGTTAGACAAGATTTTATGAACATACTAAAAACCTATTTATTAATATTATACCATAGATTTCTAAGAGCACTGAGTTAGTTTTCACTAAAAACCCTCTCTATGTACATAATCAACTTGCTAATGGACAAGACTCAAACTTAATGTTCATCAGACCTAAAATCTATCTTACAAGATTACTTAATCAACATTGCAACTTTAACTTATGAACAATATTCCATACCTTGTTTCTTCCTCTCGAAACTATACTTGTCTTAATTACACCTAATTAGACACTCGTCCTTGAGCTCATAGAGAGTAATAAAACTTTCAAAAATTACTTCAAGAGTCATCAACAAAATATGTTTATATTTTGAGCATCTATAGATATATCTCCCCTTTAATCATAATCTCAATCATATGTAAAACAACCTTCTCCAGTGATATCCGACCATAAGACATGAACTTGACCTTAAAATTTTCTTATTACTTAGCATACCTTTGTATTCAAACCTACATTTTTATGTCTTCAACTTTAAATTTCAACATAAGGAATTGTAGATGGACTTCCCTGAGATGATATATACTTCATCCTTGCACTAAGAATCTTGATGACCAATCACTACCTCATGATAACTTGAGATCACTTGCAAACCCAAAATACCCTACTTAAGCTTCATTTTATCCTTCATAGAGATTTCTTGTAGACCTTACAACCTCCTAAGCATTCATACATCTATACCATGTATAAAAATATTCTTGGATTCACAAATCTTCTAGAAGAAAAACATAAACCTCAATATTCCTTGTCTAGATTTGACTTTAACAACCTTCTGGAACATTCCTTTAAAATCAATTCTCTTGAGACATCATACCTTTTGATCTACTTAAGCTTATTATGATGTTTCACGCACAAAAATGCACTATCAAACTTGTAATAGTCTAATTATTTTCTACCAAATGTCACTCTTTCTTGTAACTTAGATTTAGAGATATGACCAAATGATAAAGACATATTCCTTGATGTTATTTAACAAACTAGGAAAAACTTCTTACTTGTACAATCAGGATAGAGTTTTTTCACATGTGGACTCCTTCATACTCAATGTCATAACTTGTTCCACACATAATATAAAAGGAATGATATAGAGAAATGCATATTACATACATAACATTGATGGATTCAACCTTAGGGACCTTTACACAACATCATCAAATCTTTCTTCATAGCATTCTTAGACTTATGAAATATGACATTGTCTTTTGAAGAAAAACTAAGACCCTTTACATCAACTAAGAATTGTAAAATCATGGAAAAGACACACACTCATACTAACTCATGATGCAAATAATTCCATTTGAATACTCAGAGATGAAAATATAACTTCAAAAACGTTTTGATTGAAGACGCACACTTTTTATTTCTTGGTCAATCAAACAAGACTTAATGAATTGAATAAAGGAAAACTCCACATACCTTGAAAGGAAAAAAACTAGCCTCTAGGAGCTCACAATAACAACACCAATGTTCCTTCATTAGATAAATGTCTTATATAAGCCTTAAGAAGACACTCAAGCCACTTAGAGTACTAAAATAAAATGTAGTCATCAAATGAGCCCAAAGACTCTATCCTCTCTTTTTCTATTACGTAAATTATCTATGATAACCTCTCATTCTTCTTTGACGAACTTTCAAACTTTCAAGTATGATAATCATATCTGCAAACCCTTTGTTTCACCCGATTCTTAGATGTTTCTTTGAAATATTGACAAAATAGATAGGATAACGGGCATAGGAGGAATACCTGTTGAAATGCTAGTTGATGGGTTGTTGCATGTGTATAAATTTTGAATCCACAACTGATCATGAGAGGTTCCTTTTGGCTAGGATGAACTACCTGTAATGGAAAACAAGACCACCAGAAAGAGTTAAAAATATGTGCAAAGGAACTTCCTAAGATGTGCTAGATCCAGAAGTGTGATACTTCCTGACGGTTGTCACCCACCGTTTAAAAAAATTTAATGCAGAAATAAAGTAAATCCTACCGTAGTTAAAATGATTTAGGTATCTCATTTAAAATACAATAAGAAAGATCTAATCTAACAGATAAGTTAAAATAAGATCCCAAGGTCAAGTAATTGGTTCTCGATCTCTCAGAGATTTGATAGAGACCTCGGAAGGTCACATGTGATTAAGGGTGATGTGGAATTAGGTGGATAGGTCATTGTTCTAGTTTGTATGGGAAAATACAGAGACCAATTCCGGTTAAGGGTGATCGACAATGCTTAGGTGTAACTAGTGCCGCTTACTTATGAAATACCGGGAATGCCATAGAATGAGTTTTGGTCTCCTTTGTGATTGCACAAAGGACTTTGGTTGGTCAAAATGAGGTATTAGGTGGTTTGGGTGGGATTTGGTGAGGTTTTAATGGGTATATGGAGGGGTGAGTATTAATGGAGGTCTGTGGATGGCTAAGAGAACAAAGGGTGACAATATAATGACAAAATGAAATGAACCAAGAGAGTACAACATTCCACTTACTTGGATTCTAGTCCTGGATGCTTGTGAGTGAGGGATGAAGATGCTGGTAAGAGATTGAAGGCTATAGATAATCACCAATCATAGGAAAGCTTCTGTATGGGCTACATGTGCATTCCTTTTTGCTTGGTTGGATCAAATCCTTGCTAGGGTGAGTGTTGGATGGCTGGGTAGGAGAAAATGCTTGATCTCCTTCCTTGCATGTGTGTTCTCACTGAAATTCATTCTAAAAGATATATTGTCTCTCACAAATCTACCAATGTTTTCCAACCTCCAAAATAAGGTTGTTTTGGGAGTTAAAAGGTGACCGATAAAGGTGGTTCAAATTTTAACCGGTGATCATAGTTAGGGTAACCGGTGTTGGTCAAGGTGGGATTTCTTAGATTTACTAAATTAGACAGATCCCCTTGATTTTCTAGGATCTCGTGTTGTTAACCCGTAGATTAGACTCGGAAGCTTCTTGTAAGCATGTGGGAATGTGGTTCAAGAGAATGTAGGCATTGATTTTTAGGGTTTTGGTAAGTCTTAGTTAGTCATGGCAACTTACTAAGATTAGGTATTAGAGTGAGTTGGCTTGATGAGGTGTCTAGGTGAGGTGTATGTGTGGATATTATCTAAATTAAGATATTTAAATAATAAATATGGTGAGGATAATGAATTAATTTAATTACATTAATTAAATTAATATTATTGGAGTGAAGTGGGCCATGGCTAGGTGAATGTGATGAAGGGTGTTTATTTTTCGAGGGACCAAAGGGGAATGTGACCTAATTTTAGTGTCTACATTTTACCCATTTTTGTTGCGTAGCTTGTATTGGTAAGTGATGCTAACAAAAATAAGATGTGGTTACCCCATGTGTGGGTGAAGGTGATCCCCCTTAAACTAGGAACTGACGAGGAAGAAGGTAGAATCAGTGAGTGGTTTAATAAAAGGTAAAAGTGAGAAAGGGGAAGGTGGTTAATGGGGAAAAAAGGGTTAAAGGTCTATGTGGGCAATCTAGGTAATGGGTCAGGGTCAAAGGTAGAAATAGTCAAACGCATGCACACGTACAAACTACAACACGTTACTGGGTTGAAGAGAAGGAAAAATCTAGATCATCTAAGGTCAATAGGTTTATCCAAACAAGGTCGAAGTGATTCCGGTATCCAAGGTATAGGATATGGTCAGGAAACATAATGTAGGTTAGGTGCGGAATGTTTAGGTATGTTCCGTACATCAAAGGTAGGGTCGATAAATGGTCATGGAAATAGGCTAGGTAAGGTCATTAGGTCAACAATCCAGTAATAAAGCCACAAGGTATAGCGAACACATGAGGTCAAGGGTCACTAACGATGGTCAAGGGCCAAAAATCTAGGTCATAGCATGGGTAAGGCCTAGGAGGGTAAAATAAGGGGTCCCCAAAGTAGGAAAAAGGGAGGTTGTAAATGATGAGGTCAAGAAAGGTAAGGTAAATGGGTTGGGTAAAGGTGAGGTGGGGTAAATGATCAAGGTAAAGGGTAGGTGTGGAAAAAAGAGTGATGGGCAGGGGTAATAGGGTAAAATGGTGGGCTTTGTGCAAGATAGGGTGACCGATGCTAGTATAGGGAAACCGCCATGGTAAGGTAGGGTATGAGACCGATGTCTTTGGTGAAGGTGAACCAAAGGTGTCGGTAGGTTGGGTTTGTTATAAAAAAGAATCCGTGATTTTTGTTATTCATTTGTCATTTAGTTAATTGAGAAAATGAAAAAAAGAGAGAAAAGAGGGAAAAGTGTCCAGATGGAACAGAGCATTGAGTTGGTGGTGTGAATAGTGGGTGATTAGTTGGTGAGAGGTGGGTCCACAGGATCGGTGTGTGTGATTCAATTGGTTGAGATGCAGTGAAGATTTAGTGATGGCAGAGGTCGAAGAGGGATCAAGTGGGCCACGGTGTAGTGGCCGATGTGCCACCATGACGACAATAGTGCAATGAGGTAAGTGTCCAACTTTAGTTGTATTTGGTTAGATAGATTAGATGATTGGTAGATTGTTGTTGTAGTTTTTGTTTTGGGTGGGGAAAAAAATTAAATTTGGGAATGGGGGAAAAGTGGGTAAAATAGGAATGGGGAGGGAAATAAATGGGAGAGGAGGGGATGGGATGAGGTGCAAGGGAGGTTTAGGTAATTTTAGGTGGGTAAAAGGGGCAAGGGGGAATTTTTTTGAGAAAGGGGGGTTTGGGGATCGCAAGTTTTTTCTGCAATAGTGATCGCATCGGTCACGTGTGGTCGACATTGGTAGTGTGTAACCAGTGATCACTACTAAACAGTGGACTGATGCTAGTTAAGGGGTGACTCGAGGTCGGGCTTAAAGAGAACCAACATCGGTTGGGTTGTGGGGATAAGGGGCCAAAAGTGCCACAAGTTGGGTGATTAAGATGGGTAGGGGTAAAATAGGTTTCGGGAAAGTGAGAGTGGGTGAGTATGGGTATGATAAACATAGATTAATGTAATGTTTATATTGGATACAAGGGAGAGATCAGCTACGTATGCAGGATAGGGTTCTACCCCTGCTTGTGACAATGCATGGCGTAACGACCCATGAGGAGCAGTAGCATGTGTAGGAGGTGGGCCTAAGTGGATTTTGACGCTATTGGAATGTATTCGGTAGATTAGTTTGATGGTCACACTCATCGATAGATGGGATTCCATGACCAACACGTTCCACCTGCCGATAGGTGAGATCACTGTCACCCTAGAGGATGTGTTCAAGATTCTATGGCTACCCATATTGGGTACACAAGTCTAATCTATCTCCTTTGAGGCCTCGGAGGAGATGATGTTAACAGTGATGTTTGGCAAGGGGATGGTTGAGCTGACATTTCATAGTGCCAACATTCGATATGGAGAGATTTACCTAACATGTTCGGAGGAGACAAGGCTAGTGGTTCTATTGATGGAGGCAATGTGCTTCTTTGCATTGCCAGATGTAGAGGGTGGACATTTTCCCTGATCATTGATGGGGGTACTCCACGACATGATGATAGATGATACCCACTTTGCTTGGGTGCCAGTGTTCCTAGTGGGGCCGTATAAAGAGTTATGGGTGGTCAAAAGGTGCTTAGCCTATGTTGTACCTTCTTACTACACTTCTGGGCTTATGAGCACATAGTTTGTGTGTATCCAGTAGGGATGCCCCAACTAGATGCATTTTCACTAATATTTGTGTGGGTGGGGTATAGGTGATGGGTGTCGCTTTTGGACAAAGCTGGAGATCGGATAGGTTCACACATGATGTGGCTTATTTTTGGTGGTTATTGGAGGGTTGTCCAAAGTGGGAATTATATGGAGGCCATATGTAGGATTACCCTCATATAGGCATATGTATGAGGAGTTAGCTAAGCTCCAAATTTTGAGATGGATATAGGTCACCGTGCTGGGAGTATGAAATGATCTTGGTGAACGAGTTTAGCGGCAATTTGGGTTATTACATGATGTACCTCCACCCTTCCCCGTTGATCGAGAGACGACATGAAGAGGCCCTTACCTCTACCATATCGAACAGTACCCATAGGGTAGGAGGAGTAGGTAGTGGACCGAAAGATAGATGATTCCTAGGTCACGCATGAAGCAAGTGCATAATGGTGGATAGCTCACTTATGAGCCATACAACCCAGATCAGGGCGACTGGATCTAACCACCATCACTAGACAGAGAGAAACCCTATAGGGGAAGGTGGCTACTCTGATTACCCAGTTGGGTATAGTGCAGACACAACTAGAGAGCTTAGAGGCGAGTAGCAAAGCTACATGTACATATGGACCGTCTGTAGGCCCAGATGGCCAGTTGTGGGGATGGAGATGGAGAGGGGGATGATGGTTAGGTGGCAGCCTTACAGGCATAGGTGGTAGGTTTGTAGGGCCAGTTGGCCACAACCCAAGAATAGATTGTTGCCTTACAGCCCATATACGAGCACGTGGGACCAAGTCCTAGTTCACAGCAGGAGAAGGACAGGGTCCCACAAGACAGGTACAGGGCCAAGATCTATGGGAACACCATAGACTGTGCCTATATCTAGGTTACAGGATGCCCTAGGTGAGGAAAAATAATACTACGACCAACTGATGGCAGCCAGGATAGAATTTCTATCCTATGGACAGTAACGGGCACAATAGGTGTTTAGTGAGAGGACTAGATCTCACACTCACAGTGTGGAGAGCATAGGGGGCCATCAAGCTCTGAGGCTAGATCGGATAGGACACTAGCTCACAGAGACCAACTCTAGGTGAGGGGCCGAAAGACCTAGCCACCACCTATGATGGGTGGGGAGATGTTAGCAGGTCACCAAACAGGGGTGGAGGAGGTAGAGGGTACAGGTGATACAGAGATGGAGGATATCCGTCAAGATGCCTGATATGTGGCTTTTGATTTTTGATGTATTATAGTCATTTTTTGATATATACCGGCCTGCATGCTGAAGATAGTGAGGATGTACAAGAGTTTTTTTTGTATATTTTGAGCATATACCGGTTTTACTTGTGAGTGAAGCGATTTTTTATTGGTTCATTATTTTATTGTATATAAGACTAGCCTGCATGCCGATGACATTTTGTATTGAGTATTGGCCTATGTGCCAATGATTTTGAGATGATGGACATGATGGGATAGCCATGTATGTTGTATTGAGATACACATTTATTTATATGATGAGATATATGAGATTCTTGATTTGTTGATGTTTTGATGAGACTTTTGATTTGTTGTTTTGATATGGAAAAAAATTGAGTAAGTTATGCATGATGGAGTCAAAGTTGGTTTAGGCATGGATCAAGTCAGTTGGTGTAGGCATGGATCAAGTCAAGTCATAGGCATGGTGGAGTCAAGTTTGTTAGGCATGGTTGAGTCGGTATGTTTAGGCATGGTGGAGTCGGTCTTAGGCATGGATTGATTTAAGTTGGTTTAGGCATGGTGGAGTTAGGTTTGTTTAGGCATGGTTGAGTTTAAAGTAGTTGAAGTTGTGATTCGTTAGTTTGTGCAATGAATAATAATATGGGTCATATATGAGATGTGGTATAAGACATGCATGATGATGGCAGCGAAAAATGGCAGAATAATAAATTTACGTTGTGATGAGGAGTAAAATATGAAGTAACTTGTTATGTATGTGGTTTAATTTCCAATTTTGGAAACTAAGTTGGGTATGATGTAATTTGAGGAAGATGAAAGATGAATTTTTTAGGGTAGAGAGTGGCTAAGCTAACCTCCAAGGGATCTATGCCTCGGAGTGCCGCCACATAATCTCAAAGGTGAAAAGGACCTCGATTGATGTAGTTCTCCCATGCACTAGGGAAGAATAGGATGAGGTATGAGAATGAGTTAATAGGTTTTAGGAATGGTGTGGGTTTAGGTCTGTTAGGTGTTGGTGGGTTATAGGTAAAGTTATGTACGTGAGGTCGATCATGGTGAAATAAGAAGGAGATTACCCCAAAGGTAAGCATTGAGGACCAAGTCCTATTTAAGTGAATCAAAATGTAAACAAAGATGGCTAAAAGATAAGAGGGAGCAATAAAGCCACCTAATTGGCTAGTATCATACCAAGTAGACCACACCTTGGAGGAGGTGATGAATGTAAGACCCTAAAGACATTGCATGATTGATTTTTCTACGGTGAAAAGTACTCACATGAGCACCAAATGTGTAAGTTCTAGGAGGTCCCTTGAGGCAGGAGGAGGAAATAGGAGTGAAAATGGTAAGAACTAAAAGGTGGTTAATTTGTTATATGGTATGAGGTAGCATGCTCTTGAGAAAGAGATCCAAGGTCACAATGGAAAATTCCATGACTAAAAAGTTTTCTATTTTGACTTGTATTTGAGATAGACTGATCGATGCAGGAAGTCTATATGGGATGAGGAATTTAACTCCTTGAGGTCTTCAGGAATCTGATCGATGCAAGAATCTTCGGTTTCTCTCATTTGTTTTTTTAAAGAGCTTTACATAGATGTCCTTTGAGGGAGCAGTCTATTTACAACAACAATTATCCAAAGGGAGATGTCCTTTTGAGGGAGTCATCTTTTGAGTAGAAGTTTGACTCAAGGAATTATATCCCATGTGAGTACTTTGAAGTCATGGACAAGACCAAGGTGGAGAATAGGATTCTTGTTCAAAAGGAAAAGTGAAATGACCATGGGATCTCATCTAAAGGTAGACAAAAATTATCCATGAGAATCATGCTATGTGTAGTGCCATGGTAAACATATTCAAGAGAAGATAATAAGTGATGGGTAATCACATGATTCTTGTTTAATCATTGGTGAGGTTTATGAATTGGATAACACTCAAGGGATGAGCATGGAAAGAGGCAAAAGGTGAGGTAGGACTAAAATTCAATAATAGAATGGTCAAAGATGCAAGGCATTAAGGGGCTCAGGCTCGGGTTTTCCATCGAGTGAAGATAAATGATAAGCACCTAATCCATAAGTATGAGTCATGATGTATGGTCCCAACCAATTAGGAGATAATTTTCCCGCTTTACTTTTTTCTGCTTTGGTTACATGTTGATTTTCTTTCAGGACAAGGTCACCGACTTAGAAGGTTCATTCATGGACACATTTTTCATAGGCCCATTTGATACGTTTTTAGTAAACTTGAAGGTGATCAAGAACGTTAAGATGATGTTTGTCTAATAACTCAAGCTATGATAAACGGTCTTGACAAAAGTCATCATCGTTGAGCATGTCATGGAGAGAAATACAGAGTGAGGGAATATGGACTTCGAGAGGTAGAACAACCTCTGTACCATAGACCAGAGAAAATGGTGTGGCGGTAGTGGAAGTGCGAATACTAGTGTGATATGCCCACAGGGCAAAAGGAATGTGCGTATGCCAATCCTTCCTAGTATCGTTAACCACTTTCATAAGAATTTTGTTTAGGGTTTTGTTAGTGGATTCGGCTTGGCCATTGGTTTGTGGGTAATAAGGTGATGAGAAATTGAGCTGAATACCAAAGGCATCATAAAGTTTTTGCAGGGTTTTATTTTTGAATTATTTTCCATTGTCAATGATGAGGTAATGAGGAACACCAAAGTGACAAATGATGTGATGATTGATGAAATCACATATTTTCTTAGATTTCATGGAGATGAGTGGTATTTCTTCCACCCATTTGTATAGTATTCGGTAGCGTGATGATGATCCATTAGTGGCATCGGGAAGAATGGGGATTAATTTCTTTGACAAGATCCAAACCCCATTGAGAGAAGGACCAAAGGTAATGGGTGACCTATAAGGTGTGACTGGATGTGTGATGAAGGTTGGCATGTTGTTGGAATTTCACACAATGCTTGACATAGTCACAACAATCATGGTTAAGGGTTAGCTAGTAATAGCCTAGGTGAAGAATACGTTTAGCAACAATAAGGCCACTGAAGTGACCTCCACATATGCCATCATGAACCTCCTTAATGGCATAAGGAATTTCAAAACTTGTGAGGCATCGTAAGATAATACCATCAAATCCACACTTATAGAGGAGTCCCCTCAGGATGATGTAGCGAGAGACCTTTTTAAGTAAGGTGAATTGTCCGTTAAGAGTGAGGTCAGGAGGTAACATGGAGAGAGAAAGATAGTCAGAGTATTGTTTATACCAAAGGTCACTTAGGTTAGGGGAAATGGTTCCAATGGAGTAATCATCATGAGGTAGATAAGGAGGTGATTGGAGTTATTATATGGTGAAAAATATTTTAGAATCAGTGGGTGAAGTGGGTATTTGGGAAGCCAAGAAGGCCATGGTATCTAAAAATTTGTTGGTTGAACTTGGGACGGTTTGAAGGGTTCAATGGTCAAAGGTGGTCAAAATTATGTCTACATGATGTTTATACTTTTGAAGTATCTCATTACAACATTGGAATATACCATTGACTTGGTTTATGACCAATTGAGAATCACCAAATATGTTGACTGATTTGACATTTAGGGCATAGGTAGCTTGGAGACCTAATACGAGTGCTCCATATTCAGTGATATTGTTTGTGCATTCAAAGTCAAGTTTGAAAGACAAAGGCATGGGCTCACCATCAAGTGGAATGAGGATATCACCAGCCCTACCCCCACGCTGACACTTGGAACCATCAAAGAAGAGTGTCATTTGGTAAGGGGGTTCATCCAAGAAAGGGTAGCAATTGACTCATCTGGAAAGTCAAAAATTAGAGGGTTGATCCCCAAAAATAGGTGTGTTAGCCAATTGGTCGGCGATAGCTTGGCCCTTGATGGAATTTTGATGAATGAATTCTAGGTCAAGATTAGCTAAAAGCATAAGCCATGTGCAACACGATGATTTTGGTAAGGTTTGGCATGCATGAAGTGTAAGGGGTCAGTGTTGGTTACAACATAGGTTTTATGGTTAAGTAGGTAATGACAGAGTTTGGTGGCAATGAAAACTAAGGCTAAGAAAAGTTTTTCGGGATGGGTGTATCAGGTTTCATAGTCCAAAAGAGTACGACTTATGTAATAAACCACATGATCTCTATGTTGTTCATCACGATGATCGAGCATGACTCCGAAGGAGTGATCGGTAGCTGATATGTAAAGGTAGAAAGGTTGATCATCTTTAGGTGGAATGAGTACGAGTGGTTAGAGAAGGTATTGTTTTACACCTCAAAAGATTTGTGGCAGTCATCATCCCATTTAAAGGAGACATGCTTCTTGATCGAGATGATGAAATGGTTGGCACCGATCGAGATAACGTGAAATGAAATGGTGAATAGACTACAAATTACCTTGTAGGATATGGAGTTGTTTAAGGTTAGTGGGCGGAGGCATTTCCATAATGGCCTTGACTTTAGTAGGGTCAACTTCTATACCACATAGGAAATGATAAATCCCGGAGATTTCCGAGAGAACTGTGAAGACACACTTCTTAGGATGAAGGCGACGTAATATTTAATGATGCATTCAAAAATTGTTTAGAGGACGGCAAGGTGTTCGAGTGTTGTTTAGATTTGGCCAAGATATCATCCACATAATCTTCCAATATGTGATGCATGTCTGTCGTGGAAGATATAATTCATAGCCAACTGATATGTGGCACCAATGTTTTTAAGGCCAAAAGTATTGACTTGATAATGAAGGTCCCCCAAGGGGTAATGAACGAGGTCTAGTGTTGATCTTCCGGGAAAGAAAGATTTGGTTATAACCCGAGAATCCATCCATGAGTAATAGCATCTCATGAACAAAGTGGTAAGGTCAACTAGTTGATCAATACCAGGTAAGGTAAATTCATCTTTCGGGAAGGCTAGGTTGAGGTCACGAAAGTCTCATGCAAATGAAGAGTCCCCCTGTCACCTTAGTGACAAAGACAATGTTATAAATCTAACGAGGATAATCAATGGGTAAGATGAAGGAAACAAAAAGAAGGCATTAAAGCTCTTCTTTGAAAAGAAGGGCAATTGGAGGGTGAATTTTCCTCGGCTTTTGTTTGATTGGTTTGGCATCGGGAAATATTACGATATTGTGGACCACTATGGTGGGGTCAATCGGGAATGTCTGCGTAAGACAAAGCAAAAGTGTGGTTATGATCTTTGAGGAAAGAAGTGATGGCTTCTTGTTCAAAGAACATCTATAGATTGATGATCTTTAGGATGTGTGGGTCATCCTGAGTATGAATGTTGATCTCGATAGTCAATTCATTCAACATGGTTTATGTCTCAGAGGGTAATGACCGATGAATATATGAGTCTTTTGCACCAAGGTAGGTGAGTATGGATTCATCATCTTGACATTGAATGACGTTAATTGAAGGTGTATCATCATCGATCATTTCAAGATATAGGAAGGGAAGAGTGGAAGGGGCCTCACCCTCATGTTGATAAGTCGAGGCCCCAAGGAAATGGTGTTTATGAAAAAAAAAAGTTAGGAGGGATAGATTTAGGATCCATTGACTCCGTCGGCAAAGGTGGTGATGAAGGTGGAGCGGGTGAAGAAGGTGGAGAAGGGCTGATGTCCTTGATGAGTTCAATGTGGGATTTTTTGGTAGGTGGTTCAGAAAAAATGATACCACTATGGTCATTATGTTTGTGGGTAGTACATGGAATTACGGTATCGCGGCCTTTCTCATAAAATCTGAAACCAAAACCCTTCCACGCACATTAGTGTATGAAGATGTGGGAAAAATGGTGATTGGTGAGAGATTGAAAGTTAACGAAAAATGGGTGTGTTTGTAATGGTGGTTTAGGCATGTAAGTGGTAGTATCAAGTCCCCCATGGGTGATACTAGTACGAAGGTGAGGAGGACCATAAAGGAGGCATTCTCCTATGCAATGATCATAGCGAGGGTGTTGGTGAAGACTTCCGTACTCTTGTGGAGTAAGAAATGTGTTGACACTATATAGGTGATACTCCCCTAGAGTGAGGCATTGAAAAACACCTTCCGAGAGATTAGTGGTTGGTATGGAAGTAGCTGGAATGGATGATGTGTCGTAGGTTGATGTGGAGGTGGAGTTAACGGATTCCGAGGCTGATGGTCTAGCTGTGGAGGTTTTGGCAGCGGTAGGAATGGAGGAGGCATGTACGGTTGAGGTAGCAGATGTATTGGTAAGCGAGAGGTGTAGGTGAAGTGGTAGTGGTAGGAATGGAGGAGGCATGTGTGGTTAAGGTAGCAGTTGTATTGGTAAGCAGAGGTGTAGGTGAAGTGGTAGTGGTAGTGGAGGTAGATGCCTTAATGGGTATGAGCACATCATTGGGTTAGTAAAGCATGTTACATGTTTTAAAAGGTGATGGATCAGCTGGGATAGTATAGGTATGTCCTTCATGCTCAAACTTTACACAAAAATGTAAAGTGGAAGGAACGCAACCCCTGACATGAATCCGTGTCCAACGCCAAGCAACAAATTATATTGGAATTCTCCCTCCAAGATGTAAAACAATTCTAGGACAGTGCAGGGGCCCACACGAATGTGGAGGATAACGGTGCCTAGTGTAGAGGTGATAGCATCATTGAATGAATGCAATATGATAGGATGTTTATACATGTAATTGTCAGGTATGCACATTTGAGTGAATGCATGGGATGAAATGATGTTAATGCTAGTGCCCCAATTGATCATCACACCTCATACCCATATGTCATCGATGTGGACAGGGATGAAGTGGGTTGGGTTTGGTCATCATTTTGGTGTGGCGCATCTTTTCTCTGAAAATATAAAGGAGGCTACTTGGTGAATAGAGTGGGGTTAAGATGAAGGTGGAAATTTGGTGAGAGAGGCTAGATGATGGGGTGTGATGATGGAGGAAATGAGTGTAGGGTCATTGGGTAAAACCTCAATAGATTGAAGAACCCCGATGAGAGCTTGAAAATGGGATTTTGAGGTTTGGATGAGGTCATATAAGGACATTTTGAGGGCAGATTGGTGTAATTGTTTGAGCATGGTGCGATGTGTGACTCCATCGAAAATAGGGTATGTGGGGTCATGTGGATAGTTATTTTAGGTATGGGTATAGATGGTATGTTGGGTATAGGATTGGTTGGTGGGTCAGTTGCCTTTTCTTTACCTTTGTCTTTCTGAGCACGCGTAGTGACGTGTATCATGTTGATTTGAGGGGAGTCATTAAATGGAGAAGGTGTAGGATGAGTGGTATAATGACATGATAGACAAAAACCTACTAGGAGGAGGAAAGCCTTGTGAAGTGAGCTGAGTGCAATGATATTTAGGTGATGGTGTGGTAAGTTCCCGATGTGAACCATATTAATCTCGAATCTTGGAGATGGCTCTAGGAGCTATGGTTGTGGAGGTCGTGGTTGTCGAGTGGGTAATGAAGGAAGGACTATGGGAATGGGTGTCGGTGGAACAATGTACTCATTGAGAAGGTCGTCATCATCAAAGTTGGCTTTTGGAGGACACAACTAGATAAGGGTAGTTTTCAAGGCCTTACAGTTCTCCACATCGTGCCCTGGCACATGATGGTAGGAAAAAATTTTAGTATCATCAAACCCTCTTGGCTTGGGTTTTAAGGGGTCATAAGGTCTGAGTGGTGGTAATGTGATGACAAAAGTCTCAAGGAGGTTGGTTAAGATTTTGGCATAATACCTTGCTAGTGGGTCACAATGGGAAGTGAACATGGGTTTGGGTGTAGGTGTGGTTGATTGTTGAGGAATAGTCCTCACAGGAGGGGGAATAGGTCAAGCTATGGTTTTGGGTGTTGGCGTGGTATTGGGTGTCAATCGTGTTTGTCTAGTTAGGGGTATGATAGATGAATGAGAAGGAGGGTCTATGGTTTGACTACCTTATTGAGAGGTAGCAGTGTTTTATCTTTGGGTTGCACCTTCTTAGGTAAAGGTGATATGGGTGTATAGGATATAGAAGGAAAGGAATATGGGGAAGAGGGTGAGTTACCTAGGGGGATAATGATAGTGTTGTGAAGGTAGATGATGCGGGTCGTGCGAGAGGGTGTGAGAAAAAATCGAAGTCTAGTGGGTAGTGAAGAAGTTACGGAAAGTATTGGAGGTATGGGTGATAAATATGCTGCAAGTGTGGGTATAAGTCATGTGGGTAGGTGAGAGGTTTGTGAGGAAGGGATGGGATTATTTTTTTTGGTTTATTGATGGTTAGAGGTTTCTTAACCGTGTTAGGAAGCTGAGGTCCTAAGATGGATGAGACAAGTGCCGGTGTGATTGGTGCAATTGGGGTATGAGTTCTATGGGTTTGGTTCTTCTATTTGGGTACCAGTAGGTATGGTGTTGACTTTGGAGGATGTAGATAGATCCAGGTTTGATAGGTGGGTGAGTAAGGCTAGTGGTTGGGGTGACGCCTAAAGTGGTAATAGGTTTAGTCGAGGAAAATGTCATAGGTGTGGGTTTGGGTTTAGATATAGGTTGGGTTATGGGTAAGGGTGTGGTTCGAGCTATGATAGGTGTCGTGGAAGGAGTTTTGATAAAGGTGGTTGTGTTCGGTTTGATTGGTCAAAATATTTTTAGATAGATAGTGGAAGTATTAGCAAGTGACATCTGCATTTGTGTTGAGACAGGAAGTAAAAGGTGCCCCCAAAGGAAGGCCCTATCCACATAATCTAAGCAATCAGAAAAATGTGAGAACGACACATATGTAGGTGGAATTGATGAGGACCTAAAGGAAATTCCCGTAAAAGGTGTCTTCGAGATGGGGAATCGGATAGCTTTAGCTTTCGTGGGTAAGAGAGATAAAATTAGGTCTGTAGGATCTTGGGTAGCTGATGGAGAATTCTTACCAAGAGCTAAGGGATTCTCAACTGGGTCTGTGATAGGTGGAGGAGATGATGGGTGCTCCTCTATAGGTGGAGGAGATGATGGGAGCTCCTGTATAGGTGGAGGAGATGATGAGAGCTCCTCTACAAGTGGAGGAGGTAAATAAGTGTCCTTCATGGACTAAAGAAGTACTATGGGTATCAGTTCTCGAGGTGGAGAAGCAAAAGGTGAAATGGTATCGATGTTAGGAAAGGCTGCTCCATAGGTGAGGAAGGAGGTGAAAGGTGTTCCTCTGTGGATAAAGGAACATGGGAGGTTGGTTCCGATGTGGAAGGAGGATTTCGGATAGAATATCCTCTATGGATGTAATATGGGGTAATTTGGAAGCAACAGTGTGTTCTAAAACTAGCATGGACCTCGCGGGTATGGGTATTATCGGTTGAGGCCTCACTAGTTTGATCAAATGAAGAGGCATGATTAGGAAATGGTTTCTTGAAGATGTGTGGGATTTGGTTGGCAGGTGTGTTAGTATTATCCATGGTTAACTCACCTTTCTCAAGCATCTCTTGGACAATATTTTTAAAAGTGATGAAATTACCATCACTATGACCCTTTACTCGATGATAGTTACAGAAGTCATGTTATTTATACCATGCGGGCATGGGGTGAGTAGGTCAAAACCAATGTGTGGTTTTATAGGCAAAAATGTGATGGCCCCACTTTGATAATATTTTCTAAGATAGAAGAGTAAGGCTCCCAATTCGGGTGTATTTCCATTGTTCTCGTCTCGAATTGAAAAGTTTGGATAGGTGAGAGATTAGATGAGGGGGTTTCCTTATTTGATAGATGAGGTGGGCCAAACTTGAGTACCACCGCATTAGCAGTACCCTTGGCCTTTGAATAATTATTTTTGGTTTGGAAGAAGAAGAGGTATCATTCGACTTGAATGCTGAATTCTTATTGCGTAATTGGATTTTCTTCTCTTCAATGGCCCGAATCTCTAGCTTTTGTGCCATGGTGAATGCTTCATCAAATTTTCAGAAGGTTTAGACCTATAGGGTTGGTGAGATATGTCTAGCACAAGCCCATGTGAAGAGTTTGATGAGTTCTATTTTTGGTAGTTGGAAGGTGAGCTAATTAATCAGGCTATGCTAGTGAGAGACAAAATCTATGATAGATTCGTCCTCATACTGATGTATGGAGTATAGGTCGGTCATGGTAACCTTTTTGATGATTTTGATGGAGAAATTATCGAAGAAGGATTAGGCTACTTGATTAAATGAAAATATGGAGTGTCTAGCTAACCCACTATACCAATCTAATGCAAGTCCAGTCAGAGACATGGGAAAGGTTCTCAGGAGCAAAGCATCATCGTGAACGATTAGGTAACACCCATGTTTGAAAGACTGTAAATGCTACTGTGAGTCTTTTTTGCTATTGAAATGATTGAATTTAGGCATATCCTAATACATGGGGTATGGAAGAATATGAATGGATAGGTGGATGGGCTCATTACAAATCTCATCGTAGGTGAGAGTGTTGTGGGAGCTGGAAACCGATGCCTCTAATGTCTCGTATCTTGTCCATAATTAATTTGATTAGGTCTTTGGTAGGATATGATGATTGGGTGCCTCCTATAGTGTGAGAGGATTAGTTTTGGGCATATAACGGGGTGAAACTCTAGTATATGGCATTTCCATGTAAGTTGATTGACAAGAAGGTAGTAAAATAGGGGGTACGTACTGAGTGAATAATAAATGAAATGGGAGGATATTGATAGTACATATACTAGGGTGGAAGGGTCACGGTAACCCTAGTAGTTATGAGGGCTAAGAACTGTGGGATAGAGAGGACCACATTTTGAAAATGGGTAGAGGTCACCGACACCAGAGGTGGTAGTGTAGCTATGGGTATGTGTGAGACATTAGGGGCAGATGAGGTTACGTTTTGGGTAGTTGTCGAAGGTATGATGGATGTGGCGGGTGCAACAGAGGTAACAAACATCACAGTCATAACAGGTATAGGACCTAGCTACGAAACAACTTGGGGTAAGGTGGAGGTAGGTAGCGTGGAACTAGATTGGGCTAACACGAAGTGAGAACAAGAGCTAGGGGGATAGATACGGGCATGCCATATATCAATTGACCTGAGGCATCTCGAGTGGATGAGTGGGAAAGGTAAAACTACAAGGCAATAGGGTTTTGGTCAAGGAGTCATGTAAAATCCTCATCTCTGGTAGTGATAGTGATAGGTTGGATGGGATCCATGGCTAGTGATAAAATGGAAGGTGGTGAAGGACTAGGTGGGAGTGGTTGACAACTAGTGTGGAATATGAGTGTGCTTGCTTGTCTTTGGGTCAGCACCATGTGAACCAATATTGATCGGGTTGGGTTGCTTCTCTGTAAATGACACAAAAAAATAGCAGGGACAAGTGAAATAGGTGGTAAAAAGTGGATTAGGTACCAAATGTTGGCTGGAAAGTGACACAGTTAACCGATGCGCTTAGGGTAAACAAACTCCGATCATAGGTAACCACTTCCGGTCTCCGTAGAAAATGGACAGTGAGTGAAAAACAAGGGTGTAAGGTAAAATTTGATAGGTATGCAAAATATGATGAGTTTTACAACATCAATGGGAATGATAGCATTGATAGGGACTGTGAAAAGTGGAAGAAGATGAATAAATGTCCCGTTAGTGCAAAATCACAAGCACTCGGATGCACATCGCTTCTAGGTTAATGTTCGGCATCCAAAGTGTGATTGCACAACATGGAAACCTCTCTCCAAGCGTGGGACTTGTGAAACCGAGAGAGGAATCTCCAGAGAAGGCTGGTTCCTGCTCCTAAACTACCTGCCACAAGCTATTCCAGTGCAGGCAAGCTAATCTAATCCTAATCTAACCATGCCAAGGAGACAGAGAGAGAGAGAGAGAAAAGAAAAAACAGCAAAATCCTACACTAAAACGGTGATACACCAGAGAAGGAGAATGTTGGACATCTATCAAAACTACCATGGGACAAAGAGAGGTGAGTAATGGGAAGGATGGACAAATGCATCACAGGCCCAAGGATAGATTTCACACAGAAAATGTCCCAAAACTCCATGAACACAGCTCCAAACCTGCAATGAACATTCAAACATGCACAAGTACCTGCAATGAAGAGAGGCAAGAAGAAAACAAGAAAAAACGAGAAAGGATGGACAGATGCATCACAAAACACGTTTTGTTGCTTCAGAAGTTTGCACAGAACATCATTCCATTATTAAGAGGAAAAAACACCATTACAGAGCAAGGGAGGAGGTTCAAACTCCATTTTCAACCCTAGAGAAGAAAAGAAGGGAGAGCAGAGCAGAAAGAATGAACCACTTTTTCAAAATGAGCCAAATCTGGCTTTTACATTGCATGGGTCGAGCCCAGGGGACAGAAACATGGGAAAACGTGTAAGCCCATTCCTCATTGAATACCAATGCATTAAAATGGCATAGGATACCTTACCAACCCATACCCTGCCATCTTTGACCGATTTGGAGGAGAATGCGACCCATTCTGCATTAATTTGGCCGCTGAAATGTCACTTCTGGCCGTGCACACGCGTCAGATCTGTTTCTCAATTTTCTCCCTCCAGACTGCTCCAAAACGCAAGATTGACCCCTGAATCGTGTAGAGAATTTTACCAGCTTTCCGTTGATATAAGGAACGTGCAAATCCGAGCTCTGGATCGAAAGTTATGGAGGTCTGAAGTTTTAGGGCACAAAACAGGTGAAAACGTGTTTTGAAATCTTTCCCGCGCTCTGCCACTTGGATGACACGTGGCACGCTCTGATTGGACGAGCAATTCTCTCTCCTCCTTTCGACGGCTGTCTTTTTGAAATTTCCTCAGGACCCCACTTGACACGTGGCGCCATTTCATTGGTTCGCTGCCGACCCTTTAAAACTTGCCCTTTGACTTTTTGACTTTTCTCCTTGAGACACGTGGCGCGATCTCATTGGCTTTCAGACTTGCCGGATTTTTCGCGTCCTTCGCGTCTTTTCGTCCCGGATGTTCCAAACGCTTAGTGCTCCCTGTGCTGATTTCGGGCGAACCGGCCGGTTCGCGTCCATTTGTCCCAAATGTCCCAGTTGCCTTCGGACTGACTCGCCCTTTTTCACCCGGTTCGGCCGGTTCGCGCCTTCGCGGCCTAGATGTCCCAATCACTTTTTGGGCTGTGCTCATTTCGGCCGATCCGGCCGGTTCGGGTCTTTTTGTCCCAAACGTCTCGAGCAACACTTAGCCAATTTTTCTTCCTCCTTCGGCCAGATCGGCTTTTCGCGCCCTTCGCGTACTTCTGGCCCGATTGTCCCAAATGCAATTTGGGCACTGAGGCTTTTCAGCCGATCCGCACCTTAACGTCCCCAAATGTCCCAGTTGCTCCCTTGAGCAGGACTTAGCCAATTTTCACACTTTTTCCTGGATCAACCTACTTGCCTTTCTGCAACCTTTTTTCACATTTTCTCAGAGCTTGCTCTTTTCAACCTGGATAGGAGAGTTAAAAATTTCTGAAGGGACCCTAGAAACCTGATTTTTACTCTGAATCAGTCAATTGCCTGGGACTTGAATATTCTGATACATGTTATCAAATTTACCCTGGGGGGGTGAAATTTTGGATAACAATTTGGCGACTCAGCAGGGTCATCTGCCTGCTAGATGAAAAGACCAGAGCCCTGAAGCAATCCATTGGGCATGGAGTTGTTCTCACCAAAAACCACTGAAACGAACTGTGCAAGAGCAAAACCAGCAACACCAAAAACTATGTACAGAACTGAAAATCATACATGTCCCAAATGGAACATGCAGAGTGTGCACAAGCACTTCTTCTACTGAAAACAAACCTGGCTACTCTACTCTAACTGGAAGCAAAGGCAAGCTAAACAAACCCTGCAACTGGTTGTGAGAAGTAGCTTCCTTTCTTCAAAATTGGCAGCCATGCAATTGATTTGGCACTGATCATGGCTGTTTGGATGGATGGAAAATCAACAAGAAGCTGGTCTTCTATCCAAATCATCAAGGTATCAACTGAAAATTTCAATGCCTCTTTTAACTTCTCTGCATTTGGATTGAAGAGGTATGGCAGCTGATCCTTGGTACTTTGTAGCTCATCCTCATGCTTAGAAGCAAGCATGACTGGTTGTGGCTTCTCCTTTGGCTCGAATGAAGCCAAATACCTGATTGGGCAAGGTCTGATCCGTTTGATATGCCCATAGCTCTGATTTTCAACTCCAAGAATGGAGTCTTCTTGTAGACCTTGAATGGATGGTGTGGAAGCAATGGTAGAACCCTTCTGCCCTTTCTCTTCCTCCACAGCTAGATTGTGCTCCTCTTCTCTTGGATTTGGAGCAGCTTCTCCTTCCTCTACTACTTGAAGAGAATCTTGCTCTTGATAAAACTCTTCCTCTAGCATGAAGTTTGTCAAGTCAAACTCTTCATTCTGCTGCTCTAGAGGGCAAGTTGGGGCTGCAAGATCTTCTTCTTCTGCTGCAACAAAATCAGTCCTGACCACCATTTGTTCTCCAACCCTAGCCTCTTCTGTAGGCTTAACCATCAAGGGGATCCTTGTCATCCCAAACTTGGCAGCCCAAACCTTCAAGTCGTCTGTTATTTCTTTTCTTTTTGGCTCTTCCTCTTGTTGTCCTTGATGACTGATTTTTTCAATTTCTTCTTCCCCACATGGAATTGGGGATGCAAGAGGAGGGATAGATTGAAACTCAACTGATTTGACATTTTTTTGTGGTGGTGGAGGAGGTGAAACCTCTTGTTTCTTTGGAGGAGGGGGTATTTCTGTTAGCTCTTGTGGAGGGGATGACTGTTTGGAAGGGAAGAGGAAAGAAGAATCGAGGTGTGGTGGAAGACTGAGAGGTGGAGACATGGATTCAATACTTGGGACAGCAGATGGGGAGTTTAAATGAGATGGTGCTGCTTGATTAATGGAAAGAAAAAAACCAGATGATGGTGTAGAACTTACCCATTGACAAGGTTGTTCAACAACAAGTCTGTAGGCCTCTATCTCTGCTGTCCATTGTGCAAGTTGGGGCAGCATCTTTATCATGAAGTCCAGCTTCTCTTGAGGGCTGAAGTGTCTTGGAAAAGGGCCTCCCCATGGACAAGGAGTCCTGCAACCAATTCTGAAAGCTCTCATTTGAGCTGTTGCTCTGGACTGCAACATCTCCACCTCCATCTTTTGGATTTTCTCCAACAGACCAGCATCTTGGATCTGATGGTCTTCATTGTATGCATACTCTTGCTCTTGGGAAGCTTCATTGCCAAACTGACTTTGGCACTGCTGTTCATATGAGTATGCATGCTGATCTGGAGGATTTGTAAAACATGTTGGAAGTGGAAAATACTGTTGTTGTTGTAAATGTGAGTTCCATGATGGAAATGAAGTCATGGTTGCACAACTTCATGGAATGGAAAAGAATGAAAGGGATGGAAAGAAGGATGAATGAAAAATGGATGGAAATGAATGGAAAGGAAGGTCTGCAACTTCAGAGATGGTTGTTGACCAGATGGAGTCGCCAGATGTGTTTGCAAGTGCCTCCAAAGGCTGAAATCTTCACAGGAACACATCAACCTGCAAAAGATGAAGTGAAAGACCTCTAAGGTCCCACCCGGCATGCCAAAACTGTTAGTGCAAAATCACAGCACCCCTGGATGCACATCAGGCTTCTAGGTTGATGTTCAGGCATCCAGTGTGATTGCACAACATGGAAACCTCTCTCCAAGCGTGGGACTTGTGAAACCGAGAGAGGAATCTCCAGAGAAGGCTGGTTCCTGCTCCTAAACTACCTGCCACAAGCTATTCCAGTGCAGGCAAGCTAATCTAATCCTAATCTAACCATGCCAAGGAGACAGAGAGAGAGAGAGAGAAAGGAAAAAACAGCAAAAGCCTACACTAAAACGGTGATACACCAGAGAAGGAGAATGTTGAACATCTATCAAAACTGCCATGGGATAGAGAGAGGTGAGCAATGGGAAGGATGGACAGATGCATCACAGGCCCAAGGATAGATTTCACACAGAAAATGTCCCAAAACTCCATGAACACAACTCCAGACCTGCAATGAACATTCAAACATGCACAAATACCTGCAATGAAGAGAGGCAAGAAGAAAACAAGCAAAAATGAGAAAGGATGGACAGATGCATCACAAAACACGTTTTGTTGCTTCAGAAGTTTGCACAGAACATCATTCCATTAATAAGAGGCAAAAACGCCATTACAGAGCAAGGGAGGAGGTTCGAACTCCATTTTCAACCCTAGAGAAGAAAAGAAGGGAGAGCAGAGCAGAAAGAATGAACCACTTTTTTCAAAATGAGCCAAATCTGGCTTTTACATTGCATGGGTCGAGCCCAGGGGACAGAAACGTGGGAAAACATGTAAGCCCATTCCTCATTGAATACCAACACATTAAAACGGCATAGGATACCTTACCAACCCATACCCTGCCATCTTTGACCGATTTGGAGGAGAATGCGACCCATTCTGCATTAATTTGGCCGCTAAAATGTCACTTCTGGCCGTGCACATGCGTCACAGCCGTTTCTCAATTTTCTCCCTCAAAACTGCTTCAAAACGTAAGATTGACCCCTGAATCGTGTAGAGAATTTTACCAGCTTTCCGTTGATATAAGGAACGTGCAAATCTGAGCTCTGGATCGAAAGTTATGGAGGTCTGAAGTTTTAGGGCACAAAACAGGTGAAAACGTGTTTTGAAATCTTTCCCGCGCTCTGCCACTTGGATGACACGTGGCACGCTCTGATTGGACGAGCAATTCTCTCTCCTCCGTCTTTCTGGGCTGTCTTTTTTTGAAATTTCCTTGTGGGCCCCAGCTTGGACACGTGGCGCCATTTCATTGGTTCGCGCTGACCCTTTAAAACTTGCCCTTTGACTTTTTGACTTTTCTCCTTGAGACACGTGGCGCGATCTCATTGGTTTTCGGACCTGCCGGCTCTTTCGCGTCCTTCGCGTCTTTTCATCCCGAGATGTTCCAAACGCTTAGTGCTCCCTGTGCTGATTTCGGCGAACCGGCCGGTTCGCGTCCATTTGTCCCAAATGTCCCAGTTGCCTTCGGACTGACTCGCCCTTTTTCGCCCGGTTCGGCCGGTTCGCGCCTTCGCGGCCCAGATGTCCCAATCGCTTTTTGACTGCCTGTGCTCATTTCGGCCGATCCGGCCGGTTCGGGTCTTTTTGTCCCAAACGTCCCGAGCAACACTTAGCCAATTTTTCTTCCTCCTTCGGCCGGATCGGCTTTTCGCGCCCTTCGCGTACTTCTGGCCCGATTGTCCCAAATGTAATTTGGGCCGCCTGGAGGCTTTTCGGCCGATCCGCGCCTTGACGTCCCAAATGTCCCAGTTGCTCCCTTGAGCAGGACTTAGCCAATTTTCACACTTTTTCCTGGATCAACCTACTTGCCTTTCTGCAACCTTTTTTGCATTTTCTCAGAGCTTGCTCTTTTCAACCTGGACAGGAGAGTTAAAAAATTTCCTGAAGGGACCCTAGAAACCTGATTTTTACTCTGAATCAGTCAATTGCCTGGGGACTTGAATATTCTGATACATGTTATCAAATTTACCCTGGGGGGGTGAAATTTTGGATAACATGTCCCTTTAGGTAGATTAACAAAAGGACTTAGAATCGATGCCATTGGGTATAACCAACGAAAGTCGAGGGTAACCAATGACGGCATTGGACCAACACCGGTCACTGTGAAATTGAAATAGTTATGAAAGGAAAGTGGTTGTGAATTAAAATCTGATGAGGAATCAAACCCAGAATTCTGAGAATGATGAGAATATGGTCCAGGCACACTCGAAAGAGTTAGAATATACCAACTATGATGAGGAGTGTGTGAGGAGAAAAAAAAATGAAGAACGTCACCTCTCACCTCAAAATGCAAGCCAAGAAGAAACATTAAGAAAAGTGTGATCCTATGAGCGGATTTTCTATTATGTTTATTTAGCTTATGTTATTTAAGGACTGACATATGAACTATAAAATAGAGTTTTTTGGCGAGGATGGCTTCCTATGAAAAAGGAGATCTAAAAGGTGAGGTTTCATGTTTGTTATGGTGGGGAGGGCTTCACTTTGAAGTATGACTTGACAGAGCAAATGAGCTAGGGAGTACCTACCAATCCTCAGATCAATGTGATCATTGACATGCATTCCTAGGAAAGATGTTGTTTAAGAATATGTATTTGTTTTGAATTTTTGCAATGTGGCAAGACTCAGAGAGAGAGAGAGATGTTCTTTCTATGATTCATTTTTCAACCATCAGCTAGGAATGACTTCCAACATATAGGTTTCCCTCAATTAATGTGAGCTAATGCAATAAATCAGAATGCAATGCACTTATTTTAAGCCCAAATCAAAATATGAAGTTGGATGACACAAATATATGAAGAGGAAGAGGGATGCTCTTTCACTAAAATGTAGAAAACACAAAGAAATGGTTCTTTTTAATCACACCAAAAGAAAGGTTTCTTTTAGAGGAAATAGAAAGAAAAAGTAGATTACCAAGGAAGAAAATTAATGTGTATGCTTTTTAGAAGGGAAAAAAACACACAAATTTTCCTAAGAATGAATAAAATGCAAGGAACCTTGGATGGGTCCCACCGGTGTGCCAAAATATTTCACTTGATTCTTAGATGTTTCTTTTAAATATTGATGAAACAGATAGGGTAACAAGCATAGGAGGAATACTTGTTGAAATTTTGGTTGATGATTTGTTGCATGCCTATAACTTCACGAATCCATAGTTGATCGTGAGAGCTTCCTTTTGGCTAAGAGGAACTACCTGTAATGGAAAACAAGACCACCATAAAGAGTTAAAAAATATGTGTAGTGAACTGCCTAGTGTGTGCTAGATCCGGTAGTCCGATACTTCCTAGACAACTTTCAATCCACTATTTAAAACAATTTAATGCAGGTAATAAAGTAAATCCTACTATAGTTAGAATTATTTATGTTTCTCATTCAAAATACAATAAGAAAGATATAATCTAATATGCTAAGTTAAAATAAGATCTCAAGGTCAAGTAATTGGTTTTGGATGTTTGTAGGTTTGAAAGAGGTCTAAGGCAGGTCACGTGTGATTAAAGGTGATGTGGAATTAGGAGGATAGGTCACTATTCTAGGTTATATGGGAAAATACGAGACGATCTTGGTTAAGGGTGACTGATGGTGGTTGGGTGTAATCGGGTGCCTTATTGTGAAATATTGGGAATGCCACAAAATGAGTTTTGGGTCTCCTTTGTGACTGTAAAAAGGACATTGGTTACTAGGAATGAGGTATTAGGTGGTTTGGGTGGGATTTGGTGAGGTTTTAATGGGTATATGGAGGGGTGAGTATTAATGGAGGTTTGTGGGTGGCTAAGAGAAAAAAAGGTGATAGTATAATGATGAAATGAAATGAATTAGAGGAGTACAATGTTCCACTTACTTGGATTCTGGTCTTGGATGCTTGTGAGTGAGGAATGAAGATGTTGGTAAGAGATTAAAGGCTACGATAATCACAAATCGTAGGAAAGCTTTTGCATGGGCTGCATGTACATTCCTTTTGCTTGGTTGGATCAAATCCTTGCTAGGAATGTGGCAATGTTTTTTCAACCTCTAAAATAAGGTTATTTTTGGAGTTAAAAGGTGACCGACGATAGTTCTCGCTTAATCGGTGACGGTTAGGAGTAACCGGATCGGTCAAGGTGGGATTTCCTAGGTTTACTGAAACTAGGAAGATCCCCTTTATTTTTTGGGATCTCATGTCATTAATCTACGATTAGATTGGAAGATTTGTGTAAAGCATGTGGGAATGTGGTTAGAGAGAATGTAGGCATTGATTTTTAGGGTTTGTGTAATTCTTAGTTAGTTATGGAAACTTCCTAAGAATAGGTCTTAGGGTGAGATGGCTTAATGAGGTGTCTAGGTGAGGTGTATGTGTGGATATTATCTAAATTAAGATATTTAAATAATAAATATGGTGAGGATAATGAATTAATTTAATTAGATTAATTAAATTAATATTATTGGAGTGAAGTGGGCCATGGCTAGGTGAATGTGATGAAGGGTGTTTATTTTTCGAGGGACCAAATAGGAATGTGACCTAATTTTAGTGTCTACACCCCTCATCTTTTGATCGAGACCCTGATAATCAAATAGGATTACTTTCATTCACAATTAGATCTAACAAGACTCTATGACTTGTATTAGGCTTAAAAACCTTGATTTCTTAGTTCTTAGCATTGTTAATCTTTGTAATCATTTCACCTTGACCGGTAGATGGATCTAAACTATGCATCACAAGACCTTGATTATCTTCCTCTTTGATATTTAGGATAGGATTTGGGTCTTCTTTCTTATCCTTAAACATAGGGTCATTCTTTTAATCCATAGAATCATAAATGATTGTCTTAGAACCACTCTTCCTTTTGAACATATTATTATCTTTCCTTTTGAGATATTGAAACCTACTTCATGCCTTGGGGCTTCACTTTGATAGCAATATGACACTATTTTTGACAATTGTAGCACACCACCATTTCTATCTCTAGACTGATATGCACTTAGGTTCCAACCACACTCAATTGGCTTATGACCATATTCACAAACTAGTTTTGGTCATTGAGTTATAAATCTATGAAAACTCATTCTTTGAGGGATTCTTTTTGCAATCTATAACTCAATGACCGAACCATGAAAAGTATAGAAATAACCATTAAAAGGACCATACCTCATTGCATTGGGTTAGCTAATAGGGTTATACTTCTTTGAATCATCCGTCTTGGTCACCTTAATATTTTCTTGGGTACTTGATCCAGTCTTGTTATCTTCATGCTTCTCCATATGCTCTCCTTTGAAGCCTAGGCCTATCTTATCACTAGTTTCTCTTTGACTCTCCAAGATCCCATCTAGAGCCTCAGAGCTCTTCTCTAACCTTCCATACATCTTCAACATAGAAGATTATTTTTTTGAATCATATTTCAAAGAAATCAACTCATCTACATATTTGAGGCAAGATTCTTCTTTGTCTTTTAGGGATTTTATCACACTATCAACTTGAGATTCTAGGTTTTGATGGCTTGACCATGATCAACCTCCATGCAAATGATTTGATCTTGCAATCCATGAATTAATGAATCTGATATTTTATACTTCTTATTTAAGGAAACCAATGAAGTCTTAAAATTATATGTTTTTCCCATTGTACATCAAGGATCTCCTTCAAGCTTGTTAAACTTGATTCACTAGACCTTGCTCGATACCAAATTTTAGAAGCATAGAGACCGAGAAGGGGAAAATCATTCTTTTAAAACTTTAAATTCATGTTCCATTTCTTACAACATCATTTATATTATCCATTCAATGTTATCTTATTATTTGTGTATAAATCATCCACAAGTACATGAAACAAAAGAGAACATAAGTACACAAAATATAATTAGGGAAAAATCAAGGGAAGAAAAAAAAAACTGAAACCTCTACTAATACTACTCATAAAAAAGGGATTGTAGGAATATTAAACATCTATCAAGATTAATTTAGTTAATCAAAAACTTCACAAATAACACCCACCCCTATTAGTATAGCACCCAATATACAAGGAGGCTACTACTCCCTAAGGTGATCAAGTACCCTATCAACCACCTGAAGATAAATATCACTTAGATATTTTTTCTCTCATAAATGTTTGTTATTATATATTCATCTCCATGCATAAAAACCCTCTTAAAATAATCTCTTCTTCAACTCACTCAAACCTTCCCACTCACATGTTGATTAGGTCAATTGACCTCACACACCTACTCTTCAACTCTTATCGATCATAAAATATATTCTTGGCTCTGTCCTTGACCCCTCGAACTCTTCTTTCACCTCTTATAGCTCACTCATTTCCTCCTGCACACAATAATTCATAATGAGAACACAAAAATTACTTTATATACATGACACTATCTCTTAACACATATAGGTCAGCCATGACCATTAAGGTTTGTTATTACAACTAGAAAACATATCAACAACATCATATATATTCACTCCAAGAGACCTCAAGGGTCAGAAATAACCAAAATAGATAATACAAGCTCAAGGCTTATAAAAAAATCCAAAAAAATTATCATCATCACACAAAATCACAAGAGGCTTTGCAACCAACATCTTTAACTTGGAACACACCAATTTGTAAGCATGCATAACTAGGTCTTAAAGAACCCATAAAAATAGTATTAAAGAATGAATGAGTCCACAAAAAAATTCATCATCAAGAATAAATTAGCATATCAATGGAAATTTATCTAAGTCTAATTTATGGAACAACTCACTTCATTCATCAAAACATAGCATAAGGCCTCCAACCAGCTCAATCTCTGAAACAAGTCCAAACTACCAAACTGGACTCAAGAACTAGTCTTGAGAGAAACATTATCAAATGTATTAAACATAACTGATAAGAACTAAAGACACTTAGAAAAATTCAAGGGATACCTAACACACCACCTTAAGCACTTAAATGCATATGTTCTTTGGATAAAACCATGCCTTAATACTTGTTCCATCACACCTTCTTGGGATACCTAATAGGGATAATTAGGTCACTAGGATTGTAACATGAAACCACCTCATATGATTAAACAAAAGGATATAACACATCATGTTAGGCGTCAAAAATAATTTATGAACAAATAAATCAGATATAACATGACATTCCATCAAACTCATGTCAAGCCACAAGACTAGGTTTTATCCCTTCTAAGCCAAAAGCGGTAGGGTTACTTCAAGGATATATTTCAAAAATTTATCCATTGAAGCTACCTTAAAATTTTCATGGAATTATATAAAACCTCCCAAGGTATTTGGAACAATTACTTTTCATCATGAATTTTCCATCTCACCTTGAAATTACAAATCTGCACAAAACTAGGGGTTTTCTCCCATTTCCTAAAACAATTGGGTCATAAAACCACCACAAAAATGAGCCATGGAGAATCCTATTTAACCCTAAGTCATCAAATATGCTTTCCTAGACCATTTGGAGACAAAAAAAAAAAAATTATTTTTGGATATCACTCTACTAGGAGGGTTTCACTAGGTTTAAGACTTGTCATACCCTGTAAAGAACTAACTTTGGGATTATTGTATATTTTCAGTTGTAGGTGAATGTGTGTGAGTGATTAGCATGCTTGAATTGATTGGATGAATAATTTAACAATATGTTTGTTTTTTGATCATGCAGTTTTCCTTCTCTTTGAGATAGTAGTGATAACTTGGTTTATTGTGTAATGTTACTTTTTGGTTGATCTTATATTATGTACTAATTTACTTTCTCAGCAACCGTGTGTAGTAATAATTTTGTACAATCTTTTTATGGTAGAATAATTTTGTGACAACCTTGTTGGAAAAAAGGTATAGTAATAAGACTTTTATTTAAAATATTATTTTAAAATCCTTTAAGAGGCACTCATAGTAGTGTCGAATAGTTCAGTAACGATTCTAAATTTTGTCTTAGCAACATAGAAATACACACACACACATATAATAAATATATATTTCTTACATATATATGTGTGTGTGTAATATATATATTCATAAATATGTTATATATATACACATATATATAGGTATATATATATACATATATTTGAATATATATATATATATATATATACACATACATACATACATATATATAAAGTGATGTTAATGGATTATGTTTTAATTATGTATTTAAGACCATACATGGTCAAGCCATATTCGAATGAAAATGAAAAGTGTTGAGTTTATAAAGTGTTGGGGTCTACTAGCTCGACCGAGCCCAACCCAAGATGGAACCGAGATATATGTTGATTGAGTGCCACCATGCCAACTTTTCATAAGTTAGTGGATGTATTACTTAATGCATTGGAAAAGGGGAGTTAGGGTTTTATTATGATTGGGAAGATTCCCAACCATAGGATGAAGTATACCGCACAAACGTGGGGCTGTGATTGTAAGGTGGTCGGGTGGACACACCAAATATGGAGGATGGTAGTTTAGCGAGGAATTAGCTAGGACCGTGAAGAAAATTTGTATTATTTTCATTTAGTGAAAATTTTATGAGGCTCTCAACCTCAAGAGAATAAAGAAGCTTCTTGAGGAATCCATCGTTGAGCTAAGTGGTTAATTGGTTTTTCATTTTTAGTTTATTATTTATCTCCTCCATTGGGGATCTGCATGCAAGTTTATTTTGGATATTTTTGGGCATTATGTTGGAATCTGAATGTGAAATAATAACTCTAGTTTGTTAAAGAGATTATATAGTTGATGATCATAGGTTTTATTGGGATCTTGTGTCGATTCGTGATTTTTGTCTTGTTTTGTACAAAATCTTTGGAGGATTCTGTGGAAATAAAAAAAAGATTTGGACTTCTACAAACACATTACAAGCATAGAATCATCTCTTTCTCATCTTTATCATTTACAGCATTAAGATATTTTAATGGAAATAGATAAAAATTGGTATTTTCTTTTGTATTATCATTTTCTCCTTTATGTTTATGGATAGATTTTGTTATTCAAGTCATGGTTGAATGAACATTGGATTTGATGGATTTGTTTGAGAAAGTATACATGTTTGAATGCAAATATGTGTTTAAACTTACATGTGGTTAAATTATATTTTTGCCACAATATCCGTGTGAGTATGGTTCTGGGTATCACCTAGTTTGCGAACAAATGTTTGCATGTTACTCTAGGAATTCTATAAAAAATTGGGTTCATTTTTATGGCTATTCGTACACCCATTTTGGGTAGGGATGATGTAATGATTGGTGCAGGATGTTATAAATGTCTATGAGGTTATTTTATTGAGCTCAAGCTCGATAGCCCATAACTTATCATTTTATGGTCTCTTCTCTTCGTTATGAGAATTATTTACATTATTAGCTATCTGTTTGTCATATTTTATTGAACTATGTTGTTTTAGTGTTTCAAGCCAATATACTAGTTGTGCAATCAACCTTGTACATGCTAAATACGAGATTAATCTTGTATACCTGTAGCTTATCATTTAATGGAACCGTTATGTTGTTTTGGGTTTTGCAGTGGTCTTGGGTTTATCATAAAGTTGTTTTAAAAGACATTCCACTTGGTCGCCATTGTTATTGGGGTTGTGCTATTTTTATTATCCATTGTGGAATGAGTTGTGTCTCAAGTCATGGGTTTGGGGTCAATTTGAACCTTTATGATTCATTTTATTGTTTATTTAAGACCATTACATGGTCGATACATATTGTGCACTTCTTGATATTCACCGTAGGGTGATGGATTTTGAAATGTTAATTGTTTGGTTCATTTTAACTAGCTCTGGGAAGTGTGCACGCAAGAACTAAATCGACGATTTAGTATGTAGATTGTAGCCTAATCCTTGGCATGGCCGTAGGAAGTAGCCGATACTCGACATTGCCTTGGTTTGAATACTTAAGCATATTTCAATGGGATTAATGTTATTTCGTAGAAAATGCTTAAATTCTTATATTATTTTGAAGAATAATGTATTCCTTTAAGAAGAGATTATTATTATTTTGTTAACGATTATGTTTGATAATATTAAATTATTAAGTTGTATAATTTAAATATTATCCTAATGAAATATATTCTTAATAATAATGTTATTATTGAGATGGGACTTGAGTATTATTATACTCTACTCTTTTCATGTAATCAGTTATATAATCTCTCGAATGATAATTGTGTGATTTGTAAGACTGGACTTGATTCCTATTATTAACATACGATAATGATATTAACAAGTATGGAAGTTTTAATTATAATTTTTTTGATGTGTTTTATATAACCCTATTAGGGTATAAAATACATAGTAGATGTTTTCAAATTGGTTAAAGATATTTTGTTATCTCTTAGTAATTTGAATTAATTCCTTATTGATGTGAGTTCGAAAATCAATTGTTTATTTTTGGAATAAAAAAGAAAGGAAAAAGGGAATTGTTGAGTTGTTATCTTAAAAGATTTTCAAATTATGTGGATTATGTTTCATTGAAATATTTTAGTGTTATGAATTATAAAGATAAGATGGTGGACTTTTTCATGCTAGTTCTTTCGAAATAATGATTGCCTAAAATTTTTACAGATGGTGAAGTTTTGATATTATTTGGCGGATGAGTTATTATGGTTATGTTGAATTCAAATTGTTACGAATAAAAGATGCATTCTTTACTTGAATGTTGTAAATAAAATAGGTGCTTTGCTTAATAAATTATTATAAGGAATTGAAGCCTCTGAGCTTTTGTATCATTTTTGAAAAGGAAAAATAAAAGTTATATTCAGTTTGTAATATTATTGTAAACTTTATCATGGTTGTTTATATTAATTATTCGATTGTGTACCTATTGGAATGTGAATGTGATTGAATTACTCAATCAATTTTCATGTTAAGTATTGTTATTAAATTGAATATTGACTAAGTGTGAATGATATCCTTAGTGTGATAGCTTTAATGTTATGATATAAAATAAAGCTATAATATGGATATAACACCCAATCTATTAAATTATATAACCGTAGTTTGTTATTTTATAGATCGTATGATGAGACTATTCCATGATGAATTGTGAATAATGATTAGTTATTATATAAATCATTTTGGGTATGAATAAATGTATTATATATAGTTGATGATTTTAATGGTTATGTACTTTGGAAATAATTACGACAATGCCATAATTTAATTATATTAAGGACTACGTAAATAATGTAGCTTTCTTTCGCCTAATCATTTTAAATGCTTAATGAATGTACATAAAAAAACTTATGGAAATTGATTACGAGTAATTAATCAAAACTGATTTGTGGACCTTAGGATCAAATAAATAATGTGATGAATATTTCTACGTTATGAAACATAAACATGCAGTAAAAATAATTCAATGAGGTGAATAGTTACGACAAACCTAATGCATGGTACTCAACATGCCAACTTTGGATGGCTGTTGTAGTGTGATGTTTGTTTAATGATAAGGGTAATTCAATGAATACTTCCATACAACCATTATCCTAAGTTTTCCCTCAAGTTATATTTATTACACGTATCATAATCAACATGGAATTGAGTTGTAATAGGATGTAGAGGTTGTCTATTTAGTTCAATCTAGTTCCTCTATACCAACTTCATTTTGACAGGGAAGAAATTGATCACATGATGACGTAAGTCATTAAGTGAGCTCTTTCTCTCCCATGCGCAACCTAAGTTGGTACGCTTTTGCTTCATCTTCTTTGGATGAACAATTTTGGAATCAATTACATGAATTGAATTTAATTAAACAAATGATTCAATTATGATAATGAACCAAGTGATATGGTGATGGGACATATTTTTGTTGGCGATTTATCGATCATCATGAAACCGAGCTTGGAATTCATGACTCTTAAACTTTGACCAAGTAGTGTAAATCATTACACTCACAAGATGTACCTAGTTCTTGTTATGCCGATGGGATTCGATTGACTGAAATCTTGACAGACACTTAGAACAACACTTGTAAATCAATGCCAACAAGGGCACTACTTGTATACATTGTATACTAAATTAAAAGAGCATTTTGTTGGAGATCGAGTAGGATATATTTAACCCATAGATATGCACATGATTTATTGATTTTTTATATGAATAATTGTAATTTATAACTTGCTAGATTTAAATGTTAGTTGTACATTTATATCATTAAAGGCATATGTTGAATTTGGGAAACAATTTTTTTCCCCATAATCAAGGTGTTTGGAAAGTGGTTGTTACATTTTGGTATTAGAGATGAATATTGAAAATATTGTACCTATTTATTCCTTATGATAACACAAACTTAAATTATTCTCTAACAACAAACATGGTTAAAACAAGTGGAAACTTTGTGAATGACTAACCAATGAATGGCGAGGCTGCCACATCATAGAAATTGGATGAGATTCTTGTTGCCCTTTAGGACGCGAGAAATAGGATGGTTGTTATGGAACAAAATATCCTAGGAAATTTTAATCATTAGGAAAGTGATAGTGAAGAAGCATCACATGAGCATCTAAATGATGAAAACAATGATGTTGTAGATCCTAATGCATAAAATAACAATTTTTTCTAATGAAAATGCTAACAAAAATTTGAATGTTAACGAAGTTAATCCACTTTAGAACAAGAGGGTTCATTTAATAAATGAATTATTAAATGATATCAATAGGATCTACCCACCAAAGTTTAATGGTTCTAACTTGGGGATAGATCTCGAGATCCGGTTCAATGAAATGGAGAAGTAATTTGTAATAAGGAACTTCTCGAAGAAACTAAAGTTATTTGGGGAGCCTATAAACTCTCCAATAAATCATCCTCATTGTGGGACATCTAGAAGGTTGAACTCATAGTAGATAAAGTAAGTTCTACTTGGGATTAGTTGAATTCATAATTCGAGACAACGTTAGTTACCCCAACTCTATTATGATCAGAAGATGCATGAATTTCAGACACTAACACAAGGGAAAGTGACTCTGACAGAGTATTGGGAGAAGTTTACAAATATTATCAACTATGTACCTTAGTATAAAATGAATGAAAATTTCTTGATTAGGAAATTTATCATGGGGTTAAACCCAGTGTTCGGATAATTTTTGCTTTCCTATTTTAACTTAATGAATAGAAACAATAAGAAATAAACCAACCTCAAAAGACACGAGATTTACCAATACCCATGGAGATGGATGATCAAGTCTGGATGAATGTAAGTCCTCTTATCTTGAAAAGTAACTCGTGCTCAAATCCATTAAATAGAAAGGATTAGATAAATGGATAGGAAAGATGTTCGAAAAAGGCTGATTCTAAGAATCCAAAGAGACTTCCCTGGAGGAGGTCACTTGTGTTTAGAAAATTAAGGCAATTGACAATAATGATATGGATAAAGATAAATATATAAAATCAATGTAGATATAAAGATAAAATATGAGAAGCTCTAGAAATCCATATGAATGGGAAGGCCTATTCGGATTTTAAATTTTCCCAAGAAAGGGTATTTGAAATCTAGACACACTCAAAGTGGTCATACCAGAAATCCTTGGTCTCTTATTTGATCTCATAAAGGAATTCAAATTGATCTTCAATGTCTTGATCGGTATATACAAAACAGATTACATAAAGTGTCAGTTTTTGTAGAATGTTGTATTGTTCCTAGAAGAATGGATGTCAAAGTATTGGAAGGTTGTAAATGCTAGTAATTAGATGTGAATGGCTAGGAATTGCCATATAACAGAGAACCATACTTGGAGATAACAATTTTAAACATAGAGGATTTGATAAAAGATAATAAAAGGCTGAATATTGATAAAAATGATGAATTTAATAGGAATTTCTAGTAATTTAGGCCAATCACTAATGATTGATGTGATTTTTGACAGCTTTTATAAAATAAAAAGATTGAAGCTATAAAATGAAATTTCTGACGATTTAAATTCTAATTATGATTGATATAAGATAAAAAAGGATAAGAGAAGTCAAGGAGACCTTCTTTCCTATGTGCACACTAAAGATAAACAAGGATAAAAGGATATCACATAATGGAGCATGCATGTGCATGTTGGCATTGTAGCTTGTTCTTCTGAGTTGATGAATCTCCTCAATTTGTATTTCCCCCTTAATAAAATATTATTTGGATGTCAATTTCCATTGATAATGCATCCAAGTATAGAATAATGGCTATTTATAATTTTTCAAAAATATTTCCTTAATAGGAAAATATTGCCCTTTTCGATAATTTATCCCTTTGGAGAAAATTATTTCCTAACCTAAAATTACGTGTTGATGATAAAGTGGCATTTGAGTGGAATTTAAGTCCAATGCCTAATGTTGATACCACGTCTGAATGATTCAATGAATTCCAAAGGAGAGGAATGTGGAATAGATGAACAAGTCTTATATCCTCCTTCATTGACTCACACCTTTAAAAACTAGTTCTATACCAATTCCAAAGTCTCCATAGTGTATGGGTTTTAATGTGGAGAGATCTCATGCCTATACCAACACATATTTATGCCAAAATTAATTGAATAGATCCGCTACACACGTAAGATGTATACAGAGAATTCTTTATGCCTAATCACCAAGATTCAATCTCGCCGACATACCATTGGGCTAATAGGTGAGAGCTATTATTATTTAATATAATTAAATGTGCCTTATCCTTCACTTCTAATATTAGATAACTCGAGATGCAATGCACATTTTTCCACCCTTAATGAAACTCTCCACTATAGTATGGTCCACCATCACACGTAGGGATAGGGATTTTTGATGGGAAGGTAGGTTAAGAAATCATCCTAACTTGTTTTGTCCATGTAAGAATATAGGGATGACCTTCTTTAGTAGATGTACAATACCACCCTCCTCATCTTGTGGTTTGAGAAAAATATGAAGGAAACAATTCTCTTTTATCTCATGACACCCAACTCCAAAACCACCAAACCCAAATACTTTGGGAAATCTTGGATATTTCTACCCACTCGCCAATGATCATGCATAAATTGTGAGCATTCTTGAATAAATCGATGTTTTCCACCATTTCATGGGACCCAATAGAGAAAGGTGATTTACAGGGAACAAAGTAGATGTGAGATTGTTGCGATGATCTTCCATCTTATAAAATTTATACTTTATTTTAATTTTAATGGTGCCAAGATAAGGAATAATATGATGTTTCGCACCATAATGTGGAGGTGGATCAACCCATTTGTTTTGAGTTGAATACCATATAGATATCGTTGGGTTGAATGTTGATCCAATAAATTCAACGGTGAAGTAAGAAAACTGAACCATGATAGGGGGCTCATATAGAGAATACCAAGCTCGAGGAGACTGTGGTGAACTTGAGAGAAAATGCAAGCCGGAGTAGAACTTCACTACTCTCCAATCCAGATTTAAATTCCCAAGACAATATACAGTATTTGTATATATATATATATATATATATCTTAAACCATTTATTATTCAATAGATAAATCCACAATTAAAAAAATGCCTTCACAAATTTTTTTCCAAGTATGTGAAATATATGCTTCAAATGGCTTTTCTTTTAATTTTAAAAGTATGAAGACACTAAAAAAATTGGATGAAATACTTTGTGGATAGAGTGAACATGATGGAAGGATAAATATTATGTAAATGAATGACACCTACCAAATGGGTTCACACGAGGTCCGCTCTACTACAATGCTGAAAGAGTGCAAGAAGGGTGAATGAACTAGCAATGGGGTTTGCATGAGGTCTGATCTAGAGATCTAGTGCTTAAACATTTTGAATATGCATCGAGATGGATGAAAAAATAAAAGGGTAATAGTATTGCTACGAGGTCCATGGTATCTTCTCACCCATTCTCTAAGTCTACCTAATGAATAAAGGCATTGGTGGAGTGAAAAAACCGGAGAGGCCCCTTTCAAAACCAACTCTGATACTAGATGTGGGTTTTACCCCATATCTGAAGAAAGAGCATACACTCAATAAAACAATCATTCAATATCTTCCATATAATAATACATACCACATATATATGAGAGGATCTCTAACCTCTCCCACTAAATCCTAGTGGGTGGTTCAACCACCTTTATTCCCTAAACTACCTCACCCTACATTCACGCAACCTTCCCTAAAATCATTCTCCTAAATCCTACGTGAGTTGTTTTCAAAACTCACATAATAATAATAATAATTTAAACATTAACTAGAACATAATAATGTGCACACTAAGTATTCCTAATAGTAATCACAGCGCATCGTAAGGAAAACCAGTTTGATTTGTTGGTGGGATAAGTTTGACATGTGTTTCATTAAAAGTTGCTTTGCAAGAATGGGTACCAAAATGAGGAGTTCTACCATGAAATCAAGTGATAGGGGAACCAAATGGTCCATTACCAATGTGAATATGATCTCAAAGGTAGGTGGTAAGGATGGGGAAGTCAAGTGATGGGGAGAAAAAGGGATCACATCGCATAGACATATGAGATATCTTGAGATAATTTTTCTATTTGATATGTAATATTTCAAGGATTGGGGTGATTTTAAATGATACTATATATTGAAAAAATGGGACAAATTGGTGTTGATTTTGACATAGTATAGGTGAATGTGAAAAAGGGGTGAATCACTAGAAATTTAGACAATCACGGGTGATTGGGATGAATCGCCAATGATTAAAGGAATCATTGGTGATTACAAAAAAAGGGTTTTAGGGGGACATAAAAGCTAAGGTCGGTGGTGAATAATTCATTGTTGTGACCTGATTTGCATGATTTGAGAGAGTGGTTGAGATAAAAATTGGTGATTAAAAGTGAAGATGTCTTCAAATAGACATAGGAGGCCCCCATGGGCAGAGGTGAGTCCTCAATTTTGCTATTTTTGATGAATTTATTTTAGATTTTGTCTTTTTTTGTTGTTTTATCATATACATAGGTCCTGATTTTGAAATCACCGAAATCGCCAGTGATTCAAGGTGATCATCGATGATTTAAGTGAATCACTAACGATTGGTATATTTTAGCTGTGAATGGGTTTTTTGTTTCTAATCAATGTTTTGGATAAAGTTTTCAGATGTTTGTGATATTGAAATATATTCTAATGTGGGTTTTTGTGTGTAGGTGAATGTGAAGTTAATCCTCTGAGACAGGATACCATTAATTATAAAGGAGGTGTGGGAAGACATGACAAATGATGATTGGGCCCATATAGAGGTAGTGGGTTTTGTGGGATGAGGGATTATAGGTGGATTGGTAGATGTCGAGGTTTGTTGTTGGCATTTATTGAGAGTTGGAATAGCACGACTATACTTATTTATTACTTTTGAAAAGAGAGATTACTATTACAATGTGTTAGTGCCATTTTGAGCTTGCACTGGTTGCCCTAAGTTTTCCTTTGGTTTGCATGCTCAGAACATTTTTCTCTCGAATTGGTGGTCTATGAATTTTCCCTCTAGATTGAATGCCTTGAAATGCTCATAAACTTGTTGTTTTGTCCCAATTTGAATGAAATTAGCATGTGTGCCCTCTTTTGTGCCCTAATTTTTCAAAAAAAAGCTCATGAGCTTTTCCATTTTTTCCTTCTTGCACGATCATGGAAGCTCAAAATTATTCATTTTATACTTATATGCCATTGAAAATATGATTCCATGATGAATAATGCTTTGAAAACATGTTTTAGTTTGTTCAATTTTGATAAATTTGTCACCCTTAGCAAAAAAATCAAATTCTAGGGCATCCATGGAATTTTCTATGTTTTTGATCATCGATGAGCGACCATCATTTTCCCATCAAATTTCATCTTCAACATTCTAAGGAATCGCTGGAAACTTTTGCGTCTTTTGACGGTCATAGGAGCATCCTTTGCCCATCAAATTTTAGCTCAAACATCTTCCCATACGTGGCCGTTTGTGGTTGGACATGGTTCAAGTGGTCAGTTGAAAAACTTAATGTTTTTTGGTTTAGGAAAAATTTACAAGTTTCCCCCATAGTTTTGCAGGCCCTAGAGGAGGTACACATGTCGCAAGCAGAGTGAAGGTGGACGGGTGGGTCTTTTTGTGCCTTAAGGAATTTTGGAAAAAAGTTAAGGTACAAAGAAAATGCCTAGGGCCCGTGAATTAAAGAGAATGGAACATGTGGTAGATTTAGAGTGTAGGCCCTCAATGAATAAGAGGTGGACACATGTCATGTTATAATCAAATGCAGGATGGAAGGCCGACATAGGACTCAAAAAAATTATGCTTTTGGTGAAAAGGAACAAAATTTGTGAAAAGGCCACGGGTCTGCGCAAGCTAATTAGGAGTGGACACGTGGCGGGATCGAGACAGAGGGGAGTGTGGGGCGCTAGAGGAAAAAGGAAAATATTTCCTTTTAAAAAAATGAGTTAGAGTGATAATGTGAAACATGACTCCTTAATGAATCGGAGGAGACACATGTCAAAAGAAAATGCAACAAGGGAGTGTGGGCCACTGATGAGTTTTTAAAAACTTTTAAATTTTATGAAGTACGAAGCAAAGAAGGGAGTTATGGCCCCGTAATGAAGCAACGATGCCACATGTCAAGTATAGAAGTGGAGGTGTAGGTCCGCAGGAAAATTGTGAAAAATTTCCTTTTTTTCCAAAAAGGTGGAAATGTGTAGAATCAAGCCACGATTCCAATGGGGCCCACTTTGGGACATGTGTCAGGCCCATTTTCCAAGGGTGGAGGGGTGGAGAAAAATGTCAAACTTTGATATTTTTTCAAAAGTGTTAAAAATTAAAAAAGTGATCCCAAACCCATTTCTAATCGCATTGCTACACGTGGAGGCTCAGTTGAAGCGAGAAAGGAAGATCAACAGAATTGTGCATTTTTCAAGTTGGCTGCCATTTTTCTCGAGGAAGTGTGGAATTGTATTTTGAATCAATTTTGATCAATTTTTTTAAATTCATGTCGTTTGTGCATTCAAGGATCAATGGAATCAATTTGAAAATTTAATTTGCAGATCTGAGGTACTTTTGAGATGAAATTTTGTTCGGGCTCGAGTGGAAACATGAAATATCAAATCCAAAAGTTGCAGAGTCAAATTTTGGAGGGATAAGGATGAAATAATGAAAGGAAGGGGATCTGCATGCTTTGAAGATGAAAAACATGCCTCCATAATGGATAATGATGTGAATTTTGCAATGATTCACCTTTTTGAGGCACCTAGCAACTTTTTGAATGTTTTTCATTAGATGTCCCTTTCTGCAAGTCATGAGTGAATTTGTAACAAACTAAGATGCCATAGGATATTCTTTTCTTGGGAAAGAAGGATCAAATGTAATAGAGAGATATATAATGCATGTTTTGAGACATGCAAATGGTCGAAATTGAAAATCATGAGAAAATTTTGAGAGAAGCTCATCTTTTGAGAAACCCTCCAAAAACCTGGTTAATGTCTTCTATGTTAGATATTCATTCATGTTGAGTTGGTTACAAGTGTATAGCCATCACACAACTCTGAGATTGTTTCTGAAACTCTCCCTGTTGATGAATCTAACAAGATTTTGAATTAATCTATGTTATTTTTGGGCAATATGATGTCTATTATCATGTTTAAATGTCTGCAAATAGTTTTCCTTGTTCTTGTTGCAATCTTGCATTGAAATCTTTAGGAATCACATAGATCTCATCCTTATTGATAGTTTAGTGGCATTTGCAATTTCATTTTTCAGAAGAGATTTCATCTAGCATTGAAAATAAGTAGTTTAAAATCACTTCACCTTCATTTTTTTACAAAGATTGCTTGTAAGCCTTTGGGGGTACCTTAGGCGTGATTTGATCAGATATTTTGATGTTTAATTGAGTCCTTTAACTCAATATTTTGTGTTGAGGTCTCAAATATTGTGTGAAGAGTGCAAACCTGGGCCTCCATTTGTGTATCTCTTCTGGTTGAAATAAAATCCTAACTATTTTGAAGAATTTTATTTGATAGTTGTTCAAATGTTGTAGAGGTTGTCAAAGATCTAGCATAGTCAAGTTTTTCTTGTCAATATCCCACCAAAAATCATTCTAAACAACTAATCCTACCCTATACTACCCATGTTTTGACCTGTATACCCACAAAAGATCAAAATCCATTTGCTAAAGTATGTAGAACAAATTAGGATTTCAAAATGTCTTCAGTAACCCTTGCCTTGCATTGAAAGTATCTCCATAATCTGGAAGTGACAACTTGTGAAAGTCAAATTTGGAGTGTTTATCATATTTTCCCAAGGCCCCTTCATACTATTTACACAAATTGAGGGATATATTCATCTCATTCACCATTTGAGGGTTACAAAATAGGTCCTCTTACCTTGGTTGAAAGGCACAACCTAAAACAGTTAGGACAAGATCAATTCGTATTTGAGTGCTATCCATATCTCCACAAATCTGAGTGCCGGTTAGATCACATCCTGGCTAAAAATGAAATACATCATGATCTATATGTCTTCAAGCTTCATGCCATATCTCTAATGCTTGCTTAGACTGAAAAGGAGAAAAATTTGGGTACCAACACCAGTGGCGCCATTACTGGGGATTTGTTGAAAATATTTGAGATATTTGGATACATGTCAAACCCTGGTAATGTTTCTTACAAATGTTGCATGCAAGTACATTGTTGAAGCATCATTTTATAATCAGATTTGTAAGGATTAAGTGAAGATATATGTTCGCCTTCAATTTTATCGAGTTTCAGTGGTAGTTGCACTTCATTTGCATTTGTGATTGATAAATTCAAGAAAAGGAAGGTATGGCCTATAAAGTTTGGCAAGATTTTCAGCAATGATAGGTATTTGACAGACATTATTTTAGTGAATTTGCACAACTAGGGTGAAAATATTTAGTGGCGACTCCATGCTGATTTGATCTTGATAAATACCAAATTGCCTTAGCTTTTTGTCATTTATTTTTGTGTTTCTAATCTCTACAAAACTGGAAGGAAGAATATCTCTCTTTAGGAGGGACCTAAGTAGAAAGTTATTTCAAGAATTGGGAAAGACATTTTTAGAGGAAAGAAAAGTTTAGAAGGTTGTTGAAGGTCAAGCATCAAGCAAAGGAATATCCATTATTGAGAGAGATAAACCTTTGGTAGAGGATTATCACTCTTCTTCCAAAGTGATTCCGATTCAATCAATCCTCTAATAAACTTGTTTACTTCAACTAGTGAAGGTCCTTCTACTATACATGGTAAGTTATTTTCTCGGTTTGCACCTATGTGCTTCAATTCAAATAAAACTTTTCAAGAAAATCAGCACCTAGAGAGTACTAATTTTTTCAATCACATTCTTGTGCCCCAAAGACCTCTCACTCCTTATCATTCTGGTTCTCCTCCAAGATCACCTCCACCAAACAATATGGCTCATCCTAGACCTCCATTTATTGTTAACACCTTTAGTCCTATATAATTATGAGGAATGGATGGTTATCCTAATCTTGTCCCTCAAGATGTCGAAATAGATTGCCAAAGTTCTAAGGGAATAATGCCATAATAGGTGATCAATATCTCAAAAAATTTGTTAACATGATGTAGGATTTTGAAATAGAGTTTGAAGATGTGTATATTAAATTGTTCATTTTTACATTAGAACAGATGCATGCGAGGATTTTACAAGGATCTACTTGATAATTCTATTGATTCATGGACTGAAATGAATAATGCATTTAGATTGCAATATGGTAACAAAAATGATCCTAGGTTTCTATTGTCCAATTTGAAAATATCAATAAGAACCCTAATGAATCGATTAATGCCTTCAACACAAGGTTTAACAAAACTTTGAGAAGGCTTCTAGTTAATTTGAGGCCATGTGATCAGTCATTCTTGATCAAATATGTAGATGCATTTGATAAGAAGGTAACCTATTACATAAGAGATAAGAACCCTACCAATTTAAGGCGAGGCCTTTACCATGGAACTATGGATCGAAAATTACATTAAGGCCATTGGGAAACCTCTTAAGAGACATGGTGTAAAGTTGATAAACACTAAAAACCTCAAGAAAGTAAGAGTGTAGACTTGGAGGAAGTGGTGAAGACTTTGGTAGGGGTTGTTAAAGAGATTTCCTACAACTTGGAAAGAGTGAAGGGAATTGGGTAGACTTCACAAGGTCAGCAAAAGGCACAAAACCATGACAAATTTTCCAATCATCCTAGGGGTGATCTCGAGATCGATGATAGAGGGAAAGGACCCATAGGGTCTGCAGATAGACATCCTCAAGCATGTGAAGGAAGAGTGTTACACGATCCCCTAACTACTAGGGTTTTTGTTGTTGAGGAACTTACTGATATTGATTGGTGTGATAGGTGTTTACTACGCCATCCTCCATGTGAAGTGGACCAGAAAGATGGTGAAGCTAATAGTGATGATGGTACGATGATGATATCTACATGGTGGGCTATTCTTCAAGCTCACAAGAAGCAACAACATCAACCGAGGTGATAATTAGGACAACTAAAACTTTTTGGGATTACATCAAATGGTACAAGTATTTCTTCCCCTCATACTCTTGAAGTTGATGTAGTGCAATCTTTTGAAATTCCTAACAATGACTTTGAATATTTAAGAGATTTGATGATTAAGAAGTATGATGGTGGTATCCCTTTAGAGGAAGATAGACAATTGTTGATGAATGTTGTTGTAGATCAAGAGAAAGACTATAACACTAGGAGAAAAGTTGTTAAGAGAGATGGGAATCAGGCCAAACCTAAAACACCCTTGCTCACAAGAATTCCCAATGAATCTCTTAGAAGGGAAACACACCGCCAAAAAATCTGCTATCCCAAGCAAAAATTACAATCCTCATTTCCCCAAACTACTAAGGATCCCATGCCATCTAATGAATATGCTTGTCTCCATTCCAATGCTTCCTTTCCAAATAGTGTTCCCTATGACATAGCCCAAGTATTGAGCCAAATCAAAGTGAGTGTTCTAATCATTGAGTTTCTTAGGATTCCTGAGCACAAGAAGAGAGCATTTGAGTACCTAGGTTTGAAAGAAGAAAGGAGTACTCCAAGTAGAAATGTAAATTTTGTTATAACTCCTCTCAAATCATTGTAGACCTTGAAACACCACCATTAGTAGAGGATCTTGGAGAAACACCTGAGGTATACTTGGGGACATCCTTGGTTGATCCTAATTGAATGTTTATCCATTCTTCACAACTTTGATCATAAAGGATAGACTACTTCACAATTGTATGTTTGATTCTAGTGCATCATGTAATGTCATTTCTCTAGAATTCATGAATGAGTTGGATATAAAAGTGACAGCAGCCTATGGAAAGTGTACTGCCATGGACTCAAGAGAAGTGCCAGTAGTTGGTTGTGTGAAGGGTTTGGTGGTGCAACTTGCATCTTATCCTAGGAGGAATTTAAAATTGGATGTTGTGATTGTTGATTACCCTGCCAAATGGGGTATGCTTTTGTCAAGAAAGTGGGTTGCAAGTGTTGGAGGGAGTGTCCAAATGGATATGTCTTTTTCCACCATTCCCATTGAAGGAAGCCTTGTCAAATTATATGGAGAAAAGAAGATGTTGCATCTAATTGAGGATCCAAACAATGCTTCTTATGAAGTACTATTTGTTGATGTTGATGTTGATAATTTTATTGGGCTTGCTAATGGTAAGGAACACAAGATGGATCAGTCAAACTACCTTGAACAGGTAGGTTCTCCTTAGACCTTGCTATTTGATGGAGCTTGCTCCAAATTTGGAAATGGTGCTAGTATAATTCTAATTTCTCCTAGCCTAGAAGAGTTTGTTTTATCCTTCAAGCTTAATTTTGAATGTACTAACAACATTGCTGAGTATGAAGCCTTGTTGTTGTGTAAAATTCCCATTTTAAGACAATAAAACAAGGGAATTTTTTTCATTTTTTTATAACGTTCTCTGCTCTAAATTTACGTAATTCAGAACACATGTTCAAGTTTTAATAATTGTTCTCTATTTTAAATGACGTAATTTAGAACACACAATTCCTTTTTTAAAAAAAGTTCTTTTTTCTCATATTCATAATATGGAACACACATTCCATGCCATTCAATCATATAATAGATAACCATATACTGCTGTAATGACTCGAAGAACTACCGATCTCCCATTTCATGGCTCAGAGTTTCATCGATCTCTCATTTCATGACTCGGCTACTTACCGATCCTTCATGTTAATCCATGCATTGTATACTAAGTATACTTGGTTCCCTTTACCTTTTTGGTTATTGAAGTGCTCCATTTAAGAGGCCTATCTGAATATTTGTTACCGATATTCATCTAAAATATTGCTTCTTAAACTAGGTGATTTAGGACAATGCAACCAGCATCTTGCGATACTTTAGCCAAATATTCTGACATGCTTAGCATGATCATATTCCTAGATGGAATACTCTTCAATGGAATATGTCCTTCACCCCACTTCATCTGTTACCTAGAATGGTCTTTTCTAACTTCATCAGTCCTCTTGTCTAAGGTTGAACTTTAACCCAAGATAACAATATGAAACAATATAGAGATGCACTCGTGATCATTAAAGGTACGTAGACATACCTCGTCGACCCTAGTCGATTGCATGTGTCTAGTTACATTTAGTCTTCACGAGTCACTCCGTATACAAGGTCATATTCCTAACTTGGTCTAAAGTAAAATTGAGGCCAAGTCCAATCTTATGTAAACCTAGATGATTCGATTCAGAAGGGTGTTGCAACATGTTAGCTGCAACATTGTGTCGTCATGAAGGCCCACCTTCATGATGACACCATATTACAATTGGTGTGTACCAACATCCTATGGAATCCTCCCATCTAGGGTTACATATCTAGCTAAAAGTTTGATTAGATTCTTATCTTTAATATTTTTAAGAATAAGTTTCAGCAACCTTGCTAATCCTCTAACCTCATAGTTCATTACAGTTGCATAGCTAGGAATGACTTGAATTTTCTCGTAGCTTAGTATACAGATCACTCTTCCTTATTAAAGGATTGGATATTCCTTTATTAGTTCATTAATTAAAGCTTGAGACTTACAAATCCCTCTGACAACTTAATGAAGTAAGATTAACTTACTAAGCTTATTCAAGTTCATTCGCAACTAATTTTAAATTCAGGTTTCCTTTTCATTAGACCTCATTTGAATGAGGTCTATTTCCCATATAGATGTATTCATTTATTTATAATTACCTTACTTCAGTTTAAGTTTTGTTAAGAGGAGATATGATTCCTCTTTGCGAATATTCTTTGGGCAAGACATCCCAAAGAATATTAACGAAATATGAATACATAATTCAATTGTCCTTTCATTAATATTCATTAGTTTATAATATAATTCTGAATATTATTTTCACAAGAATTCATACGTATTTTAATATTTTAATAAATTCAATTAATAGTCGATATTGACCTATGTATTAACCAATTGCATGTTTCAACTTAAAAGTTGTATTCAAGTGAAGAGTAGACGTTATATCCTTTTAAATCTAATAGCCATCATTTGTATAAGTACAAATTCAACACACAGAATAAGTTCATGATTATATATTCCAACAAATCAATAATGGACAACAATTAAAATATCACACCATTCCCTTCTCTCATTCCTCAAGATAAAATCTATACTCTTTAAAAGTCCAAACAACTGGACTTCATTTGTGTCGATCCGCATTGATAACTCAAAAGAAAGAAGAATAAAAATTTTACTTTTTCTAATTCCTTCGAGAAGAATAATAAAATCTCAGAAAATATCCATCCTTTAGTTAATTAGAAGAAGCATCGTAAACAATATGTCTTCATTATTACTCATGGAATCCATCTGCAAAATTTACTAGCATGGGTCGAGTTCATCAAAATGAGCATGTTAAGCAGTTACCATTAAAATTAAGTGCTCTTGACTAACTGTCTCAATAAAATAACTCTCCTTTTATGAAACATCTTGTAATTAATATGTACATCACGTAAGAGTTAAGTACCAATAAGGATGAACAATTTAAACAACCAAGTCTCAATAAATAGCATCAAAATCAGACAATACTATTAACTAACAACTCCTCAAAATAATTACAGCAAACACACAATGATATATCACCATTTCCTTAACTGTTTCCTTTAAAAATGAAAAGAGTTTATTCCAGATTTAGAAAAATATTAAAAGAATATTTTCTCTAAATAATCTCAGATTAGAAACATTTATAAGAACTGATATATATATATATATATATTACTGTATGAATGCAATCACTGTCAATCCCATTCCATCATTATAAATGGGATTCATATAATGAATTGACTAGAAATTTAAACAGAACTCATCATATTTTTACTACTCACTTGAATTCAACCAAATAAAATGTAGAAGAGAAAGGTAGTCATACATCATGACAACAACCTATGTCACTTTTCGTAAATTCGACAAACAACATAGTACTTATCCAATTCGAGAGGGAAAAATAGTAGGTAAATTGCATTTGCATACCCCCAAAGGCAGTCACCTGTGGCTTCAATATCTCTTTAACAGAAATTTAGATAGGATACAAAGGAAAATAAAATACTACTTCCAGTTACCTATTCAATAATCCCTTTTATTTAAATACAACCGAACTGGTCGATCTTATACAAGAAGAGATAACAACTAGAGATAACCGTCAAGGAGAGCGTTGTTTAAAAGTTAATAATCGAATGAAAGAAAGGAGATTCACATTACTTCTTTCCAATACATAGCCAAATATCAAACTATGACATGTAGACCTGTTATCAATAGGATAATTCTTCCCACGCCAGACTATTACAATCTTAATAGCTTACTAACTACCATTCAAGGAAAGTATTCAAGAATTCATTTTCACAACTAAACCAAAAATATCAACAACAACTGAGCTTTCAATTACAACCAACTTTAATAGTTGTATACACTAACATCAAATATATTCCATCTAAATACAAAATGATTTAGAGTTTAAAACCAAACAAACATGGTCCCAAATCTTCCAGTGACAAAGCCATTTTTTTCATCACAAGAGTAAGGAGTCTACTCAGTTCAGTTTTACTAAAAACAATGAAGAAGTCTAAATCCATAGAATATATAAATATTCATCATTGAGTTTAAAGAAGAGTAAAAACTGTACGCTTTACCCCAATCCTTTAAATAGATAGATTACTCTGTTCCAAGTTCGATAAAAATTATTTCCAAACAGTCATTCATGGGTACCGAGAATGAAAAAGGAGGAACATCGTATCGTTTTAGAACAAGCAAAGGTAAAAATGATACGATGAACCTAATGTCCTTAAGGAGAACCCACTTCACAAATTAAACTGTATTACAGACAAGGAAGAATAGTTCACAAACTTCTGTCATAACATTCTCATGAAATCCAAAACCATTGAGTATATAAATCTCAAAAAACAGTATACGCATCACTGTCACCTTCAACAAGTTCAAACCCACAAGGGACAACAAAACCGAATACCCATTACTTTAAAAATCAAAACAACAGAGATGAAATTCATTTCACTTACTATTTCAACAAAGAACACCCATTTTCTTATGCATGCATCCAAAAGATACCCAAATTACATCTTTTTCAAACGACAACTCAAGAAAAAGATCATATCCAAAAATATCAACATATTTTCACAAAAACACGCATTTATAAGAGCAGAGTTCTTTTAATGAAAACACTTAATAAAGAGCATAGTTGTTTAAAGAAAAGATCCTAACATGCCTGTATAATTTCTGGTTAGCTTGTGGAAGACCACAACCAAGATTCTCCGAGTTTCTTCCTCCAAACAATGTTAACAACCAGATATTTCAACCACTTCCACGTTTCCACAGGCCCAGAAACCACTCGGAGGACGTCAAAACAAAAATGGCCTAAAAGTGAACTTACAGTTCGAAAGAGCAACAAAATGCAGAGCAAAAACCTGAAACAAAAATGAATAACAATAACTCACAAAAAATCCTCTTTTATCTTTCCTAGGCGGGATAGTTGCAAAACCAATGCCAATAAATGCATTCAATTCTTATTCTCCCTCTTTATCCATGCTACCACCGACTCGATTTGGTGAAATCTATCTTATATTTTTCATGTAATTCAAATTTAGTTATATAGCTAGTTATATGCCTCTAACTTGCTTCCTCCCACCAAACTTGGCATTTAAAACTACCAGACTGCATTTAAGTCCTTCATTTAAGTTTAAACCTTCCCCTTTATCCTCCCACTTGACATGTATCCATAGGTCCCTTTTAGGACTAGCAATAGTTTAGGTCACAATTAAAATAGTTAGGTTTCCTTTTAGCTCATAGGTCCTTAGGATTCTCCTTAGGTTAGTTTACAAACCCTTTTAAATTAAATTCCATATAGGATATAATATTATTTCATAGGTTACACATAGCCCCTATCAATTTCATAACAGTTCCGAGTAAATTTTACACCTTAGGCTTAAAACCAATAAAGTGCAAGACATTCCGTCCAAGGCCAAATATATGCCTTAATATCCTTGATCAACCCTTTTTCTATCTTATGCTTTCCAAAGATTACAACTCATATGTATTCAGGAAATCAAACCTTACCATTGGTAGCATGGTGCTAAGTAAGTATACCTGAACCAAGTTCTTTAAAATGTACAACAATCTCCACTTGGTTCCAGACTTTATTTTATTTGGAAAGTCAACCGACAAGATGACAAAATTATGAATTATTTCAAGGTGTGTTGTCACATAATTATGAGTTTGTCAAGTACAAAAGCAATTATGTAAGTTCACAACTTTGCAAACACAAGTTATAATGACATCAGTCCCAATTAAACAGAGTTACGGTATGTAAGGGTTCATACAAGAATACTTAATCATTTTTTTACTATTGGTAAATAGTTTTTTGAAAGGGACTATACCCTTGTATACAAAAAGGGCCTAAAAGATAGAATAGGAATTAAAAAGCACCACAAAATGATCAAGATCTAGATAAGTCATAAGAACCAAAGGTAACTGAAGATAAGTTACCACAAAAAAGCTAACCTGTTCGAACAATGCAGAAAAGTAGCCAAAAAACAACTAAAAAGAGTAAAAACATGAAGGAAGGCAACATCAGCAGTGAAGCTCCACATTTACTTCTTGGCGGCTTTGGAAATTCTAGATTTGATAGTTTTCCAAGAGGTAAACAAAGCCAATGTCGTCATGTGAGTAAGGTCTGAAGCATCCAACTTTTCAATGGTCTGTTTGCTTTCTTTTTCATGCCCCATAGAGTTGCTGGGATTTCACTGAGAGCAGAGATGTTGCGGACATGCTGCTCAAGGAAGTCTCCAATTGCACTAAAAATAGCCATATTATGGTCATGATGATTCTTGGATTTCCCTAGATGGTTGTCCAGGGAGTTCAGTTTTTTATAAATATCCTCAACTTGTTTATTGTCAAGATCAACCTCCTCCTCCTTCTTCCTCTTACCTTTTTGCTTAGCCAAGTTTTTAACTTCATCTTTCAACAACAACATGTCTTTTTCTAAGGCTTCCAGCCTTTGTGTGGAACTCTCGGTGTGCAAAGCCTCATGCAAGCCAACACTACTAATATGGAGAAGATTTTGAGCATCCTCCAAGTCCTGAGGAACGTTCCCCGAAACAGGGGTATCTAGTTTCAGTTTCTTAGAAGACCTAGTTATAGGTCTGGTCAAAGTGGAGGTGAAGGGGGTGGGAGTAGAGGTGGAGGGGATGGTGGTGGGAGCCGAGATGGAAGGTAAAGGGGTAGTAGTAGTGGTGATGGGGATAGAAGGAGAAGAGATGGGGGTAGTGGCAGCGGTGAAGGGGATAAATGGAGCAGAGATGGGGGAAGAAGGAAGGTTGGGATACTTAAGAATATAGAGTTTATGCAACAAGAAGATGAGACCTTGATGTAGAGGGACCTGCACAAGTATGTTTTTGGAACTCCAAAATGGAGCATTCAAGAGAATTAAGAAGATAGTGTGGGAAACATACCGTGATACTTCTGCGGAAGTGATTGAGGAACACAAGATGCTTAATGGGCACTGTGACGTATCTCCCCTCCAAGGAGATGTATCGAACCATCATGCGGGTGACATCATCAAATGGTAGAGGGATAGAGATAACCTTCAAACCTGCCATGATGAAGATCAGTTCCTCATTGCCTTCAACAAACTTCCTCTCCTCAGCTGCTCTATCAATCCTTTTATTAAAAAATTAGTACCCATCCATCCCAAGGCCTGTTGCTTCAGCTATAAACTCTTCATTAATCGATATTTTTACCCACCATATTCAACTTTGTGATCCTTCCAATCCGTCGCAAATTACACGGAAATGTTTTGGTCGTGACCCTATATCTTCTCAATAAAATTTGTAATGCCTCCCTGATTGAGAAGATTCCATAGCTCTTTATTATTCTTCCAATCCGGGTCCCTACTTGGGCTCAATCTGGCAAGGGGCTCCTCCCATTTTCACCTTGCTGAAGTGTTTGAAAGTATTTTCTTCAAAACCCCTATGAGGAATGCTATATGAAACATAGTTTCCAATCTACCTTTCTCTATTTTTAAAAATATCTCTCACGCGATGGGAATGAGGATTAGTATAGCCGTTGCTAACATGAAAGTTCCCATGAATGCCTGCATGAATGTTGCTTTGTACCTGGGAAATCCCACATGTGCGAACTTCTACCTCCTTAGAAACCCACTCCAAGTCATCATCATCCTTACTACGGACTTGAATGTCCGCAAAAACCTGTTTGAAAGCTGTTATAAGCAAAATATTGCCCACATGTGTGAATTTGATCTTCTCAGAAATCCACTTTAAGTCATCATTATCCTTACTATAACCTTGATTGCCCACAAAGATCTGCTTGAGTGTTGTTTTAAACAAGAAATTGTCAGCACGTGTGTAAATCATATTCTCAAAGACCCACTCCAAATGATCATTAACCTTACTCCATATTTGCATGCCCATAAGTATCCACTTGAATGTTGTTTTGAACCTGCTCAGGAATGTGATCACTATTATCCCAAATAATGTGATTAACATTTATGCCATAGTTAGCCAATGCATCTGCCACCTTATTACCCTCCCAGTAAGTATGCTTGATCTGAATATTGTTGAAGGTTTGGAAAATACTTATGGATTCCAAGATGAAGTCCTTGATGTTCCAACTTGGAGGAGAACACTGATTAAGATGGTTAATGATATTAAGCGAGTCTCCTTCCAATATAATATTTTGAATATTACGAGTCTGAGAAAATCTAAGGCCCCATAAAGCTACTAATGCTTCAGCAAAATGATTAGTTTGTATTCCCATTTTACCAACATAAGCAACTATCAAACTACCTCTATGATCCGATCACTCTTACCTCAGCTGTAATCCCAAGGTTACCATTAGAGGCCCCATAAAAGTTCAACTTATACTAGTTAAGATAAGGAGGGTGCCAATGTATCAAAGATCTATCAATATTATTACCGTTATTATTTTGGATACTCATCGGCTCCAATCTTCCATTGGGACAAGATATGCTCTTCATTTTCTGGATAACTCTTGTTCTTGGGGGGTTTAAATCTAACAATGTTCTCTTTAATAGCATTAGAAATTTTACCAATACTGAGCTTATAATTCTAATTACTATTTCTAAAGATGATATCATTTCTATCTTTCCATATTCTCCAAATAACATGAGGCATTATCAATTTCCAAAGCCTTCTCACAACACAATGTTTGTAGGGCGGGCTCCATTGGGTCCAAAACTGACTGAAGTCCTTCAACACCACCTAGGAAGCTTTAAAATTAGAGAGGGCAAAACTCCAAATTTTGGTAGCATATTCACAATGGATAAAAAAATGACTGATATCCTCAGAGTATTTTTTACATAGATGACATCTATTAGGCATTATGAAACCTTTTCTTATCAGGTTGTCAGTGGTAAGAATTCTACCCCTGAGAGCAAGCCAAAATAAAAATTTAATTTTAGGTGTGAGCTCAGTCATCCAAATCCTACTCCAGTTGAACTCAGTTTGACTATTGTCAAAGAAAGTATTATAACCAGTTTTAACAGAGTAGTCCCCATCAATAGAATTGCTCTAGACCAATTCATCCTTAACGTCCAGTTGACTTAAGGGGATAAGGTCCAACTGATCTTGTAGAGAGGAAATAGTTTGGTTCAGATCATCTCTATCCATAGAAAGTTTTTTCCATTTCTTATTGTTACCATCTCTTTCAATATAATCCATGATTCTAGTGCCATACTTACTTTCAAGACTGTCTTTGACAACACCAAATTTGTCCATAAGGCTACAATTAAACCAGTTATCATCCCAGAAATTTATATCACAACCATCTCCCACTTTCCATTTACTTCCTTATTTGATGAAATTTTTGATCTTCACTAAATTATTCCAAAAAATGGAACCATAAGGAAGATGCTCATCTTGAAGAAAAGAAAATACAGCTTGTTGATTAAGGTATTTAGCCTTAATTAATTCTATCTAGGGTTGCTTCTCTGAGAGCATTCTCTAGCCAATTTTTGTAATAAGAGCCTCATTCATTTTTTTATGTCTTTTATGGCCGGCCCCTAATTTTTTGGGGAGTGCATACCTTATCCCAAGCAACTAAATGATATTTAAACTTCTCCTCCATGCCTTGCCATAAGAATTTTTTCTCGAATCCTCTCAATCTTTTCTCTAAAGGTAGAAGGGATATTATACATAGACATGATATAGATAAGTAGATTTTGAAGAGTGATTTTTATGAGCAGACACTTACCAGCACAAGACAGAATGGCTCCTTTCCAGCCAACCATTTTCTTTTGAAATCTCACCAACAGATCATTCCATACTTTGGTAGAAACTTTTTTAGTGCTAACAGGGAGTCCTAGGTGCATGGCTAGAAGTGAACTTATTTTACAGCCAAGAATTTTTACAATTTTTATCTGTCTTTCCTCAAGAGTGTTGAAGAAGAAAATGGAGCTTTTATTATAATTGATCTCTTTCCTAGAAGCATATTTATAAAGTTACAGAATAGTCTTGGTTGCCTTAGCTTCAAGGATGGAAGCCATTAAAAGAAGGATTGTATCATCTGTAAATTGCTGATGAGAAGCTACTTGGCTGATGGAAGTGGGCTTTGAACCTTTCAGAAGACCGTCAATAACTACTTTACCAATTGATCTACTAAGACTGTCTGCCATAAGAATGAAAAGTAGAGGGGATATGGGATCCCCTTGTCTTAGCCCTCTGTTGCTTGTGAAAAATCCCACTAGCTCACCATTAACCACCACTGAGAATCTGACCGTAGAGATGCAAGCCTTAATAATTTTTCTAAATTTTGCAAGAAAACCAAATTTAATCAAAACTTTTTCTAGAAAAACCCAAGAGACCTTGTCAAAGGCTTTATTCATATCAAGCTTAAGGACCATATTTGATTTTTTATTATTTTCCATAGAGTGTATGGTCTCATGTACCATAATCACTCCATCTTGGATAATCCTGCCTTTAATGAATCCACTCTGCTACCTTGAGATTAAATCATTCATAATAAATTATAGCCTGGTAGCAATGATTTTAGTAAAAATTCTATAGATAACATTCACAAGGCTGATGGGTCTGAAGTCTTTGAAGTCCTTAGCGTCCATTTTTTTGGAGCAAGCACAATGTGGGTGTTATTCAGCTCTTTCAAAAGATCCCCAATTCTATAAAATTCATTCACCACCCTAAGAAGATCATCCGAACATATTTCCCAAAATTTCTGAAAAAGTTAATAGAAAAACCATCTCGGGCCCGGAGCCTTATCACCTTCTAAAGTAAACACACTTTTTGTAGTTCTTCTAGTGTGACATCTTTAGTGATATATTTAAATCTCTACTCTTCAATTTTGTCTTGGGGAATAGCCTCCAACATAAAATAAATTGCCTCATCAACAATGATATTCCTCTCATTAAGAATTTTTTCATAAAAATTGAGAGCTTCCTTTTGATGATTTTTAGATCTTTTATAATAGTTCCATTACTTTTAACCACTTCCATAATCCTATTACAAGCTCTGTGTTTTAGAGTGGTCATATGAAAAAACTTTGTATTTCTATCTCCTCCTTTTAGCCAAATAGCCCTAGATTTTAGTCTCCACAAGGATTCTTCTCTGCTACAAATCGTATGCAGTTCTGAAAGAATATTCTTTTCCTTAGTTTGATCTTCAAAAGATCTCCCCATTGTATTCATTTTGATTTCCAAATCTTTGATCTTTTCTTTTAAATCCTTTTTTTTCAAACACATTACCAAAAACTCTTTTATTCCAAATTTTAACTTGTTTTTTAACATTTTTGAGCTTCTGAATCAGTCTAAATTGAGCAGTGCATTCACCATTCCAAACCCACCACTCTTTAATTTTGTCGTAAATGTCATCATGTTCCATCCACATATTTTGAAATTTGAAGGAGCTTCTGATGGGCTTAGTTCAATTGAGAAGATTTAGGGTAATTAGATTGTGGTCCGATCCAATTCTAGGTAGGGAAGAGAGATGAAAGCCCTGATTAAGAATCCAACTAGTAGAAATCGAGCTCTATCCAGTCTTACTTGGATTAATTCTTTCCCCAACCTTCTGTTAGTCCAGGTGTACTTATTCCCATGGATATCCACATCTAAGAGATTAAGATTCCCGTGGAAAAACTAGAGATTCTTGGGAAAAACTCTGCAAATTCATCCATACCTGTGGAAAAACTAGAGATTCCTCCATGTTTTTCACCTAGGTTTAGAGGAGAGTTAAAGTCACCCATGATAAGCCAGTTGGCTGTAGTATGCTAGTTTCTAAAGATCTTGAGATCAGTCCATAGTTTACGTCTCCCAATAACCGTATTAGGGGCATAGATATTAGAAATGATCCATTCACAATTGTTCTCAATAACATGAAATTTAATAGCAAGATGATTAGTGCTAGCATTAAGAATCATACCAGTATATACCTTTTATCCCAAAAAGTAGCCAGACCTCCAGAGGCTCCCTGAGAGTCCACCGCAGCCATGTCGAATTTTCCCAAGAATTTCTTTTTACTAATTTCAAGGATCTTGGCGTTCATCTTAGTTTCCTGCAAAATCAAAATACTAGGACTACTAGAATCTCATAACTCCTTAATAATTCTCTATTTGGAGTTTCCATTTAGCCCTCGATGTTCCAAGAGATAATCTTCATTTAACAGGAGTGGGTGTTGGGATTGCCTAATGGCTCAATTGTCGTTGAGTGCCATCTGCAATGTCTTTCTCTGTTCTCTTGGTTCTAAGGGCCTTTTTGGTGGCCTTCCTCTTTTAGAACTACTTCCAAAATCTACTATTCTTCTAGCAGAAGATCTAGTAGTTCTGGATGTTGAAGTTTCCCAGTTGTCAATTTTCTTTTTCTTTTCACTATAGAGTGATTCTGGGATCTTTTCAAATCCTTTCATTCTCTTTTTTTTTAAAATGACCTCTATGAATCCAGAAGTTAGCTCCTCGTCTTCCTTAAAAATCCTAAATGGCGTTACTTCTCCCTCCTCTTTCTCTCCCTGTTTACTATCAATATATTGTAGACCTGCTGATCTGTTGCTGTATATAGGGTTCCCATTTTTGGGTGAGATTTTACTTTCAACCCTTGGAGTGTTTTTTTACAATGCTTCTTCTGATTCCATGTTGTCCTTCTCCAACATTTCCTCAATGATGCACAAAGAATTCAGCTTATCTATCTTAGCTTCCTTAGTATCATTTTGAAATTCCATAGTCTGAGCTAGATCCTTAGGAATAATATTTACCTTTACTTGTTCCTTCTTGCTCATCCACCTCCAGAGTCACCTTTACTAGATTTTGCATATCTAAGTCTTCTTTGTTTCTTATGGGTGCTCCATGCAAAGCTGCCACTGGGGTTTTTGGATGCTAGACCAGGTGTTTCCTGATAGGAGTTCTAAACCCCCTTTTTTTCCTTTTTTTGTAGTTCAACTTAGGTTGGTTAGGGCTTTTTCTTCCCTCCGGTTTTCCTTGTCTAGCACCCTGCTTTCCTTTGTCTTATCTAAATCTCCCTCAAGTTGTTCTTTCTTTTTGTATTTATCCTCCTCTTGAGAGATCTCCTTATTAGGGCATTTTCTGGTGAAGTGTCCTATACGATGACATTGCTTACACCTTAAATGAAAGGTTTCATATTCAATTTTTTGGTTCCACATGCCACACTTAGACTTCAAGATGATATGCTCCGGTAACTCTTGCTCCATTTCAGAAGATATGCATAATTGAGCAAAAGAAAGTCTGGATCTATTTCTCGTGGGTCCATCCAGCCCTATCGGAGCACCTATGGATTTAGCAATGTTTAGCAAGATCTCATCATCCCAAAATTGCAGCAATAGCCCTGGAATCTACACCAGATTGGAATGATGTTTATGTTTTCAATGTTCGGGTCAAACCCAGGATATCATTTTTTCAAAAAGGCCCATATTACCCAGCCACCACGGGCCTCCCAGAAGCACCGATTCCAAATCAATCTGTTGATTAAATTTTGCTAGAAAAAAACCTCGTGGCATAATGGTAATACTCAAATCCCCTTTGGTTTCCACTTTCTAAGAGCCCATTTTCTAATGATATCAATATTAGGTCTGGAGCCTAGAAAATTACCAACTAGGGAAAGATTCACTTTATCCAAATCCCTATTCATGTAGCCATCTGGAACCTTTAGACAGGTAGCCCCTTCATTTTCCTTCTCCCACGTGAACTGCCCTCTTTCTGGAGATTATGGACCCACCTTTCTATTAGGGTTTTGAAGAATCTTATTCTAGGCCAAAGGTGTTGATCCCAGCATGACCACTTTTTCATCTGTAGATTTTCATCTGTCTAATTCTAGTTAGTAAGCAGCCTCCTCTCTCGCCTATATCTAGCCTATATTGCAAACATTCTGCAACAACCAACATAGCCGAGACCGCACCGATCTACTTCCATCGCTATCTCCATCACTCGCTACCTCCATCATTCAACATAGCCGAGACCACACGAGTTTGAGTTTAGTTATTACTTAATCATTGCAATACTTAATTGTTACAAACAAGATTTTCAAGATTAAAGGATACACCTTCATATGACAATTATCATTTCCACGATTCTGACATCATAAAAATAAGTTATCATAATGTAATCGCCAAGATCAAGATGTTACATACCTCCTTCTTAAAATAATCATCATCTCGATGATCAAATTAGTCAAATCATAGAGTTTTAGGACAAAATTTAGTTATCGGCCTTCCATTCATATGTTCATAACAAAATAAAATTTAAGTCTTAAAAATAGTATTTTAAAATAACCATCAAAAGTTCAAGAAATGTCCAAGTTTGGCAGATTTATCGAGTTTTCGAACTTAATTTAGATCAAATAAGTATGGAAAAGTAGATCTCATTTCTTCGAGGTTATCCCAAGTTACACTTTCTTCACTAAATTGGTCCCAATGGACCTTACATTTATTCACTTTGTAATTTCTTAAGTGTAACTGGTGAGTTCCCAGCACTCGAATGGGCTTAACCACGATTATTCCGGGGTCTTAGACCTGCAATGAATCCCAATTCAGCACATGTGATAAATCTAATATGCATTTCTTAAGCAAAGAAATATGGAAACATCATGCATTTATGATAAAGTAGAAGGTAAATCTAAATGATAAGCAATAGGGTTGATTATTTCAACAATTTCAAAAGGTCCCACACAACGAGGTGATAACTTGGCAGCCTTGCCAAAAGTTATAGAACTCTTTTTTAGGTTTAACCCAAGAAAGACCTTCTCACCAAGTTTATATTTCCTATCAACCCGCTTTAAGTCTACATAACTCTTTTGCCTATTGGCAGCCTCCTTTAAACATTCACAAATCATTTTAATTTTTGTTCCATTTCCGTAAGGATTTCTGGCCCAATTATCTCTCTATCCTCTATGTTGTCCCAGCTAACAGGGGTTCTGCATTTCCTTCCATATAATGCTTCGAAAGGTGCCATCTTTAAAGAGGTGTGGTATGTATTATTATAATAAAATTCAACTAGTGGGAGGTACTCCTCCCATTTATACTTGCTGGTCCATGCAATACATTCTTAACATATCCTCTAAAACTTGATTGACTCTTTCAGTTTGTCCATCCGTTTCTGGATGATATGCAAAACTGAAATTTAGTTTAGTTCCCAAGGCTACATTAAGTGTTTGTCGAATCTTGATGTCATTCTCAGATCTCTGTCTGATATGATCAATTCGGGTATTCCATGTAACCTAAAAATATCATGTACAAACCTTCTTGCTAACACTCTCTTTTGAATCGCCTTTTATATGACCAAAGTAATAAAGTGTGCCACTTTGGTTAGTTTGTCAACAACAACCAGGATGATATCATGTTTATTCCTAGACATAGGTAATCCTTGAACGAAATCCATAGTTATCACTTGCCATTTGTACTATGGAATGCTATGGGGTACAGTAATCCGGTGGGATGCATATGTTCTACCTTAACACGCTGACATTCCAAGCAGTGTGTCACAAATTCCATCACATCCTTTTTCATTCCCTTCTAGAAATATTGCTGCTTCATATCAGCAAGCATTTTTGTAATGCCAGGGTGTCCAGAAAAAGGTGAATTATGAAATTCAGCTAATAATTTCTTTCTTAAATCATTTGCCAAGGGTATATATACCCTATTTTCAAACCACAAAATTCCTTCATTGTCAAAATGAAAACCTTTATACTTTACATCTTTTGGATCTACAGCAAGTGCTATTTTAACTTGCTGAAAATAAGAGTTAGATTCCATGACACTTTTCACCTCATCTTTAAACTGAGTTCTTAATGTTATAAGAGCATAAATGTGCTTCCTATGGCTCAGAGCATCTACTACCCTATTTTCCTTGCCTTTAATATAGCTTATATCAAAATCATACTTGAGATAGAAATTCTAACCATCTTCGCTATCTTGCATTCATGTTTGGTTGAGTAAAAATATACTTCAACCCCAAATGGTTGGTTTTTAGCTCAAAAGGCTTACCAAGAAGGTAGTGCCTCCACATTTGAATTGCATGAATGATGGAAATGAGCTCCAGTCATGTGGAGCATAATTTTTTTCATGTAACTTGAGTTTTCTACTTTCATATTCTATGACATGATCATTTTATAACAAAATACCTCCGAGACCCTCCCCAGATGCATCTATTATGACCATAAAATCTCCATTCGGATCGAATGCAGTCGAGAATAGGTGTTGTAGTTAACTGATCCTTTAGAATCTTAAAGGAAGATTCACATTTTTCATTCCGAACAAATTTCTTATCTTTCTTTTGTAATGAAGTGATTGGTGCAGCAATCTTAGAAAAGTCCTTAATGAAATTTCTATAGTACCTCGTTAGGCCCATGAAGCTTCTAACTTCATGCACATTCTTGGGCACAGGCAGCTCAGTTATAACTACAATCTTTGAAGGATCTATAACTATCCCATTCTTGCTTATAACATGTCCTAAATAATTCACTTCTACATCATAAAAGGAACATTTAGACAATTTACCATACAACTTTCTCTTTCTCAAGATTTCCAGTACTATCTTTAAATGCTCTTGATGCTCTTCGACATTTTTGGAGTATATAAGAATGTCATCCAAGAATACAAGCACAAATTTGTCCAAGTATTCTTGAAAAATATTATTCATCAAATTCATGAAGGCGGCAGGTGCATTCGTCAACCCAAAAGGCAACACTATGAATTCATAATGTCTGTACCTTGTTCTAAAAGTTGTTTTATGAATGTCTTCCTCTTTTATTCTCAGCTGATGATATCTAGATCGAAGATCTATTTTTGAATAAACTGATGCTCCACACATCTGATCGAATAGATCATCAATCCTAGGAAGTAGATATTGGTTCTTAATGGTTGCCTTATTCAACATTTTGTAATCAATGCACAATCTAAGTGTTCCATCCTTCTTCTTTACAAAAATACCGGTGCTCCCCATGGTGAGACACTCGGTCTTATCAATCCTTTGGTCAAAATTTCCTATAACTAAGCCTTAAGTTCCACCAAATCAATGGTGGTCATTCTATAGGGTGCCTTAGATATGGGCTCGGTTCCTAGTTTGATATCAATTGCAAATTCAAACTCCCATTTAGGCGGAAGACCCGGTAATTCTTCCGGAAATACATCACTGAAATCTCTTAACAGTGGATATTTTTCCATAAAATCATTATCTTCCTTGGCAATTTCTGTCATTTTTATGGCATACAAAGTGCAGCCTCTATTTTTAGCCCTTTTTAGTTGCATAGATGTTAGTTTCCTAACTGCAATCCCACATTTTACACCCTAAATGACTACTATTTTCTGTAGGTCATCAAAACAACAAATCTATTTTTCATAACAGTCAACCTTCGCCTTATGTTCCGCCAACCAATTAACACCTATAATTACATCATATGACCCCAAATGGGTAACATACAAGTCAACTTCTATGGATAAACTAGTCAAGTCAAGGATTGCCCCAAAAGACACATATCAACTATATAGACAACATTATTTCTATAATGTACCATCCATGTCTTATCCATTTGTTCGCATTTTCATTTTAATTTCAATACTAAGTAGATATAAAACATTCAGTAGCTCTAGTATCAAAAATTATAACCATGGGTATACCGAATAACTTACCCGGAACTTCTATGGGTGTGACTTGCTTTTCAGCTTGTTTATTAGCCACCGTAGCATATATCTTGTGCTTTGCCGATCGTGATTGTACTTCAAAGGATAGTGAATCACGTAATGGTCCTTTCCACAGTTAAAATAGCCTCCAATGGGCCCCTTCCTAGGCTCAAATTTATTTCTAGCCTTGAAGTTATCATTCTAGCTTCCATAGGACTTTTTCCATTACCACTATTTTTGGTAAAGTCGTTCCACATACTAGTAACATATTTGTTCATTCTTGTTTTCTTATTGTTATCTCGTAAAAAAAAAAAAATTTCATGCTGAACCTCTTCTAGGGTCCCTTTTTAGGTGCAAGAGATGAAGAAGAGTTGGGAATCTTCTTCCTAACCTCCTCCCTATGAGCAGAGATTGCTCTAAATTTTTGTTCTTATCTTATTGCCTTTTCAACAACTCCTTCCATAGTGGTCGAACCGTGGACATCCACCTCACCACCAATGATGGGATTCAGCCCCATTATGAACTTTCATATCTTGAACTTCTCATCAGCTTGGTACTGTGGTACATACTTAAGGATTTTAGTAAACCCTTCCCAATATTCTATCACCATTAGATTTCCTTGAGAAAAGTTCTGAAATTCAGTAATTTTTAATCAAAAAAGAGTTGAGGTAGCCATCGTTTCCTAAAGTAACTTTTGAATTGATCCCAAGTTATGTCTATTTCGACAATGTTCAACTCAACGTTATGGTTTTCCCACCATGATGATGCTTCATGAGAAAGCTGATATACTCCCCATATCGATTTTGTTTCCTCGGAGAAGTTTCTTATCACAAAGTACTTCTCCATTTCACTGAGCCAATTTTCAGCCCCATCCCCAAGTGTAGTTCCATCAAACTTTGTAGGACTTATTCTCTTTATATCATTTGTGATTTTAGTCACTAACCTTGCCCTTTTATTTTTAGGTTGATTAGGAACATTCACATTACTATTATCAACACCTAGATTTCCTCCATTGGTGTTGTCCACGGGAGGTGGCTGATCATTAATATCAACATCTTCTTCCTCCTCCTCATTTCCCATTGCTTGTTGTTCCAAAATAGTCAGACAATCTCTTGTATCTAGTAGGGCAGCAAGGATCTCATCTAGTTTTTGGGCAGTAGTTGCTTCTCCACCTGGTAGTGGGTTGTTCGCAACGATTCCCTCTTGTTCTAACCATTTTCTGTTCAACAAGAAAATGTAAACCTTATTAAATTGTGGACTCATTAGGTCTAAGAGATATAACCTTCAGCTCTGATACCAAGATGTAACATTCCCATTTTAAGACATTAGAACAAGGGAATTTTTTTATAACGTTCTCTACTCTAAATTATGTAATTTAGAACACATGTTTCAAGTTTTTAATAATTGTTCTTTGTTCTAAATGACCTAATTTAGAACACACAATACTTTTAAATTAATGTTCTTTGTTCTCATATTCATAATATGGAACACACATTCCATGCCATTCAATCATATAATAGATAACCATATGCTGTTGTAATGACTCGAAGAACTATTGATCTCCCATTTCATGGCTCAGAGTTTCATCGATCTCTCATTTCATGATTCGGCTACTTACCGATCCTTCATGTTAATCCATGCATTGTATACTAAGTATACTTGGTTCCCTTTATATTTTTGGTTATTGAAGTGCTCCGTTTAAGAGGCCTATCTGAATATTTGTTACCGATATTCATCTGAAATGTTGTTTCTTAAACTAGGTGAATTAGGACAATGCAACCAATAGCTTGCAATACTTTGGCCAAAGATTCTCACATGCTTAGCATCATCATATTCCTAGACAACATACTCTTGCCAATGGAATACGTCCTTCACCCCACTTCATCTCATTACCTAGAATGGTCTTTTCTCGACTTCATCAATCCTCTTGTCCAAGGTTGAACATTAACCCAAGATAGCATTATGAAAGAATATAGAGAGGCACTTATGATGGTTAAAGGTATGTAGACATACCTTATGTCGACCCTAGTCAACTATGTGTGTATAGTTACCTTTAGTCTTCACGAGTAACTCCGTATACAAGGTCGTATTCCTAACTTGGTCCAAAGTAAAACTGAGGCCAAGTCCACGTTTTATAAACCTAGATGATTCGTTTCGGAAGGGTGTTGCAACATGTCAGCTGCAACATTATGTTGTCATGAAGGCCCAACCTTCATGAATACACCGTATTGCAGCTAGCGTGTACCAACATCCTATAGAATCCCCCCATCTAGGGTTACATATCTAGCTAAAAGTTTGATTAGATTCTTATCTTTAATATTTTTAAGAATATGTTTCAGCAACCTTGCTGATCCTTTAACCTCATAGTTCATTATAGTTGCATAGCTAGGAATGAATTGAATTGTCTCATAGCTTAATATACATTCACTCCTCCTTATCAAGGATTGCATATTCCTTTCTTAGTTCATTAATTAAAGCTTTAGACTTACAGTCCACTACAACTTAACAAAGTAATATTAACTTACTAAGATTAATCAAGTTCATTCGCAACTGATTTTAAATTCAGGTTTCCTTTTCATTAGACCTCATTTGAATGAGGTCTATTTCCCATATAGATGTATTCATTTATTTACAATTACCTTACTTCAATTTAAGGTTTGTTAAGAGGAGATATGATTCCTCTTTCCGAATATCCTTTGGGCAAGACATCCCAAAGAATATTAACAAAATCTGAATACGAATTCAATTGTCCTTTCATTAATATTCATTAGTTTATAATCTAATTCTGAATATTATTTTCACAAGAATTCATACGTATTTTAATCTTTTACTAAAGTCAATTAATAGTCCATATTGACCTAAGTATTAACCAATTGCACATTTCAACTTAAAAGTTGTATTCAAGTGAAGAGTAGACGTTATATCCTTTTAAATCTAACAACCATCATTTGTATAAGTACAAATTCAACACATAGGAATAAGTTCATGATTATATATTCCAACAATTCAATAATGGACAACAATTAAAATAACACACCATTCCCTTCTCTCATTCCTCAAGATAAAATCTATACATTTTACAAGTCCAAACAACCAGACTTCATTCATGCCGATCAGCATTGATAACTCAAAAAGAAAGAAGAATACAACTTTTCCTTTTTCCATTTCCTTCGAGAAGAATAATAAAATCTTTGAAAATATACATCCTTTAGTTAATCAGAAGAAGCATCGTAAAACAACATGTCTTCATTATTACTCATGGAATCCATCTGCAAAATTTACTAGCATGGGTCAGTTCATCAAACTGAGCATGTTAAGCACTTACCATTAAAATGAAGTGCTCTTGACTAACTGTCTCAATAAAAGAAATTTGCTTTTATGAAACATCCCATAATTAATATGGACATCACGTAAGACTTAATTACCGATAAGGATGAACAATTTCAACAACACATTCTCAATAAATAGCATCAAAATCAGACAATACTATTAACTAACAACTCCTCAAAATAATTACAGCAAACACACAATGATATATCACCATTTCCTTAACTGTTTCCTTTAAAAATGAAAAGAGTTTATTCCAGATTTAGACAAATATTAAAAATATTATTTTCTCTAAATAATCTTAGATTAGAAGCATTTATAAGAACTGATATTAATATTAATGTACGAATGCAATCACTGTCAATCCCATTCCATCATTATAAATGGGATTCATATAATGAATTGACTAGAAATTTAAACAAAACTCCATCTTTTTACTACTCACTTGACTTCAACCAAATCAAATGCAGAAGAGAAAGACAGTCATACATCATGACAACAACCTATGTCACTTTTTAGAATTTGACTAACAACATAGTAATCATCCAATTCTGAGAGGGAAAAATAGTAGGTAAATTACATTTGTATACTCCCGAAGGTAGTCACATATGGCTTTAATTTATCTTTAACAAAATTTTAGATAGGATACGAAGGAAAAGAAAATACTACTTCCAGTTACCTATTCATTAATCCCTTTTATTTAAATACAACCGAACTGGTCGATCTTATACAAGAAGAGATAACAACTAGAGATAACAATCAAGGAGAGAGCTGTTTAAAAGTCAATAATCGAATGAAAGAAAGGAGATTCACATTACTTCTTTCCAATATATATCTAAATATCAAACTATGACATGCAGACCTATTATCAATAGGATAATTCTTCCCACGCCAGACTGTTACAGTCTTAATAGCTTACTAACTACCATTCAAGGAAAGTATTCAAGAATTCATTTTCACAACTAAACCAAAAATATCAACAACAATGAGCTTCCAATTACAACCAATGTTAATGGTTGTATACACTAACAAAAAACATATTCCATCTAAATACAAAACAATTTAGCATTTACAACCAAGCAAACATGGTCCCAAATCTTCTAGGCTAAGAAGCCATTTTTTTAATCACAAGAGTAAGGAGTCTACTCAGGTTCAGTTTTACTGAAAACAACGAAGAAGTCTAAATCCATAGAATATATAAATATTCATCATTGAGTTTAAAGAAGAGTAAAAACTATACACTTTACCCCAAACCTTCAAATAAACAGATTACTCTTTTCTAAGTTCAATAAAAATTTATTTCCAAACAGTCATTCATGGGTACCGAGAATGAAAAAGGAGGAACATTGTATCGTTTTAGAACAAGAAAAGGTAAAAATGATACGATGAACCTACTGTCCTTAAGATAACCCATTTGACAAATTAAAATGTATTACGGACAAGGAGGAACAATTCACAAAATTTATGTTATAGCATTCTCACGAAATCCATAACCATTGAGTATATAAATCTCATAAAACAAGATACTATAACACTTTGTCACATTCAACAAGTTCAAACCCATAAGGGAAAACAAAACCAAATACCCATTACTTTCAAAATCAAAATAGCAGAGATGAAATTCATTTCACTTACTATTTCAACAAATAACACCTATTTTCTTATGCATGCATCCAAAGATACCCAAATCACATATTTTCCAAATGACAACTAAAACAAAAGATCATATCCAAACATATCAACATATTTTCACAAAAACATGCATTTATAAGAGCAGAGTTCTTTTAACGAAGACACTTAATAAAAAGCATAACTATTTAAAGAAAAGAGCCTAACATGCCTTTATAATGTCTGGTTAGCTTGTGGAAGACCATAATCAAGCTTCTTAAGAGTTTCTCCCCTCCAAACAACGTTAACAACCAGATCTCTCAACTACTTCCACATTTACACAGGCCCAGAAACAACTCGGAGGTGGTTGAAACAACAATGGTCGAAAAACAAACTTGCAAGTTTGAAAGAGCAACAAAATGCAGAGCAAAAACCTAAAACCCAAATGAATAACAATAACTCACAAAAATCCTCTTTCCTCTTTCCTAGGTGGGTTGGTTGCCAAAACCAATGCCAATAAATGCATTGAATGAATTTTTTCCCTCTTTCTCCATGCCACCGCCGACTCAGATTCGGTGAAATCTATCTTATATTTTTCATGTAATTCAAATTTAGTTATATAGCTAGTTATATGCCTCTAACTTGCTTCCTCCCACCAAACTTGGCATTTAAAACTACAAGGACTGCATTTAAGTCCTTCATTTAAGTTTAAACCTTCCCCCTTTATCCTCCCACTTGACATGTATCCATAGGTCCCTTTTAGGACTAGAAATAGTTTAGGTCACAATTAAAATAGTTAGGTTTCCTTTTAGCTCGTAGGTCCTTAGGATTCTCCTTAGGTTAGTTTACAAACCCCTTTTAAATTAAAGTACATGTAGGATATAATATTATTTCATAGGTTACACATAACTCCTATCAATTTCATAATAGGTTATGAGTAAATTTTACCGCCTTAGGCTTAAAACCAATATAGTGCAGGACATTCCGTCCAAGGCCAAATATATGCCTTAATATCCTTGTATCAACCCTTTTTCCATCTTACGCTTTCTAGTGTTACAACTCATATGCATTCAGAAATCAAACCTTACCATTGGTAACATGGTGCCAAGTAAGTATACATGTAACCGTTCTTTAAAATCTACACAAATCTCCAACTTGGTTACTGAAATTTATTTTATTTGGAAAGTCAACAGACAAGATGATAATAAAGAAGGCTGAAGCATACCTTGGATCAATGGAATTGATTCAAGGTGTGTTGTCACATAATTATGAGTTTGTCAAGTATAAAATCAATTCTGTAGGTTCACAACTTTGCAAACACAAGTTATAATGGCATCAGTCCCAAGTATATAGAGTTACAAAGATGTAAGGGTTCAGAACAATAATACCTAATTGTTGCAAACATGATTTTCAAGATTAAAGGATACACCTTCACATGACAATTCTCATTTCCATAGTTGCAACATCACAAAAAGAAGTTATCATAGTAACTGCCAAGATCAAGATGTTACATGTTGGGTCTGAGAATTACATGGAAGTATGGTGTCATGGACATCATTGCAAAAGGAGATTCAAAGCTAGTTATCAAACAAATAAGAAAACTGTATGCTATAAAAAATAAATGGATGAAACAAGTACAAACATGGAGTTTGGGATCCAATTGAGATGTTTGATTCCTTCAAAATTATGCATCATGAAAAAGTCTCAATGTTGCTACTGAAAAGTTGGCAGTGTTGGGGTCAAGATTTGGAAATTACACCGTTTCACCTTATTGTGAGTACAATATTGAAGTGTTAACTAGACCAGCTATCCCCACAATATCAAGCATTGGAAAGTGTTTAATGATGATGATCAAGTGAAAAGGTTCTTACAAAATCAAGGTGAGTTTTGGATCAACATATTGATTTGGAACCATTGGTGTGTCTTGTTGATGGAAAATAAACTTTGTTTGGAAAGGATATTATCCAATTGAAAACTAACACCATTCCTATAGGGTTGGTTGCTCTTGATTCAAATTTTAGCAATGATGATTGAATCATCAATAGAAACATTTATTCCTTAAGGGATGTGGAAGAGCATAACTTGGGCACTAGTGATAAAACAAGAAAAGTTTGATTGGGCATCAATCTAAAGAAAGAGGGAAAACAGTGCTATGTTCAACTATTGAAGAAATATCTGGAATTTCTTTCCTAGTCTTATTCAAAGCTGAAAACATATAGATAAGACTTGTTTCAACATGAGATTCCTCTTGAAACAAATGCCAAACCATTTAGGAAAAATCAGAGGCCAATTAATCCACTCCTCTCCATGAAAATGCAAGATGAATTGAAGAAATCAAGGAGGGAGGGATCTTTCAGCCCACAAGGTATTCATCTTGGGTTCCAAACATTGTGCCGGTAAGAAAGAAAAATGGAGATATCAGACTTTGTGTATACTTCAAAAATTTTAATAGAGCTTCATTGAAAGACAATTATCCTTTGCCAAACATGGAAAACATGCTACATTTAGTGACTGGATTTGAATTTTTGTCCACCTTGGATGGTTTCTCTAGCTACAATCAAGTTGTTGTCAAGGAGTCATAAAGATTTAAAACTACCTTTACCACTCCTTGGGAACATATGTCTATGTGATAATGTCTTTTGGTCTCATGAATGCTAGAGATACCTTCCAAAGAGAAATGGATGTTACTTTTTCTGGTTACATAAATGACTTCATTGCAGTTTATCAAGATGATGTGACCATGTTTTCAAGGAGAACACTTGGAAAGAATGTTGATCAGATGTAGAGAATTTGGAATCTCTTTGAATCCAAAGAAGTGCCATTTTGGGGTGCAAAAGGCCAATTTTCTTGGTCATATTGTTTCAAAGGCTGGTGTCATGATTGACCCTGAGAGGGTAGAAGTAATCAACAAGGTTCCAATTCCAAGAAAAAAGAAGGGCATCCAATCCTTCTTTGGGTAGATAAATTTCAATAGAAGGTTTGTGTCTAATTTTTCTGAATTGACTCTTCCTATTACATGCATGTTAAAGAAATACCAAGTTATCAAATGGGAGGAGGCTTCTATTCAGGATTTTGAAGGAATCAAATAAGCACTTAAACATGCACTGTCTTGGCATCCTCAATTACAAGAAGCCTTTCCAAATCTTCTCCTTTGTTTCTAAACATACCATTGCATATGCTTTTCTATAAAAGGATGAAGATGGGGCTGAGAGGCCTATTGCCTTATTTAGAAAGTCTTTACAAGTTGTTGAGTTAAAATACACAATCATGGAAAAATAAGCATTTGCCTTGGTGAAAGCAACAAAGGTTTTCGGGCCCTATATCTTAAGTTTGAAAGTTGTTGCTTATGTTCCCCACACCATGGTAAAAGACATATTATCAGAGATAGAGATCTCAAAAAAGAGATGTAGATGGGTGAACAATCTATAAGAGTATGACATGGAAATCCAAACCAAAAATTTGGTGAGAGGTTTGGGTCTTGCTTATCTTATGGTTGAGAGCAACTTGTAGAATGTGGAAGTGAATGAAGTAGAGGAAGAAAGGGTAGATGTTCTTGAGAAGTTGATAAGTTCTAAGTGGTACAAGGATGTAATCTTTTACCTCAGACACCTATGCTTCCCTGATCATTTAAATAAAAATTAGAAAAGAGCCCTCAAGCTGGCTTCTCAAAAATACATCATTACTGACTTTGGGTTGGCTTGGAAGAACCCTGAAGGTGTCCTCTTGAAATGTGTAACTGAAGATGAAGCTCCTAAAATAGTTGTTGATTTCCATGGGGGAGTTTGTGGAGGAAACTTTTCTGGAAGGGTTATAGCACACAAAGTTTTGAGAGATGGTTATTGGTGGCCAACTCTTTTTAAAGATGCAACCCTACTTGGTTAGAAAATGTGAAATCTTCCAGAATTTCTCTAGAAGAATGAAAGCTTCAGGCTCCCTTCCTTTACAACCTATATCAATTCAAGCTCCTTTAAAATAATGGGGAATAGACTTCATTGGTGAGATTTCAAACCCTTCTAGTGCTGGACATAAGTGGATCCTTGTATCTAAAGATTACTTCACCAAGTGGGTAGAAGTAATCCCCACCAAGAAAGAAACACACCAAGTTGTTATGGACTTCTTGTTAAATCATATCATATGAAAATTTGGTGTGCCAAGATAAAGATTGTTGCTGATAATGCCATGTGTTTTAGAGCTAAACCCTTGATTGCAATGTGCAAGGAGTATGGAACCAATCTGACTTATGCTACAAACTATAACCCTCAAGGGAATGGACAAGCTGATTCTAACAATAAGAACTTATTGAAGATCATTAGGAGAACCTTGGAGTTAAACAAGAGAAAATGGGGTGAACAACTGAAATTTGTAGTTTGGGCTGATAGAATTACTTCCAAAAGAGCTACTGGTAAGAGCCCATTTGATTTGGTGTATGGAACTCAAGCTCTACTACCATTACATCTACAATTATAGTCATTTAATTTTTTCTCAACAACTTGAAGATCAAGAGGTCAATCCATATAAAGCAAGGATTAATAGAATTGTTAAGCTGGATGAAGAAAGAATATATTCCCACCAAAGGCATGTCATATTTAGAGAGAAGTTGAAGAGGTTGTTTGACAAGAAGGTTACTCTAGGGCCTTTAATGTTGGAGATTTGGTTTTGTTGTGGGATAGAAGGCATGAAGATAAGAACAAACATGGAAAATTTGATGCATTGTGGATGGGCCCTTACTCCAATGATATCAAAATTGGTGAAAATACCTTTTTTCTCAAAGACTTAGATGGGGAATTTCTTGAACTACCTATTAATGGTAGGCATCTGAAGCATTTCTTGGATTAATCCCCAAATTTGAGGTATGCACCAACTTGTACAGTGTATAGTGTTTTGCTTTTGCTCTGTTTTTGGTCTTTTGTTGGTTCGTGGTTTGCCTTGGTGTGTGGCAGCCATTTTTGTCAGTTTCTCAGCTAGTTTTGGGTGGCTTTGGCTCATGAATCCATTTTCCCAATGGGTTATTTTGGCACTTGGTCTACTTTTGTTCTTGTGGCACTCACTAGGAGTGCCCATCCTCGAGCAGGAGCCGATGTTGGTGCCATTTTTGAGCTTGCACCATTTTCCCTAAATTTTCCTTTGGTTTGCATGCTCTGGAACATTTTTTCTCTCGAATTCTTGGTCTGTGACTTTTCCCTCCAGATTGCATGCCTTGAAGTGCTCATAAACTTGTTGTTTTATCCCAATTTGAATGAAATCAGCATGTGTGTCCTCTTTTGTGCCCTAATTTTTCCAAAAGTATGGGGATCTTCTATTTTTCCTTCTTTCCCAATCGTGGAATCTCAAAATTGTTCGTTTATACTTATATGCCATTGAAAATCTCATTCCATGATAAAAAAATTCTTTGAAAACATGTTTCAGTTTGTTCAATTTTGATAAATTTGTCATCCTTAGCAAAAAAATTGAATACTAGGGAATCCCTGGCATTTTATGTGTTTTTGACTGTCAAATGGTTATTAATTTCCCGTCAAATTTCATCTTCATCATTCTAGGGCATCACTGGAAACTTTTGTGTCTTTTAATGGTCATACAGGCATCCTTTGCCCGTCAAATTTTAGCTCAAACATCTTCTCATACGTGGTCGTTTGTGGTTGGACATGGTTCGGCGGGTCTTCTCGAAAAACTTAACATTTTTTGGTTTTGGACATGGTTCCACAGGTCCCAGAGGAGGTACAAGTGTTGCGAGCAGAGTGAAGGTAGACGGGTGGTTCTTTTTGTGCCTTAAGGCATTTTGGAAAAAAGAGTTAAGGTATAAAGAAAATGCCTAGGGCCCGCAATGAAACAGAATGGAACACATGGTGGCTTCAGAGCGTAGGCCCTTAGTGAATAAGGGTTGGACATGTGTCATGTTGTCATCAAAAGTGGGATGGAAGGCCAGAGAGAGGACTTAGAAAAATTATGCTTTTGGCAAAAGGGATGAAAGTTGTGAAAAATGTTACGGGTCTACCAGAGGCTAATTAGGAGTGGACACGTGGTAGGAAATATTACCTTTTTGACAAAATGAGTTAGAGTGATAATGTGAAATGTGTTTGCTTAATGAATCGAGGGAGACACGTGTCTAAAGAAAATGCAAGACGGGAGTGCGGGCGGCTGATGAGTTTTTAAAAACTTTGAAATTTTATGATGGAAGTACGAAGCAAAGAAGGGAGTTATGGCCCCACAAGAAAAGTAGTGACCGCCACGTGTCAAGGACATAAGCGAGAGGTGTGGAGTGCGGGGAAAATTGTTAAAAATTTCCTTTTTCCAAAAAGGTGGAAATGTGTAGAATCAAGCCGCGATTCCAATGGGGTCCACTTTGGGACATGCATCGGGCCCATTTTCCAAGGGCGAGAGGTGGAGAAAAATGTCAAATTTTGACATTTTTAAAAAAGTGATCCCAAACCCATTTCCAATCACATTGCTACACGTGGAGGGCTCAAATTGAAGGGAGAAAGGAAGATCAATGGTAATTGTGCATTTTTCAGTTTGGCTGCCATTTTTGCTCCAAGAAGTGTGGAATTGCATTTTTGCATCAATTTTGATCAAATTTTTGGTAAATTCATGTCATTTATGCATTCAAGGATCAATGTAATAAGTTTGAAAATTCAATTTGCAGATCTCGAGGTACTTTTGAGATGAAATTTTGTTCAGAGGGCGAGCAGAACGTGAAATATCAGATCCAATAGTTATAAAGTCAAATTTTGGAGGGATAAGGATGAAATAATGAAAGGAAGGGGTCCTACATGCTTTGAAGATGAAAAACATGCCTCCGAATGGATAATGATGTGAATTTTGCAATGATTCACCTTTTTGAGGCACCTGACAACTTTTTGAACATTTTTTGTTAGATGTCCCTTTCTGCAAGTCATGAGTGAATTTGTAACAAACTAAGATGCCATAGGATATTATTTTCTTAGGAAAGAAGGATCAAATGTAATAGAGAGATATATAATGCATGTTTTGAGACATGTAAAAGGTCGAAATTGAAAATCATGAGAAAATTTTGAGAGAAGCTCATCTTCTGAGAAACCCTCCAAAAACATGGTTAATGTCTTCTGTGTTAGATCTTCATTCATGTTGAGTTGGTTACAAGTGTATAGCCATCACACAGCTCTGAGATTGTTCTTGAAACTCTCCCTTGCTGATGAATCTAACAAGCTTTTTAATTAATCTATGTAATTTTTGGGTAATATGATATCTGTTATCATGTTTAAATGTCTGTAAATAGTTTTCCTTGTTCTTGTTGCAATATTGCATTGAAATCTTTAAGAATCACATAGATCTCATCCTTATTGATAGTTTAGTGGCATTTACAATTTCATTTGTCAGAAGAGCTTTCATCTGGCATTGAAAATAAGTAGTTTAAAATCACTTCACCTTCATTTGTTGACAGAGATTTCTTGTAAGCCTTTGGGGGTACCTTAGGTGTGATTTGATCAGAGATTTTGATGTTTAATTGAGTCCTTTAACTCAAACTTTTGTGTGAAGAGTGTAAACCTAGGCCTCCATTTGTGTATCTCTTCTGGTTGAAAGAACATCCTAACTATTTTGAAGCATTTTATCTAATATTTGTTCAAATGTTGTAGAGGTTGTCAAAGATATGGCATAGTCAAGTTTTTCTTGTCAATATCCCACCAAAAATCATTCTAAACAACTAATCCTACCCTATATTACCCCTTTTTTGACTTGTATACCCACAAAATATCAAAATCCATTTGCTAAAGTATGTAGAACAGATCAAGATTTCAAAATTTCTTTAGTAACCCTTTCCTTACATTAAAAGTATCTCCATAATCTAGAAGTGACAACTTGTGAAAGTCATATTTGGAGTGTTGATCATATTTTACCAAGGCCCCTTCATACTATTTTCACAAATTGAGGGATATCTTCATCTCCTTCACCATTTGAGGGTTACAAAATAGGTCCTCTTACCTTGGTTGAAAGGCACAACCTAAAAGAGTTAGGACAAGATCAAGTCGTATTTGAGTGTTATCCATATCTCCACAAATCTAAGTTCCAGTTAGATCACATGCCTGGCTATAAAATGGCATACATCATGATCTATCTATCTTCAAGCTTCATTCCATATCTCTGATGCTACTCAAACTAAAAAGGAGAAAAATTTGGGTACCAACACAATGGAGGATACTCATAGGATTATGAGATTGTAAGTTCATGGACCATGTATTTATATCATTGATGATTCTGAGTGAGAGGACGTTATGAAGAGGTTGTTTGGGGATGAGGAAGATGATTTCAAGTATGTGTCGGGATCTTTTAATTATCGGTCTTTGTATTTTTCATCGAGAGAGGGGTGTCAATAGATGAAGATGATGATGATGGCTATTTCTTATTTTTCCCTCCATGATTCAAGAGGTGGTAGGTTCCCATGGATGATGACAGGAATAGTGGTTGAGATGATGGAGCATTATACTATCTTTGAGTGGGAACCGACACCATTAGCACAAACATATAGAGATTTTTGGCTTGAAAATTCCACAAGATGTTTGGTATTGATGTGGCATTATTGTTACATTGTTAAGCATATGAGCTTGTAGGCATTTCTTGGCTATAAGGTATTCCATGGGGTGGAGTGAGTGATAAGCATGCTAGTTTTATGAGATGGAGAGAAGATAAGTGTCAGGCACGAAGGACACGAGAAGGTGATATAATATAGATACATTTTTATAGGATTCCAAGTGGGTGATATGATATGTAAGCCTTACATGGAGTTTCCTAAGTGGCCGAGATATGAGGAAAATCTTGTTGAGACATAGTAAGACTTGTGGGTATATGATAGGTGGGGAGGGGAGTATGAGATGGTTAGATTTAGTCATGTTAGATGACAATTTTGTTTGATAAAGGATGTACCTGAGGATCCAATACCTTATAGATGAGAGGAATGATATTTAGAGAATCCCAAGGTAGTTGTAGGTCATTCATTTGTGATAGTAGAGGAACAAGGGGCTATGGGTCTAGATGAGGATGGGGACTTAGTTCCTATTGATGATGTTGGGGTGACTTTTTACTACATTTAGTGGTGGTATATGCTACGTTTGAGAGGACACAATTGATTCAGAGGAGGAGGAGGAGGGTGTATGCCCAGGTAAAGGGGGCCCAGAGGTGGTACATGTTAGTGATGATGGTGATGTTGATGAGGATGAGGGAGAATTAGAAGCCAAAATGACACACTTGATGGCCGAGAAGGCCATAGTAGAGGCTTAGAGGGATATTCTAAGGAGAGAGATGATTTGGTTAGGGTGAGGGATATATTGATTAGAGAGAGATATATTGACATATCTGAGTGAGATGGACTCAGAGCATAGTTGGCATATGTGTTAGTTAATCAATATTTGTATCATCAACAACATGATACCTTGAGGAAGGACCTAGGCATTACAAGGTTTTCTATATCAGTGTATATTTGACAACTCATGCTCAAAGCTAGCGATTAGATGGGAGCACTAGGTATGATTAGTGTTGATCACTATTAGTCCTTTTGTGTAGAGTTTACATACTATGAGTACATGGTTATACATTACTTTCCCATTTCTGTAATGTATGTAGATCATCTAGCATAATGAGAGGCAATGCCTAGTGCGAGTGCGGGGAGTGTAGGCTAGCAATCTCAGCGGCTAGATGGAGGATTTGGTGATGGTCGGGGGTCCTCAAGGAGGTAATGGGAGTGGTATCTATGTCATTAAGTTCTTATGAGATGTCCAATTTACAAGAGATTCATTATGTGTATTTGGATTTTGGATTTTGATATGTATATGGCTCTTTGTGAAGCATTTGATGTATATGATGTACGAAGAATTTTGATGATGTACTTGGGTCTTTGATTATGTGTGTGTGTGTGTGTGTGTGTGTGTGTGTGTGTGTGTGTGTGTGTGTGTGTGTGTGTGTGTGTGTGTGTGTGATGATGTAGTTGTGATTTGGCCTATTTTGATTTATATGCGTTCATTATGATCTATATGTTTATACATGTGTTTTAATGTTTGCTTTACCTGATGTGTCTTTGAGTTTTTAAATATGAAAAATGTGAAAATATTAAATATGATTTGGATGATGGTGACTTTAATATGTGGTCAAAATTTTAATCAAAATGTGTTCTATCTTTTTGAATTAGGATTAAAAAATGGAATGATTGCTTTTAATATGGATATGATACATATGTGATGGGTATAGAAATGTGAAAGCACTTGCAATTTTAGCCTTAAATAATGTTAACACAATACTATCAGTGGGTAGAAATACATGGTACCTTAATTATAGAGAAGGTCATGTGGGAAAGGTGGTTTTCCATTTTAACGATTTCATAGAGAAATTACCCAGTTATACATATTTTAATGTTTGACGCAAATTGATTGATGTGGGAAGTTTTCTTTGATGGGAAAGTTGATCGATGTGGGAAGATTTCCTAGGATGTTTTTGATACTTTGAATTTTTGAAGGTTGATCAATGCAGAAGCCTTTTTACATAGGTATCCATCCTTTGAAGGAGTGGTCTACAATTTTTATTTTTATTTATACAAGATAGTCATCCTTCGAGGGATTGGTCTATGATTTTAATTGGTAACTATCCTTTGGGGGATCAATCTACTTTTTATTTTTATAATTTTTGATATATTGAATAGATTTCCTTTGAGGGATCAGTCTATTATATTTTCTTTAATAAAGAGCATCCATAGATATATTTGTATTTAATTTGAGGTGAGGTAAAACCCTTACTAGATTGTTTCAAGGAGGGGAAAAATGTGTACATGACCTACACATATGTTCCCCATGACATGTTTTCAGTTGGTACAAGTTAGATGGATGTAATGATTACGGGGTTCCTACTAAGGAGGAACTTGTCCAGGTGAAAGATGTGATGAATAGAGCCATGGTGCTCATATTTGAGGTTTGTAAGGAAAGCCACAGAAAACCACATGCTTTCAAATCATTATGATGAGAAAATGATTGGTTGATGGTGGAATAAGGTAACTACTATCACAATGATCAAAAGTAAAGAATAGAAAGGCCAAAATTGTAATGAATTCAAATTTTAGTTTTTAGGTTCACCATCAAGGGAGGCTAAGAGATAAGATCTCGATCCATATTTTTGAGTAATGACGTATGGACTGATCCAATTATGGGAAAACTTTCCATGTTTACTCCATTATAAGGTAGTGACATTTTTATTTTCCTTGAGAATGAGATCACCAATTTTGAAGTCACTTTCTTTTACATGTTTATTGTAGGCACATTTTACACGTTCTTTATAGAATTGATGATTTTCAAGGGCCATTAGGCATGTTTCATCTAATAATTCTATTTATGTAAGAGTTTCTGTTGATATTATTCCTTAGGGATAAAGTATTTGAGTTCTACAAAAAGTGATCTGGGATTTTAAATTCAAGGGAATAATTTCTTCAAATTTGTAGAGTAATGAAAATGGTGTAGCTCTTTTAGGGGTATGGATGCTATTTTGATAAGAAAAAGAGAAAATGGGATTTGGAGATGTCAGTTCCTACTTGCATCATCCACTAGTTTCATGAGGATTTTAGTAAGTGTTTTGTTAGAGGCTTCAACCTATCCATTTTCTTGAGGATAATATGGTGATGAAAAACTAAGTTTAATGTTGAATGTGTTGCAGAGTTTCTTAACATCCTTATTCTTGAAGGATTTTCCATTATCCGCGATGACAAGTTTATGAGGACACCAAAACAACATGTGATGTATTGATAAATGAAGTTAACGATCTGATTTTCTTTAGTTAAATTCAAGGCACTAGCCTCAAACCATTTTGTGAAATATTCATTGGCTGTGATAATTAAATAATGTTGTTGGGATGATTTAGGATTAATTTTTAAATGATACGGTGCATTGAAAAAATGGGACATGATTGGTGTTGATTTTGACATAGTATAGGTGAATGTGAAAAAAGGGGTGAATCACTAGATATTTAGACAATCACGGGTGATTAGGATGAATCAACGATGATTAAATGAATCTTCGGCAATTACCACAATTTTTTTGGGTGGGATATAAAATCCGAGCTTAGTGGTGAATAATACATTGTTGTAACCTTATTTATACAGTTTGAGAGAGTGGTTGAGAGAAAAATTGGTGATTAAACATGACGATGTCTTCAAGTAGACATAGGAGGCCCACACGGGAAGAGGTGAGTCCTCAATTTTTTTGTTTTTGATGAATTTATTTTAGTTTTTGCTTTTCTTGTCATTGTATCACATACATAGGTCCTGATTTTGAAATTGCCAAAATTGCCAATGATTTAAGGTGATCGATGATGATTTAAGTGAATTGTGTATGATTGGTATAATTTATTTGCGACTAGGTTTTTTGTTGGTGACCCATGTTTTAAATAAAGTTTTTTGATATTTGTGATAGTGAAATATATTTTAATTTAGGTTTTTGTATGCAAGTAAATGTGAACTTAACCCTCTGAGACATGATACCATTGATTTTAGAGGAGGTGTGGGAAGACATGACAGATGATGATTGGGCCCATGTAGAGGTAGTGGGTTTGGTGGGGACAAGGGATTATAAGTGGATTCATAGATGTCGGGGTTTGTCATTTACATTGATTGAGAGGTGGAATACCATCACTATACTTTTTTATCATTGAAAACAAAGATTACTATTACAGTGGAGGATACTCATAGGATTATGAGCTTCCTAGTTCATGGAGCATGTATTTACATCATTGATGAGCCTAAGAGAGGATTTATGTAGATGTTGTATGGGAATGAGGTAGATGATATGAAGTATGTGTCGGGATCTTTTACTTATCAATCTATATATTTTCCATTGAGATAGGGGTGTTAATAGATGAAGATGATGATGATGGCTATTTCATGTTTTTCCCTCCATGATTTTGGAGGAGGTAGGTTCTCATGGATGATGACAGGAGTAGTGGATGAGATGATGGAGTATCAGACTATCTTTGAGTGGGCACTGATGCTATTAGCACAAATATATAGAGATTTATGGGCTTGGAAATTCCACAAGAGGTTTGGTATTGATGTGGCATTCTTGTTACATTATTGGGCATACGAGCTTGTAGGAATTGCTTGTCTACTGAGGTTTTCCATGGGGTGGAGTGAGTGATAAGCATGTTGGTTTTAAGAGATGGAGAGAGGTTAAGTGTCAGAATGGAGGATGCGTAAGGTGATATACTATAGATATATTTTGATAGGATTGTAGGTGGGTGATACGATATGGAGGCCTCATCTAGAGTTTTGTGAGTGGTTAGGATATGAGGACAATATTGTTGAGACATGGTAATACTTGTGGGTATAGGCTAGGTGGGGAGGGGAGTATGAATGGTTAGATTTAGTCATGTCGGATGAAAATTTGGATTTGTGCACAGGATGTACCTAAGGAGCCAATACCTTATAGATGAGAGGAATGATATTTAGAGACTCCCAAGGTAGTTATAGGTCGTTCATTTATGAAAGTAGAGGAACAAGGGGCTATGGCTCTAGATGAGGATAGGAACTTAGTTCATATTGCTGATGTTGGGGTGACTTTTGAATACATTTAGTGGTAGTCGAGGGCATATCTTGAGTTTGAGAGAACACATTTGATTCCAGGAGGAGGTGGGTGTGTACACGGTAGAGGGGGCATACGAGGTGGTGAATGTTAGTGATGATGGTGATGAAGATGAGGATGAGAGGGAATGGAAGCCATAATGACACACTTGATGGCTAAGAAGGCCATAGTAGAGGCCGAGAGGGATAGTTTGAGGAAAGAGAGATGATTTGTTTTGGGTGAGGGATATATTGATTGGAGAGAGATATATTAACATAGATGAGTGAGATGGACTCGAGCATAGGTGGCATATGTGATAGTTGATCAAGATTTGTATCATTGACAACATGATAACTTAAGGAATGACCTAGGCATTACAAGGTCTTCTATATCGGTGTAGAATTGATAGCTCATGCTCGGGCTAGTAGTTAGATGGGAGAACAAGGTGTGATTAGTGTTGATAACTATCACAGTCATTGTGTGCGAGTTGACATACTATGAGTATATGGTTATATATTATTTTCCCAATCTTTGTATTGTGTGTGGAACATCTAGTGTAACGAGGGAAATGCCTAATGCGAGTGCGGGAGTGTAGGCCAGCCATCTTAGGGGCTATATGGAGGATTTTTGGTGGTGGGGGTCCTCAGGGAGGTGATGGGAGTGTTATCTGTGTCATTAAGTTCCTATGAGATGTCTAATTTACAAGAGATTGATTATGTGTATTTAGATTTTGGATTTTGATATGTATATGACGCTTTGTGAATCATTTGATGTATATGATGTATAAAGACTTTTTATCATGTACTTTGGTCTTTGATTATGTGTGTGTGTGTGTGTGTGTGTGTGATGATGTGGTTGTGATTTCCTCTATTTGATTTATATGTGTTGATTATGATATATGCATTTATACATGTGTTTTAATGTTTTCTTTAATTGACGTGTCTATGAGTTTTTAAATATGAAAATGTGAAAATGTAAAATGTGATTTGGATGATGGTGTATTTAATATGTGATCAAATGTTTAATCAAAATGTGTTCTATTTTTGATGTAGGAGTAAAAAATGGAATGATTGATTTTAAAATGGATTTGATACATACATGATGGGTATAGAAATGTGAAAGCACTTGAAATTTTTAAATTAAATAATCTTAACACAAGACTATCCGTGGGTAGTTTAATTATAGAGAAGGTCATGTGGGAAAGGGGTTTTCCTTTTAACGATTTCATAGAAAATGCCATGATTATACATATTTTAATGTTTGACACAAACTAATCGATGTGAGAAGTTTTCTTGGATGGGAAAGTTGATCTATGTGGGAAGCTTTCCTAGGATTTTCTTCATACCTTGACTATTTGAAAGTTGATCGATGCGAGAATCCTTTTTACATAAGTATCCATACTTTGAGGGAGTGGTATATAATTTTGATTTTTGATTTATACAGATATTCATCCTTCGAGGAATCAGTCTATGATTTTAACTAGTAACACTCCTTTGAGGGATCAATCTACTCTTTATTTTGATAATTTTTTATATATTGAATATATTTCCTTTGAGGGATCAGTCTATTATATTTTTCTTTGATAAAGAGAATCCATAGATATATTTGTCTTTACTTTTAGGTGAGGTAAAACCACTGAATAGAAGCTGTTTTAAGGAGGGGAAAAACGTGTACATGACCTACACATACGTGCCCCGGACATGTTTTTAGTTTGTACAAGGTTAGATGGATGTAATGATTACGGGGTTTATACTAAGGAGGAAATTTTCCATGTGAAAAATTTGTGAAGAGAGCCTTGGTGCTCATCTTTAAGGCTTGTAAGGAAAGTGACAGAAAACCACATGCTTTCAAATCATTATAATGAGAAAATGACTGGTTGATGGTGGAAGTAGGTAACTATTGTCATAATTATCAATAGTAAATAATAGAAAGGCCAAAAGTGTAAGGAATTCAAATTTTAATTTTTAGGTTCACCATCAATGGAGGCTAAGAGATAAGATCTCGAACCATATTTGTGAGTAATGGTGTATGAACCAATCCATTTATGGGAAAACTTTCCATGTTTACTCCATTATAAGGTAGTGAAATTTTTATTATCCTTGAGAATGAGAACACCAGTTTGAAATCACGTTATTTAACATGTTTATTGTAGGAATATTTTACACATTCTTGATAGAATTGATGATGTTCAAGGGTCATTAGGTGTGTTTCATCTAATAATTCTATTTATGCAAGATTTTCCTATTGATATTATTTTTCAGTGATAAAGTATTTGAGTGATACATGGAGTGATGGGATTTGAACTTCAAGGGGAAGCACTTCTTCAAATTTGTAGAGTAATGAAAAGGGCGTAGCACTTTTAGGGGTACGCATGATATTTTGATAATCCTAAAGATAAAACAGGATTTAGAGATGTCAATTCCTTCCTGCATCATCTACTATTTTCATGAGGATTTTAATAAGTGTTTTGTTAGAGGCTTAAGACTATCCATTTTCTTGTGGATAGTATGATGATGAAAAACTAATTTTAATGTTGAATGTGTTACAGAGTTTCTTAACGTCCTTATTCTTGAAGGATTTTCCATTATCCATGACAAGTTTATGAGGGACACCAAAACAACATATGATGTATTGATAAATGAAGTTGACAATATCATTTACTTTAGTTTAATTCAAGGGAATATCCTCAACCCATTTTGTTAAACATTCAATGGATGTGATAACTGAATGATGTTGTTGGTATGATTTAGGATTAATTGTGCCAATGAGGTCTAAGCTTTGATTGTGAGAAGGGACATAGATCATGAGAGGGTTGTAGGGATTGACTAGGAACATGGATGATATCAGAATGTTGTTGACATTTGAAACACTTCTTGACATACACACAACAATCGATTGATAGTAGGCTAATGTAACAACCGAGTTGTAAGACACGTTTAATGACATCGTTATGATTGAATTTTCTACCACATCTACCTTCATGGGCCTCTTGGATTACTTTCAAATATTCTTGAGACTTAAGACATATTAATAGGAGGTGATCAAATTCATTTTTATATAATATACCACCTATGATGATGAAGTGATTGGCACATTGAAGAAATAATCATTTAACATTTCATGATAAGTTAGAAGGGATTTGATTGAAACGTAGTCAAATATTTGAGAATGCCATAGATCAATTAGATTATTGTCAAGAATATCAACAGGGAGGAGTTAGTTTTGATGTGAGAGGTGATCCAATATTTTAATGAATACATATAATTTATATTTGTCGGTTTATTCTTTAGTTTCTAAAGGGATGAGGGCTCTAAATAATCCATAGTATTGGTAATTTTTTGGAAGATCATGGAATTGTTTGGATTGTGAAATGATTAAATGATTTGAGGAGGAAATCAACATTGGATTTATATTTTTGTAGGATCTCATTTTTACATTGATATTCTCCTTTGACTTGATTGATGATGAGTTGTGAGTCTCCATAGATTTCTAATATTTGGACACCTAGTAGAATAACGGTTGTAAGATCCATAATTAAAGCTTTGTATTCTTCCATGTTATTAGTACATTCAAAGTTAAGTTTAAATGATAGTGGAATAGGAATCCCCAAGGAGGTATGATGAAAATACCATCCCCTCCCCTTTCTAGCATTTAGATCCATCAAAGAAGAGGGTCATTTTGATATGAGTAAATTCATGTTTGTCATAGTGTTGATAGATTCATCAGGAAATTGTTCATGAGGAAGATGGGTGTTAGGAAGGGGTGCTTCAACAAGTTGGTCCACGATGGCTGGACCTTAATGGAATTTTTTGATATGAATTCAAGATCAAACTTGGTCATAAGCATGAGCCACTAAGTTATGTGGTCACTATGATATGGTTTAGAATGCATGGTTTTAAGTGGGTTAAAGTTGGTGACCACATATGTTTTGTGATTGAGAAGATAATGATGTAATTTAGATGTTGTGAAGTATAAGGCGCAACATAATTTTTTGGCTTCGGTATAATGGGTTTCATATTCATGGAGAGTACAACTTATGTAAGAAACAACTTGTTCACAATCTTTCTCATCTTGATGGGCAAGCATGGATCCTAAAGCATATTACGTGGTGGATATATAGAGATAGAAGGGATCCCCCTCGCGAGGAGGAATAAGCATGGGTGGTGATAGAAGATAGTGTTTGAGCTCATCAAAATCCTTTTGAAAATTAAGATCCCATCTAAAATCTACATATTTACGAAGAAGGTGGTGAAATGGTTGACAACGGTCAAATAATTGAGATATGAAACGTTGGATATATTACAAATTTTCTTGAATGATATACAATTGTTTGATATTTTATGGAGGAATCATTTAAATGAATGCTTTAATTTTAGCTAGATCTACTTCAATACCTTGGATAGACATGATGAACCCTAAGATTTTACCAGCGAGAACACTAAAAAACATGCTTGGTAGGGTTACGGTGAAGGAAATATTGGATAAGATGGATGAATATTGAGTCAAGGATGACAAGATGTTCTTTGTGTTGTTTATAATTTCCTAAGATATCAGCAATGTAATCCTCTACTATTTTGTACATAAGATCATGGAATATGTATGTCATAGAGTGTTGATAAGTGGATCCTACATTTTTACATCCGAAAGGAATAACACATTAGCGAAGGTCCCCTAAGGGTAATGAAGTATGTTTTATGTTGTTCATTAGTGACAATAAGGATTTGATTGTAACTAGAGAAGCCTTCCATAAGGGAGAGCATCTCATGGTTCGATGTTAGGTTGAATAGATGATCGATATTTGGGAGAGAGAAATAATATTTAGGGTAAGAAAGATTGAGATCCTTGAATTCGGTGTAGATGCAAAAATTTCCTAAGTCTTTGGCTATGGGTAAGATGTTAGAAACCCATTTTGGGTAATCAATGGGTATTATGAAATTGAAAAAGAAAGCATTATAACTATTCCTTGATAAGGAGGGCCACACGGGGATAAATCCTATGAAGCTTCTGTTTGACAGGTTTTACATGGGATAAGTGATGATATTCATATCAATACCTATCATATCACTATATGACCAGGAAATATCTTGACTATATTTGGATAAGAAATTGGTGAAATCATTTAGCTCTTGTGGATTTAGTGATTGAACAGGCATGCTAGAATGTTCTCGAGAAGTTTTTCTTTCGTAATTTAAGTTAATGAAGAGAAACAAAACAACAAAATGACCTCATAAGATGTGGGGTTCTGAGAGGTTCCTAAGTTAACATCGACAATGGATTCATTAAGAAGGGTTAATGTGTCGGTGGTTTTTTTTTTTTTTTAAGGAAATGGTAGTATGCTCCCATATGGGTGAGGATATTTTGATCATCATGAAAATGAAGGATATCTATGGTGGGTGAGTCTTCTTTAATCATACCTTTCCAAATGAGAAGAATTATCTTAGTGTCATGATTAGATTGATGATTCGGTGGTCCTAAGGATATATTATTGACCAAAAAAAAAAATTGGTGGGATAGAGATGGTGTCATTTGTGTCCATAGCATCATCATGTTTTGTGGGAGAGGATGGTTCTAATTCTATGATATATAGGGATGTAGTATCAAAAGATTATTTGATAGAGTTCCTTTCATATCTAAGCCCATACTTTTCATGTGGTTTAAGGGAATGTTTGGTACAAAAATCATGTATTCCTTATTCGTAGTATCCAAATACAAAACCTTTCCATGCATAATGATGGAGGTACATTCGAACGAAGTCGGGGATATATAAAGAGTCGAAATCAAATTTAAAATCCATGACGTGGTGCTGATGATTTTATTGTAAAGAGAGATGGTCAATCTCCCATATAAAAGGTTAGTTTTTAGATAGATGTGGCTGTAGGAGATTATATATCCAACGTCGAGGCTCGTATAATGGTTGTTTGTCTAGTCTTTCATATATCTTAGGTGTGGGAAGTGAGTTAAGCATGAGGAGACAATACTCCTCTAGTGAAAGACATTCCATAACATTCTTGAGGGAGGAGTCATCGGGTAGTTTGGATAATGGAATGGATGTGTTAGTGGATGCTTCTTTTGATGATTTTGATTTTGGGATGAGAACGTCGTTTGGATGGTATGTCATAATGAAATCGAAAAAGGATTAGGATCTTTGAGGACCATGAATTTTTTACCTTCATGTTCATATTTAAGACATTGGTGAAGTGTTGAAGGGATACAACACATGGTGCATATCCAAGGTCATCCTAACAACATGTTATACTAGAACTATCCCTTTATGATATAGAAGAGTTCGGGTAGAGTTTTGATGCCAACTTTAAGAGGCATGATTATAGTACCTTACGTGGGTGTGATTATATTGTTGAAAGATCGAAGGAGGAATGGTGTTTGAGTGATGATGGTATTTGGTATCCAAATTTGGTTGAAGATGATGGATGATATTCTATTGATTGCGGTGCCCCATCAATCATGACCCTTTTAATGAGGACATCATTTATTTGGGTGGTAATGAAGAGAGGTAAGTCATGATCCTCAGGCCAAAGTGATGGTATTTCAGTAGAGTCAAAGGAAATAGATGAGGATGTTTTGAGAGCACGTATGAAATATATGAAAGAATGGAGATCATCCGGAGGTAGTGATATAGATTGGAAGGCTTCAATCATTGCTTGTTTATATGAGGGTGATGTCTGAAACAACTCATAAAGTGACATTTTAATGGGAGCCTACTTGTAATTTTTAATGACTACTTTTTGTACTATAGTGGAAGATAGAGGTGTGGTGAGAATGAAGATATTAGTCTTTGATTGTGATGTTTTGTTAGAAATTTAAGGGGCAAGAGGGATAGAAACCTTAGGTTTATCTTTGGACAAGGAAGAGGTGAGCTCAGGAGGTGGTGGGATAACGACAAAGGTTTTTGGTTTATTTTGTTCCGAAGGGATGGACTCGTGGGTATGAGCCCGTAGTAATGTGAAAAAAATCAAACCGATGGGGAAGGAGATTACTCAAGGATTGTTTGATAGTAGGGGAAGATGATGTTGCAAGTGTTGGGTGAGGTTTCTTTGATATATGTAACTCTGAAGGGAGGAGGCTATACTCACCAAAAATTACATGTGCTACATTATTGGAAAATGGTTACAAAAGTCCCCAATGATGATTCATGTCCTTTTAGAAGGTGTTCAAGTTCCTAAACCCATTCATAATGTATATTTGTATCCTATACATCCTTACTTATCTTTTCCATGCTTTCTTCTAGCTTCCCACTCATTTTTGTGCATGTTTTGGCCTTTAGAGTCAAGACCACCGCCTGCCTGGGTGGTGGTTTTGAAACTGCCTCCTAAGCTTGGGTGGTGGCCGTGAGAGAACCTCCCAGGCTTGGGTAGCGGTCCTCAAACTATTACCCTACTCATCTGGTGGTCCTAAACTATTTTTCTAGAACTCTTCATGTGTGATTTTAACACGTGTGATTTCACTTAACTTGACTTCTAGGGTGTGTTTGTGAACCAAATTTCCTAAAAATAGTCTTGATTGCTTGGTTTTTCTTCCCTGTTCTTTTTTAAATAGATTTAATTAGTTTGAACTACCTCTTTACCCAATGATTTGACACTCCAAGGTTTTGTTGTGTATGAAGGCACATCCTAACCAATTCTTATATAATCAATGCTTATATTCAAGAAAATGGCCTGAGAACTTGTGTATCTTGCATAGTATTGTTGCCACAATCCTCTTGGAAATTGCATAGCCAAGATATGTTCACTTCATTATTTGTCTTCCACTGCATTGTAACCGGACTACCTTCAAGTTGTCATTTCTCAAGCACCTTCTTATGCTTCTTCCTTTTCATTCCCAATTCCTTGGACTCATATGGACACACAGAGAAAGAAAAGGATAAACTGAGGGGAAAAATTACTACACAACTAGATTTACCTTTGTTATGTGAATTCCAGGTTGGATTTTTTTATTTCCTTTATTCTTGCAATTTATCATTGTTACATCATATCAAATAGATTAGAAATCAATTTTCTTTCATTTGCAAGTAATTAGTTAATTTCCAAGAGGGTTTGAATCTTTCATAGCAATCCCTAATGACAAATCATCTTCTTCACATCCCTATAGAGCTAAAGGAGAGAATACCTATAAGAGGGTGTCTACATATCATAGATCATTTGGAAAAATTCTTTTTTAAGTTAGTTTAGTTTCAATGCACTCAACACAAGTGAATAACCACACCAAGTTATCTCACTTGTTTATTTTTAGTGAAGAAATATTTTTGTTATTTAGAAAAGAAGAAAATTGTCATTTTTTATTGTAATATTTCATTTTTGTGATTTGTTTAGATTAGTTTCCTTTCAAGTAATAACATAGATTGTTAGTTTCATCTTAATTAATTTTAACACTTCAAACTAGATCAAAACTTAGATTCAAGATAGGAAAACAAACCATATGGAATTTACACTACCCATTCATAGCCTCTAAATATCCCTTTACCAACTAAACTACTAGGAGATCACATTACTAGATCTTAGTAACTAATCCTCCTATAGTTAGCCCCACACATTCAATATTGGCTACTTCAAAGACAACCTCGGAGGGTTGAGTGTAGTTGAAGGTTGCATGTAAATTTTCATTTGTACAAATTGATGAACTGAACATGAAATATTAATTTCTTCTTGTTTCCTTTTCTTTGATTACTATTAGCTCACCTCTCAATTTCTACCGCTATTTTTGTAGGTATCTTATACTTTCTAAAATATGTCGGGAATAGATTTTGGTTGGCCATTTGGCTCGATAGATATTAAACCAATGTTCGACCACAACTTTCCACTTATCTTTCGAGATCACACTACCAAATCTTTGTCCGATACTCCTATAGTTATCCACACACATTTCCACATCGGCTTCCCCGACATGACCTTGGGGGTTGAGTGCGATTGAAGGTTACATGTCAATTTTCATCCGTACAAATTTGAAACCAATGTGAAGGATTGATTCCTTCTTTTCCTTTTATTTCGTTGTTATTACCTCACCTCTCCATTTCTTTCCCTATTTTGGTAGGTATTTTATAATTTCTAAAATGTGTCCGGAAGAGAGTTTGGTGGGCCATTCGGCTCTAATAGATATTACACCAATGTTAAACCACAACATTCCTTTTCTCTTTCGAGATAAGGGGACAATTACACAAGCAACGTCCAAACCTCCCCTAGTTACACTTCTAACCCCATTAGCTGTGTAAGGATGGAGAAGGTTGATCAACCATTAAACATGTAATATGATCAACCCAATGAAAACCACATTGTCATCACAAATGGAATAGGTTGTTACCATACAATATTATCAAGACCCCACATTTCCATGCAATCAATGAAAGATGATACATTCGCATGAATAGATAATCCTCTTCACCAGATAGATGATTATTTGGATAGAATGAAGACTATAGCCTCTAAGATTTTGAATTCCTGTCCTAAGATTCTTACTTTTAAGGAAGACAAGAATTATAATATTAAACAATTCATGAGAGGGTATCATGAGCTTTATCAATCAAACCTTATGAGATAGACACCCAACAAGGGACTCAATCCTCTCCCAACAATATTATTTCTACTTTATTAGGGAGGATTAGAGAACTAGAAAGTGCCCATACTTCACAACCAACACATGTAGTAGGGAAGAACATGGGGTATCTAGTTGACAACAAAGGATACATCCCTTCCAATGAGAAACCAACACAATATCTGTATGACAAGGTTATCTAGTTCATTCAAATCTAGGTGATCTTCTCATAGGATTAGACACACTAGGGATGGGTCCACACCCTTCTCCTAGTTATCCTACGCAAGGGTTGGCCAGAAGTGCATTCTTGAATGCCACCAAAATAGGAAATGTGACATTCCTTGGTTTTACACCCACTAGTCCATATCCTGGTACTATCCCACCTTACATGCACATGTATTCAAAAACCCCTATATGGACCCATATGCCATTCTTTCTCCTTACATGCCATATCAAGGGAACCCATACGTTTCTGTCAATGCTTATAATGCATCTTATCCAACTCCTCCTTCTCCACCTCCTCATCAAGAATCTTCAATGGTGGAAACTTACGCAATGGGTAAATATGATGATTACTTAAAGGCACCTCTTGAATTCACCATACGTGGTGTCATGATTCCACTCCCATTTCTAGATCTTCTAAAATTTAGGGGAGAATGATACCTAAATGCTCATATCAAGGCATACACTACTGCTATTAGGGAATTAATTCCTATGGATGTCGTAGTGGCTAAGATATTTCAAAAGAATCTTGAAGGGATCACAATGGATTGGTATTAATGTATTCTAGAATATTATATACATTCCTTTAAAAAAACTTGTTTCTGATTTTATCAAATCATTTAACATGAACAAGTTGTTACATATAGGGATTAGGGAGTTCCTACATATTATATAGGAGAAAAATGAATTTTCCACCCATTTCATCCAGAGATGCTTCCAAGTTATCTATTCCTCTACAAGTGCACAAAACATGGACCAGATGGAACTATTTGATATTTTCTTTCACTCACTCAACCAAGAGACTAGGGAGGAAGTCCAAAAGTTTCCTTTCCTTAGTTATGAGGAAGTATTGGAGGGTGTACTTTAGATTGACCAAGCCACTATAGACAGTGGGCATAAGATCTATGGTTCGAATGGGAAATTGGTATCCCCAAATCAAAATAATGGAAATTATCAAAAAAATGGTACCAACAACCAAGGAACTAAGGGTGTGAATCGCAATCAAGGTGCTACCAAAAATGGTACTACGGAACAAGCTAAAAAACTAGTTTTACGAGCAATAATAACAATAAAAAAATATCAAGCAATCAAAAAGGCCCTAACACTATGTCTTCTATCAACACAATCGATGCAAACCATCCCTCTAAAAAAAATCAATCCCAATGCCCAAACCAATATCAAAACTCTAGCCAATGGGAAACAAATCATGATTATAAAAATCTATTTCAAAACAAAAATTGAGGTTATAATAAAAAACAACAAGACGCTTATCAAAGGCTAAGTGACTATGACCCTAATCTATATTGTGGTTTCCATAAGGTTTGAGGTCATGATGATAGGACTTGCCATGATTGCAACAAGTTTCTATAGATACTTTCTAAAAACCAAAGGAAACTCTTTATAGATACGTTCCTAGCAAATCCTGAAAACAAATCCACACCTAGTCATAACGAACTTATCACACCTAAAAATGTGAACGCTCAACATCCCGGGATTCCCAAATGAATCCTTAGAATATTAAAAAGGTCATTCCTATAGGAAAAAATTACCATGAAGCCTCAACTTCTGACAACTCTCAGGTTTCTCCTAACATTGGTTTAAACAATAATACAAAAATCTTGGGATTAGTTGAGCCAGATTTAGTCATGAAATTAATGTAATAACTCGAAAAAGGGAGTACATTTCACAACCCTTACCCACTCTTTCCTTACCAATAAAAAAAAGTAGTAGGAGCCTATGATTTGATATCAGATTTGAACAAGACCTTTTCTCACATTTCGTTTCTAGATTTGTTGAAGAATTCATTCACTCATTGTTTTGTGTTTCTTAATGTACTAGGTATTGGTCATCTAATCTATGTTATGCCACCTCCTAGTGCTCAAATAAATCATATTTAATTTTACATACATCCTCCTCGATAGAATTATAGGGATACTAGGTTTTTTTTATATAGACAAGATACCATTTGACATTGAAATTGCCCAAAAAGGTGTTCCTGCCTTATCTTTACAAGTCTGGGTTTCTAACAATTGCATTAAGAGAGCCATGATTGATGACGGGGCTGCTGTAAATGTGGTTCCCTTCTCTTTCTTGCAGAAGTTGGGATATGGAGAGAAAAAATATTCCTCTATAAGAAACACATTATGGGGGTACAACAGTCTTAAAGTGACCTCTATTGGAACCATAGTTCTTCCAGTCATTCTTGGTACAAAAACCATCTTGATGGATTTTTATATTATCGACAGGGAAAAAAGTTATACATGATCCCTAAGAGACCCTAGATTCATCGAATGAAGGATATCCCCTCTACCTTGTTCTAGGAGATTAGATTCCTCCATTTGGGGAAGTTCTTCATCACTCAATGGGATCTTAAGCACTTTGACATGCACTTAGACAACCTCAATAAGAATTAAGGATTCCATACATGAGTATGAAATTCCTGAAAATCCATTGAAAAATAATATCCATCAAAATAGTTAGTCCCGATCACCCTAGGCGTGCCGAAGGATGAAGTCATTGACCCAAAAACATTTGAGGTGGAAAAGAAAAAAGGGTAAATCAATATCTATGGAAATAGTGTCCACTAAAACCACAACATAAATTATGAAACTCTTATAGATTTATGACTCGATATTCCTCCCGTTTGAACCAAAGGGGATGGGTATTATTCTTGATTTAGCATCTCTTCCCTCTGACAACCTGTGTCTAGGTGTAAACATGATAGAATAAACAAACAAAGAAGGGAAATTTGAGATTGAAACTATGCCCATCGAAAACATATCTTATGGTTATTGTATTCTAAACCTCAGTTTCAACCCATGCGCATGTGAAATTAAGCTTTCCATATCCATGGGGCAAGGCCTCATCATTCATTAAGTGTCATAAGTAAACACAACACTCTACATAGGAAATACGGTCGAACAACATAGTCATGATCACACAAACACCATGTCTCAAGAATGTGATAAATAGGTTCACAAACACCTCTATCGGACAAATGATTTTAATGATTGGACGTAGAAAATTCTGGGGCAAGGGTTGTAAGTTTAAACCTAGAATGGTAAGCACTTATCAAGAGAACGAAAATTTTGAGGATCATGGTTCTCCCCTGTGTACTTTTAGGGGTGAATAATTTGATATTTTTCAACTTTATTTACCTTAGATATAATGACATCTAATTTCATCTACATTTCCACATGTACATTACAAAGATCCGCATTGCATTTTCATCTTCCAATTCATTTTGTAAATTTTTGATTAAGAGACTTATTCTTATAGCAATTCTGAAAAATTATGGAAACATTGGAAAAATATTCAAATCATATCTCTTCAAGTCTTCATGGTATCACCAATTGTTTCCAAATCATCTCATCAATCCAAGCAAGATAATATAAATCTTTGAAAATAACCATACCAAGGCCTGCACACTTGGTTCTAATTATAGTTTCTTCTAGATTAGATGTCTTTGCCTACAGTCTATTCTAGAATCTTCATGGTGTCTTATCTATCCCATATACATCTCTTTGGAAATAAGAAAATTATAGACATTTTGCCTAGATAAATAAGTCAAATGAAAATCCACAAAAAAATTATTTTACACATTTCTTTTCCCTACCAACCTTCGGTGTTGAGCCTGTGTCTCTTACTAGTGATGTAGGGTTAGGAAAGGATAGAAGTGTCGTTAATCACATATGCCTTATCCATGCTGATGAGCCCATACTTCCTACTAGTAGCATGGGGTAAGGTGTTAGGGTTGTCTTTGAAAATTTTGAAAGTTAAAAATAGTTCATTTAAATGCTTTGTGAAATCATAAATCAAAACAAAGTCCAAAATTCCAAAAAAAGAGTTTAAAACCTCAAAACTAGATTTTTCAACCAAGTAGCCATCTACGGATCTAATTCTAGATCAACTAGAAAACATTTCACATTTTAAAATATGAAGAAAACTTGAGTAGAATGACGTTGTAGTGTCTCAATTTTGTTTTTCCAAATCCTTGTCCTTCTCTCATCATTACCATTCAAAAAAATTCTATAACTGGTTGTGTGGAGTTAAGAGTAGGGCAAGTTCATTTACTTATCATATGACTCTTTCGCCATGTTTTTCCAATACACTATGAATTACCAAAAATTTCTTAGAGAAACTAAAGTTCAACATTACAATGTATTTACTTTATCATGTATCAGCATTAGAAAACACAAAAAAAGAAATCGTTCTGTTAGCATTCATATCCACTGCATACATTCTTAAAAGCATATAAAAATGGAATTTATAAGCATTGAGTACACATGTGAGGTGATCCAAGAGGAAGTTAACTCTATGCAAGGAATAACTGAGTCAAAAAGAAATATTTGGACATATCATGGTGTGTCATAGTTTTGTACAATGTTATCGCACACTAGGTGTGGTCAAAATGCTCACAATGAGCATGAAATACCAAAACATCATATATGCCTCACAAAATGGAGACTAAGAAATAAAGGAACTTTGCCTATCCACCTCTTTGAGGCCCCTTATGACCATTCTAGTTATGAATTTCTTAGGAGTTCTTCTCAAAAGCATTCAAATAGAAAAGGGCCAAGCCTAATGCAAAATACCATTCCTAAATCCATTCTAATTCAAACATACTCACAAATGAAATGGTCACCATGGGCCCAGAGCTTTACAAAAAAAAACCAAATCAATACGTGCAAATGAATTGGAAAATGAGTTTGTTTTGATATATATATATATATATATATATATATATATATATATGTTGTTATAACTTCATTTTGAGTGCATATGTTTATAGGGTTGGAGCACTGGCGTAGGTATATTTCTATATCCCCACACAAATGGTAAGTCCTCTTATCATTTTAATTTAGTATTTATTTTTTGATATTTCATCTATCTACACTTGAGTCTTCTTTTCGTTTGACAGGTAAAGGGAGTTTGGATAGCGACATTCCAACACACGGGTGTGTTAGGTATAGATTTTAACTCCCCATTTTAGGAATGCCATATTCAGACTCTAGGTTTTACGCCTTTTCATGGCTAAGATGCTTCTCTGAGGGAGAAATATGTACGCACCCAAAATTACATGTGCTACATTGTCGAAAACATTTACAAAAGTCCCCAATGATGATTCATGTCCTTTCAGAAGGTGTTCGAGTTCCTAAACCCATTTGTAATGTATATTTGTAGCCTAGAAATCCTTACTTAGCTTTTCCACACTTTCTTCCAGCTTCCCACTCATTTTTGTGCATGTTTTGGCCTTTAGAGCTAGGATTGCCACCTGCCTAGGTGGCGGTTCCAAAAACACCTCCAAGGCTTGGGAGGTAGTTTTGAAACCACCTCCCATGCTTAGGTGACTGTCCTAAGACTACCACCGTATGTAGGGAAGAAGTCCTACATGATCTTTCCAAAACTCTTCATGCGTGATTTTGACACATGGGATTTCACTTAAATTGACTTCTAGGGTGCGTTTGTAAACCAAAGTTCTTAAAAATAGTCTTGATTTCTTGGTATTCCTTCCCTCTTCTATTTTTAAATAGATTTAATTAGTTTGAACCACCTCTTCACCCATTGATTTGGCACTCCAAGGCTTCCTTGTGCATGAAGGCACATCCCATCTAAATCTTATATAATCAAAACTTGTATTCAAGAAAATGGCCTGAGAATTTGTGTATCTTGCATAGTATTTCTTCCGCAATCTTGTTGGAAATTGCATAGTCAAGCTCTGTTAACTTGTGTTATCCCTCTTCCACCTACATTGCAAGAAAAATGTCTTCAAGTTTTCATTTCTCAAGCGTCTTCTCCTAATTTTGCCTTTGCATTCCCAATTCCTTGGAATCATATGGACACATAGAGAAAGAAAGGGATAAACTGAGGGGAAAAATTACTACACACAGATGGATTTATCTCTGTTTTGTGAATTCTAGGTTATATTTGTTGTTTTGTTTCCTTCATTCCTACAATTTTTCATTATTACATCATATCAAAAAGAGTATAAATCTATTTCCTTTCATTTACAAGTAATTAGTTAATTTCCAAGAGGGTTTGAATCTTTCATAGAAATCCTCGCTTATAGGTCCTCTTCTTCTCATTCCTGTGTGGATCTCAAGGAGAGAATATATGTAGGAGGTTGTCTACATATCATAGATCATTTGGAAAAATTCTTGTTATAAGTTAGTTTAGTTTCATGCACTTAGAACAAGTGAATAACCACACTAGGTTATCTCTCTTGTTTATTTTTAGTGTAGAAATATTTTAATTATTTAGAATAGAAGAAAATTGTTGTTTGTGATTGTAAAATTTCAGTTTTGGTTATTTTTTTAGATTATTTTCCTTTCAGTAGCAACATAGATTGTTATTTTTAGCTTAATTAATTTGGACACTTAAAACTAGATCAACACTTAGATCCAATTTAGGAAAATAAACCATAGTGAATTCATGCTACCCGTTCATAGCCTCTAAATCTCCCCTTTCCAACTTAGCTACAAGGAGATCACACTACTAAATCTTGGTCACTGATCCTCCTATAGTAAACCACACACATTAGTTTCCTAGACACACCCTCAAGGGGTTGAGTGCGGTTGAAGGTTGCATGTCAATTTTCATATGTACGAGGCCTTTATCTTCAAGATTTTTAATAGTTGTATGGAAGGCTTTAAATTCTTCTAAAAAGTGTCCATGTGTCTGATGGTAGTCACAAGAGGTTTCAAAATTATACCAATAAGGTTTCTAGCCTTGAGTGTTGGATGGTTTAAGAGGAGGTAACACTACGAGTGATTGTTGAAGCATTTTTTCTAGAATAGTTGCATAGTGTCCTTTTGATGTGGAGGTCAAAGGAAATGATTTTTCTTTTGATTTATTTGTCATGAGAGGCATTGATTTTGGTGTGGTTTCTTTTTTAGTTTTTCAATGTGTAGTTTTTTATTGTGTGATGGTGATAAGAGGTATGGACAAGGGATGGGGCACTAGGATAAAGGGCTAACATTTGGTTCTTTGTATAGGGGTGGTGGAATGGTTTATAATAGTGAATTTTTTAGATGGGGGTGGAAGGAAACTCGAGGATTACATGGACTATATTGGGATATGAATTCATCATATGAAATTTTCATAATCTAAATAATGGGTTATTTTTTAGGTGTCCTGATGTGTTTACGGTCGGACTAGATGAAGGGGTGATAGTTGTAGATGAAGAGGCTTAATTTTCTATGAATGTTTTCTAATATTTTAGACATTGATTCAGGGATTTTACTAGAGGTGAGTGTGGGTATGGATTCAGTAACAAGCGAAGTTTTATTGATAGTGTTTATGGTGTGATGGACTTGAACATAGTTAGTTTTCGAGTTGACTACTCAATGGGGAATGATTCAGAAATGGATGTTTGAAGATGTCAAGGTTCTAATTCTGAGGAGCATTAGGGTTGTCTAAATTTATCTCTCCTTTTTCAATCAGATCCTGAAGGGTGTTTTGGAATGAACGACACCTTTTGATTTTGTGACCTTTGACCCTATGGTATTTATAATAATTGTTATCTTTATACCAAGAGGGTTTAGAAACAGAGGTGTCGATAGGATGGATGGGTGGAAGAGAGATCATATTAGTGGTGAGGAGTTTATAAAATACCACACTATAAGTATCTCCAATATGGGTATAGTTACATTAAGGGTGGGAACCCTTTATGGTTGAAGGTTCCTTCAAACGGATTGAATGACTATGACATTGGCTAATGATTTGGGTTTATCTTGACTAGAAGATGGCTTGGATGGAAAATCAAATTTTGGTTTCTTTGGTCTAAGTTTGACTCTACCTTCTTCAAGAGCACAAATTTTAATTTTACGGGCCATAAAAAGGCTTCATCAAACATTTGAAATGATTGGATTTGGAGTGTGGAAGAAATATGTTTTGCGCATGAACGGGAAAATAATTCGATTAATTTAATTTTTGGGAGAGAATGATAATTGATTGATTATACCACTTCAGCGGGCTACAAAGTCAACGATTGATTCATCCTTGAATTGTTTAATAGAGTATAGGTCTATGATGGTGTTTTTATGTGTGATATTTATCAATAAGTGTTCAAGGAATATCTGGTCGAGTTGTGTGAATGAAAAGAGATAATATTGTTAAACATCGTGTCTTCTGAGGTTGGTTTTGTTTTTATTATTTCACTTTGTTAATTCAAGTAGAAAGGTAAAAACATATTTGAAAAAATGTAGAAATTTTTCGCTCATGAAATGAGTGCCGTGTGTTCCAAAGACATTGTTGAGTGTTATCAACGGAATGTTCAATGTCATGTTTCATGTTTTCGTGTTTTTAGATACGGGATTTTTGTCATGTAAGTACCATAATAACAAACGAATAATCACCTAACAAAATGAAAAGAAATATAGATTGGTGATTACAAGCAAAAATAAAATGACAAAGAAATATTTTGATTATCTTACAGGTTCTTTTCTTCTAGAGGTTGTTTCTTTGTTGGATTTATATATTGCTTAAAAATTAAAAATCATTAATTGTCAAAAATTTAAAAGGAAGTGTTATCAAAGTGAGCTTTATGTACTACATCTTTGTTTTATGTCTTCATCAAAGAAAATATTTTTCTTTTGGACTTAAAATGAACATCGCATCCTACCTGATCAAAAAAATTAATTAGTAAGGTTAAGTGATTATATTAACTTAATTATTCCATCACACACATCCAAACCACATCAAATATCAAACTTGCATCAAACACTTTTATCCATGTGATAACTATTGGGATTTAATCACCCAATAAGGAAACTGACTTAATTTTCTAGTCGAGTATAAACAACTAGTTGTCGGTATATTACTTGAGCACTCGACTCCCTTATCACTACAAGACCATGAATTGAGGGGGTAGGCCCTAATACCGAGCCCTGTACTTACACCAGTAGATATTTGTACCTCATGTACCTTTGGGTATATCGAGTAATCTAGCCTTAAATAGTCCTAAAACCAACCATAGACATCCATTTCCTAGGATGTTATCAACCATTTTTCACATTTCATCACTTTAAATTAATCAAGATAATCTAAAAATTTATTTTTCTTGCTTTTTTTAATTGTTTTTAAACAATATTACTAGTTAATTTTCATTTCTTAAGTGATTGAGTGTTTTTATTATGGTACTTACAAGAAAAAAATCCCATATCCAAACATCGAAAACATGTTTACACCATTACCTCATCAAAATCCATAGTCTCAATCAATCATAAATCTAAATCCTGAAATATTCCCTCAATATGAAAATCAATGAATCCAAGATGAAGAAAATGAGAGTTATAATGATATTATCTGAAAAATCCTCTTATACTCCACACACCTTCTTCATCATTGAAGCTCTTACCTATCTTAGACAAAAAAGTTAGAGCCACCACATTCCCCTAGCGATCAATCTCCATCATCTAAAATTCATGACCCTCCTAGTCCTCACTTCTTCAAAGGTGGGGATTATATCTTTTCACAAATTTAAGATTAAAATCCTAGAGCCCTAAACTCTTATCTTAAGCTAGAAATGTCAAAATTCAACCATCGATTACTGAACTAGCTCTCGTATGTTCCTCATCCATCATGTGATTTTTTCCATCTTATTGATGTGAGTCAAGAACTCAACATTCAACAACTGCATCCATATCCATCTCACACTCAACATGAAAAATATAATTTCGTATCTTCTATTCCCATTTTTGTATCTCCATATGATATCCTCCCAAGACATGTTTACTCAAAAACCAACATCTTCACCTAATCTTTCCACTCATTCCAAACCCCTTTAGAACAATCTAAATGCTTCTTCACTTGTCCCTCTAGCACCACAGGCTAACCGGACATCTCCAGAAGTTCACTTTATATTTCTATCATGGTATCTCAGCCACCACCTTCTAAAAAAACACCAACCTCATTCAAAATACCATTATGTCCATCCCTACATCCATTCCTGTAGTCAACAATAGTTCTATTATTAGCACCCACACTATTTCTTTATCATCTTATACTCCCATTATCTCACAACACATCCCTCAACCCTCATAACAACTTATTTCTATACCCCAATCTATTCATATTCAAAATATCCCATAGAAATCACCATCCTCGCCATTACTTCTTCTATACACTTTCAATAGCCACCCACTCATTCGTAACCTTTTACCTATACATCTGTTCATTTCCAATATATCCCCAACCATCTAACCTCTCATTAACACATTTATTCATATTCCCTATCAATATGTACAACCATCACAACTATTGAAATCTTAATCCACTTACAAAATCCCCATTAATATTCCTTCTCATCAAAATACTCCTTATCAGCAAAAAAAAATCCTTATCAACAAAACATTCCTTATCAACGAAACAATCCTTATCAACAAAACATTTAGTATTAGAAAAATGTCCCTTATCGGAGAATGTATCTTAGCAGATTAGTCATATCCTCGGTCCAATCAATTTTCATTCAATCAACCTAGCTCATCCTTATAGCAACCACCACAATTATACCCCCTTCAATCTCTCATGAACAAAATATCCAACCTTAAAGCCAATTTCTCGGGTCCTAAGAAGGTGCTCTCTTATGAATAGATCTGTAATGAACCCATTCACCCCTTAGTAACTTACAAAATATATCGACCTCACTAGGAAATTTTGAAGTTTATCAAATTCTAAAGTAAAGAAGATCTTTAGAAGCACATTTGTGATTTTCACCACGCTTGTTATCTAATATCCCATAACCAAGATCTAATGCTGAGGACTTTCCCCACATGCCTTACCAGTCCTACCATGGACTTGTACAATAGCATCCCTTAGTAATCCCTTTTATCATTCACATAACTCACACAAATCTTCTTGGAACACTTCTCTATCAAAATCTCTCTCAAAATCACCATGTCTGACTTTTATACCATAAAAAAATTTGAAGATGAATCTATCACTAATTTTGTTGCCTACTGGAGGGGTATAATCAATCGGTTATCATTCACACTACCATAAACTGAATTAATTGAATTATTTTGTCATTCTTGTGCTAAATACATACAATCCACCCTTCAAATTCAGTCATTTCAAATGTTTGACAAAGATTTTACTATGGAATGTAAATTAAAATTATGAAACCTCGAAGAAAGTAGAGTTAAGCTTCACCTAAAAAGCCAAAATCTGAATTTTCATCCAAATTATCCTCCCATCTTGACAAATCAGAATCATTAGCCAATGTTGTAGTAGGAAAATCTGCTCTTAAATAAAAACCCACTACTGGGCATTCCCATCCACAACATAGTTACACACCCATTGGGGGGACCTATAATGCGGTCTTTGAAAAACTCCTCGCTACCAATATGATATCTCTTCCACCCATATGTCCTATCAACACATTTGTATCTAAGAACTCTTGGTATAGGGATAATGATTATTGTAAATACCATAGGGTTAAGGGAAATGACATTGAAAGGTGTCACTTGTTCTGTAATGTCCTTTAATATTTAATTGATAAATATGAACTCCATTTAGACAATTCGAATGCACCTCAGAACCAAAACCTTGATGTCTTCAAGCATCCATTTTTGAATCATTCCCACTTGAATAGTTCAACCCCGACCAATAATGTAGAAGATCACCATACCATAAAAATCATAAGTCAAGTATTACCTAATACTGAATCTCAACTCATAACCACCAAATCTACATTTTCTAATAACACCACTAAATCTACACCCTCATCTTCTGAATCTACATTTACATCATCCACACCTCCTCACCAAACTTGTAAAACCACATCGGATAACTAATATGAAACAACCCCTCTTCTTGTCATTAAATAACATAATTCCACATCTACTACCTCATCATTACACCCATCCCATCTAAGAAAACCACGAAGCACCTACAAAAACAATCTATTGCCCGATTCTTTAAAATCCCCTATTAAACCTTTGTAGATCAATGTCATTCGGGTAGCCTTTGAACCTTCATCCCAACCCCCTCTAAGGAGGTTATCTATAAACTCTTCAACTTTGGAATTATCCAAAGAATCAAAATATAAACACCGATGTTCTAATTCCTATTAGAAAATGAAAGCGATAGCTAGTGAATGAATTATGCTTATGCTTAGAATCCATAATTGTAGGAAAAGAAAGAATTTAAGCTCATAAACACCAACAAATTTTATCCTAGAAACCTCTAGAGGAGGAAATACCAGTTAGGAAGGTAAATTTCTCTTTCTTCCCACTTTTATTGGCTAATTCAAAATACCAAGTACATAATTTATAATAAGTATGAAAGTGAAGTAGATAATATCTCACACTTCCTCCGAAATACTTGCTTTCTCTATCTCAACACTCCTTTGTTCTACAAAACAAAATTACAAAGACTAAGAACTTCTTTCTCACTTGCTTTTACACTTCAATGATCCTGTTATCTTGTAAAAACATGTATTTATAGCATTTCTCATGTCCTCCCGTGTGCACTTTGGAGAATGGGAAAGGTCATGGAGGAGAAGAGACATAGACAACCTTCCAAATTATGGGTTATTTGTTTCATTTTTTTTTCTGCTAAAAGATCCATGAATATCGCCCAATGCAGAATGGTGGTCCCAAGACCACTAACCCGGTTGGGTGGTGGTTTTGTAATCGCTTTGCATACATGCTGGTGGTCCTATTACTAAAAATAAAGAACATCTATATCTTTATTTTCCTTCTTCATGATGATATATTTGATGAAGAAGAGTCATTTTGGATCCCTATAGATCACACCTCCCCTACTTAGAAGGATTTTTGTCCCATAAAAGCTTAGTGGGGGAGTATATGAGGAAATAATTCACTCACTTTCTCCTTCAAGTACCATCGGGCCTACCTTGGTGTCTTTCCTTTCAATCCAATCCGCTAAGACTCCTGTGGACCTCTCCTAGTCTCTCTTATTTTCTGTTGTAGAACTACATCCTCCTCTAATTCACCTTGTGATTCCAAGACACAATCCTCAATGGAAGGTAGAAACTATAGTCCTTTATCTTCATCTAGCATGGATGGCTCATATATGTGTGAGTTCTTATAGTTACTATAGAGTACATCCTCCTATATGATGAAAATCAAGTCAAAAATCATTTTCTCCAACCTACTCCGATATGGTGAAGGGCCCATATCGTAGTGGCTTGAGATTCTGTGCTTGACCTTGTAGTATCTCCTTGCTCAAGCAAAGCCAAAATCTATCTCCAACATGAATTTTATGTTCCCTCCTATGTTAATCATGCCTAGCTTTGTACTTGGCTTGAGATTTCTCTAGTTGTTCTTTGACTTTGAGATGGATTTTCTGGATCCTCTTAATAAATTTGTTTTCTCTAGTCACCTCTATGTCTCGTGTCTCCTCCTCATCCTACTACCCAACTACTATGTCTAGTAGATTTGTAGGTAGATATCCCAAACATGCTTCAAATGGTGAATTCATAGTGGATGTGTGTACTTCTTGGTTATAGGAATGTTGAATGTAGGCTAAGGAATCATCCCAAGTCCTTGGGTATTTTTTATTATACCCTCTGATCAATTGTACCAAATTCATGTTCACCAATTTTGTCTGTCCATCTGTATGTGGATGGAAATTTGTGCTCCTCTATAACTTGGTATCCATCTTTTCCCACAAAGTAGTCCAAACCTTCCCCAAGGACTTGGAATCCTTGTCAGAAACAATAGACTTTGGTAAACCAAAATGCACCCATACATTAGCAAATAAAATATTTGCTACCTCATGTGCTTTTACTATCTTTTTACATGCCATAATAATACACATCTTATTGAATCTATCAAAAATAACATAGAGATATTCATGACCATGTTTATACATAGGTAATAATCCTAAAATCCATAGAAACGTCCTCCCATAGACGAGTAAGTACTGCAAAGGCATATACAAAGCCTCCTTCCTAGTCTTAGGCTTGCTAGTACAACAAAGTTTACATTTGATTATGAATTTTGATACTTGTTCTTGCATATTGGGCCAATACATGTACCTTTGCAAGTGGGCTAGGGTCTTACCAACACCAAAATTTCACACTACTTTCAAGGTATGTACTTCCCTCATCAATAGAAGTCTTTCTTCTTTAGGCACACAAAGCTTCCCCCATTGGTAGAGCATCCTGTCCTTGAGATAACAATCTTCAATCCTTGTCCTTTTAGTCCCTTGGGACTGCAACTTCTCAAATGTCACCCCAAAGTTTTTTTCCTAGGAATATGCCTCTTTGTAAGCTTCCTTTGTGAAGGGCTTGATTTGAGAGATAGTGGCCAAACAGGAGAACTTCTCTTGTGTGGGTGGCCTAGACAAAATTTCTTCCACCAAATTTGTTTTATCCTTCTTGTATTTGATAACCAAATGGAACTACCGAAGGAATCCCATCCATTTGTAGTGCCTTGCATACTGTAATTTAGACTATGTTTGTAAATACTGCAGAGGTTTTTGATCGAAGTGTACACAATAGTTTCGTACCCAACAAATAATGTTTCCATTTTTTAATTTCTTAAACTAGTGCATACCTTTCCTTATCATATATACTTGAATATCCTGTAACTACTAAAGTGAAATTTTCATAATGATAACATACGGGTTTACCTAATTAAAGCAACACTATGCCCATGGTGTAATCACCGACATATGTCTTTACTTTAAAATCCTACTACAAATTAGCAAGATTAAGTAGTAGAGCATGACTAATCTTGTATTTAAATAACTCAAAGGATTTTTCTTGTTCCTTACCCCATTCAAAACCCTTACTCTTTACTTTAAAAACCGTGTGTAGAGGTGTTGTAATTACAGAGAAGCCTAGAATAAATTTCTGCATGTACTTTGTCTCGCTCCCATAAAAATCCTAGTCTCTATGGCTCCTGTTGGTGTTGGACAATTAGTGATGGCTTCCACCTTCTTTGGATCAACTCGTATCTCTCCTCCTCCAACCACTTGCCCAAGATAGACAAGTGACTATTTGGAAAATTCACATTTCTTAATATTACAAATCAATTGTTTCTCCCCGATAACTTGCAAGACTTATTGTAAATGAATTAGATATTCTTCCCATGTGGCACAAAAATCAAGATATCATCTAGACATACAATGACACATGAATCTATGAAATCCCATAATACATCACTCATCAATCTCATAAATATAGTGGCTGCATTACATAACCCAAAAATAAGTACTAACCATTCATACAAACCCTATTTTATTTTGAAGGCATTCTTCCATATATCCTCCTCCTTCATTCTGACTTGGTGATAACTAGACTTAAGATCTAACTTCGTGAAGAGTTTGGCATGTTGAATCTTGTCCAAGAGATCATCTATGTAGGGTAGTGGATATCTATTCTTTATGGTGATCTTGTTCAAAGCGCAGAGAGTTGATGCACATTCTCCAAGAACCATCCTTCTTTGACACCATCACAATAGGTGTACCACATGGTGAGGTGCTCAAACGTATCACCCCTTGGTCTAGTAGTTCCTGGAGTTTTTTTTTTACTTCAATACTCTCAAGAAAGGATTGCATATACAACTCGATTTTTGGTAGAGGGGACTCTGGAAATAGATGAATCTCATGCTCTACTTCTTGTTTTGGTGATAACCCACTGGGAGCCTAAAATACTTCCTAAAAAGATAGAATAATAATATCCAAATCATGTTTTCCCTGGTTAGAAATATTTGAAACTTCTACCCCATCTTGTTTATCCTTTAACAAAATTAAACAAAAATAATTATGATTTTCTTGAATAAGTCATTTTTCTTAGTTAGCATTCACCATAGTAACCCATGTCTTATGCTAGTGTGCCTGGATGTTGTAGTTGATCCCATCCTTGACCCATCTGTACTGGTTTTCCCTTCTCATAAATATATCATCCCTAATGTACAAGTGAGGACTTCTTAATACAACATCAAAAACATCAATATATTGGGAATTTATCCCAAACTTGACCTTACATCTTATTATTACCTGAATTTCAACACCCTTCTTCACCCAACCCACACGATAAGGGTGTGGATGCTCGTAAGTCTCAAGACCAAGCTTCTTTACAACTACTCCAGAAATCAAGTTAGATTGAGAACCAATATCAACCAAAGCATTTACCTTAATTCTCTTGATCGGATTTTGATCTCGGAATAGTCTACTCATTTCCTCTTTTTGGCTGTCCATGTTAGTGGTTGTGTATCCAAGCCTTTCATCTACATTAGATTCATCTTCGATTTCCACCTCCACTTCTATTTTTACAATTGTCATGGAATTATTTGAGTCCTTGGTTTGGTTCCTTAGATATAACTCCTGATACAAATTCCAACATGTAGCTTGAGTATGACCATTGATATCACAATTATTGTGAAAATTCTTGTTATCTTTACAAGTATTCAATGTAGTGACAACTTATTTACCTTTCCCTTTTGACTTACCTTTGTTACTTATTTTCTCATACTCTTTTTCTGCTGATTTTTTTACTTCTTTTCCCTTGGCTCGCTTCCCCTTACTTATTTTCATCATCTAATGAGTATGATTACACACACGCCTCGTTGAGATCTTTGGTCTTTGTGGAAATGAATTTCCTTTGAAGGTGAGTGTGAAGTCCTCCTAAGTACTTAGTTAGAATATCCTCATCCTCCAAGTCCATGTTCAAAAATATGGTTTGCCTCCAAAACTCCATAGTATACTCCTACACACTTTGACCACTACCTTGTCTAAAATACTTCCATTTAATCATTTGGTCACCTTGTGGCCAATAGAATAAAAGTTAGCTCTAAGTAATTATTTAAATTCTTACCAAGATTTCACAATAGGATGCTTCTTCTTTTCACAAGTGGTTAGATGGGTTCCCACCAAACTAGAGTGTGTCCCACCATTTTGAGACATGAAAAGGTGATCCTTTGATCCTTAGTAACATTATGGATGCTAAAGTAGACTTCTAACTATTTTAACCATTTATCAAACAACTCTGCATCTACTTGTCCTTCAAATATTTTAATCTCAACTTTTGTCTCAACATTAAAAGGAGTACAATCAGATTTTACCTTTTCTCTAGTGTTTGAAGTCTCTTATTCATGCTCTTCCCCATAAATTTCCTCATGGTGGATCCTTTCTATGCCAAAATTTTTATCTAAGCCCCAAACCACCGAGTCCATGGAGTCTTGCTTGACGAAGCTATCTTCTCGCAAATCAGCAATCTCTTCTTTCCTTCTAAACATCCTATCCATCATGGTCTACAACATCTCAATTCTACGGACCAAGTTTTGTTCCCCCATTTTTCCCCAAATTCTCTGTTTCCACTTCTTTGTAGAAATTTCTGTATCGCAAGGTAAATCCTCTTCCCCTTTAAATCTCGTCACTTTCATACAAATCCAAGAATGAATAACATGGTCCTAGATACTTTTATCTTTGATACCAAAATGATCTATAAACTATTCAACTTTGGAATTATCCACAAAATCACAATATAAACGTTGTTTTTCTACTTTCTATTAGAATATGATGGACATGTCTAGTGAATGATTTATTCTTATGCTTAGAATCCACAATTGCAGGAAAAGAAAGAATTTAAGCTCATAAACACCAACAAATTTTATCTTGGAAAACTCAAGAGGAGGAAAAACCAATCGAGAAGGGAAATTGCTCTTTCTTCCCACTTTTATTGGCCAATTCAAAATAAAAAGTACAAAATTTACAATAAGTATGAAAGAGAAGTAGATAATATCTCACACTCCCTCCTAAATACTTGCTTTCTCTGTCTTAACACTCATTTCTTCTACAAAACACAATTCCAGCACTAAGAACTTCTTACTAAATTTCTTTCATGCATTGATGATCCTGTTCTCTTCTACAAACATGTATTTATATCCTTTATCATGTCCTCTCATACACTAGAGAATGGGAAAGGTCATGGAGGAGAAGAGACATGGACAACCTTCCAAATTATGGGTTACTTGTTTCATATTTTATTTTTCTATTTGTAAGAGCCAAGAATGCCACCCAATGTAGATCGACAGTCTGAGGACCACCACCCTAGTTTGGTGGTGGTTTTGTAATCACCACTCTACATAGAGTAGCGGTCCTATAACTAAAAATAAATAACCTTCGTATATTTATTTTCCTTCTTCATGTTGACTTATTTGATGAGGCGAGTCATTTTATATCCCTATGGATTAGGAGGTCAATATCATTTCAACCCTAAAACTAACCCACCAAGATTCCATATTAGGTCCCAATCCTTTTTCCATCACACCATATAAAAATATTCCTCAAAATAAAAGTAAATAGACCGCTTCTAAATCCACACCTCACCAAAATATTAAGATAAAATAAACCACTCTATCATCCACTTTAGCTCCTAGAGGACGTTATGCAACTCTCCTAGATTACCTTCTTCAATAATCACTCGTAATGTTACTATTTCATAAACCATCTTATTCTTGAGGGTAAAAACCATCTTGGTTTGATTTCAATGTCTCTTGCGACTATTATAGGACACAAGGACACTCTATACAAAATTGTAAGGCCTTCCATAAAATCGTTAAGAAAATTGAAAGTAAAGGTATCCTCCAATCAATGACATCTACACATGTCACTCTTGAAGAATATTTAACTAAAATCCTCCCTTATGAAATTTATACCATCTATAGTACCACTTAAACCCATAATCATGTTGGGGTTAACACAAGGTTGTACATATAATATATCAGATCTAAGCATACATGTAATAAAAATGGATATTCTACCAGAAGAAATATACAAAACAAGAGATATAAATCAACACTAGATTTAACATGGTTCACCTAGTGTGGGATACATCCACCAAGAAACAAGCCAATCTATTATCCAAATATTTTAGAAGATATACAATTGAATATCTACAATCTTCCACACCTCTCAGATGTACAATACTTTATATCTCTTAAGCTTCTCCTTCTTCTCTAAGAATTCTCTCCACATAATTATTCTCACAATAATTATGAATTCTTACAATCTTCTACATCTAAACCCTATATTTTATGCTTATATAGGCATGTACAAACTTAGGGCACTTAGCGATGCAATTACAATCAATAGATCTACTTTAATACTAAAATTAGATCTACTTCCCTTGAGTTAAATAAAACACCCATGCACAGGGAACCAAGATCGGTTACTCCTAATCGATTCCTATTCCTCCTTTCCTAATCAATTCCGGTCATAGGTGATTTCTGCAAGTTTAATATAGCATGTTAATCCGAAGTAATTGAGCTCCACAACTCAACAAATGTAAAACCTTTCCAACACCTTATTGATATAAGTCTCCTGAGACAAATACAATTTCTTGTTCTTCCTCTCTCTCGTGTATTTTCATGCCAAGGGTTATTTTTTTAGCTCATAAATACTTCATAGTAAATGTGTTAGCTATCTTTCCCTTAAGCTCACCAATGTCCTCCATACTAGATCTTGTAATAAACATATCATCTACATACAATAACAAAATAATAAAGCTCCCATTTTCAAGCTTCTTGAAATAAACACAATGGTCGATTCACATCTCAAATAACCATGCTTATGCATGAAACTATCAAACCTCATGTACCATTTCCTTGGAGCTTGTTTGAGCCCATATAGACTCTTTTTCAACTTGCACACTAATTTCTCCTTACCCTTGACTTCATACCCAAGTGGTTGCTGCATATAAATATCTTCATCCAAATCACCATGAAGGAAATCCATCTTCACATCTAGTTTCTCTAAATGTAAATCATGTACTGCAACTATACTCAATACAATACGTATGGAAGTCATTTTAACAATAGGAGAAAATATTTCACCAAAGTCAATACTTGTTTTCTGTGAAAATCTCTTTACTACAAACCTTTCCTTGTATATTTTTGTCCACCCTCTTCTTCCTTGATCCTTGTAAACCCACTTGTTCTGCAATGTCCTCTTACCTACTAGAAACTTAACCAAATCCCAAGTCTGGTTTTGTTCCAAGGAGTCCATATCCTCATCCATGTCATGCTCCCACTACACATGGGTCTTATCTTGCATTGATTATTTAAAAAAAATTGGCTCACCATTATTATTCAATAATAAATAAGATCGAGAAGGTGTAAATATTTTTGGAGGTTTACTTACCTTTGTGACCTTCTCACAGAAGTTTGAGGTACCAGAGGCTCATTGTGGACCTCCTGGACATTTGTTTCTAATTCTGACAAAGGACCAACACTAGTCACCTATAACTCGACATTGTCACTGTAACCATCGTTGATTCTTCTAACCGATGCCTATTTGGCTCTTCTCTCAGTAACCGATACTAGTTCGGTGGATGATGTCGATCGGGTCAACCGACACCAATTCTTATGTAACTCAGAGATATTATTTGTAAATCCAAGAGTTCATTTTTATTCACAAACTTCTCAACCGTTTCATCCTTGGGTACCAAAATTTAATCCATGTACATTCTCTTTTCATTCCATTCAATTTCATGACTCCTAATAATTTTAGAATTCTCTAAATCCCAAAAATAGAATCCAAAATCACTAGATCTATAACCAATGAAAGTGCATATCTTGGATTTTACATCCAACTTTTTCCTATTTTCTTTATCAATATGTACAAAAGCTTTTGAACCAAAAAATTTAAGAAAAGAAAGATATACCTCTTTTCTAGTCCAAGCTTCCTATGGTATTCCTCCATCTAGTGAACTTGAAGGATGACAGCTTAATCAAATAAACCATTATATCAACTGCTACGCTCAAAATTTCAAGGGCAATCCAACATGTATCTTCATACTTCTAGCATATTCCATGATTGTCATGTTCATTCTTTTTGCAACACCATTCTCTTGTGGTGTTCTTGAACTGTCATTTCTCTACGTATTCCATTCACTAAAAATAATCATTGAAATCCTTGCTACAATATTCACCACCATTGTCATATCTAAGACACTTTAACTTTGAATTTGATTCATTCTCAACAAGGGATTTCCATATTTTAAAAGTATCAAAAACATTATATTTATGTTTAATACAATAAACCCATACCTTTCTTGTAGCATCATCAATGAATGTAATATAATACTGGGATCCTCCATGAGAAGCTACCTAGGCTAGTCTCCACACATCTAAGTGTACAAGCTCCAATTTCTTCTCCTTCTTAGTTTCCTCAACTTTAATTCTCACTCTCTTTTTCTTTTCAAAGATATAATGCTCACGAAAATCAAGATCTAAATATTTCAAATCTAATAACATACACTTAGCCTTTAAGATATGTATTCCTTTTTAACTCATATGTATCAAATGATTATGCCACATGCACGCATCTGAATATTAAGTAGATAACATAGAAAATGAATCAATAACACATGTAGATAAATATAACGTTCCTACCTTCTTACCTCTTGCCATAACAAAATGATCCTTGGTTACTTTCCAAGAGTCTCATTATGAATGTAACCATCGCAACCAGCTTCACCTAGTTTCCCTACGAAATAAGATTCCTCTTGAGGCTTGACACATGCCCCACATCTATCAATACCCTTGTATTTCCATTCTGTAATTTTATATGAATTTCCCTTTACCATTAATACTGCAATGTTCATCATCACCCAAATAAATATGTCCAAAATTTCCCTAGACATAATTTTTGAAATAATCCTTATTAGGGGTTGCATGGAAAGAAGCTCCTTAATCTAAAACCCATGATTCTATTCTACTATCCAAAGAAAGTATAATAGCATCTTGCATCACCTCTGCTGTAATATTTGCTTATTTATTTGGCTCTTTATCTTTTTCTAGGTGTTGGTTTTCTTTATCCTTTAACCAACAATCTTTCTTTGCATGGCATTTCTTTCCACATTTCTAAAAGGTAATTCCCTTACCTCTGGATTTAGATCTGCCATCCCTTCACTTTGATTTCCCATTATTCTTACTCTTGGATATCTCCTTCTTTCTACCTCTTCTTTCTACATTCAAATCCTTCCTAGATGATTCCTCTGTACTTTTCCTGTGAATTTGTTCATTCAAGATTATACTAACCAAATCATAAAACTTCAAAATAATATTAGCAGATGATGTATTACTAACATCCATTACCAATTTATCCCAACTATTAGGAAAAAACATAATAATAAAAGTGATTTCACTTCATCATCAAATGGAATATTAACCAATTTTCACCGATTTACAATAGATCGAAAATAATTCAATTGACTATATGTGGATCCACCTTCATGCATCTTAGAACTAAATAGTTTTTTAATCAAATAAAATTTATTTGTAGCACTAGATTTTTCATATAAATTAGCAAGATATTTCATTAACTCTACCGTAGATGTTGCTTTTGTAATATTAGAAGCTATAGATGCTATCGGGTTCAATAGTATAGATCCCAAAGCCTTTCTATCAAGAATATTTTATTCTTTATTAGTCATCTTCATAGATCTAGAATTTTCATCTAACGATAAGTACAAACCTCTTTGATATATATAATCCTCAATCTGCATCTTCCATAATTGATAATTTCACCCATCAAAATTCTCTACCTTGTATTTGTTTTCTTCTGCCATTGTTGTAGCTCTCACTCCATTAGAAAAACCCTTTGTGAGTAAATTTGTTAACACATAAAGCCCTCAAACAAAGCTCGATACTTGTTGTTGGGGTCAACACAAGTTTGTATAGATAATATATCAGATCTAAGCATACATACAATAAAAATAGATATTCTACAAGAATAAATATACAAAACAAGAGATATAAATCAACACCAGATTTAACTTGGTTCATCCAATTTGGGATACATCCACCAAGAAACAAGCTAATCTATTATCCAAATATTTCAAAAGATATACAATTGAAGATCTACAATCTTCCACACCTCTCAGATGTACAGTACTTTCTTTCTCTCAATCTTCTCCTTCTTCTCCAAGAATTCTCTCTCACAATTATTCTCACAATAATCATCAATTCTTACAATCCTCTACTTCTAAACCCTAGATTTTATGCTTATATAGGCATATACAAACTTAGGGAACTTAGCCATGCAATTACAATTAATAGATCTTCTTTAATACTAAAATTATATCTAATTCCCATGAGTTAAATAAAAAATCACACACATGTAACCGACATTGGTTAGCCCTAACCGATATCGGTTCCTCCTTGCTCCTACTCAAAGGTCGATCATATGTGCTTTCCTGTAAGTTTAATATAACATGCTAATCAGAAGTAATTGAGCTCCATAACTCAACATCAATGACATCTACACCTGTCACTCTTGAATAATCCTTAAATAAACTCCTCCCTTATCAAATTGATGTTGTCCAAATTACCACTTGAACTGTAATCATGATTCTAACCATCTAGATAAAAAAACTTAAACCTTTTATGCTATCCCCCACCACCTTATTTCTCATCATCACCATCTAAAGATAAAAATAAGGTTTCTATTTGTGTCAACCCTAAAACCTCTAATCAAACCCAACAATCTATGACTAAAGTCTCTATTATTGTTGAACCTCCATCATCCACTACAATATAAAAGGTCGTTATCAAAAATTACACCAAGCTCCCGTTAAAATGTCACTTTAAAATCTTGTTCAAACTTCACCACCCCACAAACAAGCCATGATCAAAGCCCTTCAATCCATTACCATACCTATAGAGGATCCATTATCCTTTAAAAATTTTGTAGGTTCCCTTAAAGATCCTCTTGTCATCTACTTGAAACCTTCATAAATACCATCACTTCAACATCAAGATCATGACTTACCCCCTCGCTCATTAGAACTCAAATCAATTATGTCCTCGTTAAAAGGGTCATGATTAATGGAGAAACCACTATAAATATTATATCATCCCTCGCCTTCAATCAACTAAGATTAACAAATGCCATTATAGCCCAAACACCTATTTTACTTGAAGTATTCAATAATATAATCACATCCATATTAGGCATCGTTATCTTGCTTCTTAAGGTCGGTGTTAAGACCCTTCCAAATATCTTCTACATTATAGAAGGAGAGTTCCAAATAATGTACTATTAGGATGACACCGGATTCATACTGTGTGATGTGTCCCCTCAAAACTACAACAATGTAATAAATAAGAATATGAGGGTAAGGTACATACACCCCCGTAGATCCTAATCCTTTCACCAAATGTCTTATGACATACCATCCAAATGATGTCCTTGTGCCTAAATCAAATTCAAAAACATCCGATGAAGCATCTACTAGCACATCCATTCCATCATCAAAACTACCCAATGATTCCTCCTTGTGGGTATTATAGATCGTCTTTCCCTGAATGGAGTACCACCTCCTTATGTTAAATTCATTCCCTACACCTAAAACATATGGAATACCTGACAATAACCTATGTATGAACCGGACGTCGATTTTTCATCTCCTACGGTACACGCGTATCTCAAAAAGATATTGCTTATGGGGAGTTGAACATACCTCTTCACAACATAATCATCAACACCATGTTATGCCTTTCACATTAGAATTTAATTGCTTATATAACTCGGCTTTCATGGAAATGTTCCTTCATCACCGCACCTAGAAAGGGTTTGGTTTAGGTAGCTATGAAAAAGGAACACATCATATAACCATCCAACATTATCTCAAACCTTATGAAATATTTTGGATTAGGATACAAAGAACCCTCCGTAGAATCATCCCAACACTCCACATATCTATGTATCACGTAACTAGAACCATCATCCCCTGCAGAATCTAATAAAACTATGAACACAAACGACACTATATCTATCCCAACTAACCTTTTTTTAGTCAATACTATTTCACTAGGACCCATAATCTATCAATTTAATCACTTCACCGAACAACTTTATCTCATTTTCCCATAACTAATTGAAGAGGATTCACTAACCATTGATGTCCTTCATTATCATGATGATCAAAATATTATCTCCCACATGGGAGAAAATGACCATTTTATTTAGAAATCCTTGCGACTAGACACATTAACCATTATTAATGAATCCACTATAAACATTAATTCAGGAACAACTCATGAACCTCACATAGTGAAAGTTGTTCAATCCTTATATCCACAAGAGTTAGATGATTTTGCACACTTTCTATCTAAGTATAGTCAATCCTTTTCCTAGTTATATAGTGATATGCCTAGTATCGATCCAAATATTGTCATACACAACATCATTACTTATCCCAATGCTAAACCCATCAATTAAAAGCTTCGTAGGATGCATACTTGTGTAGCTCTCCTTGTTAAAGAATAATTACAACATCTACTCTCTGCTAATTTCATCATACCTATTAATTATCCATAATGGGTCTCTAACATCATTCCCATAACCAAAGCTTCAGAAATTTATGTATCTATAATGACTTCGGGATTGTAACTAGCATGCCCTAAAGATGACTTTCCTCTACCGAACATTGATCATCTCATTGACCTAACAAATGACCATGAAATGCTCTCCCTCATGGATGGATTTTCTAGTTATAATCAAATCCTTATTTCCACCAATGATCAACACAAAACATCCTTCATCACCCCTTCAAGAACCTTTTGCTACTCTGTACCATGTCATTTAGTCTTAAAAACACAGAGCCACTTATCAATGCGTCATGACCTCATCCACAAAACTATCGAGACTACGTTGATGATATTTTAGGAAAATATAAATGACACAAAGACCATCTTTCCATCCTTGAATCCATCTTCACTTGTCTTATCCAATATTTTATTCATCTCAATCCTATAAAGTGTGTCTTTGGTGTTCTCACTAGAATTTTTTTAGGATTCATCATATCTATCTAAGGTATTGAAGTAGACCAAGCCAAAGTTAAAGAAATTCTTGAAATGCCTCCCCCATCTAATCTGAAATAGATGCATAGTCTTCAAGGTAAATTACAATCCATTTGATATTTTATATCACAACTTTTAGATCAATATCAACCATTCCATCACCTTCTCTACAAAGATGTAGATTTTAATTGGGATTCTAATTGTCAGAAAGAATTGGATGAATTTAAACATTACCTTCTATCACCACCCATTCTTACACCTCCTCATGAGGGAGATCCATTCTATTTATATATCTCTCTTCCGTAACATTCCCTAGGTGATATGATTGCTCACCGTGATAACCAAGGTTATGAGAAGGTTGTGTAGTATATCAGTCACACACTTCATGATTATGACACCCATTACACTGAAGCCAAAAAACTATGTTGCGCTTTATATTTCATAATTTCCAGACTACACCACTATCTCCTTAATCATAAAACCTAGATCGTTACTAGCTTAAATCCACTAAAAGCATGCACTCTAAACCATATCAAAATTACCACATAACTCAATGGCTCATGCTTATGACTGAGTTTGACCTTAATTTTATATCATATAAATCTATTAATATCTAGGATATTGTATATCATCTTGTTGATGCACCCCTTCCTAAAAATCAACTCCCCATAGATACTTTCTAGATGAATCCATTAACTATGTCGATGAAAATGAATTTGTTCCTGTTAAAATCACCCTCTTCTTTGATGGATCTAAATTCTCATAAGGTGGAGGGGCTGGTGTCATTCTCATACCACCGTGGGGAATTCCTATTCTATTATCATTTAAACTTAATTTTGAATGCACTAATAACATGAAAAAGTATGAAGCTTTAATCATGGGCCTTATGACCACTATTCTCTTAGGTGTTCACATCTTAGAAATCTACGAAGACTCACAACTCATCATCAATCAAGTCAAAGGAGAATATTAGTGTAAAAATGAAATCTTGCAAAAATATAAAGCTAATGTTGATTTTTTTCTCGACACATTTGATTAGTACACTATTCAAACTATTCCACGGTCCTCAACAAGTTTGTTGACACTATGGCCTCTTTGGAATCTATCATTCCCCTAGAAACTAAAGAATAAAAATATAACACTAAATTATATGTTGTCACTAAAATATTATACTACCCTTCACATCAAAATGAACTCCCTCCCATCAATACTATCAATAATAATCCAACTGATTTATGGTATACTCAAATCTTTGACTATCTTTCTGAATCTAAAATCCCTCTGATTTATCATGTAACACTAAATGATCATTTCTCTAATGTGCCACCCATTTTATCATCATAGGTGACATCCTCTATAAATGTGGTTTCGATGGTCTTTTGTTAAGATGCCTTAAATCTCATGAATCAATCAAAGTAATTAAAGAAGAAAATAATGGTATTTGTGAGAAGTCATTTTAGTGGAAATGCCATCACTAAATGTGTCTTACGGCTAGGGTTTTACTAGCACACTATCAATCAGGACTATTATGCATACATTAAGAAATTCATCAAGTTCCAACTACATTTATATGTCATCCATGTCCCTTGTCAAGCTTTACAACCCACTCGTGGCCTTATGAACCTTCTTTCAATGGGAGTTAGATATCATTGGTACTATTCATCCTAAATCATCTCAACAACATCATTCCATTATCACCACTACTAAATCTTTCATTTAATGTGTTGAGGATATCCCTTTAACCTCAAATAATTTAGGACCTATTATCAACTTCATATATCAATATATCATATACCATTTCGGTGTTTTACATAAAATTGTTACTGACGATGGAAAATCCTTTAAAAAGAAAAAACTTAAGAAACTCTATGATACATTCAACTTTAAAATCAACTTCTCATCACCATATTATCATCAAGAAAATGGATAGGCTAGAGCCTCTAACAAAACACTCATTAAAATCCTTATGAAAACAATAGAAAATGCATATAGGAATTGGCATCTCCAAATCCCATTTTCTCTTTGGACTTATCGAACTAGTATCAGACTCCTACAAGTGTTATGCCCTTTTCACTTGTTTATGTCTCTGAAGTTGTCCTACCCTCGAGGTTCAAATTCCTTCACTTCACATATCACATAAGGAATTTATTCCCGATGAAGAATATCAACAAATCTACTTAGTACAACTTGAGTTATTAGATGAAAAATGCATAACAACCCTTGAACATCATCAAGCCTATCATGAATGTATCAAACGAGCTTACAATAAAAATGTTAAAGAACATGACTTTAAAATCAGTGATCTTGTTCTCAAAGAAAATCAAAATGTCACTACACTATAACAAAGTAAACGTGGAAAGTTTTCCCCTAATTAGATTGGTCCATACGTCATCACTCATAAGTATGGGTCGGGAGCATATCACCTTTCATCCCTTAATGGTGAACATGAAAAGGAACCTTTGAATGCATTGTACCTACATCCTTTCTATTGTTAAATGATTGATCATAATGATAGTAGTTATTTCTAAGATCTCATCCCTTCATTTACCATCCATATCATCACAGTAATGATTAGAAAGCATGTGGTTCTTTATGTCAGTATCCTTAATAAACCTTAAATATGAACACCAAGGTTCTGTTCATCACATATTCCCTATGGAAACATTCCTCCTTCATAAGAACCCTATAATCATTACATTCACCAATCTTATATACCAACCAAATAAATGTCATGGGGAACACATATGTATCTCACATATATAAATCTCTCCACTTCTTGAAATAGTCTATTAAGGTCCCTCCGTCGCCTTGAAAGGAAGTCAAAAATATATATGGATTCTCTTTATCAAAAGTAAAAAATAATATACTGATCCCTTGAAGTATAACTATTCAAATCTATATAAAAATTATCAAAATATAGTAGATCGATCCCTTGAAGGAAAACTACCAGTCAAAATCATAGATCGAGCCCTCGAAGGACGACTATCTTGTAAAAATTAAAAATTAAAAATGTAAACTATACCCTCAAAGGATTTCTACTCATGTAAAAAGGATTCTCGGATTGATCAACCTTCAAAATTTCAAATATCAAAGCATCCTAGGAAAGCTTACTACATCAATCATTTTGTGTAAAAAGTAAAATATATAAAGCTGGGGAATTTCTCTATAAAATTGTTGAAAAGGAGAACCCTCTTCTTGCGTTGATCTAGACATACATCAATCCCCTTTCATGTCATTGGAAGGTATAACCATATCATTCTACGCTTTGACTAATATCTTGTATAACTACCCATTGAAAATATCATTTAATATTTATTGTTAAGGCTATAAGTGCAAGTTCTTTTACACTATTTTATACCCATCTCGTATGTATCAAATCCAATCAAGACAATCATTTTTTTTTATCCTCTGTCTCAATGGTCATATTTTGATAAAAATCCATCATGAGATCACATTTTAAAGACATTTCATACACAATCATTCAAATTCATAGTTTCTATCTCTATACATCTACATTAAACTCACATGACATAATCCAACGCACATAAAATCACACAAATTATCCATCATGACATTAACAAATGGACCAAACCATCATCATATATATATAATAAAATTCCATAATACATCATCAAAGAGTCTTAGTAAATCATATATATCAAAGGCTTCATAAAGAGTCGTATACATCAAAATATCTAAAACAAGTATATAAATCATCTCTATCTAGTAAAATGGATGTCATCTATAAAATCACTAACTTTAATAACACTCCCGTACCACCCTGAGCACCTACATCACCACCACTAACCCCTCTCTCACCATCGAATCCTCTATCTAGTCTCCTAGGTGGTCTGACCCATGATACATGCACTCGTACTAAGAGACACTCCCCTCTGAGCTAGATGATCCACATAAAAACTACATTCAAAAAATCATGTATAACCATATCTGTATAATATGTCAACTCTACACGTAAAGACCGATAATGAGTTGTGTTGACCATGTTAGGTTCCCCCATCTGGCTACTATCATGTACATGAGATTTCAATTTTGCACATGATATAGAAGACCTCATGATACCTAGAGCCTTCTTTAGTATATCCCTCTCGCTTTGGTGGTATCTATCTCAATCTGTAACCACGTAAGTCAACCGAATCCTGAGCCCATCTTGCTCAGTCATTATGATATCCCTCTCTGAAATCAATGCATCTCTCTCCCTCTTTACACTATCTATTTTTACCTCTGTTATGGCCTTCTCATCCATTAAATCTACCACTACATCTTGAAAATCCCCATCTACATCCTCCTCATCCTCACCATCATCATCATTAATCTGAATAGGATATTGTGCTCCCTCAGCTTGATTATGCACCATCCTCACTCATTATACCACTCGAGTCCTCTCAAATGCTCTTAATTCTTGATTCCACCAAGGTCCATACTCAAGTGTAACCCCTACATCATCTATTGGCACTATATCTCCATCATCATTTGGGCCCATTGCCCCACACTCCTCAAAGATAATGAAAGGTCTACCCATAACTGCCTTGGGAGTCTCTACATCCTCCTCCTCCCATCTATACTTTTGTATGGGCTCCTGAAGAATATCCTGTATAAATCCAAACCATTTTCTAGCATAGATAAACCACACCATCTCATACTCACCTTCTCTCCGTGCTTGTACCCATGTATTTTTCTGTGTACTAGCAAGCTCATGCTCATACTCAGGCCAATCATGAAAATATAAATAAGGTCTCCATATAACATCTCCAACCTGTAGACCTGTCACCATGTTTTTGTAATAATTATCCTTCCTCTTCCTCTTTACCCTACACATATCTTGTCTCGATCTCATAAAACCTACATTTCTATCAATAATATCCCATGGCAATCTATGTCGCCAAGCAATAGATATGTGTTTGTATGCCCAACACTATAACAAAAATGTAATATCAATCTTGAACCTCTTGTGAGCCTTCCAGCCCACAACTCTCTATATGTCTATGTAAGTAAAGTGGGTGCCCACTCAAAAATTGTCTTGTGCTCCATCATCTCATCCATGACTCCTTTCATCATCCAGGAAACCTACCTCCTCAAGAATTAGGTAGGGAAAAACATGATATGGCCATCATCATCATATTCAACCTTGTACATCCATCTCTCAACGAAAAATATAAAGCTCTTGATATGTGAACCTTCTTGAAAGATACTTCACATCCTCTGCATCATCCCTATATAATATCCTCATGACATGCAATCTTTCAATCTCATCAATTTTATATATACCCTTTCCCCGAATAGGTATTCTCATGATCTAGTGTACATCCTCCAACATAATAGTAATCTCCCCAATGGGTAGCCAAAAAGTACATGTGGAAGGGTTCCACCTCTCCATAAATGCCAACACCAACCCCCAAAATGTGTGTACTCTCATGTAATCCCTAATCCTTCTAAAACCCATTTCCTCTACATGCTCTCAATCCTCATCAGACATATCATCCTGTACCTCATCCAAAATGATAGGAATCTAGTAATGAATTGTCAGCTTCACATCCACTTGCATACACAAACACATAAACACACATTAGCACACATATAAACCTCTAAACATTCCAAAACTAAAAACAACCACTAAAACATTACAACTATAGTTTTACCAGTTGAATCACCAGTGATTCATCACAATTTCTAATAATCACATGAATCCTGGTGATCCCATAAATCGTTGAAATCGCATAAATCACTTTGCAATTCCTGCGATTACCACAATCAAAATCTATACGCCCTAAATGACCAAAAACTCAAAAACTACTTCAAACAAGAAAATTCAAACAAAAACACACATAATTGAACTTACCTCCACCTCGTGGGTTTCTTATGCTTGCTATAAGACACCATTATAATCAAATCACTCCTTTTTTACCTTCACAATCTCCAAAGTTTGTTTCTAAACTGAACTATTCGCCATATAAGCCGTCTTTTATACCCTTAAATTTACTTTATGCTAATCATTGATGATTCATTCAATCACCGGTGATTAATTAAAAAAATCACCCATAATTAGTACAATCACTAGTGATTCACTCTATTTCATATGCCCATCATTATTTTGTTAAAAACAAACCCCTTATCACATTTTTAAAAATATATTATCTCCTTTAGAAGAACCCAATCCTCAAATTATTGAACATCTGACAAATATAATCAATCTCGGATATGTCATATGTCCATGGGATGTAATACCTTTGGCCCTCGATCACTTGATTTCCCCATCTTTACATCCTACCTTCGCGGATCATAAGACCATAGGTATCAAACCTTATCACTTAATCCCATGGTAGCATATCCTATTTCAATACCCCTTTAGATTGTGGAAAATTTGTTAAATTCATAACACAACTATATAACTTGACCTATCAAACTGGTGTTCCTCACACTAAACTATAGTCACCCCATTTTGAGGGAGATCACCCATGAAAATCAGCTCATCATCATTTTTGTCTAGCACCTTGCTGACATCAAATTACTAGACAAAAAGGGGAAAATGTAGACACCCTCCAATTCATCATTTACACCTACAAAAACCCTTATCCTAAGTCATAATCCCTTTTTTATATTTACTTCAGTAAATCCTATCCTAACCATCTAAAACCACCTTTAAATAAAAACAAAACACATCTTAACCATTTCATAACTCCCTTAACCATTATACCTTGACCCCCAACAACTTAGCAAATTATCTACCCGAATAAAAACAAAAACAAAATCATTTAAAAGTGGTTTTAACCACTTTTCCACCCTAAATCCCAAAAACCTAGATCATCCATGTTCAAGTAATCACCAACAATTATAAATACAATTTTTCTAGTCTCCCTTCAAGATCCTCAATTGTGAACCTCGAGCTCTTGCTTTCAATACTATCTTCCAGCATCCTGCACATCACCATTTAGCACTTAGACATCAAGATTATCATCAAGAATCATTGTGAACCATCATCAAGAATTTTTCAAGGCATCTCAGAGCTCATGTGGATCAAATTTTACACCATTCAACTTGCGAGATTGCATCAATTGTCATTAGGTCATCCTCAAGCAAGGTTTGAGGCATATTTTAGCTTCATCTTGGTCCAAGGTACTTTTACAATCTTCATTTATCTCTTATCAACCATATTCAGTCATTAATTAGTCTGGAACATTAATTTGAAACATCAAACATTTTTTTAAACCAATTTTCAAAATCCACCTAAATCACCATGAATTGGCCCAATCGCCAATGATTCCTGTCAAATTTATCCTTTGTCAACTTTTGTCAATTTTTATCTTGTATTTCCTATCTGTTTTATCAAATTTGTTACTTCTCACATGTTTTTCAGCATGGATCATTTTAAGAGGGAAATTGGTAGGAAAACACATGAAATCACAAGCATTCACTCACTACCAATAGTCAAGAAACCTTTCTACTAGGAAAAATTTGACATCATTCACAAATTTCTCCGTGCAATCCAATTTTCTGAAACTAAACAAGACATCGAAGATTATATTGAATTCTTACATGACATTGAACAAGAAGTTGTAGAATTCTGGTATGATTATTTTGAATGCATATAGATTGCATCCACACTTTCCTAGGCCACATTCAAAGTTGGACAAGACCTACCATTCAATCTCGAGTTCTAGTCATATTTATCTACTATCTTAGTATCTATCCATCTTGTATTCCTCCATCATTTATCATTTATCAATTGTAATTCACTTGATTGTTTACAAGGTGAGTTGACATCCTTCAAAGAAGCCTTTTGGATTCCCAGAATCATCCTTTTCTGAGAAGCTCTCTTATTTATTTATTTAATACATTCTGTTTAGTGTCTTTGAGTGCTAGTTTCTTCACAAGATATGATATTATGCACACCTTTGGATGGAGTACAACTTCTATGAACATAAAAGATTAGAAAACATCATCTATGGGTATCATTAAACCTTGCATCTTCTGAGGTCAGTTTTTTTATAATTATTTCACTTTGTTAATTCAAGTAGAAAGGTAAAAACATCTCTAAATATATGTAGCATTTTTCCATTCATGAAATGAACACCAAGCATTCTCAAAGATGTTGTTGAGTGTTATCAACGGGATGTTCAATCTCATATATCATGTTTTTTGGTGTTTGGATACGTGATTTTTGTCTTGTAAGTATCATAATGACAAACAAACAATCACGTAACAAAATGAAAAGAAATCTAGATTGGTTGATTATAAGTAGTAAGAAAATCACACAGAAATATTTTGATTAACTTAAAAAAAGTGAAATGTGTAAAAGGATTGATAGGGTCCTAGGAAATTCACATCTATGGATGGTTTCATGTAATGTTTAAGGTTGGATTCCTTAATATAATTGAGGTTACGTGAGACCCAAATCTATGTTGGTGCCAATACAAGGCCTAGTATTGAGGCCTACCCCCTCACTTCACGGTCCCAAAATGATAAGGGAGTCGGGTGCTTAGCCAATTTACTGAAAACCAATTATTTATAGTTGGCCAGAACACCAAGTTTGTTTCCCTATTAGGTGATGAAATCAGAATAATTATCACCTGGTAGGAGTGTTTCATGTGGTTTGGTTGTGTGTGAGGGAAGATGAGGTGAATGCAATAAATTAATCCTTTAATTAATCTATGTGATCAAGTAGGATGCAAGGTTCATTTTAAACCCAAAATAATGATTGAATTCAATGAGAAAAAACATAAAAATGCAATTCTTGAAAACAAAAAGAAAGGAGAAGACTCGCTTGAGGAACACTTCTTTTTTAATTTTTAAATTTTTGACCTTTTTTAGCAAAGAAAAGTGCAGCAAGCCAAAAGTTACCCAAACAAAAACCTATAAAAAGGTTAGCAGAAGAAAAAATAGTAAAAGAAAATGGTGTTAGGAGTTATCCGACCGAGTAATTAGAATAAGTCATAGAGATCATCGCCAATTGATAGAATCATTGGTGATTTAACTAGATCACTAGTGATTATGGAGTAGAGACCTAATAAATGAATTTTAATAAAAATTAAAATGAAAGAAAAGGTACCACTGGAAAGCCAAAAATTTAGAGAATTTTTTTCTTTCCTAATTTAAATTAATGAAGAGAAACAAAAAAAAAAAACTGACCTCAGAAGACATAGGGTTCACTGATACCTATAGAGATGGATGCTGAAATTGATGTTTGATTGAAGTTGATCAAGTCCAAATGAATGTAAGTCCTCCTATCTTGCAAAGTAACCTGTTCTCAAAGACACTAAACATAAAGGATTAGATAAATGGATAGGTGAGATGCTCGAAAAAGGTTGATTCCAGGAATCGAAAGGGAGTTCCTTGGAGGATGTTAACTCCCTTTTAGACAATTAAGGGAATTGAAAATAATGATATGGATGAAGATAAAGAAATAAAATCAATGTAGATATGTAGATAGAAGATGAGAAGATTTAGAACTCCAGATGGATGGGAAGGCCCTGTGTGGCTTTGAAAGTGGCTCAAGTGATGGCAGATTCAATCTAAACATGTTCAAAGTAGTCATACTAGAAATCCTCAAACTCTTGTTCAATCTCATGAAGGAATTTAAATTGATCTTCAATGTCTTGATCGGTATCGAGAAAAATGGATTATGCAAAGTGTGAGTTCATGAAAATGTTGTATTATTCCTAAAAGAATGGATTTCAAACTATTAGAAGGTTATAAATGCTATTAATCGATGTGAATGTCCAAAAATTGCCATCTAATAGAAATCTATTCTTGGAAACAATAATATTAAATGGAAAGGATTTGATTAAAGTTGATAAAAATATGAATATTTATAAAACTATGAATTTGATAGGAATCAAGGGCGATTTAGGCCAATCGCTGACGATTAGGTGAATCGATGGTGATTGCTGTGATTTTTGACATTTTCATAAAAATGAAAGATTGAATCTACAAAATGATGTTTCTTACGATTGATTATGAATAATAAAATATAAACAAGGATAAGAGAAGTACCTTAAAAAAATTAAGATAAAATATGCTTCAAACCTTGAATGGAAAATATCCAAGTAGATTATGTATATTGTAATGGAAAGTTGATCTCCAAATGATTGAAAATACTTGATGAAGGCTTGATGATGTTTACATATGTCTTGTGTGTTGAAACATATGACAATGAGATATAGGATGCTAGAAAATATTGGGGCTATAGATTGTAAATTGATGCTTGAAATTCGAAGTTAAAGATCCTAGAGGGAGATCTGAAAACTCATATTTATAATTGCTTTGGCAATTCAAATGAATTTTCGGTGATCCAAATATTCTCGGATAATAGGTGTGAAAGTGTTTAAAACCACTTCTAATCAAGGTTGTTTAGTTTTGGGTTCAGGTAAATGGTTAAGGGGGTTTTGAATGATGAGGTGAAGGGGTTGAAATGGTTACAATATTGTTTGATTTGGTTTGTCTTATTTGTATTTTGGCTTTCAAGTGGTTTTGGGTAGTTTTGGAGGGGGTAAGGTGGATTTTACAGTTGTGGATAACATTTACACGAGGTAAATATGGTGGGAAATTTTAGACTTAGGATAGGGAATATATGAATGAGATAGTGATTTTGATTAATGTAATAGTGAATATGGTGTAAGTGATGAAGGAGAATGAGTGGTGTAAATTTTGAGTGTCTACACCCAGGGATAGGAGATGAAATTGATGTGCATGAGCCATCAACAATGGAATCTATCTTTGAGAAGAAAATTAGACAAGAACAAAAATTACAAGTTATTTCTATACATAGAGAAGAAAAGAAAAATAAATCTGGAAATGTTCAATCCTCTTTAACACCTAAAAAGGAAGCTTGGAAGAAATTAAGTAGAAAAAACATAAATAATAATGGCAATGGAAAGAAAATTACATCGGGTAAGATCACAAAATAATAAAAATAATTGGATGAAAAGTACAACCAACTATGAGAACAAAATAAAATATAAAGGACAATTTAGAGGCTACTATATCTACAATCTAGATCATTATGAAAATAACAATCCTCAAAGAAAGAAAGATGGCAACCAACAACATCATATTCATGTTACAATAATAGATAAGTAAGATGAAAAACAAGCTACACCAATAGAAGTTGTAGGTAAGTTGTATGGATTCTTGGTAACCATTTTATTTGATATTGGTGCTACTAAATTTTTTATTTCAAAAAAATTCTATCTAAACTTAAAATAAAAGTTGGTTTTATGAAAGAATTATGGATTTATTTAGTATGGGAACAACACTGTCCACACTATTAAACAATGCCTATTTGGCACAACTCTCGAATTACCAAGATTTACCACTGAATTTGACCTATATCTAGCTCCTCTAGGTTCATATGACATAGTCATAGGCATAAATTGGTTAGCTCAACATAAGGCAACTGTAGACTGCCTAGAAAAGAAAATTAAGTGCCTTGATGACTTGTAGAAAATAACAAAAATTCAGGGAGTAAAATGAGGTTTTTTTAGTTAGAAAAATCACTGCAATGTAGCTTAAGAAAACTAAGAACAAATGCTACATGCTATATGTTGTAAAAATTTCAGATTTAGGTGAAGAAGGTAAGGATGTGGAAGAATACTCGTTATTATGTGAGTACTTCGATGTATTTCCCAAATAACTACATGGTATTCCCCCTAAATGGGAGTTTTATTTCACTATAGACATTAAATCAGGAACCAAACCAATTTCTAAGGATCCCTACAAAATGAAAACAATAGAATTATTTGAGCTAAAAGCACAAATTCATGAAATATTATCAAAATGAATGAGCAGAATGAGTGTCTCTCCTTGGGGTGCACCATTCATCTTCATAAATAATAAGCATGGACCACTTGAGATTTGCATTGATTATCGAATGCTTAATAAAGCCACAATAAAAAATAGGTATCCTCTCCCTAGAATTCATTATCTCTTTTATAAGATGAACGGAGCATCAATTTATTCTAAGATTGATATTCGATCAAGATACCATCGGTTGAGAATAAAAGAGGAATATATTCATAAAAATACTTTCAAAACAAGGTATGGACATTAAGAATTCACCGTGTTACCCTTAGAGTTAACCAATGCTCTTGAAACTTTTATGAATCTGATGAATAATATCTTTCAAGCATAATTGGAAAAGTTTGTTCTAGTATTCTTGGATGATATTCTCATCTATTCAAAAATCATTGAAGAGCATAATGAACATATTTGAGTTGTCTTAGATGTGTTAAGGAAGATAAAATTGTATGATAAACTTTCTAAGTGTTCATTTTATAAAAAAAAGTGCAATATCTTGGAAATATCATTAATAAAGATGGAATTTCTGTAGATCCATAAAAAATTATAGCGATAACTGAATGGCCAACACCTAAAAATGTACATGAAGTTAGAAGCTTCATGGGATTGGCCGATATTACAAGAAATTTTTAAAATATTTATCAAGAGTTGCAGCTCTCGATTACCGTGATGAAAAAGAAAGACAAGAAATTTGTATGGTCTGAAAAAGTGTGAAAATGCTTTTAATTTGCTGAAAGAAAAATTAACTTCAGCACCTATATTAAAAATTTTGGATCCTAATGGGAAATTTATAGTTGTAATAGATGCCTCCGGTGAAGGTTTAGGTGACATTTTTCTGCAAAATGATCATGTAATCACTTATGAGAGCAGGAATCTCAAGGTGCATGAGATGAATTATGCTCCCCATGACTTAGAGCTTGCTACCATTGTGCATGCATTACAAGTATGGAGACATTACCTTTTGGGAAATACCTTTGAACTAAAAAAATATCATCTTGGGATGAAATACATCTTCACTCAACCAAACTTAAATACAAGGCAGTGAAGATGGTTAGAGTTTTTATCACAATATGAATTTGATATCAGCTATATAAAAGGTAAGGAAAATAGAGTGGTAGATGCGTTAAGTTGTAGGAAGCATATTTTTTCCCTTATCACTTTGAGAACCCAATTCAAGGATGATGTTAAGAAAGTAATGTTGGTTGATTCTTATTATCAACATGTAAAAGTAACACTTGCTGCAAATCCTAATGATAGTAGATAAAAAGGATTCAGGTTTAACAATGAAGGAGTCCTTAGATTTGAAAATTGAGTTTATGTACCTTCAGAGAGTGAACTAAGGATGAAAGTGATAAAGGAATTTCATGATGCTCCTTATTTTGGACATCCTGGAGTGACTAAGATGTTTGTTGATTTAAAACAATAGTATTTTTGGAAAGGGATGAAGAAGGATATAGTGAACTATGTATCTAATTGCTTACAATGTCAGTGCATTAAGGCTAAAAATTTGTATCTAGAAGGTTTTTTGTACTCTCATAACATTGCACACTATAAATGTTAAGTAATCAATATGGATTTTGTGCAAGGACTTCCTATGTCAAGGAATAAACATGATGCAATTCTTTTCGTAGTTAACAAACTAAAAAAGTGGCTCATTTCATACTAGGGAATCTAAAGGATGATTCACTGTGCTTGTAAAAAGGTTCATGCATGATATTTTTAGATTGCATGGTGTACCTGAATTGATAATTTTAGATAGAGATCCTAGGATGACTTCTCATTTTTGGAAAACCTTAAATACTTGCTTTAGGAACAAAGTTGAATTTCATTTATGCGTATCATCCAGAAATAGATGGAAAGACTGAAAGGGTAAATCAAGTGTTGGAAGACATGCTCAAAATGTACTACATGGATCAACAGTACAAATGGGAAGAATACCTTCCATTGGTTGAGTTTTCTTATAATAACACTTACCACTCCTCGCTAAAAATGGCTCCTTTTGAGGCCTTGTATAGACGTAAGTGTAGAACACATGTCATTTGGGACAATGTGGAAGATGGAGAATTTATAAGACTTAAATTATTTATTGAAATGGAATTAAACTCATTAGAGAACATTTAAAAGAGGTTGTTGATAGATAGAAAAGCTATGCTGATTTAAAGAGAGTTGACAGAAAACTTGAACAAGGAGATCAAGTTTTCTTAAGTGTTAAGCCTAAGAAAAGTTCACTTCCATTTTTCAAGGTAGTCAAAATGTCACCTCAATATGTTTCACCCTTCGAGATTATTAAAGTAATCAACCCTATAGCATATCGGCTAGCATTTCCTCTTGCATTGTTCAAGTTGCATGATGTTTTTGTATCTCTTTTCTTAAAAATTGTGTATCGTATTTATCACATGTGCTTAATTGAAAATCTTTACAAGTTCTTGATTTGGGTGTCATCATAGTTGAACCCATAAGAGTGCTAGAAACTTGCAAGATGCACTTGTGAAATAGAAAAATAAGTCATTGTAACATTCGGTGGACCAATTTTATGAAGAAATGATTACTTAGGAGAATCTGGAAGAAATGAAAACTTATTTTATGCATTTATTTGAGTAACAAATATGAGGATTTTATATCTGATACTATGCATTTGATTTTTTTAGCTGAAAAACTCATGAAATTTTGTTGTTTTTGAGCAAAAACTTGGTAAAATAAGGTTGTTATAGCCTGATAAAATTGTGTTACAATTTTGAAATTGGATTAATTATAAGCTACAATTATGATATTCTGAGTTTATAATATTTTTGTACATTTAATTTTATCTGTTTATTTTAAATACTTATCATGATATGAATTAATCATTGAGGACAATGATACTTAAGGGGAGAGGTATGTCATACCCCATTAAGAAATAATTTTGGGATTATTGTATATTTTCTGGTTGTAGGTAAATGTGTGCGAGTGATTAGCATGCTTAACTTGATTGGATGATTGGTTTAACAATATGTTTGTTGTTTGATCATGTTGGTTTCATTATCTATGAGATAGTAGTGATAACTTGGTTTATTGTGTAAGATTTATTTTTGGTTGATCTTATATTATGTACTAATTTACTTTCTGCAATTGTGTGTAGTAATAAAGTTGTATGATCCTTCTATGGTAGAATAATTTGGTGACACCCTTGTTGGAAAACAAAGGTATAGTCATTGGGATTCTATTTAAAATATTATTTTAAAATCCTTTAAGAGGCACTCATAGTAGTGTCGATTGGTTCATAATGATTGTAAATTTTGTCTTAGCGACGGAGAAATAAACACACACACACACACACACATGTATGTATGTGTACTATTACATACATACATATATCTATTTATATATATAAGAAATATATATTGGCTGAGATATAATATAAATACATATATATCTATATACATACATACATACATATATATACATATATTAATTGATGTTAATGGTTTACGTTTTAATTATGTATTTAAGACCTCGCATGGTCAAGCCATATTTGAATGGAAATGAAAAGTTTTGAATTTATAAAGGGTTGGGGTCGACACCTAACCGAGCCCCACTTGAGCTCGAATCAAGATATATGTTGATTAAATGCCATCATTTCAACTTTTCATAAGTTATTGGATGTATTAGTTAATGCACTTTGGAAAAGGGGAGTTAGGATTTTTGATGATTGGGAAGATTCCCAACCGTAGGATTAAGTATACCGCCCAAACATGGGGCCATGATTGCAAAGGTGGTTGGGTGGACACGCCAAATATGGAAAATGACAATTTAGAATGGAATTAGATAGAAATGTGGAGAAAAATTGTACTATTTTTATTTAATGAAAAAATTATGAGGATCTCAAATTTCTCGGAGAAGTGGGAAGCTTCTCAAGGAAGGAACTGCCAAGCTAAGTGGTTAATTGGTTTTTCATTATTTAGTTTCATCTTTTGATCCTCCATTCAAGATTTGTATGAAATTTTATTTTGGATATTTTTGGGCATTATGTTGGACTCGCATGTGAAATAATATCTCTAGTTTATTAAGGATATTCTATAGTCAATGATCATGGGTTTTATCCGGATCTTGTGTCAATTCCTCGGTTATTTTTATGTATAGTTTTGTGTGAAATATTTGGAGGATTCCTATAGAAAGAAAGAAATAGATTCAACCTTACGTAGAACGTATTACATGCATGAAATCATCTCTTTCTAATCAGTATCATCTATAGAATTAAGATATTTTAATGGAAATGGATAAAAATTGATTTTTCTTCTCAGTATTATTGTTTTCTCCTTCATGGGTATGGATAGATTTTTTTATTCAAGTCATGGTTGAATGAGCATTGAATTTGATGGCTCTTTATGAGAAAGTATACATTTATGAATGCAAATATGTTTTAAAACTTTCATGTGGTTAAGTTATATTTAGGCCACCGGTCTTTTGGCCACGTTATTCGTGTGTGTATGGTTTTGGGTATCACTTTGTTGTTGCAAATCAGCAGCACCCCTGGATGCAAATCAAGGTTCTGAATTGATGTTTTAGGCATCCAGTGTGATTGCACAACATGGAAACCTCTCTCCAAGTGTGGGACTTGTGAAAATGAGAGAGGAATCTCCAAATTAGAGGCTGGTTCCTCAAACTCCTCTGATTTAGATCTATATTTTGCACAACTACAGAGGTTCAGATCCTAATCCTACTCTAAATTGCAAGGAGACAGGGATAAAAATGTAAAAATGAAACTAAACTAAAGATGGTGATGCACCAAAAGGAGTGGTGAAACATTTTTTTCCATGTAAATAGACACAAATTCATGAAATGCAACAAGGGAAAACATACACAAGCTGATAGATGTAATTAGAGGTCTTAAAATGAAGTAAAACAATACAAACAGAGGACTGAAAGCATTCACAGAGTTTGCACTGTCAATTCCATGTAAAAATCTCTTGCATTCCACCCTCAAAGAGGTATAAACCTGCTACAATACTTGAAAAAGGTCTGATTCTTACAACTATCACTTGCTGGAGGTGAAAGAAGAAGTTTTCTATGCCAAAAAGTGTTCAACCATCAAGAAATGAGCCAAATCTAGCTTTTACAATGCATGGGTCGAGCCCAGGAGAGAGAAAACGTAAAAATGTGGGAGCCCATTCCTCATTGATGGAAAATGCATTAAAACAACATGGAGGACCTTACAAACCCATACCTTGTCATTTTTGACCATATTGGAGAAGAATGCGACCCATTCTGTATTAAATTTGGTTGTTGAAATGTCATTTCTGGCCATGGACACGTACCAGAACCATTTTTGAATTTTCTCTCTCCAAACTAAACCAAAATTATAAATTGACCATGGAATCATGTAGATAATTTTAACAGCTTTCCAATGATATAAAGAACGTGAAAATATGAGCTCTGGATCAAAAGATATGATCGTTTGAAGATTTAGGGAAAAAACGGCCCAAAAACGGATCGGCGGAAAAATTTTCAAATTTTACCTTTTTTTTGTCTTTGGAAAATTTTTCAAAAATTCCCCACACTCCACTGGTCAGATGCCACGTGGCAAGCTTTGATTCACTCTGGAATTCTCTCTCCTTCTCTTTTCCGTGGGTTTTCCTTTGAAAATTGACCTTTTTATACTCTTTTGGAAAAAATTTCATATTTGCCTCCGACCCCGAACTCCTCTCGCCACGTGGCGCTTCTTCCTATTGGTCGGGCCTCAAATGAGAAAATTTTCCACAAAAACTCCGTCGAGCCATAACTTGAAAAATATAAGGAGTTAGGAGGCAAACTTTACCTTTCTGGAAAGCTGAGAGAGAGCTCTATCTGATGGTTTCATTTCCAAAAAGCCTTGAGTGCCTGAAAATCAAAAAATGTAGACTGAGGCACAAGAGAGGAAAGAACACAAGGAGTTAGCCACAAAAACGAGTTGGGGCACCATTTTGGATAACAATTTTGGTGACTCAGAGGGGTCATCTGCCTGCTAGATGAAAATACCAGTTGCCTGAAGCAGTCCATTGGGCATGGAGTCATCAAATATTCTGTTTAGAACCTCAACTGACTTAGAATGTGCAAGGAGGAAGATGGAATATCACATGATGGAAGCAAGGACTGCAAAACATCTCCAGGGATAGCAAGCTGTGCCAAAGCACTTAGGGAAAGCAAAACTAACCTACAACAAAACAATGTGCAAAGCACTTGGAGGAATGAAAATCTAATCTAATATTTACAAGGTGGTAAATTTCCCTCTAGAAGCAACACTTGAGATAGATTCCATTGACTGGAATCTGCAGTTCTTCACCATCCAATGAGGCCAATTGGAAAGAATTGCTATTCTTGCACTTCGTGACCATGTATGGGCCACTCCAAATGGAATCAAATTTTGAATGCCTTCCCAGTTTTGCTCTATCCACATCCCATTTCAACACTAGATCTCCAACCTGAAAAGATCTATCCTTGGCCTTCCTATCAAAGGTCTTTTTGATCAAAGATTGATCCTTTTCCATTGCTTGGGATGCCTGATTTCTGACCTCCTGCAGCTCCATCAACTCTACATATCTCACCTAAATGGGATCAAACTCTAGCAACTCTAATTGCTTCATGAGTTCCAATGTTGGCAACTCAAGTGACATGGGCAAGATTACCTCTCTTCCATAAACAAGATTGAATGGAGAGTTACTTGTGGATCTCTTGGGAGTTATCCTATCATCCCATAAGGTTGATTTCAGTTTGGTATGCTAAGACCTCTGATTCTCATCAAGAGTCCTCCTAATGATCCTCAACAAGTTCTTGTTTGTAGACTCACTGCAATTACCTTGAGGGTAATAGTTTGATGAAGTGCTTAGGTAGATCCCATTCTTGACAAATTTCTAGTCACCACCTTGGATCCAATGAATGCCAATGCATTATTTGAGATTATTGTAGTAGTATATACCAAATTTGGTTGTTATCCCCTCATAAAAGTCTAAGATGCTGGACTCATTTGCTTCTTTGAGTGCTACTGCTTCAGTCCACTTGGTGAAGTAGTCCGTGGCTGTCAAAATCCATTTGTGCCCTTGACTTGAATTAGGATTAATGACTCCAATGAAGTCCAAACCCCATTGCATGAATGGCTAGTCAACTGAGATTGGATGTAATGGAAGGGCAGCAAGTCTCTCTTTTCCTGTGAAGAATGCACAATTCTTACACCTCTTGATCCATGCATAGCAATCACTGAAAATTTTAGGCCAATAATAACCAACCTTCATGATTTTTAGAGCTATCACTCTCGGTGCAAAATGACCACCAGCTGATCCACCATGGAACTCTTCCAACACCCTATGAATCTGATTTGTGCTAATGCATCTCAGCAGCACTCCATTCACATCTTTCTTGAACAAAACTCCATCAACAATGGCATATGGGACAACCTGCAATCTGAAGTGTCTTCTTTGGGTCTTGTTCATCTCCAGGAGGGCATAGGCCTGTGCTTAGGAAGTGCATTATACCTTGGGTCTAGCAAGGAGTGGGGGAAGCATTGTTTTCTTCTTGAGTGCAAGCTTCTTTTTGCTTCCCAAAACCAATTACTCACACAATCCTTTTCCTCTTACCAGCTTGGTGATTTTGATCTCAATGTCATACTCCATGACACGGGTGATCCAACCTGCCCTTTTCTCATTCAAATCTTTGTTGAGGAGGAAGTCCTTAACCCCAGCATGTGAGACCAACAACTGGACCTTGTTGTTTGAGACTAAATGCTTGAATTTCTTCAAGCTTCTGATTACTGCTAGCACATGCTTCTCAATAAAAGAGTACTTCACCTCATAGTCATCTAGGCTCTGGCTGAAGAAGGAAATTGGCTGCTCATCATTATCCTTGTTCTGCTGTACCAAAATGGCAGAAATAGTGTCATTACCTCCAAATGCATAGAGGATGAAATCCTTGGAGAAGTCCAGGTTGATGAGAGTTGGTGCTTGAGAAATGGCTTCTTTGATTGCTTCAAAACTCTCCTTGCCTTCTGCTATCCACTTGAAAGCCATGCTCTTCTTTAAAATTTTGGTGATGGGCTTGACAAGGGCTGTAAAATTTGGGACAAACCTCCGAACAAAGTTTATCCTCCCCAAGAAACTCTGAAGGGCTTTCTTGTGGCTTGGCACTGGTAGTTCTCTTATGGCTTCGACTCTCTCTGGATCAATTGCTAATCCTTCTTTGGAGACAATATGGCCAAGGAGCTTTCCTTCATGTGCAAGAAAGATACACTTCTTAGGATTCAAAGACACTCCAAATTTCCTACACCTCGTGAAAACTTGTCTCAAATGAGAGAGGTGGTCTGCTGCATTTTTGGAAAAAACAATGATATCATCAAGGTAAATCAGCACCATGTTGTTAATCAAACCTTTGAACGCCATGTCCATTGCTCTTTCGAAGGTAGCACCAGCGTTAGATAGCCCAAATGGCATCTTCCTGTATGCAAAAGTCCCCCATTTGGTTGTGAAGGCTATCTTGAATTGGTCTTCTTCCTTCACATTAATCGATTGTAGCCGAAGTAGCCATCAAGTAGTGAAAACCTCTCGGAGCCAGCCACAACTTGCAAGATTTTCTCCATGGAAGGGAGTGGGTAATGGTCCTTGAGAGATGGCCTATTTAAGTCTCTGAAATCAACACACAATCTGATCTCTCCACTCTTCTTTCTGACTGGAACCAAGTTGGCAACCCAACTAGAATGCTTGATTGGGAATATGATTCTTGACTCAATCAGCTTGTCCAATTCTTTCCTCATGAGAGGCTCCATGTGTGGATTGATTGGTCTTTGTTTCTTCCTGAAAGACTTAGTATTTGGATCCAATTCAATGGTATGTTGAGCTAAGTTGGGATTGAAACCTTTCAAATCTTCATAGCTCCATGCAAACACATCAGGGAACTCTTGACACAACTGCATGAACTCATACCTTTCTTGATCAGTTGTCATCTTTCCAATTTGCAATGGTTTGTTCTCTTCTACCAAGATGGATACTGAATCCTCTCTCTTGACCTGAATGTTTGCTTTCTCCTTTCTAAACTGATCATTGGGATTAAAAATGGACTCCAAAGTGATAAGTCCCTTGGGCAGCTTGTTAGTTCTCAGCTGTACCACTTGGTCACCATACTGCTGTTCCAATTTTTCTTGATTCTTAGCTGAGAACTCGGCTTCTTCTTGCAAGAAATGGATGATTTTCTGGTCATTCTCAAACACTTGCCAACTAACATTGTTATCTGGCACTGAAGGCCTCACAATCACATGGATGTTTGGCTATACCTTGTCTTGTTGAATGCTTTCCACAATGTCAAAGGCTACCCCTACTGCTGCAAGCCTGTCAGCAGCTTGATTCTCTTTCCTAGGAATGGATTTGATGCCAAAACCCTCAAAATCTTCCATGAGGTCCCACACCCTATTCTTGTAGCACCTGAGTAGATCATTCTTGGCAGCATGCTGTCCCTTGACCTGATTTACAATCAATTCACTGTCACCAAAGACTTGCAAGTTCTTTATTTTCTTCTTGATTTCCCAATGCATCCCTTGCACTAAGGCTTCATATTCAGCAATGTTATTGGAGCATGCAAACTGAAATCTAAAAGCTAAATAGTACCTTACTCCTTGAGGTGAAACAAGCATGGCTCCACCTCCTACACCTTGTCTACTTCTTGATCCATCAAAAAACAGCTGCCATACCTCATTGTCATCCTTGTGGTTTGGCTTGGTGATGTTAGGAATAGGCTGATTTTCTTCATGTATACAATAGACCCCTAGCTCAGATTCTTCTACTTCTTGATAAGGATCAAAAGCATGTACCTTGTTTTCCCATTCATCAAGAGTTAGATCCGGGATGCTCCCAACCTTGGTGTCAGCTTCATCGGTGCTTGGGTGGTCTTCTTGATCAAATGCTGAACAATTGGCGTTGATCTGACTTGGAGTGTAAGGCTCAATGTGGAAGTTTGCAATAGGTTCAGACCTGATTGTAGCCTTAGTTCCATACCTCATTCTGAATAGCATGTGTGACCAATTAGCAGACAAATATCCCCCAATCTTGGCTGTGAAGTCCCTTGACAAGCATAGGGAAAAGAGTGGTGGAAGGTCTATGACTGATACATCTTGTGAAACAACAACATTTGGACATGCATGCAAGGTAAGACTCAAGTTTCTAATCACCCCAACTATTGTTACTACTGTCCCATCTAGCTGCACTACCCCTTTGGATATGGTTTCATACTGGAGCCCTAGCTGATCAGCTATTTGTTTAGGCATCACTGAGCCGCTTTCCCCGTAATCTATCATGCAATTGTGTACTAACTAATTTCCAATGATTAATAAAACATAGAAAGGAGGGGGCTTCAACATTTTACCTTGCTGTCCTCCATGATTTCCCTCAAGATGGGCAACATTTGTGAGCACTTTCTCTTACATCCGAACTTGGTGATTCGATGTTGGCCATCCTTCATGGCATCTTATAACAAGTCTCTTTGGCCTGGGATAGATAGGGATTCCCACATTGATATATTAACATTTGTCTTCTTCATCTAATCAATGATATTGAATGGTGATGAAGGATATCTTTTTGTCCCTTTGCTTGTACATTCACTCCTTGCACGTGGCGTAATAATCGGTATTTCGGTTGGTCTAGAGCTGTTCTTGGCTGCCCTTGTGCATTTGAAATTAGATTTTTCTTGCCAACCATTTGTGGAGCCATGGAAGGTTGTGGATTGGTTGGAGCTAATGGTTGTTCTTCACCCAAATTCCTTCTTTTTGACCTTGTGTTGGCTGCAACACCTTGGGAAACTACCTGATTCATGCCACAAAAATCCTCTGCTTGCCAATTTACCAACGTGGTGTCATTTGGGGCTGATTGCTGTTGGAATGTTTCTTGTTGTTGGCTGTTTCCTTGACTTCCCTCACCCTCCACACCAGTAGTTGTCACCATTAATGCTTGATTCAAAGCACCATTGAAGCACATGGATTGGTTATGAGGTTCATTGCATGGAAAACACCAGTCATACTCCTGAGCAATGTTGTTTTGTGTTGGCACCAATGCCTTAGAGGCAGATATGGCATTTGGATTGTAGGGCTGAAATGGTCTATTGGCAGGAGGCCTTGTTTGATTCATATTTACAGCTGGATTAGGTGGTCTTTGTGGTTGGTATGGCTACCTATTAGGCTGAGCTTGGGGCTGGTAAGAAGGTCTAAAACCTTGGGCTTGTTGCCTCTTGAGAGTAACCAGCTCATTGCCTAGGTTTTGCAGTTGCTTCATGACTTCTTGAAGCTCATTTGGGGCACTTGGAGATGAAGTAGAAGCTTCATTTGAACTCTAATTTCTAGGAGTGGGAGAAGGAGCCAAATTAGGTGCTTGATTGGTATTTGGACTCTCTAAACTTGGAAACAATGGCATGGGAGGTCTAGGGGCTAGTTTGCTAGCTTGGATCAAACAATTTTCAGCCCTAATGGCAATGCTATAAGCCATAGGGATAGTTATGCCTCCCATGGACTGAATCAACATAGAAATATCAGAATTTAGAGCTTTGAGATAGTAGAGAAAAGCACCTTCTACTGTTGGTCTAACTGCCATTGGAATTCTCTCCCAAGTCTTTTGAAATCTGAAGTTGAAATCAGTCAGCTGCTCATTGGGAGCTCTCTTGATGGTTGTCAGCTGCTCCAAAAGAGACAAGTTGTCTCCCTTCTCTCCAAATTGCTCATGAAGTGCTATACATAGCTGATTCCAATTTTGATAGAAATAGCTCCAAGGCTTCTAAACCATTGCAATGCTTTCCCCTTGAATGAAGATGCCAACAATTTGACAGCCACTTGCATCTCATTGATTTCATGAATTGCACAAAGATTGGCAATGTCTTTAACATGATCACCTGGAGTAGTCTGATTTTCTCCAGTGAAGTAGGGAATGTTCTTCAAGGCTGAAATTGGAATTGGATGTTGTGCATTGAGGGCAAGTGGGCTGCTGCCTATGAAGTTGACATAGGGGTTGTTTTGTGCCATTCTAATTGGTCTTAGAACCCTTGTTGATTGAATGAAAGGCCTACTAGGTGGAGGAGTTGAGAGAGTTTTGTTTGGTGGAGATGGAGACCTTTGGATTCTCCTCCCACTTTTCCTTACTCTTGGAGATAACTACAGATATTCAAATAGCACCTCTTCTTCTCCAACTCTTGACCTTGTAGTGATTCTTCTCATGAGTTTTCAGGCCTGCACTGCTGAAACCAGTTGATTCTTCCCCTTGGAGTCACCAGATATGCAAATTATAGCTCTTTTCAAGCAAGAAAATTACAGCAGATGCACATCAACTTTGCTGCAATAAAAATGAGACCTCTAAGGTCCCACCGGCATGCCAAAACTATTGTTGCAAATCAGCAGCACCCCTGGATGCAAATCAAGGTTCTGAATTGATGTTTTAGGCATCCAGTGTGATTACACAACATGGAAACCTCTCTCCAAGTGTGGGACTTGTGAAAATGAGAGAGGAATCTCCAGATTAGAGGTTGGTTCCTCAAACTCCTCTGATTTAGATCTATATTTTACACAACTACAGAGGTTCAGATCCTAATCCTACTCTAAATTGCAAGGAGACAGGGATAAAAATGCAAAAATGAAACTAAAATAAAGATGGTGATGCACCAAAAGGAGTGGTGAAACATTTTTTGCCATGTAAATAGACACAAATTCATGAAATGAAACAAGGGAAAACATACACAAGTTGATAGATGTAATTAGAGGTCTTAAAATGAAGTAAAACAATACAAACAGAGGACTGAAAGCATTCATAGAGTTTGCACTGTCAATTCCATGTAAAATCTCTTGCATTCCACCCTCAAAGAGGTATAAACCTACTAAAATACTTGAAAAAGGTCTGATTCTTACAACTATCACTTGCTGGAGGTGAAAGAAGAAGTTTTCTATGCCAAAAAGTGTTCAACCATGAAGAAATGAGCCAAATCTGGCTTTTACAATGCATGGGTCGAGCCTGTGGAGAGAAAACGTAAAAAAGCGTGGAGCCCATTCCTCATTGATGTAAAATGCATTAAAACAGAATGGAGGACCTTACAAACCCATACCCTGTCATTTTTGACCATATTGGAGAAGAATGCGACCCATTCTGTATTAAATTTGGTTGTTGAAATGTCATTTCTAGCCATGGACACGCATGCAGAACCATTTTTGAATTTATCTCTCCAAACTAAACCAAAATTATAAATTGACCATGGAATCATGTAGATAATTTTAACAGGTTTCCAATGATATAAAGAACGTGAAATTCTGAGATCTGGATCAAAATATGTGATCGTTTGAAGATTTAGGTCAAAAACGGATCAGCGGGAAAAATTTCAAATTTTACCTTTTTTTTCTTTGGAAAAAAATTCAAAAGTTCCCCGCACTCCACCGGTTGGATGCCACATGGCAAGCTCGATTCACTCTAAAATTCTCTCTCCTTCTCTTTTCCGTGGGTTTTCCTTTGAAAATCGACCTTTTTATACTCTTTTGGAAAAAAATTCATATTTGCCTCCGACCCCCGAACTCCTCTGCCACGTGGCAGCTTCCTATTGGCTGCGGGCCTCAAATGGGAAAATTTTCCACAAAAAATCTGCCGAGCCATAACTTGAAAAATATAAGGAGTTAGGAGGCAAACTTTACCTTTCTGGAAAGCTGAGAGAGAGAGCTCTATCTGATGGTGCCATTTCCAGAAAGCCTTGAGTGCCTGAAAATAAAAAATGTAGACTGAGGCACAAGAGAGGCAAGAACACAAGGAGTTAGCCACAAAAATGAGCTGGGGCACCATTTTGGATAACAATCACCCGGTTGCGAACAAACATTCTCATGTTACTCCAAGCATTATAAAAGAATTTGGGTTTGTTTTTAATGGCTTTTCGTACACCTATTTTGGGTGGGGTTGATGTAATAACTGGTGTAGGATGTTATAGATGTTTTTGAGGATATTTTTATCGAGCTCAAGCTTGATATCATGAACTTATCATTTTATAGTCTCTTCTCTTCATTATGAGAAAAATTAACAGTATTGGCTATATGATGATTCTATTTCATTTACCTTTATTGTTTTAGTGTTTTGAACCAATAGAATGGTTGTGTAATCAACCTTGTATATGATAAATATGAGCTTAAGATCATATACCTATAGCTTATTGTTTAATGGCACTGTTATGTGGTTTTGGGTTTTGCAGTGGTTTTGGGTTTATCATAAAGTTGTTTTAAAATAGATATACGACTTGGTTGTCATTGTTATTGGGATTATGCTATTTTTATTCTCCATTGTAGACTAAGATATTTATCGGTCATGGGTTTGGGGTCAGTTTGACCCTTTATGATTCATTTTATTGTTTATTTAATACCATCACATGGTTAATTCATGTTATGCACTTCTTGATATTCACCATAGGATGATGGATTTTGAATTGTTAATTGTCCGGTTTGTTCAAACGAGTTCTAGGAAGTGTGCATGCAAGAACTAAGTCTATAGACTTAGTAAGTAGATTGTAGCCTAGTCCTTGGCATGGTTGTAGGTAGTAGGTGACACTGTGACAGTTTCCTTGGTTCGAATACTTAAGCACATTTCAATGGGATTAAGGTTATTTCGTATAAGTTAAGGTAGACGATGAGATGTAAATACATTGTTTAATATATTATTATTATTAAACAAATGCTTAAAATATTTATATTATTTTGAATAATAATGTATGCCTTTTATCGAGATTATTATTATTTTGTTAATGATTTTTTTATCATATTAAATTATTAATTTGTATAATTTAAATATTATCCTAAAGAAATATATTCTTAATAATAATATTATTATTAAGATGGGACTTGAGTATTATTATACTCTACTCTTTTGCAATCAGTTATATAATCTATGAATTATAATTGTATGATTTGTAAGATTGATCTGATTTATATTATTAACATACGATAATGATATTAACAAGTATGGAAGTTTTTACTATAGAAATACTTGTTTGATGTTTTATATAACATTGTTAGGGTATAAAAGACATAGTGGTTGTATTATAATTGGTTAAAAATATTTTGTTATCTCTTAGTAATCTGAATTAATATCTTATTGATTTGAGTTAGAAAATCAATCATTTCTTTTGGACTAAGAAAGAAAGGAAAAAGGTAATTTTTGATTTTTTTATCTTAAATGATTATCGATTATCTGGATTATGTTTCATTGAAATATTTAGGTGCTATAAATTTTAAGGATAATATGGTGAAATTTTTCATGTCAGTTCTTTTGAACTAACGATTGCCTAACATTTTTACAGATGGCAAATTTTAGATCTTATTTGGTGGATGATTTATTATGCTTATGTTGAATTCAAATTGTTATGAATAAAAGATCCATTCTTTACATGACTGTTGTAAAGAAAGCATGTGCTTTGTTGAATAAGTTATTACAAGGCATTGAGGCCTATGAGATTTTGTATCATTTTTGAAAAGGAAAAATAAAAGTTACATTCAAGTTTTGAATATTATTGTAAACTTTATCATGGTTGTTTATATTAATTACTTAGACTGTGTACCTATTAGAATGTGAATGTGTTTGAATTACTCAATCAATTTTCATGTTAAGTACTCTTATGTTGGTGAGAAAATTTTTTGGGTAGAAAAATATGTGGATTTCTTGCCAACATTCAGGGAATCGAAGTCCCTCTACTTAGATAGTGCAACTTCCATATTTGCATGCGTGTGAAAAGGTAGATTTTTCTGGTGGCCTTGTGGTTAGGGATCCAACATGGGCACTCTAATGACCCTACGATAAAGCTAGCAATTTCTTGCTACAAAATATTTTGTCAAAAAGATTGGGAAAGGGAGTGAGAATATGTTATAAGTAGAAAATCAGAGTCTTGCATACATCAGTTAGAAGTTCCATCTTATGCATTAAAATTGTGAAGAAATAACTCTGCAAGTAGCAACAAGGCTAATTAGAATTTATGAGCACAAATTTTCAATAAATCACTTAGTCAAGAAAAGATAGAAACTCCTTCTTATATTGATGCTTAAAAAAAGTTGTACATAGTGTGGGAATGGAGGAAAAATAGTGAGGGGGGAAATGGGAGAAAATGGCTATCTCATTTGTTCTCTCTAAGTACAATGCACTCTTGAGTTTACAAAATCAATCAAAAACCCTTTGAAATGGGAATGGATTTAAAATTTAAAGGAAGAGAAAATACTCTTCATATAACCCCCATTGAACCTTCATATGCCTTGAAACATTTTACATTCTTAGGAAAACTTTTAGTCCCCTTTTATAACTTAAGGGTGAATTATTACATTGAAAATAAAGTTTTTTTAATTATTTAAGGCATTATGAAAAAGTGCAACCCCTAACGCAATATTAGAACATTGAGAAGAGAGAGAAAGTTAGGAGGAGTGAAAAGAGAGAGAGAGAGAGAACAAGAAGAAGGAAGAATGACACCAACAACAAAAGACTCTCACTTATGATAAATTCTATCGATCCTTTTAGATGACTCGATGGAATTCTCTAATGTGATAAACAATGAATCTTTGAATTCTTTATACCTTGAGAAAGTCTTTCATATTTTCTCATGGACACTTTTGCCAAGTTGAATGAACTGTTCCACCAATGACCAAAAATCCCACCCTGCATATGATATATTTTTGACCTGAACCATGTAGTTTGTGTCAAAAGACACTGTCAGATTCCTTGGGATGGATCTTGAATGCGTTGTGAGAAATTCCCATGGATGATCCCCTTATATTCCATTATGCCAAAAATGTCCTTTGAGTGTAACTAACTATTAATAGAAAGTGCCTAGATGGAATACTTACTATTTTTAGTAAGAGGTGATTTTTGCCTCTTCTTAACCATCCTGATGTGATGAACTCCCTCATTCACTTCTTCGCACACTACCTTTTCCTTGACCACTTCTTGGGGTGACTTATTATTTTTAGTATGCACCCATATAGGGGCTTAGTATTTCTAGTAAGTGTTCATTTTCAATGTTTTCTGCTCCAGAAAATCATTTTGGCTTCCCGATAATCTTTATTACACACTTCCTTTGCCACAACCACTTTTGATGATGAATTTCTAAACATAGCAAGTCTGTATAGGAAAACTTACTATTTTTGGAAAGTAGATTTCTATTTTCAGTTTCCTCCAAAACATTTTTTTAGGACTCAACTCATCATCATGGTCACATCCTCTCGAATTTAACTTGATTTCACCCTCTAGAATGCTTGGAAATAAAATTTAAAATTTCCGCCTAGTAGTGGCATCAAGAATGAGCTGCCATGGCAGCCATTAATGGAGCTCAAAATTTTTAGGTCTGGTTTTTGTCTCCAATCATGATGAAATCAATTTTTTTGCAATAGGTTTTTCATTTGGAGTTTGTGTGCAAATTTTTATGTCGTTTCCATTGCTGGATTGATGGGAAATCTGACGAATGTGAGCTACGACACAAGATGGAGTTTTTGTTGGAAAAAATGATTCAAGGAAAAATTGGACCTCCCATTTGTTGCATATTTCTCTTCTTGAAAACTTAGGAAGTCTGTAAAATATGGCATCTTAATCCGTTGAATATTTTAAAAGATATGAATGATTCTTCATTGGGTGACTTCGAGGGTTTCTTTGAAAAAAACTTCATTTCTCCACTATTTTGATCCATTATTTTTACAAATTTGTGTGTATTTTTATAAGAATAATTATTTTATGGTTTTGATCAAATGTAAAAATCAGTCTTTTAGATCTAGAAAAAATCCGGCAGAGTTTTGGCAACATATGGAGGTGTGGGGAAAAATGGCCAAAAAAGAGCTAAGTGTCATATTTATAGTGTGCAAATGGAAGGAGGGGAGGGGAGGGTGAATTTTTTGTCCCTTATGTAAATTTTTCCAAAATGATTAAGGGGACATAAATTTCCACTTCATGCCTCATCGTGACACTTGTCGATCATCCGTGCAAGGAGAGGGAAAGCTCAAAATTAGCTCTCGGGGGCTTAACTAGCAAATGGGAGGTCACATTGGTGTTCTGGGACTTAAAAGGGTTGGGCACATTTTTTTGTCCCCTATGTCCCTTTTCTAAAGGGATGAAAGGGACATGAAATCCCACTAGGATCCTGGTGCTGACACGTGTCCTCTTGAAAAATTGGCTAAGTGTCAAACCTTGAGAGTGAACTTGTGAAGGCCGTATCTGGAGTTCCCGATGGAGTTTTTGGAAAAAATTATATTAATTTGACTGAAAATGACCTTATTAATCTAATGGTTGGGATATCATATAATTATTCCTTAATTTAAGACCTTAAAAAGTAGGTTTTTATCTAGATCCTTGAATGAGCCTAGGAAAAACTAGATATAAACCTATTGCTCCAAAGTTTTGTGAAAGATATGATTTCACCATATTGTATAGAGTTTAGTTCACTTTCTAAAAATGTATCTTTTATCTCCTAACTCCATCCGAGATCTTGGAATCACCTCTCAAAGCTCGAACTCTTTTGGCCCTGCATGCCTTTGCTTAGGCCTATGAACCTTTTTTTTATGAAACTTCCCCAACTCCTCCAAATCCTTCTTGAATATTCATAAATCCATTCCATTGTGTTAATAGGTCTTCAATTCACCTTATTTTTTTATTTGTATCCTCCATTCCACTCCATGGGGTTGCATAGGTCTTGGGAAGGCAAACAGTAGCCCTTCCCAATATTGCCCAAAAATAGTAGTTTCCGAGAACTCCTAAAATCACTTAGGGGGTTTGACTTAACTTTCCTAATTCAACTAGAGGAATAATTTAACATTAGCTTGGAGTTTATTAGATAGAATGAGTAGACTTGGGGTTCCACAGAAGGGTAAAACTTGAGAGTTTTGACATAAGGGTATCATTGTCATGCTAAAAAATTGTCAATTTTCCTGTTGCACATTTGCATGAAAACAATTAGCTCTAGCTTGGGGACATGGTATGGACTAAGAATAGCAAAGACATGACATGACAAATGCCAAAATCTCAACTTTAGTATATATTGACTAGTTCTTTATCCATTGGGTTATGTAGAGTCATGTACAACTAACAAGAGAGAGATAACAAAAAGAACACACACACACACACCAAAAACAATGAAAGGAAACACACAACACACATGGAAAGGAAAGACATGCACAAAAAAAGGGAAACACCTAAATCACCTATAGTACAAGGTGGGGATGACTCACTTTCACTAAAGCACTTTTCATATTCTCAGAGGTTACCCCTGAGTGGGCAACACTGAGTGGTGTTGTTCTACAAAGCCATTGACCAATTCAAGAAAGTAGCCTCCTCTCCTTAATTGTTTATGAAAGCTAGGTTCTTTCATGATTTTTGTGTACTTGGTAAGAGTGAGTGTACATGAGATTCTTGATGCTCATTCCTTTGCTTAGAAATTCCATTACATTCATTTCCTTTGAAATTAGTTTCATAGTGCCAGTTGCATTCTCGTATTTATCCACATAGTTGATTCTTCATTAAGCATCCCATCGCTGCCCCAAGGCTGATTTTCATTCCAATTTCTTGAATATTCTAAGTTCTTTTCTTTCCCAAATCTATGCTTATTGACCTCTTTTTCATGAGAAACCTCACACTTATCTTTTATCTCTACTCCACTATGAGGTGCTTGAAGATTGAATGGAGGATAAGAAGTAACCTCATACTTGTCCTATATAGCCATGACATGAGCTAAGAGATCAAGAATTAGCTTAGGATCTTTCATACTTTCTATCGCATCCAAGATTTCTTGCATGGAGTTATACTTTGTTACTTCCTACATTTCATCTTTGTACGTCTTTAAAGAATCTTCATTTTGAATCTCAAGGAAACTATCTAGATGGATTAATTCATTTCCCTGAAACTTATTACATTCCACTACTTCTTTCTCAAGGGGATCTTCACCTTCAATGAATTCAACACCATCTATTTCAGATTTTTCATCATGGAAAGAGTTTTCTTCTTCAAATGGGAAATAAAATACCTCCATTGGATTAGGAAAGAAATAAGATTTCTCATGTTTCTTTATTTCAACATGGACACTTTGACATTGATTGAGGCTTCCAAATTAGATTCGTGCTTGTCATGCAAATTCATGGCTTGCATCAGGAGTTCAAGACTTTGTTCAGGATCTTTTAGCTCTTCAACTATTCTTAGGATATCTTGCGCATGCATGATTGTTATTTCAAAACTTTCACTTTTACCTCCATGGATGACATGATTGATATCATCTTCATCTCTAAATGGGAATGAGAACATCTCTTCTTTATAGATAAGCATAAAAACTAGTTTCTCCATTTATAAACCATCAAGAACCATTTACTCTTCTTCCTCGATCACATCAACCAGCAAATCAAGTATATCCTCTTGGAACTCAAATTTCCTCAATGATTCTTCAATATCCATACTCCTTTGGGAAGGAATGTTTGGTCCTATCAAAATGGGAATATCCTCTTCTTATTTAGTTATGAAAATATTCATCTTCCTATTATCTTGGTACAAAATATTAGCTTTCAGATTTCATGATTTTTACACCGTATATCTCATATTCTTTTCTAGAAGTAATATTTCCATGTCTCCTTTAACTAGATGGTTGTAGAAGACCAGTTCATCTGGATCTTACCCCTAAACTGTTGACAAAAATTCTACTTAGCAACATTCCAAATGAAGCTGAATGTCTTCTACCAAAATCATCGTTGAAACCTTCTTTTCTAAAAATTTAGTGAGAACCACCTATGCATCTTTGACCTTCCCTACAAGTGGAACCCCTTTTTACTCCAAGGAGTAAAAATCCACCAAGAAGATTGATGGTGAGTTTGAGATCCTTAGCAACCTTTACAGAATTCCATTGTCGAAGGCACCAAAATCTATTATGCATTTGTTAAATACATATTCTCCAATGAGAAGGGAGAGATAGAAATGTTCAACCTTATCAGTCTTGGATGCACTCAAAGAAAGAATATTTTGTGAATGACGTGTAAGTGAGTTTGGTTTTATTCCTTTAGAACTAGGAGTTACAACATTGGGTGTTAAACTACCACTCCTGATATATTGAACAAATCTCTCGAATTGTTCGGGGTGATTCCGCAAATATTCGATTTCAATAATCTACACCTTGGCTCTATTCACATATTCTACAAATTCAAAGGGATCGATGTGGATAAGGGAGATGAATGGATTGATTTTATAGCCAAAATATATTTGGAAGTAGGGGTAGATGTTTAGGGAATAAAGGGCATTTTGAAAGGCACACTAGGAACTTTTGAAGCACTAGATTCTACAGGAGTAGATTTAGATTTATAACTAGAAGAAACATTGGAAAACTTACTTGGAATAATGGGTGACCTCATGCTTGTTACAAGATCAGGTTTCTCTAGTGTAGACTCCATACAAGGTGGGAGTGGAGATCCTTGAATAATTATTTTTTTTTGCAAAGTTTCCACATGAGGATCATCAACCTTATTTTTTCATGCATCAGTGAAGGGAGGTGTTCCTTTCTTATAATGAGAATGAGTGAATACCGCACATGAGAAACTAGGTGCATCTTCTTTGTCATCTTCATCACCTCTAGAATACTCATAGAATCTGATTTGTGTATCGTTCTCAAGTTCATCAACTTCTAGGAAATTACCACCTTCACTTTCTTGTTCAAGATCTTCTTCATTTTCTTGAATCCTACAACTTGCATTGATGGGTGGGGCCTCCAAGGAAATCCTTTGGGGTGATCCTGCAATCTGATTTTTGTTGTTTCTTTGAGAATACATTCATTCAAAAATTTCCCTCTTCAACAATGCCATTTCATTTGCTAATTTTGTAGTAACAGATCTGTTCTCTCATCTCCAAGACACTGAGCCTTACCCCTTGAGGGATTCTTGATTTTTCCATAGAGGATGATATCTTCATCAAGTTTAATGGCCATCCTTTATGCTTCTGCAATGTTTCTTGGTTGAAATATTCCTAGGAAAATTACTACCTCTGGTGATTGATAATTTATATGAAGAACCTCTTGACGTTGTTTTTAGATGGAAAATTTTCTTCCGGTATCTCATGGGGTAACCATTCAAAATGAGCCACAAATTCTCTCATAGTTTTGTTATATTCCTTCTTCATTTGTGCCAATTGAACAAGGAGATATTGAAAAATCTTAGTAGATTTGAATCTTTCCTCAAACTTGGTTTTAATATCATTCCAATGAGTTATTGGTCCTACAGGTAAAAGATAAAACCATTATGTTTCTTTTTCTTGGATATATTCTATGAAAAATCTTATGGAAACATCTTCATATGCAATTCTAAGAATCCCACATGATGTGGTGAAACAAGCAATGTGTTCTTCAGGATGTTATGTACCGTTACCTTTGAACTTTGAAAATTTCTTATGGGAACCTATTGGTAGATCGTGAAGAGGTGGTTCAAGAGTGAGTGGTCCTATATTTATTCCCCATGGAACAATGCGTTGAGGTCTTTCTACTTTTTCCACCACTTTTTTAATGTTTCTTCTTTACCTCTTACTTTTATAAATTATTCTTCCTTCAGGAACTCAATGCTCAAAAATAGTTGAGAAATGGGAGAATTTGAAGGGGGGTATCAACATGAGTTTGAATGGCATTTCCAGGTGAACTTCTTGAAGACTTGGATGGGGACTAGGCTTGAGAAAAATATTTGGGGTTATTTCTAATTTTATTTTGCTAGTTTTGGAAAGCTTTGAAAGTGGAATCAACAACACCTCTTAACCTGCTCAACCTGGTATATCTTCTTTCAGCCAACTCTAAGAAAATTTTATGATGGGAATATGAAAGGGCACTACGGAATGTGAAAAGTCACGTGCAAAAATCAGTAATGTGTCTTTTAGCAATGGATTTTCATCAACTCTAATTTTTGGTTTTTTTATTTTTTAATTTTTTTTTTGTATTTTTTGACATTGTGGTCATAATTTGGGTGCGATGCTTTACTAAATCTTCCTTAGGGTGGGCACCAAAAAATGTTGGTGATAAAAATTTTTGAGTGGAAAAATATGTGGATTTCTTTCCAATGCTCTTAGAATCGAAGTCCTTCTACTTAGATGGTGCAACTTTTGTATTTTCATGCATGTGAAAAGGTGGGTTTTCTTGGTAGCCTTGTGGCTGAGGATCCAATAGGGGCACTCCACTAACCCTATGGAAAATCTATAAATTTCTTGCTAGAGAATACTTTTTCAAGAGAGTAGGAAAGGGAGTGAGAATATGAAGTAGGGGAATTAATGTTATAAGTAGAAAATCATATTCTTACATACATTAGTCGAAGTTCCATATTATGCATTAACATTGAGAAGAAACAACTTTGAAAGTGACAACAAGACCAATTATATTTTATGAACAAAAAGTATCAATAAATCCCTTAGTCAAGAAAGGATAGAAAATCCTTCTTGTATTGATGCTTAAACAAAAGTTGTACATAGTGTGGGAATGGAGGAAAAATAGTGAGGGGGAAATGGAAGAAAATTGTTATCTCCTTTGTTCTCTCTAATTAAAATGCACTCTTGAGTTTACAAAATCAATCCACAACCCTTTGAAATGGGAATGGATTTAAAATTTATAGGAAGAGAAAAGACTCTTCATATAATCCCCATTGACCCTTCATATGCCTTAAAAATTTTCACATTCTTAGGAAAACTTTAAGTCCCCTTTTATAACTTAAGGGTGACTTATTACATTGAAAATAAAGTCATATTTAATTACTTAAGGAATTATGAAAAAGTGCAACCTGCAATGCAAAATTAGAACATTGAGAAGAGAGAGAGAGCGAGAAAGAAGAAGGAAGAATGAAGCTGATTATGAAAGACTATGCCTCCAATAAAGTTTGCTGATCCTTCTAGATGAATTGATGGAATGCTCCAATGTGATAAAATATGAATCTATGATATCTTTACAACTTGAGAAATTCCTTCATCTTGGCTCATGGATGTTTTCCAAGTTGAATGAATTGTTCTCACCGATGACTGCAACTCCCACCCTACGTATGATATACATGTGACCCAAACCATGTAGTGAGTGTCAAAAGACATTGTCGGGTTCCCTAGGATGGATCTCAAATGCCCTGTGAGAAATTCCCATGGATGATCCCGAATGATGATCCCCTTATGTTCCATTATGCCAAAACTTCCCTCTGAGTGTAACTTACTATTAATAGCAAGTTCCCAAATGGAAGACTTACTATTTTTAGTAAGAGGTGATTTTTTCCTCTTCTTGACCATCCTAATGCAATGAACTCCTCATTCACTTGCTTCAACCATTTCCTTCTCCTTGAGCACTTCTTGGGTTGAATTAATATATTCAGTAAGCAGCCATATAGGGGCTTACTATTTTTAGTAAGTTTTTGTTTTTTCTATTTTCTACTCTAGAAAATCACTCTGGCTTCCTGATGATCTTCAGTGCACACTACCTTTGCAACAACCAATTTTGATGACGACTTTCCAAACATAGAAAACCTGTATAGGAAAAATTACTATTTTTGGAAAGTGTATTTCTAGTGTTAATTTTACATTGAAACATATTTTTTCAAACTCCACTCGTTATCGTGGTATCGTCCTCCAAGTTTCACTTGATTTCGCCAACTAGAATGCTAGGAGATAAAATTTCAAATTTTTTCCTTCAAATTTTTTCCTAACAGAGGCTTCAAGCACGAGCTGCCATAGTGACCATTTACGGAGCTTGAAATTTTTAGGTCTATTTTTTTTTCTCCCATCATGATGAAATCAACTCCATTGCAATAAGTTTTCATTTGGAGTTTGTGTGCAAATTTTTAGCTCGTTTCCATTTTTGGATTGATGGGAAATCTGACAAATGTGAGCTAGGGCATGAGATGGAGTTTTGTTGGAACAAATGATTTAGGGCACCATTCGACCCATTATTTGTTACATATTTCTCATCTTAAAAAATGAGGAAGTTTTCAAAATATTATATCTCAATCCATTGAATGGTTTGAAAGATATGAACGATTCTTCACGGTGACTTCGAGGGTTTCTTCGAAAAAACTTCATTTCTCCACTATTTTGATACGTTATTTTGTATTTTTGTTTTTTTGATATGAATAATGATTTGATTATTTTGATCGAATGTGAAAAATATTTCTTTCAGATTTGGAAAAAGTCGGGTAGAGTTTCGAAAAGACATATGGAGGCGTGGGGAAAAAGGTCAAAAAGAGCTAAGTGTCATATTTATAGTGTAAAAATGCAAGGAGGGAGAGGGGAGGGAATATATTTTCCCTTTTATCCCTTTTTCCAAATGGATTAAGGGAAATAAATTTCCACTTCATGCTTCATCACGATACTTGTTGATTATCCGTGGAAGGAGAGGGAAAGCTCAAAATTAGCTCTCAGGAGATTTACTGACAAATGGGAGGTCACATTGGTGTTCTAGAGGCTAAAAAGGGCTAGGAAATTTTTTGTGTCCCCTATCTCCCTTTTATAATGGGATTAAAGGGAAATGAATTCTTGCTAGGATGTTATTGCTAACACATGTTCTCTTGAAAAATTGGCTAAGTTTAGAACCTTGAGAGTGAACTTGTGAAGGCCATATTTGGAGTTCCCAATGGAGTTTTTTTGGAAAATTTTTATAAGAATTTGAATTAAAATGTCCTTATAAATCTGATGGTTTGGGTATCATATCTTTATTTCTACATTTAGGCCCTAAAAATCATACTTTTATTTGGATCCCTAACTAAGCCTGGAAAAAACTAGATTTAAACCTATTGTGACAAAGTGTTATTAAAGATCTGATTTCACCATATTTTATATATTTTAATTCCATTTATGAAAATTTATTGTTTAGCTCATAACTCTATCCATATCTCTCATAATTATCTCTTGAATCTCAAGTAACTCTTTTGGCCCCATGTGCCTTCTTGGGCCCTGTGAACCCTATTTTTAATGAAACTACCCCAACTCCTTCAAATCCTTCCTGAATATTCCAAAATCAATTCCATGGTGTTACTAGGTCTTAAATTCACCTTAATTTTGTGTTTATATCCTTCATCCCACTCTATGGGGTTACATATCTCTTGGGAAGGTCAGTGGTAGCCCTTCCCAATACTACCCAAAAATAGTAGTTTCCAAGAACTCCTAAAATCACCTAGGGGTTTGACTTAACTTTCCTAATTCACCTAGGGTACTGATTTAACATCAAATGGGAGGTTATTAGATAGAATGCGTAGACTTGGGTTGCCTTAGAAGGGTAAAAATTGAAAGTTTCGACACAAGGGTATCATTGTCATGCTAAAAAATTATCAATTTTCTCATCGCACATTTGCATGACAACATGTTATTAAATTGAATATTGAAATAAGTGTGAATGATATCCTTAGTGCGAACCTTTAATGTTATGACATAGACTAAAGGTATAATATGGATATAACACCCAATCTATTAAATTATACAATTTTGGTTTGTTATTTTATAGATTGTATGATGGGACTATTGCATGATGAATTATGAATAATGATAAGTTATTATAGAATCATTATGGATATGAACAAATGTATTATATGCAATTGATGAGTTTAATGGTTATGTACTTAGGAAATTATAATGAAAATGTCGTAATTTAATTATATTAGGGACTATGTAACTAATGCAACTTGTTTCCCTAATCATTTTAAATGCTTAATGAATGTACATAAACAAACTTATGGAAATTTATTACGAGTAATTAATCGAAACTGAGTTGTGGACCTTAGGATCGAATAAATAATGTGATGAATATCTCTACGTTATGAAATATAAACTTGTCATAAAACTAATTCAATGAGGTGAATAGTTACGAAAAATGTTATGCATGGTACTCGAAAGGCCAAATTTGGATGGTTGTTGTAGAGAAGTGTTCATTGAATGACAAGGGTCATTCATTGAATATTTTCATACAATAGTTATCGTAAGTTTTCCCTCAAGTTCCATTTATTACACATGTCATAATCAACGAGATAACTAAGTTGTGCTAGGATGTAGAGGTTGTCTACCCAATTTGGTTTAGTTCCTCTATACTAACTTATGTTGGCTATGGGGAAGAAATTGATCACGTGATGATGTAAGCCATTACATGAGCTCTTTATCTCTCATAGGCAGCCTAAGTTGGCACATTCATGCTTCATCTTAGTGGATGAAAAAATTTTGAATCAATTGTGTGACTCGAATTTAATTAAATAGATGATTCAATTATGATAAGTAAACCAAGTGATATGGTGATGGGTCATGTTTCTATTGATGATTTTTCCATCATGAATCTTACACTTTGGCCAAAATAGTGTAAGTCAATACATTGCTAGGATACACCTAGTTCTTTCAAAAGTGTGTTGGATGGGATTTGATTGACTGAAATCTGGAAGACACTCATAAAAAAACTTGTAAATAAATGCCGACGAGGGAGCTAATTGTATATATTGTATACTTACTTAAAAGAGAATTCTATGGGATATCGAGTAGCATTTGTTTAACCCATAGCTATGCACATGACTTATTGATTTTTTATCTCGAAGAATTGTAATGTATAAGTTTCTGGATTAAAATTTTAGTCATACATTTAAATCATTGAAGGTATATGTTTAATTTGGAAAAAAAAACAAAAATATAGTAAGCCAAGTGTTTGGAAAGTGGTTGTTCCAATATTAGTATGACTTCTTAAAATTGTTCATAAAGATGGGGTGACTAAATCAACTCATTATTTTTGAAAAAAATATATAGAATCAATGAAAAACATCCACCAAATACTTAGGGTCCCATACAAAGTGTGTGTGAGCGTGTGAGCATCTCAAGTTACCAATCGAGATAGATTTTTCCTTCTTAAAATCTCAATTTTTCCAAAAAAATCATAACACTCAAAATATTCACAGCATTGATTTTAAACTTGGCATTAATAATCATAACAACCTCCTCCAACTATCCCAACTCTCATCCATTCTCAAATGTACATGAATATCTCCACAAAATAATACTTACCTTACCTTTCTATCCTTTTTCTCAAGAAACTTACTTCAAAGGACCTTATATATGCATTATACCTCTTGATAGAGACCTGAAACTACTTCAAAACATCATGTGAAATGTAAAAACACACCTCCCATGCTTAGATATGAATTCCTACTCCATAATTCATGCTACTCCACCATAATTCTTGACCTATGTCTAGGACTAGGCCTCAAATGACTACTTCAACACATGACATCATGGAAATACCATGAAGACTATTTGTAGATACCTAGACACATTTCACACATCATTATGACCATGATGTACCTCATACTGACCTTTATAACTCATACCATGACCATAAATGTTTGCACTATGTTCAAGACCATGCTAGGACACCATAACAAGACACCATGATTAGAAACTCCTAATCAACCTTCATGCTTGACCTTGATTGACACCTCATGGAGACACTTATGACACATATACTCCCTTTTCCAAAAATGACATTTGAGATCAATGAAAACACTATAGAAACATTGGACAACATGTAATTAATATTATACTAGGTTTCTACTCTAAAATTAACCTAAGCTATCAATTCCAATGAGGCAGAGTTAAAAGGAGAGTAAAAATTAAAAATAGAAAGGAGGTGATGCACCAAAATGAAATTGATCGATTCTAATTCTAATAGACATGTAAACATGAAAATGAATATTTGAAATATGCACCAACTTATAAAGAAATAAAATGTAAAAGCTTGAAGGCATGTAAGAGGATAGAAGTATTCACATCAAAAGTAGAGAATTCAAAGGAATGAGATCACACTTACATTAATATCAACATCTAACCATTATAAAAACACAAGGATGAGGTAGAAGAGCTTCACATGCAAATTATACAGACCACAAGATATAATTTCAAAATCTTATGAGGAGGATATTCAATTCAATAGAAAATAACTTGTATAATGTGCCTAAGCACTTAAATTTATAGAACTTATGAGGAAAGAGACAAAAATAAGAGGGAAATGATGATTTCCATGTTGGAGTACCGATCCTGAAATCTCGCTAAACAAGCATAGATGCCATGATTTTTGTATTTTTGATTTATAGTGCAAACATGGGAACCAACTTGAAGAGATCTAACCACCATGACATGGAAAACTTGATTCAATCACACACCATCAAGATTCACAGAATGATATCATGATTCATTAGATATAGGCAAATTGAAACAATGTATTTCGTATTTTTGTTTTACCTCCCTCTCGTGGATTGAGAAATCTGAGACCTTTAATTGTTACATGGCTATATCTCATGGGATTTCTATTTTATTTTGTGTAGTTTTTTATGATTTTATTGTTCCACAACACCTCATTCATCTTCAAAGTTTTTGACCTTCATGAATTTACCTTTGAGTTGTAAAAACCCCTTGTAAATCCTATGAAGTTCAAAATCCTTTATGTCATAGAATTTTGAATTACGGAATTTTTCCTTCATTCCATAGAACACTCCTTTGGGGAAACTCGTGGAAGAATGTGATGGTGTTTCATGGCTTCCAGACTTGGCTCTACTCAAAAATTTTACCTTCTTCCTCGTAGATCCCGATGACACTTCTCCTTTGCATTGTGGATTCTTTGAGGTAGAATTTATGTTTTGTTTCGCATAATTGAAAAAATCTATAAAACTCCACATCTTCCAATTCCTTACAAAATTGTGTTTTCCCATACCATGAAGAACTAATATTCTTCCCAATATTCACCCCATGGATCCTATCCTTAGCCAATTTTTCAACCTTTTAAGGCATGTAAACCCCGTAGTACTCTTACTTACCTTCAACCCATGAGATACTAAAGACTTTATTCACGTCCTCTCCCTCAATGAACCTTAACAACACTCCATCAAGGTTCCTTTTGAAAATAATCATGCCAATTAATGTATAGGGAACAAATTGCAATCTTATATGTCATCTCTTTACTTTCTTTAGAGTAAGAGGGTAGCCACTAGTTACCATGTTGTTGATCCAAATTTTGCGGCTAAGTTTATCTCTCATGCCTTGCAAAATTTTAATATTGTGTAGATTTGGAACATTCCAAGGATAATTGCCTTGTAGAGCCTCTAATATTTATAGATGCTTTATAGTTTTTTCATGCTCTCCTCCATAAGTAAAAATGATTCTTGATTATCATGAGTATCCAAGGCCAACTACTCACAAATTACTCTACCTGTTAGTGATATTTTTCCTTAATAGTCAAATCATACTCCATAATATTGGTGACTCATCTAGCTCTCTTTTCACTAATTTATACTCTCGGGATGAAGTCTCTTACACTCGGGTATGAGAAATTTTTTTGATGCGGTTAGTAGAAAGCATGCTCTTGAAATTCTTGTGAGATATCATGATGTAAAACCTACTTCTTTATGTGATTGTATTTTATCTCGCAATCCTTCAACATTCGACTAAATAATACCATTGGTTATTGAACACCCTTATCATTTTGTTATGTTAAAACTACAAAAATGTTGGCCTCATTTCTATATGCATAAATGATATAATTATTTGAATAGTCGGGATTAATATGTGTGTGCTCTCGAGTAATTTCCTATTTTATCTCGGTGAAGATTTATTTTCCTTATATGGTCCATTGAAAAGTCACATTATTCTTGGGTATTAGGGTGATAGTATTAATAAATCATGTGAAATTATGACTACATAGAAGACTAAACAAAATGTAGCATACTCTGTAAGAGGAAGAAAGAAATTTTCGTTGGTGGTGAAATAACCAAGGAGTTAAATGTTGTCCACGAGATCAAAGTGGAGGCCAAAGTTGGATCGATAGTTGTCTAAGGTTTTCCAAACAAATTAGTAAGCCATGAAAGACATGATCTAGGTGGGGGAACATAAAAATTTGATGCAACAAAGAAAGGTCACATTTAATTCAAATCAATAACTCAACCAATCTAAAAATTAGAATTTAATTTTTAATGGCGCCATCCTCCCGCATTGATAAATTTTATGGTGTACAATTGAAGAAAAATGAGGAACCCATATATGACCTATTAAATCAATGATGAATGGTCCTTAGTGTTGACAGGGTGGTTGAATTCATTCATCACTAGTTGTGATCTTTTCTCTCTTCCTCTCTTAAAAACTTCTATATATAAGTGTTAAAACACATGCAAAGGGTTAGTTTTTCTGATAAGTTTGAGATCTCTTCCCTTTTGAGCCCGTGATATTTTTATCACGGACATATGCAATGCACCTATAAAGGCTTTACACACCTTGAATATGTTAGGGTATGAATGGATAAGTTTTTCATATTATGTGCAAGTGTGATTTCTTTCCTTTAAATACATTAGTATTTAATATGAATATTTCAATCCTCTTTCTCACCTTCAGTCTTATTATGTTTATTTCTTCCAAATTTCTATATGCATGATCTTGGATATTCACATGTATTTTTATATCTATGTTCTTAGAGATAGAATGGAAACTTATTCACTTTTGGTGCATCACCTCTTTTTATTTAAGAATTTCTCTCTCAACCTTGGTTCCTTGGAATACTTAGGATATGATTAGATAGTAGTAGTTTAGTGTGGTTAATTAGTTGTAGAAAGATAGGATATAAGGAACCAACCTTATCTAAATATTGACCTCAAAGGGCTCCATTATCCCATACTTTAGAGGTCTTTCCATGTTTCATCAAGGGCGTTGAATCTGGTAGATTTAATAAGGGTGCAATCTCAATTAATAACAATTTTTGGAATGCTTGATGAGATCGAGTCACTTATAGCTCACTTTTGATCAAATTTCCTTAAGATTTGTGTGTGTCTTAGTGAATTACAAATTTTCAAGGCATCTTCTACACATCTAGCAAACCCTAAATTTAGATCTACTAGTTTCAAAGTAGTCCAACATCCATTTTCATGAGAAGGATATAAACAAGAAAATACAATGAGAGGAGAATCTTTTAAATATTTGCAAATTTCACCAAGAAGAAGGAGAGAAATATAGCTCACATGTATCTACCACCTTTTAGCATAAGCATTTCCACCCTCATCTTGGTAGAATATTCTCTTTCTCTTTCAAAAATATTCTATGTATTCCCTTCATAACACATCTAAGAGATTTATATTTTGTAACCTTTAGTGGAGGTAGTCCTTTAGCCCTAATGGCTCATTCCAATTTCCACTTTAAAGGGTTTTCCATTCTTTGCTGGTGAAAATATCACCACCCCCATATAAAATATCAAATATGTTGCTAATGTATTCTTATTCCACCGTGAAATTAATGATTATGTATCTGTTATAATTTTAGCTCCTTACCTAAAAATAAAATCATTGCAATGGTATTTTTTTACCTACTTCAATGAATTCATGGGATGAGATTATATAAGAACTTTACTAGTAGTTTGAGGAAAAAATAAACAATATTTATCTGTTAGAAAAAATGAAAACTATTAAGAGATATCCCAATGAGCTAATGAAATATTTCATCTTTAGATTCTAGAAGACTTGAGACTGTATTCTAGCTCTTTTGAGACCAACTACACAAGATTCTTTCTTGTATTTTCTAAGATATCTTAATTCTAATATTGTATTAATAATTCAATCAATGGGATCTATAAAATTAATTGATACATATACAATATCCATTAGGGCTGAATTTTTTTTAATTCAAGTTAGAAAAATAGCTCATAGATTACCTACACCTCTATTCCCATATTTTCATTGAGATATTCATCCTTCTCTTGATCCTATCTCTGATCCAAATACTTCATCATCTATATCAACATCTTATTCCTCTCACAAGTAAGATGATAATGACGACCTTAGATATTTACCTAATAATATATCTAATGAAATTGTCTCCCTCAAGAGGCAAAAGTTCAAACACCTACAAAATACCAATTTTTCAACCAAGGGAAATATTTAGGCCAACCGCTTAATCAAGGTTATCAGTAGTAAATAACTCAACACCAAAATCAAAGATATGGAAAAAATAATCAAATAAATAAGTTTTAGGGCCATAATTCAAATTCACCTCTTCTAACAGTTACTCTATACAACATCTTCCTGCCACAAGAAATTAAAATCCCTTGTTCCAATTCAAAACAATATGATTCAAGAAGGTGAATTGTTTTTTCCATGTATCCAACCACATAATCAAAGTACTTATGTAAATTGTGTACGCCAACTTATCATTGTGAAAAATTCTCTCAATAAGAAAGATTCATTGATGGAGGTGATAAATTCAAATGAAGAGGCAACACAACAAGATACCACATAATATAATTTCATGTTTTTAACTTCAAAAGGATTTTGCATAGTTAATCAAGCCAATAATAACTCAAGAATAATGTAACTTCATATCACAAATAATACAAGGTAAAATAATAGATAATTGGGAATTTTTGATTCATTCCCTCATGTGAAAAGTCCATTTCTCAAAGAAAAAATACATTGAATTGAATAGATGCATGCTAGTGGCTTCATCTAGTGGCTCTATCCCTTAAACAAAAATTCCACCATCCAAAATACCAATTCTAGTAGTGGAGAATACAAGAAGATAATCCTATACACGCTCGATGCATAAATTGTAGGTATCCATTTTAAATTTTTCAAGTAAATGAGGAAGAAAAATCTAAACGTGATAATTTGGGATGCCTTGTCCATTCCATCTCAAAGGGATATCGTACAAGAATATTTGAATAATTTTTATCCATTTGAAATGGTTATGCAAAAGTCAAATTCCAAAGTTAACTTGTGCCAACAAAAGGATGAAAAAGTAATTAAATTCAAGAATCCTCCACCCTTCAACATGTCTTTGATTATGGGAAAACACCTAGTACATAATTACATGATAGATTCAAGTACTAGTACTTTTGTAATGGCTAAGAAAATAGTAGACATTTTAGGAATTTAGTATAATCTAGATTCTAGGGGAGTCTTGTAACTTGATGAATAAAATGCCAAAGTATTAGGAGTTATAACAGATCTTGATTTGACCTTTCATGCTTTTCCAAGCTTAACCATCAACCAAGATGCCTTAATCATTAACTTACCTCATTTATTTTCCATTTAATTATCAAGAGATTTCAAAACCATGGTGGGTGGGTATTTGTCTTCTGATTGGTCTCACGTGCTCAATAAGTAGATATGGTACACAATTTACCATAATAAATGATCCAATTTCCTCTTACAAATGTTGAATCTTATGACCCTACTCCTCTCAACTTGAATTACATAATACAACAAGAAGAAGAAAATGAATTAATGTAAATACAACAATCCACTCCTTTTTGTTAAGTACCCAGTCATTTATTATATGAGTGGGATAAGAAGCATTATGAAATTGACCGTTATGACACAACTAAAGAAACTAGTTTGGGTACTTATTATATCCATGAAGAAGAGTTTGTAGCCCCCATGTGATATAAATAATAAGATGATGCTTCGGTTTATGGAAAATGTTATTTGATGGTTTTAGAAGTAGAAATGGTGTTGGGACAGTGTATTCGTAGTTTCTCTAGTGGGAAAGAAATTCTTCTTTTCCCATAGGTTACAGTTTGCATGCTCTAATAATATAGTGGAATATGAAGCCTTAATTCATGGGTTGTTATTGGAAGAGAAAATACATATTAAGGCATTGCAATTATTTGGAGACATTGAGTTGGTTATTAAGTAGGTTAGAGTAATGTGCAATTCCAAGAATAAGATTCTTAAATATTATATTCAAATAGTCTAGGATCTCATGTAATGTTTTGATGCTATCAACCTAAAACTTGTGCCAAGAAAGTTCAATGAAGAATAGGATCATATGGAGGATATTGGATCAAAATTATCTCCATCCGATGACTTTATCCAAGGTAAAAACATGTAAATAATACCATTAGTTCCAAACAATGAGGTCAGCTAGAAGGTTTTTAACAACGATGAGAACATTGTCTAATTCATCAAAAACAAGACAATTTTAATCAGATATGCAACCTAAACTGTAAAAAAACTATGGTGATCGTATCATTTAGTTGAGGATAAATATATTACCTAAAGAACTAGTTACACTTGAATATATATTCATTTCGATGATGAATTCAAAAGGAAAAAAAGAACATAGAAGAAAAGGAGGAAGAATATCAACTAGTCACCATTACATAAGTTAAAGAGTTATTGCTTAGGAAGGAATGTTATGAAAATGAGAAACAAGATTTTATTTCCTTATGTCAAAAGCACGGTGATATTTTTTCATGGAGATATGAATATATTAGAGGATTTGATCTAAATATTACTCAACATGTTATAGATCTTGACTCCAATGCCAAACCAATTAGACAAAAGTAGAGGCCTATCAATCCTAAAATAGAGCCCCTCATAAGAAAAAATTTATCCAAACTTATAAATGCCAAAATAATATTCCCCATTAATTATTCCTCTTGGGTTTCTAATTTATTCCCTATCATGAAGAAAAATGGAGGAATCAAGATGTGTGTGGACTTTAGGGATTTGAATACAACTTCCCTCAAGGATCACTATCCTTTACCATATGAGGAATTTTTTTACAAATAGTTATGGGATCTAAAAGGGTTTCTCTTTTAGATGGGTATTATGGATTCAATCAAATCGAGTCAAGGATTAATATCAACATAAGACAACATTCATAGCCAAATGGGGAACAAGTTCCTATAAAATTATGCCATTTTTCCTAACTAATGTAGGTGTTTCTTTCCAAAGAGCCATAGATATTACATTGAAGGGTTACGTAAAATTTTTATCCTTATTTACTTGGATAATATCATAGTTTTATCAAGATCTAGATAAGATCATATGAGACATATTGAGAAATGTTTTGAAAGTCAAGGGATTTTGGAGTATAATTGAATACAAAGAAGTGCACCTAAATAAAAAGATCTGATGCCAAGGGGATGATTTGGTGAGAAATTGGTCTTATAAAATTGAAAATAAGGAAGATTGTTGGTCATGTTGTTTTAAAAGATGGTATTTTTATTGAACCGGAAAAAATCTCAACCATCCTCTTTATTTCATTACGAACACACGAGAAAGCACTACAATCTGTCCTTGACAAGATCAAATTTATTAGGAAGTTTACTCCTAACTTTGTAGAGATTTTCAAGATTATCACCTTATTGCTTGAGGAAGGATGTAAATTTCAAATTTAATAAGGAAAGGAAATCTTTACCAAGTTAAAATAAGAAATTGTTCGGGAACCCAATCTCATCAACCCAAATTTTTCACAAGACTTCATTCTCTATGCCTATAGAGAAGAAGCTAATTTTTCCATGATGTCTATTGGGGCTCATTTTGATATCGAAATTTGAATTCTAAATATTCCCCTCAAATTTTCCATCATTCCTATCAAAACCCCATTTTTGAAAAATTTAAAGTACTGGGAGAATGTTGATAAAACCAATTTCCTATGTGACCAAATAAACCAGTGCTTTGAGTAATGATATATTGGTGAAAACATACTCTTGGGTAATGGATACTCATGTTATCCAATTTTACACACGTGGCAAGATTGGACAACAGGGTCCTATCACGTTCAAAATGAAATAATAGTCCCAGGAACCCACCTTCGGTCATTATCGAGATACAATAATTAAAAATAATTCTTAAATTGCATATGAGAGATCACCTAGCATCGAAAGGCACCCAGTTGATCTCAACTCAGTGAAGAGTTTGAGGTCAAGTTGATAGGGAGCTCGGTGTCAAATCTAAAGAGGTCAATATGATGTTGCTCACAATGAGACCAATGGAGCTCAGGCTTGGACTAATAAACCACCATGCATAGAGTTGGATAAAATGTGAGAAATGAGATGAAAGTGGAGGTAACACGCCTACTTCACTAGCTTGTAGCTTCATCTATAACCACCATATCAAACCCATGGGCTAGGTGCTGGAATAACTTCCGGCCACTACTAGAAATAGTAGTGAACACAATCTCAGCCTCATTTGCAAAACTTGCCTCAAGATTTGATCGAGCTTCTTCCATGGAAGTGACTTTCCAAAATGAAAAGGTGAGACAACTCAACTAAAACTTTATCTCATTCTTCTACTACAGCTGCAAGATTTTGCAACAACTGATCGTGGATCAATGTCGCGTGCAACCAGAACATCAGGATCAACACCAACGGTTCCTTGGGATCACCCTGCGGTAGCTATCACAATTAACTCTCTCTGGAGGCCACTGATTTTCTGAGGTAAGTTTACTTCGTGGGATGAAAGAAGAGCCCATCTGGCTCGACTTGGCAGGAGGTAAAAATCATGGTGATCCCACGTGCTGGTGGGAACGGTGGAGAAACTTTCCCCTCTTGCCAAGTGGGGATGTTAGCATGGTATGCCATGATGGCAAGATACTCTGTGGATTCCCAAGGCCGCATTGCCAAGTGAGAGTTTTGGGGTCGATGAGCTATGACAAGCCCAACGTAGTCGGAAGAGATATATAAATCCCGCGCTAAGGCATGAATAGGGGAACTCAGGGAATACATTCCCAAGTGGAAATATTGGGTTGGTAAACCATGGTGATACTTCCAAGCATGGGAGAAATCGGATCAAATTGCCAAGTGGAGATCATACGATGGCGATCCGTCATGAGAATTCCATGCAGCTTGGAGTGGTCTCGAGTCATTGTGTGAGTCACCAGGAGGATTAATAAGACAGTTGTGAATTGGAGTGGGTCATGGGGAAAACAACGCGACGTGATACCAATTTCAGTGGAGGCTACAGGCTGAGATAGAGTTTCACTCGCCGCATTATGCAGATGTTTGTTAAATGATACCGAGTAACATGGCGAGTGGGGGTCAGCGCTTGTAGTTCAAATGCATGGGAAAAGGAGAACATTTTGGAATTTAGCCTGAAGAATCACTCGGTTCACCACTATGAGGAATGAAAGTGGCTTCATATCTCATCGTAGGACCCAACCAAGTCGATGCGTTAATGGCTCAGTCGTGGCTCATGTGTGAAGAGTTTGACGAAAAGGCGATGCTGAAAAATTGTCTAGATGGAAGGGATAGGTGACAAGCTCCCACGCACTGTGCAATGAGACATGTGCATGTATAGTAGAAGCCTTTTTGAACGCTTCCAACGAGCGGGTTATCTAACTACGTTGTTATCTTGCTCAAGATCGAATGCATCCTCAAATTCAAGATTTTCCTTCAAGATATTTTTATCAAAATCGATTAAGCGACAAAGTGAGAGTGTTACCAAGACTTGATGAAATTTATTACAAAGATTCTCTATTGAGACCTTACTTGTTTTATGATGTAACTCATGGAAGTGAATCTCATAGAGGTGGAACTGTTTCATATCAGAATATTCATGAAGCATAATTTGCTTTGCAATTATATGAGCATCTTCAATGAGTCACTAAGTTGGCAAGCATAAAGGTTTCTGTTGAAATTATCACACCTTACAAGCTACAAATTGAACTATTTGCACTAAGATTTTGATGTTGTCCTCAAATCTGATGAAGGAAAAGGTTTATATATCAATATGGTAGATGCCTTTCAGGGCCAGGAGCATGATATAATCATTATGTCTTGTGTCCGAGCTTCAAATCATGGGGTTGGATTTGTAGCTGATGTTCACCGCATGAATGTGACATTAACATGAGCTCGCAGAACGCTTTGGGTTATGGGCAAGCGTAGTCTGCATTGAAGCAATCTAGTGCTTGAGTTTATAACCAATGAGCATAGACCCATTGTTGCCGAGGGAGTAAGGAACTCAGATGTGCAAGATGGTAAATATGAGCTCGGTACATAGACATGTGAGAGTCCGAGTTGAGCCAACCGGTGCTCGGGTCGACATGAAAAATGAAGCCAGGCCATGAGTCAGTTGAAGAGCTGGTGGAAGATGAGTTGTGGAGAATTGAGTTCATTTTGATTAGCTCACAAGGTGTTCAAAAAGCCATGACAATTGGGTAAATTGGTTCTAGTCAAGCTTATAGAGGATGAACATGTAGAGAATGAACCAAACTCGTGGAAAAAATGGAACTCAAAAGGATAAAACTCACCAACGGAGCTCGGTGACTTCGTGGGAGAAGCTCACATATGTTTCACGAAAGGCAATGTGGAATGCATAAATGGCCTCGAGTTAACCAAGGGAAATGATAAGAATTGAGTTTGATAGCTCACCATTCAAAGGAATCAATGCAAAAGAGCTCGATTGCTAAGGTAAGGAAAGAATTGGTGTGGGGTTCAAAATCGAGTGCAACACCGAGTTAGAGGATTCAAAACTCACCGAGTTGGGCTATGTGCAGACTCTATCCACATGGACCCCCCTCCTCTTCAAGTCAAACAGGTCAACGAGGGTTCGACATTATGTTAATTAATTTAATATTTTTATTTAAATATTTTAATAATAATATTTATTATTATTATTTAAATATTTTATTTTAATATTCTTTTAATTAATTGAGAAGACTAGGTCATCAGGAAATTAATGACCCATGATGGAACCTTCTCAGGTGGTTCAACTAACTATAATAAATACATCATGGGCCTTCAATTTAGGAATGTAATTATGACCTTTCCTCTTCTTTCTCACATATTCTTCTATAAATGTAAGTTGGAAGCTCATTTCAAAGGGTTCCAACAGTTCAGACAAGTTGGACAGTTAGATATCTCAGGTGAGTGTATACTTTTCAAGAGTCCTCTCTCTTCTGCAAGTTGTTCTTGTGTGTTGAGAGAACTTTCAAGCCTCCTCTTCAAGACTATAACGGCAACTATTGCCTCTTCTGAATGTATGATGCATTGTGCATGTTATTGAAGCAATAAAAGTGTGTGTTTTGTGACTAATCTCGGTCCTTTCATCCTTCTATGCTTCTTTGTGCCTTTCTCGTACTTATAGGTACACTGTGCAAGTTTAAGTTTCTATTGCAGGTTCTTGGAGTTTTTTTCTTATCGAGTGGTGGAGCATTGCATACAGTTGAGGTGTGGTGTTTGTTCACCCTTCTTGAGTTCATCCTTCTTCATTGGGAAACTAGTATATTTCTCGGTTTGATAAGGTTTAACAAAGGGAACGCATGTGTCTTAGTTTGTGGTATCCTGTACCCTCTCTAAGTTGCAGTAGGTGAAGTTGACTTGTGGTGCACACACCCTCTTCGAATTAACCTTTCCTGAGTCTGGAAACACAATTTTTTTGATGCATCACCATCCTTAGTATAGTTTCATTTATGTAAATCTCTTTCCCTAAAACCCCATGAAGATGTTAGCATAGGACTAGATAATCATTTTTGTTACACTAGGAGTAGTACAACACTTACTTTAGGAAGAGGAAGCCACCTTCTTCGGAGGTTCACTTGAGCCCAAGTCCCACAACTTGAGAGGTGACCCCATGTGTCCCAATCACACCGAACATCCTATTCACATCGTGGCCATTCGAGAGGGTGCAAAGTGATTTCGTGACAACAACTCGATCCTCTTATTCAATATGACCATATTTGAAACCCAAATGAGTCGATCATAAGCGGATGTAAGTCCATCAATTGAAAAATTCTTATTCTTTAACTCTTTATTCTTCCCATATGCAAAATGAAATTCTTTCCACATTGCACAATGACATGGAATTATTTGGAGGACTTGGCTATTGTGAAACATATGCACTTGTTTGTAATATTTTTAAAGATTCAAAGCATAAACATAAATCTGGGGCCTTATAAAAAAAAATATTCTCGGGGAAGTTATATGAAAATGCATTTTTACAAAATCACATGAAAAAACGTAAAGAGAAAACACAATCACACCCCCTTAAAAGGACATGTGTCACGTGGACATAGCATCACGGTATTGGAAATCTCATGATTCATTACACTTTGTAGTTTTACAATTCAAAGACAAACAATCAAACTATAGTCAAACCTCTGAGGCCCAACATGGGATACATGTTGTTATGATAAAAAAAATCAATATAAGGAAAGAGGGTCAACTTTTTAGTTTTACATTCCTATAGTTGCAAGAAAAATGTAAAAGGCCTCTCGATTCATGACTCCCACCAAAGGAAGACACATGGACGGTTCTCATTTAAAAAGAGGAAAAGGTGGATCGAACGGTGGAGATTGAATGCATTTATGGCTTCCACCATTAATGCAACTCTCTTGAATAAAGTAAAGGGTTGAAATTCTATCTAATGTTTCAACATCCACACTTTCAAATGGAGATTTAAAGCATACTAAATCCCTAAATTTATACTTCAATAAAGAGAGAATTGATTGCATAGATTAGTGTTAAGGGAATTGAAGGAGTTAAGCATGCTTGTGCATTCCAAATTCTATAGAAAATCAAAAGTACGGGTAAGTCCCCTTGAAAACTTGATTGCTGCTTGAATTTTAAGGGTTTGGTGTGGTTTGTATTCTTGTGCTCATTCCTGGATCTTTCTCGTAATCTCTATACAACTATAAAGAAAGAATTACAAGTAGTTTGTGAAGACAAAATGAATATAATGGAGGTTGGAACCCATGTCACTTAAAATATCATGAGTAACCTAGACGAAGTGATGGAAAAACCTAATAAACGTAGATTTAGCTAAATTTTTATGAATACTACGTGTCCCAAAAATAAGTGATTACATGGAAGAAATTGATGCTAGTAATATTGCCTTAGTTGTAGATTTCCCATCTTCAATGCATTTCCCAACAATGATATGGGTTTATGCCAAAAATTATAACCCAAAGAAAAAGGAAGTTTTAGATGGAAGTGGTAAAAGGATTCTTTGCTTAACACCTAAGGAATTTTAATTAATGCTAGGGTTACCTAAGGTCAAAAAATTGGTGGACATTTACAAGCAAAAAACACTAAAATTCTACAATGTTGAGCGTGAAGAAAATGCCAAGATCATGAACACCTAGTGGTTGTCGACTAACAGATGATCCTCTTCTAGAATCCCAAAGAGGTTGGTTAGGTCACACTTTGTGGCAAAAGTAGAAGACCTCATAAATTTATTGAATAGGATTGCAGGAATGAAAATAACTTATGGTTTCTAAGATTGGATGTGTAGTTACATACGGATTATCTTAGATAGTGAGGAAGATATTTGTTAGGCAACCTTCATAGCCATAACTATTCATGAGGAACTCCTTGAAATGGTTGTGAAGATCAGAGAAGTTATCACTCTCAGATGTGAATTTTATATGATGTCATATCTGATGTACAATGTTATGTGCCAAAAAAGCTTCCCTAGTATTCTAAGAATTAAGGATGTCACCACTCATAGGGTATATGATGTTTACCCTCAATTAAATTTGGATAATTGGAAGGGAAACTTCATAAAGATAAATGATTCCTTTTTTACACCAATTATATGCCTCTTTAGGCTAGAATGGGAACAGTACAAAATATCTACATAGACAAAGAGGATGATACAAGAATATGGATGTTACTTCATCTAGTTCAGATTCTTCAATTAAATAAGAGTAAATGGTTATAAAGGACAACCATTCAGTTTTCCTAGATACTTAGATGATAAGTGAGCAATCCTAGAGGTATCAAGGAAACTAACATAAGTGCACAATATAGCAGGAAAACACAAAAAGGACATCAAGTTTCATGTCAAAATAGGAAGGTACACTTGCAAAACTGTTGCAAAGGCTAAGCACTTAGAGGATGAAATGGAAAGACTAGGAATGGAAAAGTGTCAACCTAGACCAAATTATGATATCATATGGGTTATAAGTTCAATTCTATGGAGATCAGAAGAGCATGGAGCCCACTCTAAAGATTATTGGAGGGTAAGTGCACCAAGTTTTGGGGCCAAAAGGGGGTCTTAAGTAGATGCCTTTTTCTGAAAAATAAAAACATCAACTTGTACAAGTTTTTTAAAATAGTTACACTCAAAATTGGAATATGTTGTATAAACATGAATCATAGAATTTTTAGTTTAGTTTCTAATCTACAAAATTTTATTAAAAATAGATAAGTTTAAGTAGGTAAAATAACTAAAATACTAACAAGTTATCCTATTTTTGCTAAAAAACATAATAGAGTGACTTTCATCCCCCCACCATTTTTTGAGCACCATTTAGTATTTTTGAAAACACTTTGGTAGAAAGATAGCTAGGAGCATCTAGTTTGTGATGGAATGTTTTTTAGATTTTTAGCGAGTATTTTATTTTTATAATTTTTCTAGTACAAAAATTTTAAGTTTTGAAAAAGAATAGAGTTATGACCGTGGCCCCCTAACTACCTAAAAAAATATTGATTTTTTTTTTTTTTTAATATGTATACAATTAGGCCTAGTTTTTCCTAAGAAAATTTTATTCAACATTGATGAGTTGAAAAAATATAAATGACAAAAGATAGACATGTTTAAACTTTCTAGTTTGACATTTTGGACATCCAGTGTGATTGCACAACATTGAATCTCTTCCCCAAGTGTGGGACTTGTAAAAATGGGAAAATAATCTCCAGGTTAGAGGTTGGTTCCTCAAATCCTCTGATCAAGTGTATTACTTGCAAGTTGCAGAGGTTTTAAACTCAAAATCTTACTCTAAATTCCAAGGGGACAGAGATAGAGAATGCAAAAACTAAAACTAATGCTAATAAGGTGATGCACCAAAGGAGTGGTTAGCATTTTTTACTTCTGAAAATTGACACAGATCATAGAAATGCAACAAACATCATGCAAAAACTGATAAAATGTAATGGAAGGTCAGAAATGAAGCAAACAACACAAACAGAGGATTGAAACTCATTCAAAGAGCTTGCATTGTCATTTCCAATATCAAAAATACATGCATTACAACATCAAAGAGGTAGAAAACATGTTATAGTCTTGGAAGAGGTCTGATATTCCACAAAATCACTTTTCAAGGTGAAGGAGGGAGCCTACAAAACATAAAAAATGTCTAACCTCCAAAAATGAGCCAAATCTGGCTTTTACAGTGTAAAAAAAAATGAGCCCAGGAGAGAGAAACATGGGAAAACATGGGAAAACTTTCAACCACCAACCAAATTCATAATAAACAGCATGGGTATCCTTACAGTCCATTCCCTGACATTTTTTGCCATGCTGGGAGAGAATGCGAGCCATGCTGCATTAAAAATGGTGGTTGAAATGTCATTTTTGTTCATTACCACGTGCTAGAGGTGTTTTTCAATTTTATCTCTCCAAACTCCATCAAAATACAAAATTGATCCCAGTAATCTTGTAGATAATTTCACCATATTTTTGTTGATATAAAGAACGTGAAAAACCGAGCTCTGGATCGAAAGTTATGGTCGTTTGAAAATTTAGGGCAAAACAGGGCCAAAATGGGTTGGCGGGCCAAAAATTTGAAATTTTCCCACTTTTTGCATTTGGGAAAATTTCCCAAAAATCCCACACCCCACCATCTAGTGCCACGTGGCATGATTCCATTGGCCGCGGGCTCTTGATGCTTCATTTTCCATCGTTTTGGCCATTGGAAAATTTTCCAAAAATTCTCCACCGGCCGATGACCTGAGGACACGTGGCAAGATGTGATTCACCGTGGGCATATTTTCTCTATTTGTTCCATCACTTTTGACCATTTTTCTAACTTGGACACATGGCAAAACCCCATTGGACGTGGGCTTTCTCTTTCCATTTTTTTCCGTGGGCCTGTCTTGCATTTTTGCCGCCCATGGACACGTGGCACGATCCCATTGGCTCGCGTTTAGGGGGATGGATTTTCCCTTTCAATATTTCCTTTGAATTTGCTTTGGGAAAAATTCCCAACTTTTCCCCACACTCCACCGATCTAGAGACACATGGCGGGTTTCCATTCGTTGCGGGCCATGGGGTGAAAACTTCTCTTTGCGCTACCCTTTGGGAAAAATTCCCAATTTTTCCCCAGCGGCCGAAGCTCCGACGCCCCCTGAACACGTGGCACGATCCTATTCGCCGGTGGGCCTTGGGGGTGGCCTTTCCCTTTTGATTTTTTTACTTGGGTGAAAAAGAAAGAATCTTTTCACCCCCGATCCCCGACGCCATGGCGACACGTGGTGAGCTCGACGTTGGTGGTGGGTCGATGCCGCAAAAATATTTCTCTTTTCTTCTCACCAAAACACTTCACCAAATTTTTAAGTCTTCCTCTGTGGTCCGCCACTCCCTTCCTCTAGAGACACGTGGCACAATGTGATTGGATGCGGGCCTGGTGTCAAAAATTTTGCTTGTATCAACCCTTAGGAAATTTTTCTAATTTCTCCCCCTTGGACACGTGGCAGCATCCAATTCATCAGCGGGCCTTCGGGTGAAATAGTCCTTCTAAAATTTTCCAAACACTTGGTAAAAATTCCAAGTTTACCTCCACCTTCCGCCCTCCCGAGGACACGTGGCCTCATCTTATTGGCTGTGGGCCTTTCAGGGAAAATTTCCCACAAAATCTCCATTTGAGCCATAACTTCAAAAATACATGGAGTTAGGAGGAAAACTTTACCTTTCTGGAAAGATGAGAAAAGCTCTATCTAATGGTGCCATTTCCAGAAGGTCTTGAGTGCTTGAAAAGAAAAAAATTATGACTGAGGCACAAGAGAGGGAAGAATGAAGGGAGTTAGCCACAAAATGAGCAAGGGGCTCATTTTGGATAACAATTTTGGTGACTCAGAGGGGTCATCTACCTGTTGGATGAAGTTACCAGTTTCCTGAAACAATCCATTGGGCATGGAGTCATTAAATTCTCTACTTGGTACCCAAATGATTAGAACACTGCAAGGAGGAAGATGGAAGGTAGAACACCATCTGATTGGAGCAAGGCCTGTAAAACACATTTCCTGGAACAACAAGCTTGTGCCAAAGCACTTAGGGAAAGCAAAGCTAATCTACAACAAAACAATGTGCACAAGCACTTGGAGGAATGAAAACCTAAGCTAATATGTACAAGGTGGAGAATTTCCTTTAGTAGCAATGCTTCAGATGGATTCCATTGACTAGAATCTACAATTCTTCACCATCCAATGTAGACAATTGGAAGGCATTGTTGTCCTTACACTTTGTGATCATGTATGGGCCACTCCAAATGGCATCAAATTTTGAATGCCTTCTCGGTCTTGCTCTGTCTACATCCCATTTTAACACTAGATCTCCAACTTGGAAAGATCTATCCTTGGCCTTCCTATCAAAGGTCTTCTTGATCAAAGCTTGATCCTTCTCCATTGCTTGGGACACTGCTGATTTCTGATTTCTTGGAGCTCCATCAATTCTACATATCTAACCTCCATGGGTCCAAACTCCAACAACTCCAATTGTTTCATGAGTTCCAATGTTGGCAACTCAAGTGACATGGGAAAAATTGCCTCTCTTCCATAAACAAGCTTGAATGGAGAATTACCTGTAGATCTCTTAGGAGTTATTCTATCAGCCCATAAGGCTGATTTCAATTTGGTATGCCAAGACCTCTGATTTTCATCAAGAGTCCTCCTAATGATCCTTAACAAATTCTTGTTTGTAGATTCAGCTTGGCCATTACCTTGAGGGTAATAATTTGATGAAGTGCTTAGGTAGATCCCATTCTTGACAGCCCATTTAGTTACCTTGGACCCAATGAATGCCAATGCATTATCTGATATTATTGTAGCAGGTATGCCAAATCTAGTTGCTATTCCCTCATAGAAGTCCAGGATGCTAGATTCATTTGCTTCCTTGAGTGCTACTGCTTCAGTCCATTTGGTGAAGTAATATGTTGCTATTAGAATCCATTTGTGTCCTTGGCTTGAATTTGGATTAATGACTCCAATGAAGTCCAAACCCCATTGCATGAATGGTTGGTCAACTGAAATTGGATGCAATGGAAGGGCAGCTAGCCTCTCCTTACCCGTGAAGAATGCACAATTCTTGCACCTCTTGATCCACGCATAACAATCACTAAAAATCTTGGGCCAATAATAGCCATCCCTCATGATCTTTAGAGCTATCACTCTCGGTGCAAAATGACCACCAGCTGATCCACCATGGAACTCTTCCAACACCTTGTGAATCTAATTTGTACCAATGCATCTCAACAGCACTCCATTCACATCCCTTTTGAACAAAACACCATCAACAAGGGCATATGGGACAGCCTGCAATCTAAAGTGTCTTCTTTTGGTCTTGTTCATCTCTAGAGGGCATAGACCTGTGCTTAGGAAGTGCATTATGTCTTGGGTCCAGCAAGGAGTGAGGACACCATCATTTTCCTCTTGAGTGCTTCCTTGCTCATGGTTGTCTTGCAACGCCAAAACAACCTCCTTCTCATTACATGCTTCCTTGTGTTTATTCAAGACCAACTGCTCACACAATCCTTTTCCTCTGACCAACTTGGTGACTTTGATCTCAATGTCATACTCCATGACACGAGTAATCCAACCTGCTCTTTTTTCATTCAGGTCTTTGTTGAGGAGGAAGTCCTTAACTCCCACATGAGAAACCAACAATTGAACCTTGTTGTTTGAAACTAGATGCTTGAATTTCTTTAAGCTCTTGATTACTACAAGAACATGCTTCTCAATGAAAGAATACCTCACCTCATAGTCTTCCAGGCTTTGGATGAAGAAAGCAATTGGCTGCTCATCATTGTCTTTGTTCTGTTGTACCAAAATTATAGAAATAGTATCATCACCCCCAAATGCATAGAGGGTGAAATCCTTGGAGAAATCCGGGTTAATGAGAGTTGGGGCTTGAGAGATGGCTTCTTTGATTGCTTAAAAATTTCCTTTCCTTCTGCTGTCCATTTGAAAGCTATGCTTTTCTTTAACATCTTGGTGATAGGCTTGACTAGGGCTGCAAAATTTGGGACAAACCTCTAAACAAAATTTATCCTCCCCAAGAAACTTTGAAGGGCCTTCTTGTGGCTTGGCAATGGTAGTGCTCTTATGGCTTCAACTCTTTCTAGATCAATTGCTAATCCTTCTTTGGAGACAATGTGGCCAAGGAGCTTTCCTTCATGGGCTAGAAAAATACACTTTTTAGGATTCAAGGATACTCCAAATCTTCTGCACCTTTGGAACACTTGTCTCAAATGAAAGAGATGGTCTGCTACATTTTTTGAAAAAACAGTGATATCATCAAGATATATCAGCACCATGTTGTTAATCAAATCCTTGAACGCCATGTCCATTGCTCTTTGGAAAGTAGCTCCAGCGTTGGACAACCCAAATGGCATTTTCCTGTATGCATAAGTTCCCCATTTGGTTGTAAAGGCTGTCTTGAATTGATCCTCTTCTTTCACCATAATCTGATTGTACCCTAAATAGCCATCAAGCAATGAAAACCTCTCAGAACCAGTAATAAATTGCAAGATCTGCTCCATAGAAGGAAGTGGATAATGATCCTTGAGAGATGCTCTATTCAAATCTCTTGAAGTCAACACACAATCTGATTTCTCCACTCTTCTTTCTAACTGGAACCAAGTTGGCCACCCAACTAGAATGCTTGATAGGGAATATGATACTTGACTCTATCAACTTATTCAATTCTTTTCTCATGAGAGGCTCCATGTGTGGATTGACTAGCCTTTGTTTTTACCTGATGGGTTTAGCACTTGGATCCAATTCAATGGTGTGTTGAGCTAACTCGGGATTGAAACCTTTCAAATATTCATAGCTCCAAGCAAACACATCAAGGAATTCTTGACAAAGTTGTATGAACTCATACCTTTCTTGCTCAGTTGTCACTTTACCAACTTGGAGTGATTTTCCTTCTTCCACCAAGATGGACACTGAATCTTCTCCCTTGACTTGGATGTTTTCTTTCTCCTTCCTAAAATGATCATTAGGATTGAAAATGGACTCCAAAGTAATAAGTCCCTTTGGTAGTTTGTTGGTTCTCAGCTGTACCACTTGGTCACCATACTGTTGTTCCAACTTTTCTGATTTTTAGCTGAGAACTCAGCCTCTTCTTGCAAGAAATGGATGATTTGTTGATCATTTTCAAACACTTGCCAACTTACATTGTTTTCTGGAACTAAAGGCCTTATAATCACATGGATGTTTGGCTTGTACCTTGTCCTTTTGGATGCTTTCAACAACATCAAAGGCTGCTCCAACTGCTGTAAGCTTGTCAGTAGCTTGGTTCTCTTTTCTAGGAATGGATTTGATGCCAAAGCCCTCAAAATCTTCAATGAGGTCCCACACCCTATTTTTGTAGCACTTGAGTAGATCATTCTTGATAGCATGCTTCCCCTTAACTTGGTTGACAATCAACTCATTATCACCAAAGACTTGCAAGTTCTTTATTCCTCTCTTGATTGACCAATGCAATCCTTGTATCAAAGCTTCATATTCAGTAGTGTTATTAGAGCATGCAAACTAAAATCTAAAAGTTGAATAATACTTAACTCCTTGGGGTGAAACAAGCATGGCTCCCCCTCCTGCACCTTGTCTACTCCTTGATCCATCAAAAAAAAACTGCCATACCTCATTGTCATTCTTGTGGTCTGGCTTGGTGATGCTAGGGATAGGCTGATTTTCTTCATGCATGCAATAGACTCCTAGCTCAGATTCTTCTATTTCTTGATAAGGATCAAAAGCATGCACCTTGCTTTCCCATTCATCAAGAGTCAAATCTGGGATGCTTCCAACCTTGGTGTCAGCTTCATCGGTGCTTGGATAATCCTCTTGGTCAAATGTTGAACAATTGGTATTGATTTGGCTTGGAGTGTGAGGCTCAAAATGAAAGTTTGCAATAGGCTCGGACCTGATTGTGGCTTTGGTTCCATATCTTGTTCGAAAAACATGTGTGACCAATCAACGTGATAGGTACCTCCAATCTTGGTATGAAATCCCTTGACAGCAGGCATAGGGGCAAAGAGTGGTGGAAGGTCTATTACTGAGACATCTTGTAAAACAACAACGTTGGGGCATGCATGCAAAGTAAGACTCAAATTTTTAATCACTCCAACTATTATTACTGTTGTCCCATCCAATTGCACTACCCCTTTGGATATGACTTCATATTGAAGCCCCAACTGATCAGCTATTTACTTGGGCATTACTGAACTACTTGCCCCGAATCAATCATGCAATTGTGTACTAATTGGTTTCCAATGATCAATGAAACATAGAATGGAGGGGGCTTCAACATTTTACCTTGCTTGTCCTCCATGATTCCCCTCAGGTTGGGCAGCATTTGTGAGTACCTTCTCTTGCATTTGGACCTGCTTGATTTGAAGTTGACAAGTCCTTCATGGCAGCTTGTAGAAAATCTCTTTGGCTTGGGATGGATAGTGATTCCCACATTGATATGTTTACATTTGTCTTCTTCATCTGATCAATGATGTTGAATGGAGATGAAGTATCTCTCTGTTGTCCCTTGGCCTGCACATTCATTCCTTGCACATGGGCAGCAACAACTGGCATTTGAGTTGGCTAGGAGTTGTTTTAGGCAGCCCTTGCGTGTTTGGAACTACATTTTGTTTGCCAATAACCTGGTGGGTGGTAGAAGGTTGTGGATTACTTGGAGCCAATGGCTGTTCTTCACCCAAATTTCTCCTTTTTGACCTTGTGTTGGCTACAACACTTTGGGAGATTGTTTGATTCATGCCACAAAAATCTTCTTCCTGCCAGTTTACAAGTGAGGTATCATTTGGAGCTGATTGTTGTTAGGATGTTTCTTGTTGTTGGTTATTTCCTTGACTCCCTTCACCCTCCACACTAGTTGTTGTCACCATTAATGCTTGATTTAAGGCACCATTGAAACACATAGACTAGTTTTGAGGTTCATTACATGGAAAACACCAATCATACTCTTGAGCTATGTTGTTTTGCACTGGCACTATTGCTTTAGAGACAAGATGTAGCATTGGGATTATAGGGCTGAAATGGTCTATTGGCAGGAGGTCTTGCTTGATTTAAATTTGCAACTAGATTGGGTGGTCTTTGAGGCTGGTATGGCTGCCTGTTAGGCTGAGCTTGAGGCTAAAAAGAAGGTCTAAAACCTTGGGCTTGCTGCCTCTTGAGTGTAACCAGCTCATTACCTAAATTTTACAATTGCTTCATGACTTCTTGAAGTTCATTTGAGGCACTAGAAGATGAAGTAGAAGCTTCACTTGAATTTTGATTTCTAGGAGTGGGAATAGGAGCTAAAATAGGCACTTGACTAGTACTTGGGCTCTCTAAACTTGGATACAATGGCATTGGAGGCCTAGGAGCTAGCTTGCCATCTTGAATCAAACAATTTTCAGCTCTAATGGCAATGCTATAAGCAATAAGGATAGTTGTGCCTCCCATGGATTGAATTAACATAGAAATATCAGAATTTAGAGCTTTAAGGTAATATAGAAAAGCACCTTCTATTGTTGGCCTTACTGCCACTGGAATCCTCTCCCAAGTCATTTGAAACCTAAAATTGAAGTTCATTAGCTAGCTCATTGGGAGCTCTCTTGATGGTTGTCAACTCTTCAAAAGGGACAAGTTATCTCCCTTTTCTCCAAACTGCTCATGGAGGGCTATACATAGTTGGTTCCATTTTGGATAGAACACGAGGCAAGACTCCTGAACCATTGCAAAGCTTTCCCTTTGAATGAATATGCCAGCAGTTTGACAACAACTTGCATCTCATTAATCTCATGGATTGCACAAATATTAGCAATATCCTTGACATGATCACCAGGAGTGGTCTGATTCTCTCCAGTAAAGTATGGAATGTTCTTTAATGCTGCAAATGGGATTGGATTTTGTGCATTGAGAGCAAGTGGGCTGCTGCCAGTGAAATTGACATAGGGGTTGTTTTGTGCCATTCTGATTGGCCTTAGAACCCTTGTTGATTGAATGAAAGGCCTACCAGGTGGAGGAGTTGATAGAGTCTGTTTGGTGGAGATGGAGACCTTTGAATTCTCCTCCCTCTTTGTCTTCTTCTTGGAGATAATTGCATATATTCAAACAACACCTCTTCTTCTCCAACTCTTGACCTTGTGGTGATTCTTCTCATGAGTTTTCAGGTCTGCACTGCTAAAACCAACTGATTCTTCTTCCTTGGAGTCGCCAGATGTGTAATTTAGGGCTCTTTTAAGCAAGAAACTTGCAACAAATGCACATCAATTTTTTTGCAATGAAGATGAAGACCTCTAAGGTCCCACCGGGTGTGCCAAAACTATTGTTGCAAATCAGCAGCACCCCTGGATGTTGATCAGATTTCTAGTTTGACATTTTGGACATCCAGTGTGATTGCACAACATTGAATCTCTTCCCCAAGTGTGGGACTTGTAAAAATGGGAAAAGAATCTCTAGGTTAGAGGTTGGTTCCTCAACTCCTCTATCAGGTGTATTACTTGCAAGTTGCAGAGGTTTTAAACTCAAAATCTTACTCTAAATTCCAAGGGGACAAGAGATAGAGAATGCAAAAAACTGAAAACTAATGCTAATAAGGTGATGCACCAAAGGAGTGGTTAGCATTTTTACTTATGAAGATTGACACATATCATAGAAATGCAACAAACATCATGCACAAACTGATAAAATGTAATGGAAGGTCAGAAATGAAGCAAACAACACAAACAGAGGATTGAAACTCATTCACAGAGCTTGCATTGTCATTTCCAATATCAAAAATACATGCATTACAACATCAAAGAGGCAGAAAACATGTTACGAGTCTTGGAAAAGTCTAATATTCCACAAAATCACTTTTCAAGGTGAAGGAGGGAGCCTATAAAACATAAAAAATGTCCAACCCCAAAAATGAGCCAAATCGGCACTTTTTTACAATGCAAAAAAATGACCCAGGGGAGAGAGAAACACAGGAAAACATGGGAAAACTTTCAACCACCACCAAATTCATAATAAAAGTATGGGTATCCTTACAGTCCATTCCTAACATTTTTTGCCATCTTTGGGAGAGAATGTCGAGCCATCTTTGCATTAAAAATGGTGGTTGAAATGTCATTTTTGTTCATTACCACGTGCCAGAGGCGTTTTTCAATTTTATCTCTCCAAAATCCATAAAAATACAAAATTGAGCTCAGAATCTTGTAGATAATTTCACCATCTTTTGTTGATATAAAGAACGTGAAAAATTGAGCTTTGGATCGAAAGTTATGGTCATTTGAAAATTTAGGGCAAAACAAGGCCAAAATGGGTTGGCGGGCCAAAAATTTGAAATTTTCCCACTTTTTGCATTTGGGAAAATTTCCCAAAAATCCCCGTACCCCGCCGATCCGGTGCCATGTGGCATGATTCCATTGGCCGGGCTCTTGATGCTTCATTTTCCATCGTTTTGGCCATTGGAAAATTTTCCAAAAATTCTCCATGCTGATGACCTGAGGACACGTGGCAAGATGTGATTTGCCACGGGCATCTTTTCTCTATTTGTTTCATCACTTTTGACCATATTTTCTGACTCACACTTGGACATGTGGAAAAACCCCATTGGATGTGGGCTTTCTCTGCCATTTTTTCCTGCGGGCCTGTCTTGCATTTTTTGCCGCCACTTGGACACGTGGCATGATCCCATTGGCTCACGTTTAGGGGATGGATTTTCCTTTCAATATTTCCTTTGACTTTGCTTTGGGAAAAATTCCCAACTTTTCCCGTACTCCATCGATCCGAGAGACACGTGGTGGGTTTCCATTCGTTTGGGCCATGGGGGCGAAAACTTCTCTTTTGCTACCCTTTGGGAAAAATTCCCAATTTTTCCCGGCGGCTGAAGCTCCGACGCCCCTGAACACGTGGCATGATCCTATTTTCCAGTGGGCCTTGGGGGCGGCCTTTCCCTTTTGATTTTTTCACTTGGGTGAAAAAGAAAGAATCTTTTCGCGCCCCGATCCCCGACGCCGTGGCGACACGTGGTGAGCTCTGACTGGTCGGCGGGCAAATATTTCTCTTTTCTTCTCACCAAAACACTTCACCAAATTTTTAAGTCTTCCTCCATTGTCTGCCACTCCCTTCCTCTAGAGACACTTGGCACAAAGTGATTAGATGTAAGCCTAGCGTCGAAAATTTTGCTTGTATCAACCCTTAGGAAATTTTTCTAATTTCTCCCCGCCTGGACACATGGTAGCATCCAATTCGTCGGCGGGCCTTCAGGAAAAATAGTCCTTCTAAAATTTTCCAAACACTTGGTAAAAATTATAAGTTTGCCTCCACCTTCTACCCTCCCGAGGAGACGTGGCCTCATCTTATTGGTCATGGGCCTTTAAGGGGAAATTTTCCCACAAAATCTCTACTGAGCCATAACTAATAATACATGGAGTTAGGAGGAAAACTTTACCTTTCTGGAAATATGAAGAAAATATCTATCCAATGGTGCCATTTCCATAAGGTCTTGCATGCTTGAAAAGAAAACAATTATGACTGAGGCACAAGAGAGGGAAGAATGATGGGAGTTAGACACAAAATGAGCAAGGGCTCATTTTGGATAACAATAGTTTTTAATAGTATAATTTGGTCAAGACATAGGTAATTTTTAGGATTTCAACACTCAGCCTAAATTTTTTTAGCATTTAAATTCTATAATCAAAACCCTAAACCCTAAACCCTAGGTTCTAAACCTTAACCCTAAAACCTAAACCTTGAGCCCCTAACCATAGACCCCAAACCCTAAACCATGATCCCTAAACCCTAATCCCTAAACCATAAGCCCTAAACCATAATCCATAAGACCTAAACCCTAAACCTTAAACGTCCATCCCTTACTCGTGAGCCCTAACCCCTAAATCATGAGCCTTAATCCCTAAATGAGACCTAAGTCCTAAAACCTAAACCATAAACCATAAACCATAAACCATGATCCCTAAATACTAAACCCTAAACCCTAAAAACTAAATCCTAAACCCTAAACCTTGACCCCAAACCCTAAACCCTAAATCCTAAACCCTAAACCTTGACCCCTAAACACTAAATCCTAAACACTGAATCCTAAACACTAAACCCTAAACCTTAAACCCTAAACCCTGAGCCCTAAACACTAAACCCTAAAACTTGAACTCCACGACCTAAACCTTAAACCCTTAACCCTTAAGCCTGAGCCCTAAACCCTAAACTATAAACCCTAAAACAAAAATAATAAACCCTAAACCCTAAACACTAAATCTTAAACCCTTAACCCTTAACCCTAAATGTTAAACCCTAAACCCTAAACCTTAAACCCTGATTCTTAAGCCCTAAATCCTAAACCCTAAATCTAGTTCCCTTACTTGTGATACCTAAAACCTAAACCCTGATCCTTAAGCCATAATCCCTAAACCCTAAAACATGAACCATGAGCCCTAAATGCTAAACCCTAAACCCTAAACCCTAGAAACTAAATCATAAACCCTAAACCCTAGCCTTAAACTTTAAACCCTAAACTGTAAACCCTAAATCCTAAATACTAAAACATAAACCTTAAACCTTGACCCCTAAACCCTAAACCATAAATCCTAAATCCTAAACCCTAAACCCTAATTTATAAGCCCTAAACCCTAAACCCTAAACCTTAAACCCTTAACCCTTAACCCCGAGCCCTAAAATCTAAATCCTAAACCTTGAACTCTATAACCTAATCCTTAAAAATTTATTCCTTAACCTTGATCCCTCACTCATAAATCCTAAAACCAAAATAATAAACCAAAACCATGAACCCTAACCCTAAAGCCTTACACCCTAAACCCTAAACCCTAAGACTTAAACCCCAAACCCTAAACCCTAAGCCTTAAACCCCACACCCCGATTCATGATCCCTAAACCCTAAACCTTGAACCATGTACCCTTATTCTTAAACCCTAAACCATAAACAAGTGATCCCTAAAGCAAAAACCCTAAACCTTTAGTCCTAAACTCTAAATCCTAAACACTAAACACTAAATATTCAACCATAAACCATAAACAATAAACCCTAAAAATTGATCCCTAAACCCTAACCATAAACCCTAAACCCTAACAACAAACTCTAAACCCTAAACCTAAACCCTAAACCCTAAACCATTAACCTTGAACCTTAAACTTTGAACCTTAAACCCTAAACCCTAAACCTTTAACCCTGATCCCAAAAACCTAAACCCTAAAACCTAAACACTAAATCCTAAACCCTAAACCCTTAGCCTAAAACCCTCAACCCTAAGCCATAAACTCTAAACCCTAAACCCTAAACCCTTAAACCCAAACCCTAAACACTGAGACCTAAAACCTAAACCCTAAACTGTAAACCCTAAACCTTAAACCCTAAATCCTAAAAACTAAAGATCAAACCCTAAAGTATGAAACCTAAACCCTTAACCCTGATCCCTAAACCCTAAACCTTAAATCCTAAACCCTCAACCCCTAACCATGAGCCATAAATTCAAAACTTGAAACCATAAACCCTAAACCATAAAACATAAATTGTGAACCCTAAACCCTAAACACTAAAACCTTAACCATGAGCCCTAAACACTAAACCCTAAACCTAAAACGTAAATCATAAACCCTAAACCAAAGGAAATTCCTAATAATATCATGGAAATTGTTTCAATGTGTAGGTAATATTTTGTGAGGTGATTGATCAACTCATATAGTTTTTATGAGAGACTACTTCCTTCAAAGGCCTAAAAACACCATTTAGGAAAATTTAGGAAATAAAATCTCATTCAGAGTACTATTTTTAAGACCAGTTTTTAGGTGCAGGGAATGGAAGCTAAAACGGTAAAATCTAACTTCTCCGGATGATTATAGGAATTCTATAAATAATTAAGATGAACCAAAATAGGAATTAGAAGGATATTAGAATAATATATAAGGTGGAATAATCAACATTCATTCAAGGATTAAATATTTCTTTAGTACTAAAAACTCTTCATTTGTCCTAAGTTCAAAATGAAATAGGATCTATAATTTGAGTTGCAGAAGAATTATATTTTAAGAATAATTTCATTGATCGTAAAATGTGATTTTTAGTGTTTTAGTTAAGTATGAAGGTTAAGAACATATAAATCATACTAAAATTTAATTCAAGGATTCATCCCTTATCCGAAGGTGGAAACCTATTTCCATGAGGATCAACTTGAGAAAAAAAGTGTCTATGTATCATAAGCATGCTTACACCCAATTTTCATCTTAGTAAATAAATTTAATTATGAAGGTTTCATAATATTCAAAGTTTAAATTTGGAGCTCAAGGATTGACCTGATGATCATCATATCCCGACTATGTTATTGTACTCAATCTCTCCAAAGAACGAACTAAAATGAGCTAATCATGTAACCGAGGTATACAGGGACCATCATGTGTAAAGTATTATGACATAATCCATCTCCATGAGATACATATGAGCAAAGAAAATTAGGAGAATCTGTAATTTGATTCCATGAGGTTGATTTTAGAGCCAAGAAAGATGAAAGGATGATATTTATATGGAGCATCATGTTTCTAAGAATGAGCAATCATCCGAGTTCACTTGATGTAATTCACTGGGTAATATTTGTAAAAATCATTCGAAGCCTAGTAGTGTGATCACACCTTATGGATGAGGCACATTATAATCACCTCATTTTTCCTTAGGACAAGAATCCCATTCAGGGAGCAATCCTCTATCTAGAAAGTGAGACTATCATTTTATTAAGAAGTATACAAGCATCATAGAATTGATTCATGGTCACTAAAGTTAATTATGGACCAAATTTTAAAATTGGTATAAATTCAAGTAGTGGTAGTGCCAAAATCCAATCCAGAAGGTCAAAAACCTATAAAATGACTATTTGTTTTCGCAAACCAAAGATCGACTACAATATATATGGCACGAAAGTTTTAAGTCATTACGAAATCTGAAAAATGAATAAGTCTTGACCAAATTATATTTTGAAAAAATATCTTCTAGATTATAACTGCTGATAGCTAAGGGACCACTTCCATTAGGTGTAGAGTGACCATGACATTTATTTTAGCAAATATTTCTCCTTCAAGCCCTTACAAACTTCATATAGAGAAAAATACGTACACATTTTGTGATCTTAGAAATGTGTACGCATTATAACACATATGCATTTTAGGTTCATGAATTTTTGATCGCTGCAAAACATAACATGATCATGTTATTGCAAAACACGATCATGTTTTGTCCATTTTCAGGTTTTTTTCCACTTTTTGGCCCCCCAACTTGGTACACTTTCCTTGGATCGACTATAGAGATGAGGAAGAGGTTGAGATATTATTCTAGAATTAACCTTAAACAAATCATTCACTACAATATTGTAGTTGTGCCACAAGTTTTGGATGATGATAAATAGGTAATAAACCAATATTATTATGATATGAAACTAGCATCATAACCAATTACACCAATGAATTGGAACGAGGAAGAGTTAGTTAGTTCCGAAACACTAGAATAACACATGTGATGAGAAGAAAAATGTCATGGTTAAAAGTGAAAGGGCTAGATTTATATTTACAAAATACTAAGGTGTTAAGATAATAAAAAGATACTAGAATCTTGTAAGAATATCTCCCTCCTTTGAATGAAGGATCTGAAAAAATTTACCCACGAAAAGGAAACGCCCATTAGCTACCATCTAAGAAGCCAAATATTGGAATTATAAAACAATGGACTCCATATACAATTAGAACAATAACTCCCATACCTATCTCGAACCCGTAAAGAGGAAGAAACGCTAATGAAAACTATGAATGATGCCCCTATTACTCAAACAGTCCCATTGTAAGTTAAGTGGGCAACCATATTAAATCCTATAACTCCAACTATGGTCTTACTCGGGTCATCAAGTACATGCAAAAGGATGAGGGAGTGCTACCAAATGTTGAACTAGAAATTAGAGTGCAGAGTCTTTGAAGAGAAAGGAAAAACTTATTACAAGTATTTTGAGAGGGATAAAAGGCCAAGGTTATACATCCTTTAGTAAGAGATACACACATCTCAGTGACCAAGAATTTACCAGTCAAAAAATATAACAAACACAAGATTAAATAACTTGAGGCTATTGACCCAACCCCTTTAAGTGATACTCAATAGGATCTCATTACAGCATCGGAAAAATAGATATTTATGTCAAATTCTAATGTGGGTAATCCTATCACATCATCTGCATGAGAAAATCCCCTGTTGCAAAAATTAAGTCCTAAAGATTTAATGCCCAATATATCCATTCAAAATATTATTGATGATATTCCAATGGAAAATCAGTCCATGGAAATTCTAGGAGAATATAAACAAGAAGGATTCAAGGAAATTTAGTTTGTTTCAAAAATAAAAGGGTACAAAGCTGATATGGCTATTGCAAATCAAGGAAAGTAGTTAAATCAATTGAAGTAACAAGTAACGAAGAAGGATAATAAAATCATGCACCAAGATTTACTTGATTTATTGCTTGGGTTGGCCATGGTAAAATAAGAATATTTTTCTCAATGGAAGCCCCATCACTAGAGACTCCAAAGTTTTTGGATGATGAAACAAGTAAAGAGATTCAAGATGTGAAAGTTGAAATTATAGTGCCAACAGTTGAAAATTAGTCAATAAGACAAGGAATTGCTAAAAAGTTATCGAATAAATTATTCTCCTGCCGAGAAGCATCCTTGAGAGGAAACATGTGTTATAATGATAGAGAAACCATGCAAAATTGCAAGCCATGCAAGGGAGATATTTGCGATACAATAGCTAGTAATAATCCCACAAATTAACCACTAAAATGAAGGTATCCAAGGTACTTGAAGTAGAAGAGAACAAGTAGAAACTTTTGTTCTACATGTTGAATAAAAATAACAAACAATGGAAATTGAAATCCCACCTATAATAGTACCGGTTCCATAAATACCTCTAGTTATGTCCAAATAAATAGTATTGTTATCAAGAACATAACAAAACCCATTACAAATTTCAAGTGGGGGAAATGTCCCAAAAATAGGGTGGTTGGGAAAAATCGTGCCAATAAATAAAAGGAGGTAGGTAGTTCAAGTGGAAATTGTTGACATTACAAACATTTTGTTTTCAAAACCCACAAAAGCTAGAATATTAGAAGTTTTTATCCCACAGGAAACAAATCAAAAACGAGAGGTTACCATGGGTGACTACTAAGTCACACACATTGAACTAGGGAAGCCAATTACTAAAAACTTGAAGCATTATGCTACAATGTCCCTTGGGGGCCTCATTCAAAATATTTAGAAAGATAAGGAAACAAAGAAACGATTGAGGGAAAATATTGAAGTATTATCAACTTATGTACAAAAATGGATACAACCCTTCATGGAAGGACAAGATATTTATGCTAAAATTACATTAGAAGCCCTAAATTCATCTAATAGATCAAGGGAAATAATCAGTGCTATGGATAGACGGAAGGAAAAATTGTTTGAGAAAGGGAACAAGGTCATAGAGGATATTGTGAAAAGCTACAACATATTATTTGAATGATTTAGTGTTGCAAATAGATCAAAAGGAAAAATGTGAGGATGAATTGCACTATTGGGAAGGAATCCTTCCCAAACTTTAAGCATTAACTTAATTGGATAATCAGTTGATGGAGAAATAAGGATCACCACAAGAAATAAGAATAAAACACACTTATGAGGGATCCATCAAGCTAAGAATAAAAACTCTAAATCGATTATTGAGAGGCTCATCCTAGAACGTGACATAATGACAAAGTGCATTAATAATCTTGATAATAGGCTTTGGAAAATAGTACCAATATAATACATGATCACTTATGGAGATCTAGGTGCGATAGTTTGACACAATCCTTTGGTCAAGGCATTAATACAAAACCAATATTAGAGCTCCAATTTTCAATTATGATACCATAAATTTTTTTGTCTTGGAACAAAAAATAACCAAATTGTCAAATAAGGTGAAAAACAATAAGGTTTCAATGCATGAGTTTTATAAAATGTTAAAAGAACATATACTAGTATTCATGTTCCATTATGGACGTGATGAAGAGTACATTGTCTAGATATTTCACATATATGATGCATATAGGAAAAGTATATCCTAAACATAAGAAGATGATGTCACTGATCTTTAAAGTTGATTTCATTGGGCCTAATAAAATTTATTCTTGTTCTCTAAACTTCATTTACTTCATTGAATTTATTCTTATCATTTGTACTGTACAAATTTTGTACTTTCAAAATTATGTAATTTCCAAATTTTGTATTCTCCAAAGCATGAAATTTTAGAATGTTAATCCAAAAGAAACGGATAATGAACTAGTTGAATTGAAAGTTACCTATGAAACACATTACAAGATATGAATTTTTTTTATTTACAAAAAATAAAAAATGGGGATTCGATAGGGGCCCCTTCCCTTGGAAATTTACATTCATATATAGGAATACATTTTACAAAAAGAGTTGTATAGTTAGCAAGTGATTATTAGATCATATAAGTTCCTCATTGAACAAGGGAATGCAAGACAATAATTCCTTTTTCCTAGATTCAAATCATGCATGACTATGAGACTGATGTACAAATTCAATCCTTTCAAGCTAAATCATGAGACAACCAAATCAAAGATTTCTTTTGTTCTTGTTTTTCTGATTCCCTAAGATACTAATAAGATCTATTTTTGTGGAAAAAGAGGAAACCCATTCCAATCAAATAGCTCTAGAGATGAATATTTTTGGGAAGGATGAACTAGTTCTTCCAGAATGGAATGGGAAGATAGTTTTTCTTCTCAAGAATCAGAACTAGATGTCACCAAAATAATGACCGCAATGTATTTCTCTATCAATTCATTAGTGAATAAAAATGAAGGGAAGTGTGTTGTATTAGACTTGATGGTCAGTCTATAACAAAGCAAAAATGACTTGAACTTATAAGGATCCCGAGCATCTTCTAGTTGAATAAAGTGGTGGAGAATGATCTGGAATGACGAGATAAATATGATCACCTTTGCAAGATTTCTCATTAATGATACTTTAATAATACTAGGAGTCGGTGGTCCTTTAAAGTCTTATCACTCTTCAATTGAGAATAACATTTGGATATATTACTCATCCGGACCTAAAAGTGAAAAAAGAGAATGAAGTACTTATGAAGGAAAATTTTGCAAACTTCCTTCAAACTCCTTGTTAGCCATTTCTCAAAATGAAGAATATTAAGGATACTTTTGTAGATAAATTTGCAAGAAATTTTATAGAAAGTATGTAATTTTTGGCTACGAATGAAAAATTTATAGAAAGGAAAATACTAGAACAACATGTGTGCACTACTTTTGAGATGAAATTAATTTCAAGATCTAATTGGATATGCAACACAAATGAAATGAAAGAAAAGTAATATAAAGTCTAATGAAATGGAATCTCATTAAACCCGACTAAAACCATGACACACATTTGAGCATTAAATTCAAAATATTTTCCAATAATTCATTCATTTCCTAAGTTGGGACTTTCAAAGAGAAAGAAATGAAATTAATACATGAGGTGACATCAAAAGGTGGACATAGATGATGGGACTACCAGGTCATTTTAAAAATATGAAAGGAATTAAATCACACCTAGAAGTGTCATCTAACATTCTTTTCCATGTGGCAACAAAGGAGTGGGACCAATCCAAAAGTATTAATAGAAAATTAATTTTAGTCGGGAAAGTATATTCCCACTTCAATTGAACTTCCTTCATTATAAGCAAATGAGATATTCTCTAAATATTTTTTAGGGGGAAATTAAAATGATGAGAACTCACTAAAATTCTATAAGTATGAGGGCGTGTCCTCATACGAAGGGGGTTAGTTTTTAACTATTTGAAAAAGTCGAGAGATCTTACTATGATCTTTGCAAGATTTCCTTCGATGAAATACAATATAAATTTTCATTTTTCAAGTTCTTGTGTTAAGATGGTTTCAATGCGAAACCATTAACAATCATTGAGATCATTTGTATTATGCTCCCTTGGCAAGAGTTTGAAAGATATTAATGAAAATTTTCTACTTATGAGCTTAGCTTATGTATTTTGGGTTCTATATGTTGAGCATTTGATTAATGAGTTATATTTTCTGATGCAATTTTGTGTTTATTATTTCTTTGAATTACACTGAATCATGTCCTTAATGGTTGATATTTGGTCATTTATTCAATATTGTGTTGTGAGCATTTACTTTGCAATATTGGGTACAATTATAAAATCCTTACTGTAATCATTTTGTTGATGGATTTTTCGTAAGCCTTTGAGTGAATCTTAGGTGTATGAGATCAGAAGCAATAAACACTTTACTAGAATACTTTCATGAGCCTTTGTGTTGGGTATTTTAGAAATTGTATGGAATCTTTGCACTTATTGAGTATCAATGAATGTAAATATTCCTTTAATGAAACTGTGACTACTTGATAAATTGTTCTTTATTTTCCAGAATGGCAGTTTGTCTAGGTGAGTGTTGAATGTTATGTTACAAGAAGATCTATTTTCATATAATCCACCATCCTTATAAATACAAAAACATTACAATAACATATAAAGTTTTTGATGACATTATTGGATGTTATGTCCAAACTGAGGTTATAATTCTTCCTTTTATAAATATTTTCCAAAATATAGTCCATTATAAACATATTGTCCTAATATTTTCTCATTATAAGTAGGATTTCCATTAAATCTGACTTCACTGGGAAAAGCATGGTAAAATTCATAAAGATCTGTAAATATTTGTCTACTAGTTTGTAAAGTTGTCATTTCAAGATCTATTTGAGTTAATCTAAACATCTAAGGTGAAATACCTTAGTGGCGGCTTCATATTTTAAAAGAAGTATGGCATGTACTAGTGAAAATTATTTACTCTTTGTTAATTAACTTATCACATCCCACTATTTCATCTGTTTTGTAGGAAGGATAAGTTGTAAAATGTGAAATGGTTTATGAAGACATGAGTACATACACTATTATGTAATTGAGTATGTAGTTACACATGCGTATTTATATCCTGAAAAGGATATAAACACTTACGCATAGTTACATGTAAAACCACACAACAATGCTTGTTGTTTGATGTTCATAAAGTATTTAACATTTTACAATGTATTATTTTTTTACATGTTAAAAGGGATTACCTTACTTTTCTCGCATGCAATAATTGCGTGTACAGATACACTGTGTGTTTGGTATACATGTTTATGAGATTTTCTTATCTTACTAATGATTTGTTGCTGGTTAGTGAATATGTACTTAGATGATAATACTTTTTTACTATTTAAAATATTGATAAAAACTACATGGTTGTACCTTATGTGTGATGTTGCTGGGAAATGATGGTTTTTATCCTTTTTAGACTAAACATTTCGATAGAACATTTGTTTAGCTGCAAATAATTGTGATGATTTCTTCATTTCTCGTAAAGGAGTTTTGCAATATTGTTAAGATAAGTCTTTCTATTTTAACTATCATTCTTAACCAATGCTAATGATGTTGGTATTGGTATTTGAACCCAATACATAGTTGATTGTCACAAGACATAACAAGGTAAATTATTGTTAAATTCAAATTGTAAATGAATTTGATCTATGTCAAGGTATGAATTACTATGACTTATGATGAAGTCATAAATAGTTCTTGTGGGAAACTCAAGGTAAGTTTGAAGAGCATTATTATTGATGAATAAAAGGATATGAGTATATGTGTTTAAATAATCATGCAAGTTCTAAATATAATACCAAAGTACTTGGATTTTGAATTATTGTTGTGAGGCCATTAAAAACAACATGACTATTAATAGGATGGTATAAATAAGGTATTAAGACCAAAATTTATACCAAGTGTTTATTGATAAGGAATTTGTATTTTTGGCCATGTGAAGGAATTAATATTCTTGATAAGTTACATATGATATGATATCTCCTTTGATCATGGCAAATAGTTAGATAAAAATATTTGTAATAGTTATAGTATAAGTTGATTGATCAACCAAGCAATAATGTAAATTATGTTGTTAAGTGTTATTATGGTTGATTAACCGTGCAATGGAAAATTATTATTATTATTATTGTTGTTGTTGTTTTCCCTTAATTAACTGGGATCATTCGTACTACCACCAATTTGGGGGATGATTATAAATTTTTAAAAAGGTCACATCATGGCACTATGATATTGAATGCATTGAATGAGCACTCAATTTCCTTGGAAAATGGTGAAAGTTCTTGAAGAAGCTACTTGCATGCAACTCTTTACTAGTTATTTTGCTTTGTTTTTGTTCTAGCCTCTTTTGGTGATCCGGGTAAAGGATTTTGTTAATGCATGTAAAAATTTCAATCTTAAATCTTATATAAATAATAAGTTCTTTTAAAATGAGGTGAAATAGGGGTGTTGCTATTTCAATTTTGGGAAATTAACTGGAAGGAAAGTTGTGAGAAGAAATAGCTACAGAAATATTCCTGTCGCAGGCATGGACCCTTTACTTAAATTGTTTTTATTTCGAGATAATGAATATCAACTATTTATTTTACTTCTCTAGATCCTATTTCTGGTTTTATTATGCATAAAAGGTATAAATAGATCTAAGAGTTAAAATTGAAATGTGGTTTCTATTTAGGTTTAGTAGTTTCAATTTTCCCTATCTCAAAACAATGTGATCTAGATATATGATAAATTGAGTATATATATATTTTAGATCTACGTGAGTGTGATATTATAGGAATAGGGAAGATCCTCATTAATTTTTTTATCCTTATTCCCTCATAGGGTTTTCTTGAAACTTACACGTATGAATGATTAACCCCAAACAAAAATATTTACAACAAAGTGCACTCGTGAATCTACCCATGTGTGAAATATAATTTTACACGAGTAAGGATCAACTTATTAATTAAATATTTTAATAAATGTCTCATATTTTTCTATTTCATGATCTCTTCGTATGTAAAAACCCTTCTATCATACGATAAGATGAGATCTTAAATAATAATACTTGGTAAAGAACCCTCGAGTGAGACCTCTATAGTGGGATTTTTATCTTCTTGTTGCAAACCCTCGATTGAAATGATAACAACCTATAATAAGCTTACATTTTAGGTTTGAAAATTAGTGTGGGTATTATAATTTATGTTGTGCTTATTGTTATGTGATGGACTCATTATGGACTAACATCCCAAGCCTCACCATTTGGATAGCCCTTTCCGAGTTCGTCAAGTTTAGGAAAATGTCTTATTATTCACACTCCACGTTAGGTTTCAGCCTCATATGAGTATAAGAAATGCAAATATAAATATAAATAAATATGTGTGTGTCTCGTATTTGGTAGAGTTATATCTTTGGTAATAACTTGAGGATTCTAATCCTACATATAGTAGACTGGGTTGAAATGGTATAACCTACTTGTGTCACTATCCTATTTGTATCAATGGGTTTTTCTCAATAGAGTTGGTTAGTGTTAATTTTATCTAGAATAAAGTACCTAAACTAACTTACCTAGCTAAGTGAGGATTTATCAAACTGTTATGATTTAATTTGAATTCATAGTTTACTTTACGTGTCTTATTCATGATAATATAGGTATAGAGTTAATATAACTACTATTAACAGTAATGATGTTCTCCTCTAGTTGTGATAATGAAGTTAGATGAGGTATGGTTATGGTTTAAACCAGTAAATTGAATTAGAAGAATTGGAATGGCATGTTGAATTAATTTTTGATAGTTGTTGAAATCAATATATATTATTGTTGTTAGTATGGAATACTTGTGGTATTGTTGATTAAATTATGCTCATTATTGTGAATGATAGATTCCAATAAACAAGTCTATATTCATTATTTTTAAATAAAGAAGCAATGTTTAAGTTAATGGTCCATGAAATTTCAGCATAGCTGACCATGTACATTTTGTACTTTATCATTTTCAATTACAATGATAAAGGTAATACCGAGTCGAGAAAATAAGTATTTCATGGCTTAATTTATTTCCTTTTACTTAATAACGTTTAGGAAAAGGATGTAATAGTAATTTATTGATGTGGAATATTTCCTTTGTAAATATGAAGGCTATTGGGCCTAATATAAACAAACTCCTTTGTTAGTCTCTTCTTGGCTATATGATTGGTTTTTACTTTGAAATTATCAGGTTGTTTTAGAGGGAAGGATTTATTTGGTGGAGTCATAGGAAAATGAGCCTCTTGTATTAAATTATCATCTTATATGGTCACTTATGTCTTGTATCATAAATTATTGATTGTAATAAGACAAACAAACTACTTATAAATGTGATTCAAAACATGTTAGTATCATTATTAAGTTGCAAAGTATTTATTGCAGATTAGTCATAAAAGAGAGAAGTGTATTAGTTGAGATATGTCTTCTTGAACTATAACATGTTTTCAAAATAATATTAGAAGTTAGGGCAGAATATGTTTCCATGGAAGATAAGAATGTGTAATGAATTTAACTTAACTTTTAGAGTATGAAGTAAAACAAATTATGATGTTATCCTTACAAATTCAAACTTATTGATATTGAGATAATCCAATATAAAACTATTATAGTATAATCAAGCTATGTGATTTAGCTATGAATATAAGATTTTTCCGACGAGAATATAGTTAAGAAAAATGATCTAAAATCAGCTATATGATTAAACCATACCTCTCTCCTATTTTCTTGTAGCAATAACTACTTATGCTATATGGATGAGTAAGGTAGTCATATGAACAACCCGATGTTACTTGCACTATAATAGGTAAGATAATATGAAGTAATTGTAATTAAAGAATTAAGTACCTTGACAAATTAGGAAAATTTATTGGTTTTCTTATCTACATTAGCAAACAAAAATAACCTAGTAATAATGAAAGGGCATTAAGGATATTAAATAATGTTGTAAAAGGTACTAAGTTTTGTAGTTGAATAAACATATTACTCAATTGTGCACTATTGAAATTTCATTAAGTGGTACATATACCAATTAGTGGTCAATAAATATCATTGGGTTCCTCTATCCTAAATTAAATAACACAATGAATATTAGGCGATAGCGAGGAAACCACAACGCGTCACTCATGTCTCGTGAGTCATACCCATTCTAGTTCAAGATGGTTACATATAAAAGGAAAAAAATGTAATGACCTAGGTAATTACGTGATCATACCTTATTTTTAAAGGATTCCAAAGTGGTGTGGGTATGAGCCACACGACCCGATGCCAAGTTGTGATCATTGTGGCTTGATGTGTGAACTTAGTAATTAAGTACATGACTGCATAATAAGAATAAAAGTAAACTAAATAACTAAGAATGGAAAAGAACCTTGATACTATCATTGAGATGATTGTGAGGTCAATGTAGGGGAAAGTTTCATGTGGCTTATGTGCAGTCACAAAACCCAACTAGCTAGCACAATGACCTAGAACTATGACCATAGTATTGCGAAAGGATTGGTTGCATTGTCTATCACCATTTCTTTTGTCTCATGCTCAAGAGGATAATATAAGAATATACACATTTACGTGAACCTTTTCAAAGGTATAACCAAATAATATATTGTGTATATTAGCTTAGGAGGATCATTGAAGGGGATCAAGTAGGATCTGAACCCTTGCGATTGCACATGGCTATCATAGATTTTCTTGTTAGATTGTAAACTCAAATTAATGATGTAAAATTCACTTGTTGTTGTAATTTGATGTTATTCATTTCATCATGAAATAAATGAAGGGATTTATAACTCATGTATGCTAGAATTTAATGGTTGCATGTTAAATTTGTTGAAAGCATTAACTGTAATTAATGATTTGATGAAATATTTTTCCCCTAATTCTAAGGAATTAAAAAGAGGTGTTATATAACTCTTCAACTTTGGAAATTTGGAAAGAAGAATTTATTTATTCATGTATGATCCTACCAAAAATTTACTTCTAGAGTTAGAAAGTATCAATCCAAGAAGGAAGCATACACGGAAACTAGTGGATGGTTTAAGATCAGAAGAAACAATTGTTGTTAGTGTTTAATTTGATCATACTTTAGTGGAAGATTACTATAGCACATCTGACAGCTCTGAGTCACTATCCCTCAATATGATTTACATAATTTATTTCAAAAGGGTTAAAAATCTACAAGTAACAAAGGTATTCATCATCTTCCTCCTTTATTGATTCCTGACAATAAAGTATTTTTTGAAACTGAGTCCTTGAAGGATTCATATTTTGTGGATCATAATCCTTTTCCTCAAAGACCCCTAGTTCCCCACCATTTCAATACTTTGAAACACCTCCACCAAATAATATGGCACAACCTCCACCAAGGCCTCCTTTTTGGTTAATAATTATAGACCGATAAGATTCCACGGGATAGTGGGCTACCCAAATGAAGTACCCCATGAAATAAGAAACATATTTTATAGATTTCAAGGAATAATGTGATAAGTGGAGATCAATATCTTTGATTTTTTTAGAATATTATGGATGAATTTAAATAAGAACATGAAGATGTGTATGTCAAGTTAGTAATTCATAATTTATAGGAAGATGATAGGGAATGGTATAATTTTTTTCCTTAAAATTCTTTTAATTCTTGGACAGAAATGAAAAATGCTTTTAAGTTACAATATGGTGACAAAAATGATCCTAGGTTTCTCTTTACTATGTTTGAAAACATTAAAAATAATCCTAATGAACCCATGCAATACTTTAACACTAGGTTTAATAAAACTTTAACTAGATTTCCTATCAAAATAAGACATAGTGATGATTATTTCTTGATCAAGTACTCATATGCCTTTGAAAAATAGAAGTTTATTATCTAAGGGATAAAAATCCTATAACCTTGAGGTAAGATTTCTCTATGGCTGTCCAAATTGGGAACAATATTAAATCATCTGGGAAGCCTCCAAAAAGGGAAGGTGTTAAGTTAAAAAATCTTGAGAAGCCACATGACAATAAGGAAATGGACTTAGAGGAGGTGGTTAAAAATTTGGTTGGAGTAGTTAAAGAAATTTCCTACAAGCTGGCTAGAGAAGAAAAAGGATTGGTCCCAAATCCTCGAGGATTGGTCTCAAATCCTAAAGATTGACATCAGCCTAAAGTAAAAATAGATTTAGGAATCATCCTAAAGGAGAATACCGAGCTGAGGAAAGAGGAAAGGGGCCAAGGAAAGAGGAAAGGGACATATGGGTTTAGTGAATGAACAACACAATTTTGGAGAAAATAAAGTAGTCCCAGATCCATTGACAATAAGGGTATCATTAGTGGAAGAAAACCACATCATTTTAAGTGTTTATTTCCACACTCCCCTTGTGAGACCCTTATTGAAGATTGTAGACACCTAGAATTTGGATCAAGCAATTTTAATAGTTAAATTGCACTAACTATTCCCTTTCCCACAAATTGATGAAATTTCATCAATAACGCTCCGTTTCTCTTCTATCACCATTAATTAATTATATTTCACTAATTAATTAACCCTCTTATTTCTCATGATGCCGATTAATGACCTTTCATTAATTAGTGTCCATTTCTACCTAGGTTAATGTTATCCAAAATTCACCCCGGGGTAATTTTGATAACATGCATCGTCAATATTCAAGTCCCGGAAAATAGATTGATTAAAGCCCAAAATCATGTTTTGGGGTTCCCTCAAGTGCCTTCTAACTCTCTGTCCAAGAAGAAAACCCAACGAGTTGGAGTAAATGGAAGAAATGCAAAAGCCAAGCTTGGTGCCGAAATACAGAGAAAATCGGCTAAGTCTTGTCCTAGGCGGTCCTTGGGACAGTTGGGACGTCGGGGCATGAATCGGCCGAAGAGTGCCAGCGGTCTGCGGCAGATCCGGGCACGTTGGGACATCGGGGCGACGGGCGCAAAAGCCGAACCGCCAAAAAAATTGAAGAAAATTTCCTAAGTCTTGTTTTGCGAGAGGCCGGACATCTGGGGCCAAAAGTACGCGAAGGACCGCGGATCGGCCAGTTTGGAGCAAGTCAGTCCATTTCGGGCGGTTCAGAGAGATTTGTCCCAGGCAGTCCAGGACAGTTGGGACAAAAGTACATGGAGGACGCAAACCGGCCGATTTGGCTGGAACAAGAGACTTTCATCTGGGACATTTGGGCCAAAGGGATGCGTGGGACGCGAAAAGCCAAAAGAGATGAGAGCCAATCGAGATCTCGTCACGTGTCTTCACCGCAAAGAGGGACAAGGAAGCCCGAATCGGGCGGTTCAGAGAAATTTGTCCCAGATAGTTTGGGACATTTGGGCCAAAAGTATGCGTGGGACGTAAAAAGCCGAAGGAGCCGAGAACGAATCAAAGCGTGCCACGTGTCAGAAGGAAAAGAGTTGCTAAGTGGTCGGTAAAAGTTTCAAAGGGGAAAATGGAACAGAGGGCCCGCGTCCAATAAAATCATGCCACATATCCTAAGGCGGGGGATTTTAGAGCCGAGGGAAAGACTTAGGAAAATTTGAGAAAAGTCTTGGGCCAAAAGTTAAAAGAAAAGGATGACTCCGTGCCCCCGTCCTCCAATCCGAGATCACGCCACATGTCCTAAGTGGCGGGGGCGAAAAAAATGGAAAATTTTCCAAAGTTATAAAAAGTCAAAATTTTCAAAGGAAAACCCACGAAAGGGAAGGAGAGAGAATTGCTCATCCAATCAGTGCCCGACATGTGTCATCCAAGTGGCAGAGTGTGGGAAAAAATTCAAAATCCGTTTTGGCCTATTTTTTCCCTAAATCTTCAGATCGCCATATCTTTCGATCCAGAGCTCGGATTTCTGTGTTCTTTATATCAATGGAAATCTGGAAAAATTCTCTACATGATTTTTGGGTCAATCTTGAATTTTGGTTCAGTTTGGAGAGATAAAATCAAGAAACGTATCTAGCGCGTGGTAATGGCCAGAACTGACGTTTCAACAACCAGTTTTAATGCACATGGGTCACATTCTTCTTCAACATGGCCAGAACTGATGTTTCAACAACTAGTTTTAATGCACATGGGTCGCATTCTTCTTCAGCATGGCCAGAAGTGATGTTTCAACCACCGATTTTAATGAAGAATGTGTTTTGGTCAATGGTTGGACTGCTTGCATGTTTTCCTGTGTTTCTCTCTCTTGGGCTCGACCCATGCATTGTAAAAGCTAGATTTGGCTCATATTTTCAGTGGTGGTTCATCTTTTCAGCTCTGCCCTCCCTTCTTTTCTTCTCCAGGGTTGAAAATGGAGTTCAAACCTCCTCCCCTTCTCTGTAATGGCGTTTTTGCCTTTTACTATTGAAATGATGTTCTGTGCAAACTTCTGAAGCAACAAAAACGTGTTTCATGATGCATCTGTCCATCCTTGCTTGTTTTTCACTTGTTTTCTTCTTTCCTCTCTTCATTGTAGGTATTTGTGCACATTTGAATGTTCATTGTAGGTTTGGAGCTGTGTTCATGGAGTTTTGGGACATTTTCTGTTTGAAATCTATCCTTGGGCCTATGATGCGTCTGTCCATCCTTCCCATTGCTCACCTCTCCTTGTTCCATGGAATTTTTGATAGATGTTCAACATTTTCCTTCTCTGGTGTATCACCGTTTTAGTGTAGGCTCTGTTTTTCCCTTTTCTCTCTCTCTCTCTATCTCCTTGGTGGTTAGATTAGGATTAGATTAGCTTGCCTGCACTAGAATAGCTTGTGGCAGGTAGTTTAGGAAGAGGAACCAACCTTCTTTGGAGATTCCTTTCTCATTCTTACAAGTCCCACACTCTAAGAAAGGATTCAATGTTGTGCAATCACACTTTGGATGCTAAAGTGATCAACCTAGAAATCTAATCAACATCTAAGGGTTCTATGATTTTGCATCAACAGTTTTGTACACGCCCGGTGGGACCATAGAGGTCTTCCACTTCATATTTTGCAGGTTGGTGTGTTCCTGTGAAGATTTCAGCCTTTGGAGGCACTTGCAAACACATCTGGCGACTCCATCTGATCAACAACCCATTTCTGAAGTTGCAGACCCATTTTCCATCCATTTCCATCCATCCTTCTTTCCATCCCTTTCATTCTTTTCCATTCCATGAAGTTGTGCAATCATGACTTCATTTCCATCATGGAACTCACATTTACAACAACAACAATTTTTCCCACCTCCAACATGTTTTTTAAATCCTCCAAATCAGTATTTTGAACAAATTCAAAATCAGCATGCATACCCATATGAGCAGCAATGCCAAAATTAGTTTGGCTATGGAGCTTTCCAAGAGCAAGAGTATGCATATAATGAAGACAATCAGATGCAAGATGCTGGTCTGTTGGAGAAAATCCAAAAGATGGAGATAAAGATGGTGCAGTCCAGAGCAACAACTCAAATGAGAGCTTTCAGAATTGGTTGTTGGACTCCTTTTCCATGGGGAGGCCCTTTTCCAGACACTTCAGCCCTCGGGAAGCTGGACTTCATGATGAAGATGCTACCCCAACTTGCACAATGGACAACGAAATAAAGGCCTATACACTTGTTGTTGAACAACCTTGTCAATGGGTAAGTTCTACACCATCATCTGGTTTTTCTCTTCCCAAGACTCAAGTAGCACCATCTCGTTTGGAATTGAAAATTCTAAACTCCCCATCCACTCGTCCCAAATGTTGATCCCATGTCTCCACCTCTCAGTCTTCCACCACACCTCAATTATTCTTTCCTTTTTCCTTCCAAACAGTCATCCCCTCAACAAGAGCTAATAGAAATACCCCCTCCTCTAAAGAAACAAGAAGTTTCACCTCCTCTACCACCACAAAAATTTCCAAATCAATTGAGTTACAACCCATCCCTCCTCTTGCATTCCCGATTCCATGTGGGGAAGAGGAAATTGAAAAAATCAGCCATGAAGGACAGCAAGAAGAGGAGCCCAATAGAAAATAAATGACAGACAACTTGAGGGTTTGGGCTGCCAAATTTGGGATGACAAAGATCCCCTTGATGGTCAAACCTACAGAAGAGGCTAAGGTTGAACAAATGGTGGTCAAGACTGATTTTGTGGCAGCAGAAGAAGAGAAAAAAGAAGAAGTAGATCAGCAGTCAGTTTGCTCAGAAAGTAGTGTCCATGTTGGCACTCTATTTGAAGGGAATGTTGATTCAATTCAAGTTGCACAATCAGCCATAAAGGAAGAAAGCTCAAAAGAAGTTCTTGCAGTCCCAACTTGTCCTCTAGAGCAGCAGATTGAAGAGTTTGACTTGACAAAATTCATGCTGGAGGAAGAGTTCTATCAAGAGCAAGATTGTCTTCAAACATTGGAGGTAGGAGAAACTGCTCCAGATCCAAAAGAAGAGGAACACATTCTAGTTGTGGAGGAGAAAATTGCAGATCCAAGGGCTTTGAGCACAAAGCAGGCTACAGGAGAACCTTTAGTTCTTCTTTCTACTTCACCTCTCTCAAGTTCTAGTATCTTGAAGAAGAGTCGATCTCTCAAACTCAATGTTGGAGGGTGAAAGAAACCATGGTGGTCAAGTTCTGACGATCAAGAGAACGCCATGGAGGAAGTGGAGCATTTGCGCGGGACAGCCATGAGGTAGTTTATCTGTCAGATTTGGAGGACTGTTTTGATGGAGAAGAGCCGGTTGAGTTTCCACCATTCTCTCTTTCATCATCCACATTCCAAACACTTGAGTCTGTTGTCATGAAGGAGAACATTCATTTGCAGCAGCCTACATCTTATAACAGCTCTTTGGAACCAAGATTGGAAGATTTTAATCTTTCATGTTCTTCATTAGAGGAAGAGAAAGGACAGAGGAATTTCACCATTTCTTCCACACCATCCATTCAAGAAGGTCTGCAAGAAGAATCCATTTTTGGAGTTGAAAATCAGAGCTATGGGCATATCAAACAGATCAGACCTTGCCCAATCAAGTATTTGGCTTCATTGGAGCCAAAGGAGAAGTCACAACCAGTCATGCTTGCTTCTGAGCATGAGGGTGAGCTACAAAGTACCAAGGATCAGCTGTCATACCTCTTCAATCCAAATGTAGAGCAACTAAAAGAGGTATTGAATTTGCCTTCAGCTAATACCTTGATGATTTGGGTGGAAGACCAGCTTCTTGTTGATTTTCCACTCATCCTAACAGCCATGATCAGCTCCAAATCAATTGCATGGCTGCCACTTTTGAGAAAGGGAAGCTATTTCTCACAACCAATTACAGGGTTTGTTTAGCTTGCCTTTGCTTCCAGTTAGAGTAGAGTAGGTAGGTTTGCTTTCAGCAGAAAAAGTGCTTGTGCACACTCTGCATGTTCCATTTGGAGCATGTATGATTTTCAGTTTGTACATAGTTTTTGGTGCTGCTGGTTTTTCTCTTGCACAGTCCATTTCAATGGCATTTTGGTGAGAACGACTCCATGTCCAAAGTGGGATTCAAGCGGTTCAGAGGGAGGTTTTCAAAGTTCAGATCAGTTGTAGGTTATAACTCATGACTCCATGCCCAATGGATTGCTTCAGGCTACTGATCATTCATCTAGCAGGTAGATGACCCCGCTGAGTCGCCAAAACTGTTATCCAAAATTCACCCCCAGGGTAATTTTGATAACATGCATCAGAATATTCAAGTCCCAGGAAAATAGATTGATTAAGGCCCAAAATCATGTTTCTGGGGTCCCCTCGGGTGCCTTCTAACTCTCTTGTCCAAGAAGAAAACCCAACGAGTTAGAGTAAATGGAAGAAATGCAAAAGCCAAGCTTGGTGCCGAAATACGAGAGAAAATTGGCTAAGTCTTCTCTGGCGAGTCCTTGGGACAGGTTGGGACATCGGGGCACGAATCAGCGAAGAGCTGCCCGAGGCGGTTTCTACGCAGGCATCCGTAGCAGTTGGGACATCAGGATGCGTGGGGTGTGAAAAGCCGAACTGGCCAAAAAATTGAAGAAAATTGCCTAAGTCTTGTTTCGCAGAGTGTGGGACATCCGGGCCAAAAGTACGCGAAGGATGCGGATCGGCCGGTTTGCCGCAAGTCACCCATTTTGGGCGATTCGGAGAGATTTGTCCCAGCGATCCAGACAGGTTGGGACAAAAGTACGTGGAGGACGCGAAGTGGCCGATTCGGCCAGAACAAGAGAATTTCATCCTGGACATTTGGGCCAAAGGGACACGTGGGGCGCGAAAAGCCGAAAGAGCCGAGAGCCAATCAAATCTCGTCACGTGTCTTCACCGCAAAGAGGGACAAGGAAGCCCGAATCGGGTGGTTCGGAGAAATTTGTCCTAGACAGTTTGGGACATCCAGGACAAAAGTATGTGTGGGATGCGAAAAGCTGAAGGAGATGAGAACGAATCAGAGCGTGCCACATGTCAAAAAGAAAAGAGTTGCTAAGTGGTCGGTAAAAGTTTCAAAGGGGAAAATGGAACAGAGGGCCTGCATCCAATAAAATCATGCCATGTATTCTAAGGTGGGTGGAGTTCGGAGCTAGGGAAAGACTTAGGAAAATTTGACAAAAGTCTTGGGCCAAAAAATTAAAAGACAAGGATGACTCAGTGCCCCTATCCTCTAATTCCGAGATCACGCCACGTGTCCCAAGTGGCGGGGGCGCGGGGAAAAAATGGAAAATTTTCCAAAGTTATAAAAAGTCAAAAATTTCAAAGGAGAACCCACGAAAAGGGAAGGAGAGAGAATTTCTCATCCAATCAGTGCTCGACATGTGTCATCCAAGTGGCAGAGCGTGGGAAAAAATTCAAAATCCGTTTTGCCCCGTTTTTGCCCTAAATCTTGAAATCGCCATATCTTTCGATCCAGAGCTCGGATTTCTACGTTCTTTATATCAATGGAAAGCTAATGAAATTCTCTACATGATTCCTAGGTCAATCTTGCATTTTGGTTTAGTTTTGAGAGAGAAAATCAAGAAACATCTCTGGCACGTGATAATGGCCAGAACTGACATTTCAAACCAATTTTAATGCACATGGGTCGCATTCTTCTTCAGCATCACCAGAAATGATGTTTCAACAACTAGTTTTAATGCACATGGGTCGTATTCTTCTTCAGCATGGCCAGAAGTGATGTTTCAACCACGGATTTTTAATGAAGAATGTGTTTTGGTCAATGGTTGGATTGCTTGCATGTTTTCTTGTGTTTCTCTCTCTTGGGCTCGACCCATGCATTGTAAAAAGCCATATTTGGCTCATTTTTTCAGTGGTGGCTCATCTTTTCAGCTCTGCCCTCCCTTCTTTTCTTCTCCAGGGTTGAAAATGGAGTTTGAACCTCCTCCCCTTCTTTGTAATGGTATTTTTGCCTTTTACTATTGAAATGATGTTCATGCAGAACTTAAGCAACAAAAACATGTTTCGTGATGCATCTGTCCATCCTTGCTCATTTTTTACTTGTTTTCTTCTTTCCTCTCTTCATTGTAGGTATTTTTGCATGTTTTAATGTTCATTGCAGGTTTGGAGCCGTGTTCATGGAGTTTTGGGACATTTTCTCGTGTGAAATCTATCCTTGGGCTGTGATGCGTCTCGTCCATCCTTCCCACTTGCTCACCTCTCCTTGTTCCATGGTAGTTTTGATAGATGTTCAATATTTTCCTTCTCTCGGTGTATCACCGTTTTAGTGTAGGCTCTGTTTTTCCCTTTTCTCTCTCTCTTTGTCTCCTTGGTGGTTAGATTAGGATTAGATTAGCTTGCCTGTTTGGAATAGCTTGTGACGGTAGTTTAGGAAGAGGAACCAGCCTTCTCTGGAGATTCCTTTCTCATTCTTACGAGTCCCACACTCTAAGAAAGGATTCAATGTTGTGCAATCACACCTTTGGATGCTAGAGCGATCAACCTATAAATCGATCAACATCCGGGGTTGTTGTGATTTTCCATCAACAGCTTAATTAATTATTCTTAATTAATTATGACCGCTAGCCTAAATCAATAAATTACCATTTATTGATCCATCCTCCCCTATTAAATCCCCTAAATCACACTAATATTCCTCTAAACAACCTAAAAAGGCTTACTCCTAGTCTATTAATTAATCACCTTTGATTAATTATATGCACCCCAATCCCCATAAAGTGCTAACTAAAGCACTAACCCACATACTAACTCACCTAGCTTTAGTAAACTAAACTAAAGTTACTTTTCCCTTTATCCCACATTTACCAAATCCATAGCCTTGCCCCAACTGGCAAGCTATATAAGAAACCCCTCTTCCTACCTTTCTTCTTACACCTTACATGCATATAACATAAACTATAGACATTTTGATCTTGAGAATTCTCCATTAGAATTGAGCTAGCATCTTCATCTTGCATCTAATCACTCAAATCTTGAGTAATATGGGAAGAATCAAAATGGCCTTGTATCCATTCTTGATGAGATTCCATTCTCAAACCTTGAGATCAAACAATCAACTTTGATTGCCATGGATCTATCTAGGTTCATTTTTAGTTGAGAAATCTAAAGAGTAGAGATCATCTTAGTATGTTAGTTTGATTTTGTTCAAAGTTGCATGCATTTGAAGAATTTTAGTCTCCATAAGCTCTTATCTTGATGGTTTGTGTTTAGTTAGCTTTTCTTTGGAACTATTAGGTGTTAGTTTCAATTCATCTAGCATAGTTAATTATACATGAGCATAAAGATAATGATGTTTTTGATGAAGTGCCTAGATGATTCACCACAAGGAGCTACTTTAACGATATATTATATGCTCAAACTATGGAGGAATTTTGGACTTTCATAAATCAGGTATCTTCCTCCCCTTCTACAAGTAATGTTGATATAGATATGGTTCAAACATTCAAGCTTCCAAATCATGAATTTGATTATTTAAGGGATTTAATGATTAATAAGTATGATTGTGGAATCCCTTCTAAAGAAGATAGGTAGCTATTGATGTTTTTTTTTTTTTCACTCAAGAAAAATATTATAACTTGGGAAGGATACAAGTCAAAGGATTTGTCCCTTCCCCTAAACAAAAAATACCTCTCTTGACCACTATCCCTAAACATGCTCCCAAAAAAAAATATTCCCGATGAAGGCCCTTCTAATAATTCATAACCAAGTACCTATTCCTCTACTCAAGTAGTAAAGGAAAACATCCCATCAGAAAAGATGGCCACCTTTCCCCTAATTAGGCCTTTCCCAAATATCCAATATGTGACATGGCCCAAATCTTGAGCCAAATAAAGATCACTATCCCCATTGTAGAATTACTCATAATTCTTGAGTAGAGAGAAAGAGCATTTGAATAATTGGGAATAAAGTAGAGTACATTTGTTAATTAAAGGGAATTAAATAATATGTTTATTCCTCCTATCATAGCTTAAATTGAAGTAACAAAGGATAAGGAAGGTATGGAGGAACCCCAAGTATATTTGGGTACTTACTTGGTTGAATCACAGCTAGATGTAGACCCTTTCTTTACTACTTTGATTGTCAATGAATGAATCCTCCACAATTGTATGTTTGATTCAGGAGTTTCATGTAATATCATGCCTTTAGAGGTCATGAATGAATTAAACATAAATATTATATCAACCTTTAGGACATGTTATGTCATGGATTCAAGAAAAGTACTTGTTATTGGGTATGTGAAAGGCTTAATAGTACAACTTGTTTCTTATCCTGGTAAGTATTTAACTATGAATGTTGTTATAGTTGATTTCCCTACTAAATGGGGTATGTTGCTATCAAGGAAGTGGGCTACTAGTGTGGGAGGTAGTGTTTAGATGGATATGTCTTATGCCACTATACCATTGGAAGGAAAATTGGTCAAATTACATGGAGAAAAGAAAATTCTACATCTTATTGAGGATCCCATGAATGCCTCTTATGAGGTGTTATTCATTGATACTAATTTAGGAAAATTCATAGGTTGTGTATATTTTGAAGACCATTACATGAATGCTTTGATACACACATGGAAGACATCAATGTCACTTGCACAATGATGTTTGATGGAACATGTTCTCATATTGCAAATTTCTCATTCAAATTATAGTTTGAATGTACTAATAACATTGTAGAATATGAGACATTACTCCTTATTTTAATAGTTTCATGGAAACATTGGATTAAGGATATCTTTGTCAAAAGAGGCTCTAAATTATTTGTAAAACAAATTAGAAAATTAAATGAAACTAAGAACCAGAGGTTGAAGTAATAAAAAAATGTGGCCTGGGATATTATTGAGATTTTTGATTATTTTAATATCCTATATCACAAGAGATTTCAGAATGTGGAAACTTAAATTTGGTTGTCCTTGCATCCCAATCTGAAAATGATACGGTATATCCTTATTACAACTATGAAGTAGAGATATTGACTAGACCATCAGTTCCTAATAACATCCAACATTAACAGTATTTGAAGATGATGCTCAGATACAAAGGTTTCTAAACTACAAAGGTGAGTTCACCAACCAACTCATTGATCTTGAGCCAATGATTGCATTATGTGATGGAAAGGAAACCCTCTTTAGGAAGGATATAATATAATTGAAAACAAATACTATCCCAAGAGGACTAGTTAGTCTTGAGTCAAATTTTGACAATGCTGATAGGGTCATAAACAAACCTATATTTGCATCTAGGGAGGTTGAAGAATGTAACTTAGGAACTCATCAAAATCCTAGAAATTTTTGGTTGGGATGTAGCTTGAGAAAATAAGAAAAATAGGCTTATACCAAGTTGTTAAAAAAGTATCAAGATTGTTTGGCATGGTCTTACTTTGAATTAAAGGCCTATTGAGAGGATTTATTCCAACATGAGATACCTCTAGAACCTAATACTAAGCCTTTTAGGAAAGAAAAAATAGGCAATTAAATCCCATCCTAGCAACTAATATGTAGGAAGAATTGACAAAACTAAGGGATGATGGGATAATACAACCTACTAGATACTCTTCATGGGTGGCCAACTTAGTGCTAGTCAGAAAGAAGAATGGGGACATAAGTATTTGTGTGGATTTCAAAAATCTAAAACAAATCATCAATTAAAGATAATTACCCATTTCCTAATATGGACAATATGTTGCAAAAGGTAACATGATCAGATCTACTATCTACATTGGATGGTTTCTATGGATATAAATAAGTGGTGGTGAAACAGTCTAAACAGTTTAAGAGAAATTTTACTACTCCATGGGGAACATATGTCCATGCTAGGATGACTTTTGGACTAATGAATGTTGGAGCAAATTTTTAAAGATCTATGGATGTGTCTTTCTTCGACATTATAAATGACTTTATTGCAGTATATCAAGATGATATAACTGTTTTCTCTAAGAAAATTGGTGATAAATTTGGGAACCTAGAAAATATTTTTCTCAGATGTAGAGAGTATGGGATTTCATTAAATCCTAATAAATGTCACTTCATGGTGCAAAATTCATATTTTTTAGGGAACATAGTGTCACAAGGAGTCATGATAGATCTTGAAAGGGTATAAGAACTCGGTAAGGTTCCCATTCCCATGTCTAAGAAAGGAATTGAGTATTCATTTGTAGTTTTACCTTCCTAAAGGTGTAAGAAAAATGCAAAAGGCCTCTGAGCCTCGACTCCTACCAAAGGAGGACATTTGGATGGTTCTTATCTAAAAAGTGGAAAAGGTGGATCAAATTATAGGTATTTAATGAATTTATGGATTCTTTCATTAATACAACTTTCTTGAATGAAGTAAAGGTTTAAAATTTTGTTGAATGTTTCAACATCAAAACTTTCAAAAGGATATTTCAAACATACTAAATCCCTAAATTTGTACTATGATAAAGTGAGAATCGATTCCAGAGATTAATGTTGAGGAATTGAAGGAGTTAACTATGTCTTTGTAATCTGTATTGTAAAGAGAATCACAAGTACATGTAAGCCCCCTTGTAAAATAGATTGCTTCTTGAATTTGAAGGGTTTCCTATGGTTTTTGCTCTTGTTCCCATGCATGGATATTTTTGTAATCTTAGTACAACTAGAAAGAAAGAATTAAAAGTAGTTTGTTAAGAAAAAATGAAGATAATAGAGACTTGAACCCATTTCACTTCAAATATCATTAGTAACCTAGATGAAGTGATAGACCAAAACCTAATGAATGTAAACTTAGCAAAAAAATTTGGAAGACTGCATGCCCCTAGAAGAAGTGATTACATGGTGGAAATTAATGCTAATAATATTTCCTTAGTTGTGGCTTTCCCACCTTCAGTGCATTTCCCGGAAATGGTATGGGTTTGTGCCAAAAATTATAACCCAGAGACAAAGGATGTTTTAGATGGAAGTGGTGAAAGGATTCTCTTATTAACACCTAAGGAATTTTAGTTGATGATAGGGTTACCCAGGTCAAAAACAAGTGGACATTGATAATAACAGAGCACTAAAATTCTACAAAGATAAACATGAAGAATATACAAGGATCATGAATTCCTAAGTGGTTTTCAACTAATAAAGGATCCTCATCTAGAATCCCAAAGAGGCTAGTTAGGTCAAAAAAATTCCAGAATTAGAAGACCTCATAACTTTCTTGAATAGGATTGCGAGGCATGAAAACAACTTATGATTTCCAAGATTTAATGTCTAGTTACAAACAAATTATATTGGATAATGAGGAAGAGATTTTTGGAAAACATTTATATCCAAAACTATTCATGAACAACTCCTTGAAATGGATATGAAGATCATAAAAGGTATCACTCTCAGATGTGAATTTTATATGATGTCATATTTGATCTACAATGTTGCATGCCAAAAAAGCTTCCCCAGGTATTCAAATAATTAATAACTTCACCACTTATAGGATATATGATGTTTAACCTCAATTAAATTTAGATAATTGGAAGGGAAACTTCATAAAGATAAATTATGCCATTTTACACCAATCATATTCCTCTTCGAGCTAGAATGAGAACAAAAAAATATCTACAAAGGTAAAGAGGATGATAAAGGAATATGGATGTTACTTCATCTAATTCGATACTTCACTTACATAAGAGTAAGTGGTTATGAAGGAAAAACATTCATGTTTCCCAAATACTTAGATGATAAGTAGGCACTCCTAGAGCTCTCAAGGAAACTAGCAGAAGTACACAAGATGATAGAAGGCAAGCACAAAACAAACATCAAGTTTCCTATTAAAATACAAAGGTACACTTGCACACCTATTACAAAGGCTAGGATCTTAGAGGATGAAATAAAAAGACTTGGAATGGATGAATTTAAACCTATACCAAAGTATGCTAACATATGGGTTGTAAGTTTAATCCTAGGGAGATCATATAAGCATGAGGCCCACTATGAAGATTATTGGATGGACTGCAGAGATGAGGAAGAAGTTAGGTTGAAAGATTATTCTAGAATGAACCTTAAACAGATCATTAACTACAAGATTGCAGTTGTACCACAAGGTTTGGATGATGATATATAGGTAATAAGTCAATATTATCATGATATGAAACTAGCATCACAACCAATTGCACCATTGAATTGGAATGAGAAAGATTTAGTTAGTCTACACACCAGAACAACACATGTGATGAGAAGAACATTGTCATGGTTAAAAGTGAAAGGGTTGGATTTATCTTTAAAAACTACTAAGGTGTTAAGATAATACAAGGATACTATAATCTTAGAAGAATAAATTAATCCTTTGAAGGAAGGAGCTGACCAAATTGACCGACTAAAAGGAAAGTCCCCTCAACTACCATCCAAGAGGAAAAATTATGGGATTATAGAAGAATTCATCACAACTACAATCATAACAAGAACTCTCATGTCTTGTTTAACCTAGAAAGTAGAAGAAATTATGATTAAAACCATGAAGGATGCCTCTATTACTCAAGTAGTCCTCTTTGGAAGTTAAGGGGGTAAGAACATAAAATCCTAGAGCTCTAACGTGACCTTACCCGGGTCATCAAGTACAAGAAAAAGGATGAAGGGAGTGCTACCAAATGTTGACCCACAACTCGAGTGCAAAGTGAAAAAGAGAAAGGAAAAATGTTTACAAGCATTTTGAGAGAGCTAAAAAGGCCAAGGTTATACCTTATTTAGTAAGAGATACACACATCTCAAGGACCAAGAATGTCCCAGTCACAAAAAGAATAAGCATGGGAGTAAATAACCTAAGGCGATTGATCTAACCCCTTTAAGTGATACTCAACAAGCTCTCATTACGGCATTGGAAAAATAGATAGTCATGTCACAACCTAAGGTGGGTAATCTTATCACATCATATGTAGTACAAAAATATCTTGTTGTAGCATCAAGTCTTACAAATTTAATGCCCATTATATACATTGAAAATAATATTTATGGTATTCCCATGGATAGTCACTCCATGGAAATTATAGGAGAACATAAAAAAGAATGATTCAAGGAAATTGAATCAATTTCACAAATATAAGTGCAAGAAGCTAATATGGATACTAAACATTAAGAAAAAGTAATTGTATCAATTGAAGTCATAAGTGATGAAGAAGGAGAAGAAACCTATGCACCAGGGCTTACTTATTTGTTGTTCGGGTTGGCTGTTGTAAAAGATGAAGGTATTTCCTCAATGGAAGCCCCATTACTTGGATACTCCAACAATTCTAGATTGTGAAAAAAGTACAGAGATTCAAGATGTGCAAGTTGAAATCATAGTGCGAAAGGTTGAAAATGAGTCAATAAGTCGAGGAATTTCAAAAAAATATCAAAATAAATGATAATCCCCACGAGAGAAGAAACCTTAAGAGGAGGCATGAGTTACAATGATAGATAAACCATGTAAAATTGTAAGCCTTACAAGGGATATATTAGGAGAGACACTAGGCTGGTGATAAATCCCAAGAATTATCCACTAAAACAAAGGTAACCAAGGGAATTGAAGTAAAAGATAAAAAGGAAGAACAATTAGAAACATGTGTTTTGTATGTTGAATAAAAAGTACAAACAATGGAAATTGAAACCACACCTACAACAATACTAGTTCCACAAATACCTCAAGATGTGTCCAAAGAAATAGTAGTGTTCTTAAGCACATAAAAAACCCCATTAAAAATGTCAAGTGGGAGAAATTTCCCCACAGTAGGGTGGTTGGGAACACTCCTGCCAAGAAAAGAAAAGTTGGTAGTTCAAGTGGAAACTATTGAGATTAAGAGAATTTTCTTTTCAAAACCCACAAAAGCTCCCAAAATGGATAAAATATTATCAAAGACTCATGTTGATCAAAAGGGTTTCAGAATACTATAATTTTTTGTCCCATAAGGAAACAATTCAAAGATAGAGGTTACTGTTATCCAAATAACTCTCCTAGTTATTTGGGTAACTTCATATACATATTATGGCTCTCGGCTCCTCATTGAAGGCTGCGCGCACTCAATTTCAATTGGCATAACTCCTTAGTTGTAGTTTCCCCTTAACACCCCTTATTTTTCTCAAGTTCCCTTCCACACTTTCTGTTCTTTCCTTCCATTTTACTTTTCCTCTATTTTCTACTCCTCCCTCACGCCCACCTTTTGGGCTTCCACTTTCCTCCTAAGAAGTTTTCATCACCACGAATGCATCTCAAACTTGCTTCAATTAGCTAGGTCCTTGACCCTCTCACGTGACACGCCTATTACTTTGTAATAGTTACACCTTGACCATGCATTCTCTGCTCACTATTTTTCCTCATTTCCAAGCGCACGTCGCACACGCGCCCTTCTGCGTCTTCCTCTCTCGTTTTCTTCCACATGCCCTTCCCTCGTGCCCTCCTCTCGTGCCCCTCTATGCCCTGGTAATCTTATGACATGCTTAATTGTGCCACGCATAGCCATCCAAATTGTGCCAACAGGGCGTTGAATCCTTGCAGCAAATTAGTGAGTGACACATGGCAAAAATGAAAAATATTTGCATAGTTGGCCATCATTTCAGCCAATCCACGCATGACACATGTTTTTCATGAACCAACAGATTTTGAAATCTTATGAAATCCACATATTTTTTTCTAGAGCTTAGATCAAGGTACATGCCTAGACTTGTCAGAAAGATGTTGACATTAGCTATAGTGCTAGGAATTACAATTCAAATTTTGGTGGATCTGGTAGGTGATAAATGGGAAAATGTCTCTTTGAGCATTGATGAGAATATCTGATTAGTTCAAACACCCAATTTGATATGATCCACGTTCCTTCCTTCACCTATATGCCGAACAAGCTTAGGGAAGCATATTTCATAGATCTCCAGGTGGATTTACAGGCATTGAATGCTTCTTGTTGGTGGTTGCATTTCAAATTCAGTTTTCCCTCCTTCTCTTCTCCTTCTATAGATTCATCTATAAATGTAAGAGCTGGGATCATTTGTTATGTTGGACACTCTGGATCCTTATGTGTTTTTCTAAGGACTCCATACTTTATGTATTTTGAGTTGCAAACCTCTAGATCTGGCTCTTGCATGTGGATATTGGCCTCCTTCATCATTGTAACAACTCTGTGCATTTCTAGAAGTAATAGAAGCATCGTTTTGTGAATATTCTCTATCCTAACATGTTTACATTCCTTATTCTTTCCTTTTCTTTTACATTGTGTGCTGGTTGTGCCATTTCACGTCCCTTGTAGTTCTTTATTTAGTTGTGTTCCATGAGAATGATCTGGTGAATACGTGTTTAGTTGTGCTACTCATTCCTAGCCTCCTTTCACACATTTACTTTCATTATTGCTCAGAATAGATAGTGTTCACCCCTCTTTTCTGGTGCTATCAACTTTTATTGTAGTTTCTTTTCATGTTATCCTTTTGTCCCTGGTCCCATGGCATTATTTGCTTAATTTTTCCCTTCCAGTACTAGGAGTAGTAGTAGAAGTAGAAATAGATAGAGGAACTGACCTTCTCCAAAGATCCATCCCAAGTGTGCAAGGTCCCACAACTTGGGGACAGTTCCATTTTGGTCTTAAACATCTTGGCCCTTCCAAGATCTAAGATGCGGGTGCACGTTTGAGTAACCAATAGTTTTTGGCACACCTTGTGGGACAAGTATTGAAAGATCAAATTTCATATCTCTAAGTTCTGGTGTGTGGACTTAGTATTTCAGCCTTTAGAGGCTCATTTCGACACATCTGATGAATCCAAAAATTTTAAGATCTTTGTTTCATCATTCTTGAGCACCTTTCATAAGAAGAGTGTACATAAGAAGAAGTGTAGCAGCTGAAGATTATTTTGAGTACCTCCAACTGTCCCCGAGAAGATTTTGCTCCAAAAATTTTGTGTGCACATCTCTATATTCTACGTGCTATGCCCATTCAACTCCACCTCAAAACGGAGAACCAACGTACCTGCGCAACGGTGCATCAACAACCTCCTCCACTTAGAAAATTTTACAAACATTGATGGAGGAAGTCCCTTAGTTACATTTGTGTAACATGATTTGCCAAATGGTGCACTCAAAATTATTCTATACTTTACTAGTGAGAATCAAGTCACTCCTTAGGAGCATATATGGGATATAACAAACATGTGTTCACTATATTTTATCACACATGATAATGTAGCATTCGGGATACTTGCAACCTATTTCAAAGGTAAAGAGATTCAATGGTACTTGAGGCCTAAGACTTGGATCTATTACCACCGGGATGAGATGGGAATAAATATTTGTAATTATTTTGAAGATAAGTAAGATCACTTATCTCTAGTGGAGCAACCGACAATAACAATGAGCACACCCAATGATTAGATGACTGATTTCAACATCACATTTTAGAAGACTTGGGACATAATCCCTCTTACGGTAGGACCTACAACCCAATATGATTTCGTGTATTATATGAAGGTGCTCAACAATCATATCTTAGTCATGATCCAATCCATAGGAGGCATGACTTTACAAGCTGCTTATAGTATTACAATAAGGGGAAAAAAGTCTTATTCCGGTAGGAAAGATAGCTCCTAGACTACATATTCCTTTATTCCCGAGAAATTTCACAAGTGCCCCACCTTCTATAGCCCCTTTTCCTATACTTGAGCAAAGCACGTGACCAATTGCCTCAATATCCTTCTCTCCAAAGATAGTAGAAGGAGGTTGAATATTTGAAGGCCCTAATTAGAAATTTATCAAACAAGGTCATATCATTAGAAAAGCAATAGGTGCAAGCCTATAGAGGTAATTCTAATCAGGTGTATGGATAAAGAAATGAACCTTTGTCGAATCAGTATAGAAATCAAAGATACGCACCTAACCAATAGAATGATAGATGGCATCCCAATGCACATCTTCCCTTGCAAGTTTTTCCTCCTGTGCCTTCTCTTCTAACACCCAATGCGAGTCGGGTGCTTGTTCGATTCTAAAAAAATTGGCACAAAACTTAGAATGGTGCGTCCTTTGCAGCATGCCCCATATTCAATATCATTATGTGAATTCCATGTGCTCCCAAGCCTTCATGATCCAAAATGCTTCAGTTTGTGATCTTTCAACAAGTTCCCCTGAAGTAGATAACCAAGTGAGACCATAAACTCCTCTAGAGACAAATTTGATGTTCTTTGGTGTTGAGGACTTCTTTGCAATCAACCAAGTAGTAGATGAAGCAAATAGACCACACACCTAAGTTGTGGACAACACAAGATATAAGAGGAGAATGTTAGAATCAGGTGCGTAGGTCTTACTCCCTGCAATGCAAGTAGATCCTCAGAAGTAGAAAGATGTAGACAATGAATCCAATATCGAAGCACTTAAGTTAATATGCAAGAGGCCCTATGCAAAGCTCCTATAAAAGCAGCATGCACCCCTCCTTTAGTAGGTCAAGCCTCTACTCTAGCTAAAGTCCAAGCTTCCATGCCTGAACAGTCAATAAGGGATGTTGTTCCCAAAATGCATAAAAATGTGGGCCTTCCATTTAGCATTGTGGACCTGATGAAGAAGAAAAACATAAATGTCACAATGTGGGATGTTCTCACTATTCCATCTCAGTGGGATCTGTTGCATGAAGCTCAGTGCAACTCCCGTGTGCTAATCTAGTTATGCGAAGCCACTTTCTTCTATCAACATCTTACAAGAAGAGGAGAAACAGGTAAGTAAAGTTGTTAAAAACCCACCCTTCTATATGTCCTTGATCATAGGAAAATACCTAGTGCATAATTTCATGATTGACTCAGGTGCTAGTACTTTTGTTATGCCTAAGAAAATTATTGATGTCTTAGGTCTGAAATATAGCCCTTTGTCTAAAGGATTCCTACAACTTGATGGCTCAACTGTCACCACCTTAAAATTCAACAAGGATATTGATTTAACCGTCCATATATGTCCAAGAATAACCATTACTCAAGATGTGTCAATCATTTACCTAGCTCCTTTGTTTTTCATATGTCTATCAAGAGAATTTACTTGCTAAAGTTGGAGGTTACTTGTCTTATGATTGGTCTCATATGTTACTCAATACAAGGTATGGTACACAGGTTTACTATACAAGTTGAGCCTATATTTTCCTATCATGTAGATTTAGATGTCCCATCCCATCTCCAAGCCATCTGTTTAATTGAAGAACAAGTTTCAATCCTTGAAGAGCAATCTCTTCCACCATCTTTTCCTGACCTAGTACTTGATTAATGGGTGGAAAGGAACCATAAAGTTGATCCATATGCTGAAGAGTTGGGAGCTTATGAAACTAGGCTTGGTACTTACTAAATTCTTGAAGAATAAGTTATGTTTCCATGCATGATCAAGAAGAATAGAGTTGAGCGGGGTTTTTGGAAGTTGTACTTTGATGGATCCAAAAGAAAAAATGGTTCGGGAGTAAGAGTGATTATCATTTACCCTAAGGATGAGAAATTATTCTTCATGCACATAGTTGTAGTTCACATGTTCTAATAATGTGGCAGAGTATGAAGCACTAGTGCATGGCTTACTCATTACTGAGAAGAAGAAAATTAAGACGTTGTAGATCTTTGGGGACATAGAATTGATCATCCACTAGGTTACCAACAAATTCCAGACAAAGAATAAGCTTATCAAAGATTATAAACATATAGTTTGGGACCTCCTTGAGAGCTTTGATGCTCTAAATCTACAAGTGGTACTGCCCAAAATGAATAAGGAAGTTGACCAAATGGCCACAATAGGTTCATAATTCTCTCCTGTTGAGGAATTTGTCAAAGGAAACACTCAACACATCAAGATGGTGATTAGACCATCCATTTTAGATAACAACACTAGTTGGAAAGTGTTTGACAGTGATGTGTATATTTTCTAGTTTATCCAAAATGAAGTTGAGTTCTCATCAAGCATGCAAGATGAATTGCATGCAAGCTATGGTGACCAAGTGATACAGCTGAAGAAAAACAAGTTTCCTAATGGGTTGGTCACCTTAGAGAAAAAATTTATCCCTGATGATGAGTAAAAGGGTGAAGAGAGATACATGGCCTCTACACAAGAAGAATTCTCCCCAGTCATTATTACACATGGAAATCAGTTACTGCTCAATAAAGCTTGCGCACATGAAGAGAAACAAACCTTCATCTATCTCTATAAAAAATATAATGATATATTCTTGTGGGAGTATGAAGACCTAAAATGTTTTGATCCAAGTGTTACTCAACATTCCATTGACCTTGATCCTAGTATCAATCCCATCGATGTAAGTAGCGGCGATCAATCCAATGATAGAGCCTTTCATGAAAAAGGAATTATCCAAACTCATTGAGGTAAAAATCATTTTCCCATCAAGTACTCTATTTGGGTCGCGAATTTAGTTCCAATGTTCAAGAAGAATGGTGAAATCAGAATCTATGTTGATTTTAGAGATTTGAATAAGGCATCTCTCAAGGATAATTATCCTTTGCCTTGAATGGATTAGATTTTGTAGACTATGGATAGTGTGGAGAGATTCTCCATGCTAGATGGGTACTCAAGTTTCAATCAGATCCTGGTCAAGGAAGAGGATCAATTCAAAACAATGTTTACTGACCAAGTGGGGAACATATGCATATCATAAAATTCCCTTTTGTTTGTCAAATGTTGGCACAACATTTCAGCATGCCATGGATATTTCCTTCAAAGGTTACAACAATGATTTCATCTCGGTTTACCTTGATGACATAAAAGTCTTTTCAAAGCAAAGTGCAGATCATATGGTCCACTTGGAAAAAGTATTTGAGAGATTTAGAGAGTTTGGAGTATCTCTTAACCCTAAGAAGTGTAGTTTTGTGGTGGAACAGGGGGAAGATTTTGGGTCATTTAGTTTCAAAGGATTGCATCGTAATTAATGTTGAGCATGTGTTAGCCATCCTAGCTCTTTCCTTGTCGAGAGCATAAAAAGGCCCTACAATCCTTCCTTGGAAAGATCAATTTTGTTAGGTGTTTTATCCCTAACTTTGCAGGACTAGTTCAACCCATTACCCTCATGCTCAAGATGCACATAGCCTTGGATGGATAACGAAGGAAAATAAATCTTCAACAAAATAAAGCAATAAATTTCTTGCATGTCAACACTCATCAATTTGAATTATTCAAAAGATTTCATCCTTTATTCTTATGGCATTGATGCAAGTGTTTTTTTTCCTAACACAAGAAAATGAACAAGGGATGGAACAAATAGTGTCTTTCATCAGCCATATGTTGAAGGATTATGAACTAAAATAAATTCACATGGAGAAGTGGGTCTTCATCATAATGCGTGCACTCAAGAAATTCAAAAGTATGTTTTCCACCAATCATATCGGGGTGTTAATCTCCCAATCTTCTATCGAGACTTCATCATGGGAGTACAAATCGGTGAGAAAAAGAGCAAGATGGGTGACCAAAATTGTGGAGTATGATGTGACTATCAAGGCCACAAAGCTAGTAAGAGGCGGTGTGCTCTGTAGGCAGATTGCTAAGGATGTGTATAATGAGCTTGAGGATTCATTATTTCTAGATGAGGGTCTTTCACGTGAAAAAATTGAGTAGAATGCAAACCTTGGTGTGTGTGATTGGATGAAGGACATTAAAAGAATAGATAATGGTATTCATGTTTCATTCTAGACCTCATGAAGAGTACATTGTCTAGATATTCCACAAATATGATGCATACAGGAAAATTATATCTGAATGAAGAAGATGATGTCAATGTAATTAAAATTTGATGACATTGGGCTGATAAAATTTAGGTTTGTTCCCTAAACTTCATTTTTTTCATTGAATTTTTTCTTATCTTTTGTATTTTACAAATTTTGTAGTTTCAAAATTTTGCAATTTCCAAATTTTGTATTCTCCAAAGCATGAAATTGTAGAATGTTAATCCAAAATAAATGGATAATGAACTCATTAAATTGAAAGTTACATATGAAACACATTACAAACTATGAATTTTTTGTATTTACAAAAAGGAAAAATGGGGATTCTATAGGGGCCCTTTCCCTTGGAAAATTACATTCATATATAGGAATACATTTTACAAAAAGAGTTGTATAGTTAGAAAGTGATTTTCATATCATTATAAATTCCTCATTGAACAAGGGAATTCAAGACAATAATTTTGTTTTCCTATATTTAAATGATTCATTAGTATGATCTTGATATTCAAATTGAATCCCCGTCCAAATCATGAGACATTCCCAAATACAAGATTTTTGTATGCTTGTTTTTCAATTCCCTAAGAGATTAATCAAATCTATTTTGATAGGAAAAGAGGAAACCCATTCCAATAGACTAATACCTCTAGATTAAGATGGTTGGGAGGGATGAATTGGCTCTTTTCATAATGGAATGGGTCACTCGCGCATTTTCTAAAGAATCGAACTAAACGACACTAGAATAATGAATGTAATTTCATTCTCTATCAATTCATCAGTGAAGAAAAGAGAATAGAAGTGTGCAATATTAGAACTGATGGTCGGTTTTAATAGAGCCAAAATTAATTCAACTTGTCGGGAATTTGAGAATATTCTAGTTGAAGAAATTGGTTGAGCATGATCTGGAATGATGAGAAAAATATGGTCACCTTTGCAAGATTTCTCTTTCAAGGATACTTTAATAATGCTAGGATTCATGGTCCTTAAAGTCTTAGGATTATTCAATTGAGAATAACATATGGATAAATTTTTCATCTCGACTTGAAAGTGAAAAAAATTGAATTAAGTACTTATAAAGGAATATTTTTCAAACTTACTTCAAACTCCTCATTAGCAATTTGTGAAAATGAAGAATATTGAGGCTACTTCGCAAAGAAATTTGCAATAAATTTCATAGAAAGTATGTAATTATGTGGCTATGAATGGAAAATTTATAGAAAGGAAAATTCTAGAACAACATGTGTTTACCATCAAGATAAAATTAATTCTAGGATCTAACTGGATATGCAACATGAATGGAATGAAAGTAAAGAAAAATAAAGTCTGGAAAAATGGCATATCATTAAACCAAACTAAAATCATGTCACGAGTTTGAGCATTAAATTCAAAATATTTTCAAATAATTCACTCCTCTCCTAATTTGGGACTTTTGAGGAGAAACAAATCAAATTAATACACGAGGTGATGTTAGAAGGTAGAAAGAGACGATGGAACACATAGATCATTCGATAAGATGAAAAGAATGAAATCACACATGACGGTGTCACCAACGGTTTTTTTTCTATGTGGTAATAGAGGAATGGGACCAATCCCAAAGTATTAACAGAAAATCAAATATCTTTAGTTGGAAAAGGATATTCCCGTTTTAGTTGAAGTTCCTTCATTGTAAGAAAATGAGATATTATCTGAATATTTTTGGGCAGAAAATTCTAATTATGAGAAATCACAAAAATTGTATAAGTATGAGGGCATGTCCTCATATGAAGGGGGTTAGTTTTTCTACTATTTGAAAAAATTCGAGACATGTTACTTTGTGATATCGTATAATTTCCTTTGATGAAATACAATATAAGTTTTCATTTTTCAAGTTCTTGTGTTAAGATGGTTGCAATGTACATCCATTAACATGCATTGAGATCATTTGTTTTATGTTCCCTTGTCAAGAGATTGAAAGAGATTAATAAAATATGTCTTGTTATGGGTTATATATGTTGAGCATTTGATTAATGAGTTATATTTTCTAATGCAACTTTTTGTTTATTATTTCTCTAAATTACACTAGATTTGTCCTTAACGTTGAGATTTGGTCATTTATTCAATAATATTCCTTGAGAATTTACTTTGCAATATTGGGTACAATTATAAAATCCTTACTATAATGATTTTTTTGTTGTATTTTCATAAGCCTTTGAGTGAATCTTAGGCACATGATATCAGAAGCAATAAACACATTACTAGAATAATTTCATGACATTTAATGGAACCTTTACACTTGTTGAGTATCAATATATGAAAATATATCCTTTAATGAAACAATGACTACTTGATAAATTATTCTATATTTTCCAGAATGGCATTTTGTCTAGGTGAGTGTTAGATGTAGTGTTGCAAGATGATTTGTTTTCATATAGTCCCCCATGTTTATAAACACAAACACATTACTTTTAGAAATTTTATGGAACCTTTACACTTGTTGAGTATCAATGAATGTAAATATTCCTTTAATGAAACTGTGACTACTTGATAAATTAATCTATATTTTCTAGAATGGAATTTTGTCTAGGTGAGTGTTAGATGTAGTATTGTAAGAAGATATGTTGTCATATAGTCCCTCGTGTTTATAAATACAAACACATTACAAGTCCTATCCCACCATACTAGTCTCTATTTGTTACTATGTTTCTTTGTCTATAAAAACTAACAAGGGGAACCTTTAAATTTGTTTCTCTCATCAGAAATATACCAGAATAGTGGAATCCTACTATCTACATAACTTGTGTTTGCTAAAATAAACATATTCATAATTTTGTGTCACAAATCGTGAGAATAAAGTGTTATGTCCATGGCCATTATTTTCCTAGATTGATCCATCATCTCGAAGAAATCGAGGAAAAAATACTTCATATTTGCCCTCTACATTTATTTTACCACGTGGGTCCTCTCACCCTAGCCAAAGGTAGGACCACAAGTAGTAGGGAAATACCATCCCCTTTGTACGTGTCACTCAATTACCCAAAATCCTAGTCCCAAAGAGCTTTTTAGACATCCTTGGCTATAAACGACTCATACCACAAGGTCTATCATCCTTAAAGCATCCAAAATCCTTGATAATATTTTTAGGCTCTAAGGGGGCGTATGATTGGGTACCAATAATTCCAACACAAGAAAATGATAAAGGTTTAAAACTAGTAACTTTATTTAATAAGACATTAAAATACTATGAGTTAAAATATAATCAAGTGGAGAAACATGTTTTTTCCATCATGAGAGCTCTAAATAAATTCAGATGTATGCTCACAACTAAATGTATTAAGGTATTAATCTCTCATACTAGTGTGAGATAATTAATTATGGGAGCTTATATCAGTGAAAAGAGAGTTGGGTAGGTCAAACAATCATGCATTATGATGTCACCATAAAGGCCACAAAGCTATTTCGAGGTAAAGGATTGTGTGAGAAACTAGATTATGATGCTGAAAATTTTTGAGAAAACTTCCATGTCTTGGAGGAACAACATGAACAAACCACAAAACATCTACCTAATAAAAATGGTTGGATAAATAACGTGGATAGATTCTTGTTTACTAGAAAATATCCTCTCTGTTTGAAAAAGATAAATTTTGGCATTTAAGATTACAAGACATTTCTTACGCATTAGTAAGAGGAGTTATTTTTAGAGATAACCTTGATGGAGCGTTATTGAGATGCATTGAAGGTGAACAAGTGAATAAGGTTTTGATGGAATTACATAATGGATTCTCTGGTGTACATTTCTCAACAAAGGACACAACAATCAAAATATTGAATGAATGATACTTCCGTCCCTCGTTATTTGTAGATTCACATCAATGGGTTAGAAAATGCAAGGAATGTGCTCTTTTTAGTGGTAAGAAGAAGTTGGTGTCCCCACTTCATCCAATCTAGGAAGATGAACCCTTTTCTCAATGGGGACTTGATTTTATTGGCATGATCAATCCATTATCAATCATAGGACATGAATGAATTTTGGAAGCAATCGATTACTTTAATAGGTGGACGGAGAGGTTGTGACACTCAAAGAAGCAACTAAATTAGCCATCCTTGATTTCTTGTAGGATAGTGTAACTAGGTTTTGGGTTCCAAAACTATCATTTTTGATAATGATAGGACCTTTATGGGGTATTAAATTTCATATTAGGCCCTCAAATATGGTATTTACCTAAAAACTTATTCCAATTATTACCCTTAGTGTAATTGATTAGTTGAATCTACTAATAAGAACCTAATAAGAACCATGAAGAGGACAATGGAGATGAACTAGAATTAATGACATATAAATATAAAAACTGATCTTTGGTTTGATAGAATGACTCCTAAGAGAGAATCAAGCAATTCTCCCTTCATCCTTGTATATGGTAGAGAGGCTAGTCTTTTTTATATATTGAGTTGTCATCATTGGAGCTAGCACATCAATTGGAGTTGGAGGGTAAAGATGAAAGGATAGTCTGAATGGTAAAACTAGTTAGAATTGAATAATTGAGGCAATCCACCATGATAAAATTTAAAAACATCAAAATTCAACCAAATGGTGGTTCAAAAATAAAACAAAAGCACACATTTTTAAAACAGAGATCTAGGTTTGAAATGGGATGAAAATAGAGATAAAACAATGTGACATTCTAAGTTTAAGGAACTTTGGAGTTGGATATATTACATCACTTCTTGTAAGTACATTAATTTTTTTGAGTTGTTTAAAATTGATGGGGAGACACTTAAAATTCTAGTCAATGATAATTATATCAAATATTCTCACTAAGACTATTTGTTGCATCTTGTAAATAGTGTTATTCCTTTTTCTAGCTGCCCTTGTTGTTAGGGCCCTTCCTTTTTGTATGGTGATCATTGATTGGGTGTATTTTCCTTGATCCTTGTAGTTATCTCCTGAATAATTTCTTTGTTATACAAGTTTTTGTTGCATTTACATTCCATAGAGGGAGGACATGAAGCAAATTTTAAAACCATATAAGGAAATAATGTTCCATGGAATAAAGCAAAAATGAATTTTAGTGTTTGAAAATAAAAGAACAACTTGATCTTAAAGTCAAATCTCAAGGTTATATGTGAAATCCATGCCAAATGGATATACCAGAAAGCTCTTGATTGACCCATATAATAGGCACATGTTCCCTAAAATTCATGAAAGGTTTTTTCAAAATAGAAATAATGTTATTTTAAAATCCTTGTTCAAGTCATGGAATCACATGGATTCAAGAAAAACATGCACAAAATAAATGAACTTAGTGTCCCATGGAAATAAGAAATTGTATTACTCTATGGAGTTTAAAAACCCACACACAAATAGAACCTTTCCATAAGGAAATAATCCAAAAAGCAATGGCTAAGTACTATGCATACTGTGAACGAAGAAAATGAAGTGTGATAATGTTAGACAGTTCATGAGTAAGCCAAGTAAGTTGATGAAATTTTCAAAACAAAGAAAATCTAAATGTCAAAGGAACTTGCAGAACAAAGAAGTGGTTATCCGTGGTACAAGGTGTTATCAGCTAATTTTGACTTCACAAAATTAATAAACATGAAAATTTAAAAAAATTCAAAAGTGTTCTTTTGTGTGATTTATCACCCTTGCCGCGATTGTCTTATTCTCGTGATCGTTTTGGTTTTCGTTTCATCCATTTCAAGTGAAAACTCCTCCCACTAGGTCACAAACTGCGTAAATAATTTATTAATTAATTTATTACCCTTTTATTTAATAAAATTAATTTTATTAATTTTTGGGGTTTTTAATTAAATAAATATTAATATAATATTTATTAAAAATCAATCAACAAGTTTTTTAATTGTCAAGGGAAAATAAAATTCCGCTTCCAATTGTCGGAATGCCAAATTGGCTTTCCACACCCGGATTTCCCTTTCCTAGCAAAATCTTCTTTTTCCTCGCTTGTGGAATTTCTCCTGTTGACTGCCAACCCAACCAAATGGAAAACTGGAAAAAAATCTCCCAATTTCCCACATGGGGAAATAAATGGGAATTGTCAACTCTGCTTTGCCATTGCCATGGGCAAATGATTGAGTTTTTCCCATATTTCCCTGGAAATTAATTCCCACTACCTCGAAGAAAGGGAAATTGGTTATTTCAATGGAAACAAATAAACGGTTATAGGGAAACTTCTTTAATCCTCGTAACAAATCCTCCGTGAAACTCTGTGGAAGAAGTCATGTGTAAGAAGTTGAGGCTCTTTATTTCTAACTTTTTTGTTATTTCCAAATTCTTCTTATTTCCCGAACGTTTGCAGAGAAATATTTTTCCAAAGATTCATATTCTTTGAAGGAGAATAGTTTTCAAATGCATTTCTCCATGCATTGAAGGAAGCCCACGTTAAAAGGAAGAAAGAAAACAACTCCATTCACATGCCAAATAAAACAAATAAATCAGTTTTCAACGCATTGGTTTGGAGGAATAAAAGTTTTCAATGCATTGGTTTTAGAAGCAAATACCACGCCCAACCAGGGAGAGGCATAATTCAACACGTTTGAAGGTAGAAAGAATCATTTCCATGCCAATTCTAAGCTCCACGCATGTTGAGGGTATATTCCCACACCAAAGCCTAGTTTCCACGCCCAGCCAGCAGGGGGAAAACATTCACGCGTGGCAGAGAAGAATAAAAGCCAAAAAGGATTTTTCTTTTTTCATTTTTTTCCAAGAAAATTACAGTCAACGCATTGGTGGAATAAAGGAAAAGTACAAATAAAGAGGAGGATAATAAAAATCCCCACATCCAAGTCAAAGGAATAAGGCAAAAAAAATCAAAACCAATTCTCCACTCCCAAATCCTGATTTCAACACAAATAAAAAAAAGTGTCATAAAAGATTTTCTAACACCTTGGTAAAGGAAGTAATGCCTATCCGAAAGAAAATACATGTTGAAAGCATAGTCCAAATGCCTAGCAAGAAAAGAAGCACATTTCCACACAAATTTTGAGAAGCAGAATCCAAGCAGAGAAGAAGGCCATGTGCTAGGGAAATGAAGGAATCCTCATATTCCAAAATTCCAGAAAATGAGACATGGAACATAGGAAAGGATAGGCTACACATTTCTTCTTACAAATCCATACATTTACCATAACAAGTAGAAGTTTATTTATAGCAAAATCCACACATCCATTGGTTAAGAAAACAACCAATCCATGCCTTGGTCAAATAGAATAATTCATAACGTTTCCAACGCAATTATCTTGGCTAGAACCTGACATCTGAATAAAAGAGAGGATCTCACATGAAAGAGAAATCATTATCATGCATTTTATAAAAAAATAAATATCTCACGCTGTCTCTAAGAAGAGAGAAATTCCACGCATGGGTGAAGTTAGAACAAAAGCCACGCAATTGTGAGAAGAGGAAGATTGTGCCTAAAGAGAGATCATGTGAAACATTTGAAAAAAATTCAAAAAATATATATATCAACAAAAACAAAAATTAACTCAATCAAGAAAATGATAAATGTAGAAAGATTACGCCGCAGTTGTATCTCATCAAGTAATCAACTTTGGATCTTGATATCTTGAAGTTGGATGATTTTTTTGTGAAAAACCAATCGATGCCAAAAATTTTAATCATGTTAAGGTGATTAAATAATCATTTGAAAATGCATAGCACCTCATTTTTAATTTTTCATGAGGCCGAATAAAGCATAGTTCACTTTTTTTTTTTGCCACGTGCATTGTTTGACTTGTCGGAAGGCCTACTTTGAGAATTTATATTTTAGGCCTGATTTATTTTCGAGAAGAATAGTTTAGTTTTTTAAATTATCCCCACATTCATGTACATATTTGACAAGTTTTAAATGCACAACCAACACCTCATTTGATATTTTTCATGGAGCCAAATAAAAAAATTTATTTGATTTCGCTGCATGTGTAGTTTTCAGCCTGTAAATGAGATTGGCTGAGAGTCAATATTTTGAACTCGGATGATTGTCAAGAGAAAATGATTGTTTCTTTAGATTCTCCACAGAGTCATATGCTCCCTTAAAATTTTGTAGATTCCCAGGGTGACATTTGATATTTCTCCCAAGCTAAAACCAAATAAGAATTTGATTTGGGAAAAACTCTTTGGAGTCTATTAAAGGCTGTCTTATTGGCAAGGTCACCTCCATTCAATCTTTTCTGAAATCTTTGAGGTCAGATCTAAGAATGAATGCTTCATTTTGAACAAAAAATAAGAAAGCTTTAATTGCTTTCTTTGCTGCCAATATTTCCTTATGTGAAGAATGGTAATTGACTTCAGAACCTTGAAATGCTCCTGAAGCAAATCTACATACCTTTTCTTTTCCATCTTCACTCTTCTCTTTCAGAACAGCTCCCCAAAACTGGTCGCTTGCATCGCATTCTATAATTTTTGTACCAGGTCCTGGTAAAGACATGGCTGGGAGCTCACGAACTTGCTTCTTTATTCTCTGTACTGCATGAGTCATCTCCTGAGTCCAGCTAGGAGCTTCTTTCTTCAATCTTTTGTTTAGCAGTACTCTGTCAGCAGCTATATTCTGGTAAAAACCAGCAATGTAGTTAACGCAACCAAGAAAACGTTGCGATTCTTTGCTTATCCAAAGATGTCGATCTGGGAAATTCGGATATTACGATAACATCTTTGTTGCATAGTTATTTCACCGTAACTGATTCTTATACCGAGGAAATCAATTTCCTCCTTGAAGACTTCTATCTTAGTTGGGGACAGACAAATTCCATTTTTATGCACAACTTCATAGAATTTTTCAAGATGAGTTATATGCTCCTTAGGAGACTTAGAAAAAATCAGAATATCATCAATGTAGATGATCAGGAAGTCTGATAACTCACCAAATATGTGATCCATAATCTTTTGGAATATGGATGGTGCTGTCTTCAATCCGAATGGAAGCACTTTCCATTCATACTGTCCGCCTGGCACAATGAATGCCGTCTTATACATGTCTTCATTTTTCGAAAAATCTGCCAAAAACCACTTTTAAGATCAAATTTACTATAAACTTTTGATCCTTTAATTCTACTGAGAATATCATCTTTGGCAGGTATGGGATGTTGCACTGCAGCAATAAACTTATTGAGTGGTTTATAATCAACCACTAATCTCTTTTTGTTCCTTATCTGCTCACTCCTTTTATTGACATAAAAGGCTGTGCAAGACCATGGAGAAGTAGATTCTTGTATGAATCCAGCTTTTAGCAACTTCTGGATTTCACCATGGCATTCTTTCCTTTCTGCTGGAGGCATTCCTCTGTGATGTGCCTTGAACTTGGGCACAATTTCATTTCCTTCAGATGTCCTTGACCAGCTTTAAATCTAAGGAACAATAGTGCTTTTTTCTCTCACAAATGCATGAGGATCATCACTGCAGACATTTTGCTTTATCCTTGATACAATCTCCTCAATGCTAACAGAACAATTTGATATGGATTTATGAATCCATGTGTTGTTAACATGCTTGACCTTTTGAGGTAATGGCACTATGGATTGGAAGGAATATCTTCTGGGTATTTTGACTTGGGATTCAAACAGAAGTATATGATCTTGGGATATACTAAAAGTATGACATTTCTGTAAGAAATCTACACCCAATAAACAGTCATAGTTTTCCATGTTATGTTGATAGAATTCAATAACCATGGAAGTTCCTTCTATATCAATCTTAACTTTAGCCATATACTGACAGACAACTTCTCTCTTGTCAAATCTGATCTTAGTATGGGTATTGACCCAACAATCAGAGGGAAGTGCATATTGTCTGATTAAACTTATTTCTGCGCCTGTATCTATCATGGCGTCTAGTACATATGGCTTTATATGCGGTATGCATATAGTTATAGCAATGAATGGATTCTGTGTGCAAGCTAAGAGTACATACCTCTGAGTGATCTTTTTCAGAAGCTATGTGCTGATATGTATCTTCAAGATTATCTTCAGAATCCTTCTTATCTTTCTCTTCCTCTGCTAGGAGTCTGCTATATTCTTCAGTAGCTTTTGCTATCACTTTTTCTAGCAGTTCAAGCCTGGATTTTCTCCAGGATTTATAAACTTCCATTGAAGCTGGATCTGTAGAGGACTGTCCTGGTTCATATGAAGAATATACAGGAGGACTGGTTCCTCTACCACGGCCTCTCCACGATCCTGATCTTCCTCTGGTAGGAAGCTGTCGCTGTCGGATCCTTTGCTGAAATGGAGGTCTGATCGGAAAAGCTTCAAACGGCTCATCAGACTGTTCTTCTGCTTGTCTCTGCAAATTACTCTGCTCAAGTTCTTGCTGTCTGATGTAGCGATCTTGTATATCTCTGAGTTTCTTACTCAGAGCCATCTTCCTTGCAGTGTCCCATGGGGGACAACTGTCATACTCGGACTGAAAGCATTCCATCTGCTTTCTCAGGAGTTCTGCACTAGGTGGTATCATTGGATGCACAAAATTTGAAACCATGTTAATAGCGAAATTAGCAAAAGAGGGAATAGTGCTATACCCGCTATCATCTGTACTGTCATCATCTGATATTTGCTGGATCAGATTACAGTGTTCACCATCTAATGATACATAAGATATATCTGATGAAAGACTATCAGAATCAGAAATTAAAGCATATTCTTCATCATCTATACCTTTGGCTGATAAGGCATTAATCTTCGCCTTACCTTTAGCAGAATCTCTTTGAGGACACTTATTGGCATAGTGATCCTCTTTACAAATATAGCATGTAGGCTTGAATTTTCTTTGCTTACCTAGATGCTTGTATCTTCTGAATTTGAATTTCTTCTTGGGCTGTCTATCTTTGAATTTGTCTTTGAATCTGGATCTTTTAAATTTCTTTTTCTTTTTCTTGTACCTGACATCCTCCCCCTTTGAAAAGTGCAGTCTCTGCAACTAGACTTCTTGCGAGAAGATGCAATCTCCAGATCTGGACACCCAAATGGCTCTAGAGCGTACTGTTCACAAAAACTAGTACTCAGAGCTCTCTGATGCTTAAGCGCTGCTTGCGCTCCCATTTGTCTTTGCACAGTTTGGCGTTGGTCTGATCAATTATCTGATTGATATGGCCAAAACTGAGTTCTGTTGTGCGAAGTCCATGCATTGCCTTCTTGTACTGTGTTGCGAAGTATGGCGGAAAAGATTCAATGTAACGAAGACGCATGGTCTCGTCATTGATATTTCCGGAACTGTAGTACAGCTTCTGCATGAAGCACTGGTACTCTTTGACACGAGTCATGTCACACAGTCGAGCACGGAGGAACATCGCAGTGTTCATCATTTTATCGTCATCAATATTGCCGATAAATTCTTTGATGACGGCGGCAGTTAGACCTGTAAAACCTGCCTGCAAAATCAATTCTTTGTTAGGAATAAGATCCCACCATTCTTTTAGCACACCCACAAAACCATTAGCTATTGTTGCAGCTATGTTTCTAGGAGATCTACCATAAGTTTCTTGCTGGGTATTACCCCAACCTATCATAGCATGAATCAATTCTTTGATCTCAGAAACAGATTTACATTCAACCCTATAGAAATTAGGTTGTAATGTCTGGATTTTAGTACCTTAATATACTCCCTCATCTAGTGAGAGTTTCTCGAGAAAAAGATTTGTTATTTTTCCTAGGGCGGGTTTCAGAGGTGATTTGTGCAAGTTTGTAATAAGGAAGTAATAGCCTGAAATCATGCTTCTATCACAATCATGTCATATTCAAACAAAAATGTTGTGGTATGAGTTCCAGGGAATTCTACCCACCTCAAAACCCCATTCAAAGTATGAGAACATTGTCGATACCAACTTGTGACATGTTGATGTAAGTTGGTTCTGCGATCTCATATCAACTGAAGGTGAGTCACAATTTTTTGGACTCTTGTTTGGAATTGGTCATCACTGGCATGAATTCACTATGAAACTTGCATAGTGTGGTGATTCAAATCCAACGGCTCTACAGTGGAAGTGACCTCGACTTATGAGTTCTCAGTATCATCTTCGTGGCACATGAACTTCTCAATAAAACCAATGGGTCACCTCTGACTTCCTCATTATGTGGTATAGGTTGGAGTTATTGGTAGAGGTATCTTCAGAGTCAAAATCCATTTTTATCGGTAGAGATCGATAATGGGAGAAATTTGTCTACATCAATTTTCTTCACTTAATTGTTTTACAGATCTATTCATTGACATAATGAGATCAATGAAAATTATAGTTCTGCAGATCATTAAGCAAGGCCACATCATTCAAGTGTGTCCTTGTTAACTCTTAGTTAGCGCGAAACAATACTTCATCAGATCCGAGTCTTAAAGTTGGAGCGTTCTTGAATTGGATGATTGTGAGCGAATCATAATGAAAACACTTCGAGATAGTGAAAAAGACAAAAGATATAACTCCAAGAAGTGGATTACAATCTTGACTCTTGGAATATCTTATTAATGAAAAAATATCAAGAGTTGGATTCTAACAAGACAAGGTGGCGTAATGACTACTTTCTCATGAAAAATGAATAATTCACAATGGAATGGTTTTGGAGCATGTGGAGAATTGTGTGTAATTATGAATGTGAATACAAATAAAGAAAAATTTCTCACACCAGGATGTTGCTCAAATGGAGAGGTGGATGAATTTCTCAAGTTTCAAGCTTAGCTCTCTTGTCATCCATAGGATTTTGGAGCATAGTTGATGAGTTAATTCATGTACGATGGGATAGGAGGACTCTTGTCCCAATGAATAAGGAACTAATCCCGTGTCATGATCTAGGTGACATATTGCTAACTAGGATGTCTATGTGTGTTTACAAGTCATTTAAGTGGGGTCTACATGTACCCATTTCTTTTATTTATGTACTTTTACCAAAATAACTTAAATTTGTTATAAAGTGAGTTTATTGTTAAACTCATTTTTGACAAATTTGTGATAACTTAAGTGGTTTATATTTTTAGTCACTTTTTAAAAGTTGGTTGAAAAATTCAAAGTCACTTAAGTGCCTTATTTAATGTGCATGTAAATCCTAACTACTTTGTAACCAAATTTTGGGTTATAAAAGGAAGTGAAGGGCTATTTTGTAAGGGGTGAATTTGAGAGAGGAGAAGAAAATACTTTTGTATGCAAGATTTACTTAAAGGAAAGAAACTGTGTTCTTTTGATAAGATGTTTTGGAGTTAATGAAATATGAACTTTGTGTCCCATTCATTGTCTCTTGTAACATTTGGTGTTCTTATTCTCATTAGATGTTAGCATTTAAGTCTTACATGCAAATATTTTCTTGGATCCTATAGTCAACATTATTAATCTGTTGTTCTTGTTCATAGTGATCAAGCTCGATATTTACTTTCTCATGTGTGTTACTTTTTACTTAGTCTTGTTTAGCTAATTAGAACTCCATTTTATTTTTGTTAGTTATTCATCATTCTTCTTCGTGAAATATTAGGCTATGTTTTTACTTATCTCTGAAATGTTCCGTCCATTCATTCCTTTCCTTCATTCCATTCCATCTCCCTCATTCACTTTTCTTTCCATTGATGTTCCAAAACACCCCCACATACAATTTTGAATGTACATATGTAAATTTAGTTTTGTTTTCAATAAAAGCAGCCTCACCTTCATTAAAGAGGATTCCATTCCCATATTTTTGCATGTCATTTACATGCATGCAAATACATATGCTAACATGTTTTGGTGACTCTCTTGGGATTCAAGAATCATTTACCAAGATACTTGGTTAAATCTTTATAATTGTCCCCTCTACACAAGCTCTAGTTCTTCAACTGAATCTTGTGCCCAACAAATATTTTCAAAGAGACATTGCTTGTAGCCTTCGGATTATAGCTTGGGAAAACTACAAAATCTTGCTGAAATTTGTGGTTGTATATAAAGCCATTGACAAAGAAATATTCATTGAATACCTTAGAAGAATATCACCCACACTTGTGGCTAGAAGACCTCCTAGACATGGTTAATCATTGTTCACCTACGTGGCCTTCTTTCACTAAGGCAATAATTTGTATGACTATTATAGGTAAATCACCTATCTTGCAACTAAATATTCTTTTTTAGATACTCAAGAAGACATATAATTAGATTTGAGGAAATCTATTTGGAAAAATTGCATGAGTGACAATCAATTTGATCTCACTGCATTAATATTGGATAACAAAGTGGATCAAGCTGCGAGAGTTTCTAGATTCATTAGAGCATAAATAGATCAAGAAATAGAGAAAAGAGAAAATGCTAGAGTTGATTAGAAAGTGACAGTGATCCCTTCACAAAGAAAGATTTCAAACTAGCAAGAAAGAGGTTTACATGAGAAGAAAAATCTAAAGGTTGACCTGATTCAATTTTTTATTTTCAAGGGAATTTTTATTTCAAGTTATCTCCTCCAAGGAGGAACACTCCTGAAAATCCGTAAGCCTTGCATCAAGTCCTAAAAGAGCAAGTACGGAGGAAAAAATACAAGTCAGAACTTTTTCTTGCACACGTTGTTTTACATTCACCTACCACCTTTCCCAAGATGAAATTTAATGTACCATAGGGAAATGTCATAGGCCCATTTGTGTTATCAGCTCGAAATAACCTCCCACGAAGGTCAAGGAAGATTCTTCCCAAGTTTGATGGAGATGGGAAGAAATCACCTGATGACCACATTTCCGCCTTCTTTGTTGCATGTGCAATTTTTTCAGTAGAATATGAAGATGTTGTTGTTCACCTCTTCATTGAAACATTGCAAGACATTTCGTGAATTGGTTTCATCATCTCTTGAATGGATGCATTACAAAATGGAATGATATGAAAACTAAGTTTGAAGATAGGTTCAAAATGGAAGAAGATGAACATGCCCTTCTTGCCCAACTATCTCAGGAAAAGAAAGAGCCAACAAAACCCATGAGGAATTTTGTGGCTAAGTTCAACAAAATGGTGAACAAATTTCATGTCGAAATTCACCCAAAATCTAAGGGACAAAAATGTTTCTTTATTAATGCACAACCAGAAGTGTGCTATCAGCTAAGAAGGGATACAGTGGATACTTTGGAACTTGCTCAATCCTTGTCCATAGAAATTGAGGATGACTTAATCATGGCAAGAAAATTCAAGAAAACTTCCTTCAAGGGAGAGATTCTAGAAACCCCCAATGCTTCTAATACCATACTCACTAAGTTGACTAATGATGTGCTCGCTTTGAAAAATAAATTTGTGCAAAGTAGTAAACCTACCCCTTACAAAGACATCCTAAGAAAAGGCTACATTCCCAAAAAATCCAAAATTTTATGTGCTCCGATGAGGCTTGTTATTGAAGTAGCTCCCACAAATAACTCAAAGTGTGATGTCATTGAATAAAGTGATGATGAAGTTGAGGTCATCGAAGTTGATGAAGAAGAGCCATACTCTAAGACATCTAAACCTAAATTCAAAGAACTCGAAGGAGAAATTAATAATCATTTCTTTGAGTATCGTTTAGAAGAAGAATACAAATATGAAGAAATTTTAGAAGATATGAATAGTCAATCCTTCACTATCTTCACACACTCTCGAGAAAAAGGAGAAAATTACCACTAAGTTGGAAGATAAAAGGAGCTCTAAGGAAGTTCCTAAAGAGTACAAGACTAAAGAAACTTCCAAAGAATCCAAGACAACTAAGATTCTTAAGGAGCCCAAGGTGACCGAGGTTTATAAGGTAAAAAATATCTTAAAGAAAGAAGGACCTTTGTCAAGTCAATCAATTAATGAATTAGCTACGAAGAAAGTTTTTTCTTCCATGTTAGTATCAAATAATCTTGAATCAAAGGTAAAAATGAGCCATCATCAAGTTTGAAAGAACTAGTATCTTAGACATCAAGTATAATCATTTTTCCCAAATTTGATATCACCGATCATACTAATAAAGAAAAATTTCCATGTCACATGCAGAGTACTTGAAGTCCAATAAGGATCAACTCAAGAAATTGGTCCATTTTATCAAAGGTGATGCTACTATTCATTCCTCTAAAGGAATTCTGAAAAATCCTAAAGACGGAAGACTCAAAATATTGTGGCAACCACTACACCTTCGAATGAAAATATTGAACCTTTCTTTGTGTCATTTCCGATCAACAGATGAAAATTAAGTAATTGCATTATATATTCTGGAGCCTTACATAATGTGATGCTTGTGAAAGTAGCACATGCTCTTTGGTTGAATTGTACAAGAACATTCGGATCTTGTTACTCCATGGAGATAAGACAAGTTCCTCTAATTGGGAAGATTAAAGACACTCAAATGGTTTTAGCTCAATTTCCTCAAAAGTGAGTCAAGGTAACAATATAGTTGCCAAGATTCTTGCTTCATATGGTATGTTGTTGAGCAGGAAATTTTACAGAGATCTAGTTGGTGAGATTCAAATGGACTGGTCTCATGTTATGATCCTTATCAATGGAGAAATGAAGAAGCTAATGTTGAATACCCAGGAAAAGTTCATGGTGACAAAACCAAAGATCCCCGCAAGCATGTGTCCTATTTCAAAACTCAACTATGGGTAATTATAAGATGATTACAAAGGCTTATGCAGATGAGGTCACTTACCAAGATCACAATGAGATCTGGACTCTTGATTTTGATGAAATTTGTTGCTCAACAAGTTTCGGCATAGGAGTGGTGCTTATATCTCCAAATGGTTAAATGTTTCCTTTTCATACAAACTCCATGTAGTGCCCACATTTTACACACACAATTACAATAGTAAAATACCAGGATATATATTTTTGACTTACATTGCTCACTACACACAACACAGCAAGGGCTCCAAGAACAAAACTCAACTCGCATATGACAATCACATAAGTCATCGACTCACATAGACACATGAAAACAACATAGGCATGCCGACGCCACACTTTTCCCAATGAATGGTTACTAGTAAGGACCCAACCACAAGAAAAATGACTTCAGGAATGGTGAACCCACAACACATCATTTCTTTAATTGTATTTTAGTTATGATTAACATTCTAAGAACATTATTGTGCAAGGATAAATTTCTCCTTTTTCCATCTACAGAAACTTTAAGTTCATTCCACATTTAATTTACAATTTGACCATTTTAAGTTGACTTCTTATTCTTTACAAAATTTTCCATAACTTGCTTACTTATTTGGGCATAATTCGAATGCATATAAAATACTTAATTGTCTTGTTCTTATGTTAAAAAAATCTTCTTCTCGAACATATATTCAGTGTCTACTTTTTTTTCTTACAACTCAAGTGGATGTGACTTGGTGTCCATATAGCGTTATTAGGTTTTAATGGAGATTTAGATGCGAGATAGCTTTTTACCTGAAAACATACCTCGATCACGGGTTAGTTATTTCCCTACCATAGTTATTCCAATTCAATGACTTGAGGAATTCCACTTTGATATATATATTTTTTCTTTCTCGAAGGTTGATCACACCAAGGAAATTCATATTCTTTGAAACAAAAGAATATATTTAATTGAGTTATAAGGTCTCCAAGGTGGCATTACTCCGAACTTCAAAATATCATTTTTACTCTTATATGCTTTATTATCTACGTCACAATATGGCCTTATTCTTAGCATTGTCTTGCAAAAGGAGTTACGAAATGGTTTTCCTAACATTTTGAAGACATAAAAGATTAGGATACTTGAAGCTACACACGAAACCTAAGTTAACATCCAAATCAACTGAGTTTTATATTAATTCCAACTTCACCTAAGGGTCTACTCCTCATATATATATATATATATATATATATGCGTTTTAAGCAAGATGACGTATTTATGCTAAAAAAACCTTCAAAAAGGACCAAGGTGTAATGTTGAGAGGAACCAAGGTAACACATTTAGCTAAGTAGAGCTAAGGAGTTCATTAACAAGAGTTTAAGACCTAGAACAACTAAGTCACAACCTCCATCTATGTCGTCTGGATCCAACCGGGATTTCACTCTATGGAGAACTTTAATTTTAATCTATCTTCGGATGACAAGGTAGTTCATTAGGCTACGAAGGAGGAGTTAGCTCTACACACTTTGCAAGTGAAGTTTGATTGTGTCATTCCTATCAGACAGGTTTAAGATAATGTCACTAAACATACTGACTAAGATGATAAGCCCATTCTCGGGTTCTTGTTTACTTAAACTAGGAGGTTCCATTGAGTGCAAAGATTAAGTTCATCCTACGGTTTTTTTAATGTCTTCTACGGTAAGGAGTATCACACATGAAAAACAATTTATGTCCCAATATTGAACAAGGGTAGAGTGTTTCCATTTAATTCTCTTTATTACATTTCATTTCTTTATACATAGCTCTTAAACCAATTTAACAAAACAGCTCTTATACCAAATAAACAACTCCGAACTATTTTACCAACCATACATATGCAGTATTGTAACATTAGCATCCGCATTATTTCACCAATAACTTTTATTACTATATCAAATACCACATCTGTTTCATATAAATCTTCAAACAAACTGAACTCATCTATGATCATCAACTTAAACTCACAATCTACAATTAATATTACACTGACTGTATCAACCATCCTTAACCATATGTTCCGAATATCAACAAGATATCTATTTCTGCGTCTTCACCAAACAGATCTACTAAAACCATTACAACTACTTGAAAACATCATCACACTCAAATATATCTGTAAACTCATCAAACTTATCGATATTGATAAACTTTAAATCTCCATTGATTCGAACAAGAGTATGTACAGACTTGAACATGTTACTTACAAGAGAAGCCTAGCATAGAAGACTTGAATGATACAATCTCTTGAAATCTTTCTTCGATGTATTCCTTCTCCGATCTCGAGTACCAAAACCCGGTGTATTTCCAACACTTTCCCGATGTAGTGAATGAGATGGTAATGCGCTATTAAATAGGCATCCCAAGGCTTTTCACCGGAGAATGGAAACCGGAAACCGGAAGCGGAGGTAATCGGTAAGATTCCTCGAAATGACCCGTGAGTACAGCCCACTCACAAAAGCTTTATTAAAAGAGGCATGGGTCCACCACGCACTGACAAAAGCAGAGATAAGAACGAATCTTATCAAAAGAAATCCGACAACAAGCCTGTCGGCTAGCCAAAAGCAAAAGCAAACAGGAAAAGAAAGGATAAGCAAGAATCTTATCCGACAGCTATGGCAACATGCCTGCCATAATAGCAGATAGTGCGGAGCGCACTAAGGAGAATCAAAGAGGACAGAGGGACCCGGAGGGTCAGTGTCATCATCAGAAGATGTTGAGCTATCATGTCGCTGAGGTGCTCCTGGAAGATGACGTTCATGTTGTTCAAGCCAGACACGGGAGATGTGAGCAGTTCCATCGTTGTTGGGTTGAAGATGCGGTCTGGTTGGAAACAGATAGTGGTCAAGTATCCGCAAATCTTGATTTGGTGCAGGCGGCCTAACCACCATGGTGTGGTGTAACAAATTCTCCTCCACAGGGTAGCATTTGGCCTTTCAACAAGGTTCCTGTGATTTATCTTCACATAATAATGTACTTTCACGAACCAGGGGTATTTTGCACTGGATTAGAATGTTTCTTACAGTATCCGGATGTACATTGAGAAGAGGAGAATCAGACAATTTAGTGGGAAGAAATTTTAACAAGAAGTATTTAAAGTGGGAAGAGATATACTTCCTGTCTCCCAAAGAAGGAGGTCGATTCCACAGATCAAAGAACAAAGGGATGTTCTTCAGTCCACATTCTTGAAAATTCGAACCGCCACAAAGTGTCCTTTCTAGGTATCAGTTGTCTGAGCCTGAGACCTTCGACAGGTAGGAAATCTGGTTGTTCAACAGCATATAATGATCTCCATTGCCAATGGAGACAGCATTAACCATTGGTTCTTGCAGAGTATGGTATTCACGTCCTGGTATATCTGGATCATAAAACTTGCATTCAGTTTCGGACATAGCATACTCCTGCGTTGTTATCAGATCCTTGAGACAAGAAGCGTTTGAGCTTCTTGGGACATTCTATTGTCACAGTGAACCAATGCATTAATCTGTTCTTTCGCATGTCTGTGATCCCATATAGTTCCATGGGGTTCATGAAAGACTTGAGTAACCCCAACAGTTTTTGGAATATTGAGTTCTCTACTAACAAAATCTGCAAGAGCATTTTGTTTACCTGAAATGTGTTCTACTGAGAACTCAAAATTATCAAACCAGAGGCCCCATCTCTGGAGTCTGTTGAAAGCAGTTTTATTGGCTGGATCTCCGCCATTCAACCTTTTTCTGAAATCTTTCAGATCTGAACGAAGGATGAATGCTTCGTTTTGAACAAAGAATAAGAAAGCTTTGATTGCTTTCTTAGCAGCCAATATTTCTTTATGCGAAGAGTGATAATTTAATTCAGAACCAGAAAAGGCTCCAGATGCAAACCTACATACCTTTTCTTTATCACCTTCAGCTTTTTCCTTTAAGAATAGCTCCCCAAAATTGTTCGCTGGCGTCACATTCAATAATCTTCTTGCCAGATCCTGGAAGTGACATTGCTGGGAGTTCAAGGACTTGCTTTTAATTCTTTGTACTGCCTGTGTCATCTCCTGAGTCCAACCAGGAGCTTCTTTCTTTAGACGTTTGTTGAGCAGTACCCTGTCAGCTAGCTATGTTCTGGTAGAAACCAGCAACATAGTTTACACATCCTAAGAAGCGCTGCAGCTGCACTTTCTCTAGGATTTGATCAGGAAAGTTCTGGATGTTGGCCACAACATGTTGCTGCATAGTAATAGTTCCAGAACTAATTCTTATTCCGAGGAAATCAATTTCCTCCTTGAAGACTTCCATTTTTGAGGGGGACAGACAGATCCCATTTTTGTACACAGTCTCATAGAATTTTTCAAGGTGAGTTAAGTGCTCTTTAGGAGACTTAGAAAAGATGAGAATATCATCAATATAAACAATTAGAAAATCAAATAACTCACCAAAGATTTTATCCATAATTTTTGGAATATGGATGGGGTTGTCTTTTAATCCGAATGGAAGAACCTTCCATTCATACTGTCCACCTGGCACGATGAATGCCGTTTTGTACATATCTTCGTCTTCAAGAATATCTGCCAGAATCCGCTTTTTAGATCGAACTTGCTGTAAACTTTCGATCCTTGATTCTTCTGAGAATGTCGTCCTTGGCAGGTATTGGGTGTTGTACAGCAGCTATGAATTTATTCAGTGGCTTGTAATCCACTACCAATCTTTTCTTATTTCTCAGCTGCTCGCTCCTTTTATTAACATAAAAGGCGACAGACTGTGGCGAATTAGACTCTTGAATGAATCCACTGTAGTAACTTCTCTGATTTCGCCGTGGCATTCTTTCCTTTCTGCAGAGGCATACCTCTGTGATGTGCCTTGAATTTTGGCACAACCTCATTACCATTGCTATCTCTGACTAGCTGCAGATCTAGAGAGCAATAGTGTTTCTTCCTGTTAACAAAAGCATGTGGATCTTCACTGCATATATTCTGCTTTATCTTGGATACAATTTCATCTATACTTGAACAGTTAGAAATGGATTTATGTATCCAGGCATTGTTAACAGTCTTTACCTTGCTAGGTAAAGGAACTATTGACTGAAATGAATATCTCCTGGGGACTTGAACAGGAGGATTAAACAACTTTATGAAATCTTGGGAGATGCTGAATGTATGACATTTCTGTAGAAAATCTACCCCAAGTAGACAGTCATAGTTCTCCATATTGTGTTGATAGAATTCTATGTCCATAGAATTTCCTTCAACATCTAATCTGACTTTAGCCATGTATTTACAGACAACTTCCCGTTTATCAAACTTGATCTTTGTATGGGTGTTAACCCAACAATCACTGGGAATAGCATATTGTCTGATCAGGCTTATTTCGGCACCCGTGTCAATCATAGCATCAAGAACATATGGCTTAATGTGCGGGATGCATATTGTAATTGCAATGAATGGATTTTGGGTGCAACTTAGAGTACATACCTTTGATTGATCTGTCTGATCTTTCTGTATTGCCAGATTATGGTATGTTTCTTCAAGATTCTCTTCAGAATCTTTCTTTTCACTTTCTTCTTCAGCTACCAGCTTGCTGTATTCTTCAGTGGCATTGGCAAGCACTTTCTCAAGTAGCTCTATCCTGGATCTTCTCCAGTTTCTCGTAAGTCTCCTTTGAAGCCGATCAATGGAGGATTGTCCTGGCTCATATGAAGAATAGATTGGAGGACTGGTTCCTCTTCCACGACCACGCCGGAATCCCGCTTCGCCTCGATCGGACTTGTCTCTGCCGGATCCTCTGCTGGAAAGGTGGCCTGATAGGAAATGCTTCATAAGGGTCATCAGACTGCTGTTCTGCTCTGCTTTGTGCTTGACTTTGTTCAAGCTCTTGTTGTCTGATGTATCTATCCTGTAGATCTCTGAGTTCTTTCTTGTGACAGTTTTACGCAGATCCCATGGGGACAATCATGAATCGATCAAGACTCTCCATTTGTCTTCTCGTAAGATCTCGCACTTGGTGGTATCATGGGATGTACAAAGTTAGATACCATGTTAATACTGAAGTGAGTAAAAGATGGAACAGAACTATACCCACTATCATCATCATCAGCACTATCACTTTCTTCGAGATGCTTGCTTTGGATCGATTGCAAGCTTCAAAGATCTATGGAGGCATAGGATATATCGGATAAAATCGCCAAGATATCGAAATGAAAGCATATTCATCATCCTGTATGCCTTTGAGAGATAAGGCGTTTACCTTGGCCTTACCTTTAGCAGTATGTTTTTGAGGACATTGATTTGCATAATGGTCCTCTTTACAGATGTAGCAAGTCGGCTTGAATTTTGATGACTTGCCTAGATGTTTATACTTTCTGAATTTAAACTTTTTCTTTGGCTTTCCTTCTCTGAACTCTCTGTATTTGTCTTTGTGCCTTTTGTATTTCTTTTTCTTTTTCTGCTGCCAAGCACCCTTCCCCTTTGAAAAAAGACAATCTTTACAAGAAGATTTCTTGCGGGAAGATTGGATTTCTAAATCTGGACACCCAAAGGGTTCCAGTGCAAATTGTTCACAGAAAGTATTACTCAGTGCTTTCTGGTGTTTGAACGCTTGTTTGCGTTCCCATTTTTCTTTACACATCTTGGCATTACACTGATCTATAATTTGATTGATGTGCCCAAAACTTAGTTCTGAAGTTTTCATTCCATGCATAGCCTTTCTATATTGAGTAGCAAAGAAAGGTGGAAATGACTCTATGTACCGGAGACGCATTGTCTCGTCATTGATGTTGCCGGAGCTGTAATAAAGCTTCTGCATGAAGCATTGGTATTCTTTTATGCGAGTCATATCACATAAGCGAGCACGGAGGAACATCGCTGTGTTCATCATTTTGTCATCGTCAATATTGCCGATGAATTCTCTGATCAGGGCTGCTGTGAGACCAATGAATCCTGTTTCAAGTATTGCTGCTTTGTTGGGAAGAAGATCCCACCATTCCTTTAGAATGCCTACAAAACCATTTACAATTGTTGCAGCAATATTTTTAGGTGATCTGCCATAAGTTTCTTGTTGGGTGTTACCCCATCCAATCATGGCATGAATAATTTCTTTAACTTCTGTTACAGTCTTGCATTCAATTCTGTAGAAGTTAGGTTGCAGCGTTTGTATTCTAGTAGCTGCTTGGAAGCCTGGAGCACTAGTTTCTCCCATGTGTTCATCAAACACAGGAGGCTCAAACTGTGGATCTTCTATATGAGACTCAGTACCTTCTATGCTTAACATATTAACCTCTTTATCCTTGAAAAATAGAGGTTTGTACTCTTCTAGTACTTCCTTATAAGACTTCTTAGGAGTAGGATTGGCTAGTTCTTTGAACATCGCACTGTGATACGCCTTAGTCCAATCTCCTTCTTTCCTGGGAGTCAATTTATGACTCAGAGCTTGAATCTCTGGAAGGATTCGTGGAAGCTCAGATGACAGACATTTTTGTATCTCATCTATACGGGAATGAGTTTTCTCATTCTCATCTTGCAGCTTGTGAGATTCCTGATTCTATGATTTCATTTGTCTGTGTAGATCTAGAGATGATAGCACTCTTGAGACTGGTAGTATGGTCTACCAGTGGTTGAACAAAATCTGTTACTCTTTGAGATACTACTTCTGGTAGATTAGCAGAAATAGTTTGAACTAGAGTTTCTACTTTTTTAACAGATTTATCTATACTATCTACTCTGTTGTTTAATAACTGCAGTGCTCCTGCAGTATCTCCCTTCTTCCTTAACTCTATTGCTTTTAGAGTTCTTTCCAGATTAGAGAGCTTTTCTGAATAAGTACTTACCTCTTCATGAACAGATAGGAGGGCCTTATTGGTCCAATTCAACATCTTAGAGCTCTCTGAGGGCTCTATCTCTTTGTTCACTGCTCTTTGATACCAGAAGACAGCCTTCTGGGTTTCATCTGGAGAGATTAGCTCATGCTGATCCGTAGGAGGGAAAACAGTTCTTGTGCTTGTAGAAGCCATGTTGATTGTAGGCCCGTTGACAGGGGCGTATTTCTGACTTACTAACTTCTCACAATCTGAACACCAGAGAAAGTCAGTAGATGGATCATGAGTCAAAGACTTATGGCTGCACAAGAATATCTTTTCTTCTTCTTTCTTTTCATTCTGAGGGCTGGACGTTTCTCCAACAGTGAAGTAAGAAGATGTGGAGGCTACTGAATTACTTCTAGGTAATTGCCTCTTAGACATACTGGCATCAGAATTTCTTCTGAAGCTGAGTGTTACATTATTTTTACCCTCTGTAACTGAGGTTGCATTTTCTAGCTTTGGTCTGATGTCTGGACAAACTTTTTAGCAAGGGTCCATTCTCTGGGGACCTTTATGTCAGACCATGAAATAAGCTCAGGTTCAATTTTTTGGGTTTCTAAATTCACGTGTGTCACCACGCTACTGCCCTTGGACACGCCATGCTTAACAGCTGGATTCATGGTATTGACCAGTCTGAAATAATTTTATAATGAATGGCTAGGGGACAAGAACCTACGCGCATATTTAAACCTGTTGTTGCTAGATGCAATTTGAGAACATCCTGTAAAAGATCATCCTTGGTAAGGGATACAGGATAGTTGGGAAAAACTTCAAAGGATACAGGGCCGTTATGAAGGCCAGTTTGACAGCTGCTAACAAACTATCTTTGAAGTTGTCAAACCTAAGATCCATTAAACAGCATAAAATACTTGCATTTAATCCTCTTCGAACAGGGAGTTATGCCTATCTGGACACAGCCTACATGTGCAAACTTGTAGGTGGATTGACGTTTTAAAGACTTAATATCAGCTTTATCAATGAGGGGAATATTATATTCACAATTATTACTCTGGGCAACCTGAATGACAGACTCTCTAGTCTTAAAGACGGTAGAGGCTAATAACTGAAATCTATTCAAATGGGAATATACTTCATTATAAGCTTTTTAGGAAGTCTCCACTCAGGAGTGGGAGACGACTCATCTATAACATTAATTTCTTCATTTACAGAGAAAACATCAGATAAGTTTATCAAAGGACTATCTTCGACTCTACAGTGGAAGATCTAGGAGAATGATCGGCCATTTGGGACTTACAAGCAAGGAAGCAGAGATTGACCAAAATCGTCGGGCAAAAACTCGTCTTACTGTTGCGCTGAAACACGGCGTCTTACGGTTGCGATAGCCACACCTGTCAATCTATGAAGTTGCTATATAAACTTGCGTTTACAGACGGCTGAAATTCTCACAATTTCTTTTCGCAGATCACTTAAATAATCCGTTGGATTCTCTTAATCAAATCCGATTCTCTTTTACCAGCTCTGATACCATTTCTTTATACATAGCTCTTAAACCAATTTAACAAAACAGCTCTTATACCAAATAAACAACTCCGAACTATTTTACCAACCATACATGTGCAGTATTGTAACATTAGCATCTGGCATTATTTCACCAATAACTTTTATCACTATATCAAATACCACATCTGTTTCATATAAATCTTCAAACAAACTGAACTCATCTATGATCATCAACTTAAACTCACAATCTACAATTAATATTACACTGACAGTATCAACCATTCTTAACCATATGTTCCGAATATCAACAAGATATCTATTTCTGCGTCTTCACCAAACAGATCTACTAAAACCATTACAACTACTTCAAATACATCATCACACTCAAATATATCTGTAAACTCATCAAACTTATCGATGTTGATAAACTTATCTCGATGTTTTCTCGTAAATGAAGAAATTAATGTTATAGATGAGTCGTCTCCCACTCCTGAGTGGAGACTTCCTAAAAAAGCTTATAATGAAGTATATTCCCATTTGAATAGATTTCATTATTAGCCTCTACCGCTTTTAAGACTAGAGAGTCTGTCATTCAAAGTTGCCCAGAGCAATAACTCAGTGAATATAATATTCCCTCATTGATAAAGCTGATATTAAGTCTTTAAAACGTCAATCCACCTACAAGTTTGCACATGTAGGTCAGTGTCCGTGATAGGCATAACTCCCCTGCTCGTAAGAGGATTAAATGCAAGTATTTTATGTTGTTTAATGGATCTTAGGTTTGATAATTTCAAAGATAGTTTGTTAGCAGAACATTCCAAACCGGCCTTCATAACGGCCCCGTATCCTTTGAAGTTTTCCCAACTATCCTGTATCCCTTACCAAGGATGATCTTTTACAGGATGTTCTAAAATTGCATCTAGCAACAACAGTTTAAATATGCGCGTAGGTTCTTGTCCCCTAGCCATACATTATAAAATTATTTACAGACTGGTCAATACCATGAACCCAGCTGTCAAACATGGCGTGTCCAAGGGCAATAGCGTGGTGACACACGTGAATTTAGAAACACAAAAATTGAACCTGAGCTTATTTCATGGTCTGACATAAAGGTCCCTAGAGAATGGACCCTTGCCAAAAAGTTTGTCCAGACATCCAGACCAAAGCTAGAGAATGCAACCTCTGTCACAGAGGGTAAAGATAATGTAACACTCAGCTTCAGAAGAAATTCTGATGCCAGTATGTCTAAGAGGCAATTACCTAGAAGTAATTCAGTAGCCTCCACATCTTCTTACTTCACTGTTGGAGAAACGTCCAACCCTCAGAATGAAAAGAAAGAAGAAGAAAAGATATTCTTGTGTAGCCATAAGTCTTTGACTCATGATCCATCTACTGACTTCCTATGGTGTTCAGATTGTGAGAAGTTAGTAAGTCAGAAATACGCCCCTGTCAACGGGCCTACAATCAATATGGCTTCTACAAGCACAAGAACTGCTTTCCCTCCTACAGATCAGCATGAGCTGATCTCTCCAGATGAAACCCAGAAAGCTGTATTCTGGTATCAAAGAGCCGTGAACAAAGAGATAGAGCCCTCTGAAAGCTCTAAGATGTTGAATTGGACCAATAAGGCCCTCCTATCTGTTCATGAAGAAGTAAGTACTTATTCAGAAAAGCTCTCTAATCTGGAAAGAACTCTAAAAGCAATAGAGTTAAGAAAGAAGGGAGACACTGCAGGAGCACTGCAGTTATTAAATAACAAAGTTGATAGTATAGATAAATCTGTTAAAAAGTAGAAACTCTAGTTCAAACTATTTCGCTAATCTACCGTAAGTAGTATCTCAAAGAGTAATGATTTTGTTCAACCACCGGTAGACCATACTACTACCAGTCTCAAAAGTGCTATCATCTCTAGATCTACACAGACAAATGAAATCATAGAATCAGGCATCTCACAGTTGCAAGATGAGAATGAGAAAACTCATTCCCGTATAGATGAGATACAAAAATGTCTGTCATCTGAGCTTCCACGAATCCTTCCAGAGATTCAAGCTCTGAGTCATAAATTGACTCCCAGAAAAGAAGGAGATTGGACTAAGGCTGTATCCTGGTCTGAAGTTCAACAACTAGCCAATCCTACTCCTAAGAAGTCTTATAAGGAAGTACTAGAAGAGTACAAACCTCTATTTTTCAAGGATAAAGAGGTTAATATGTTAAGCATAGAAGGTACTGAGTCTCATATAGAAGATCCACAGTTTGAGCCTCCTGTGTTTGATGAACACATGGGAGAAACTAGTGCTCCAGGCTTCCAAGCAGCTACTAGAATCCAAACGCTGCAACCTAACTTCTACGAATTGAATGCAAGATCACATGGTTAAGTTAAAGAGATTATTCATGCCATGATTGGATGGGGTAACACCCAACAAGAAACTTATGGCAGATCACCTAAAAATATTGCTGCAACAATTGTAAATGGTTTTGTAGGCATTCTAAAGGAATGGTGGGATCTTCTTCCCAACAAAGCAGCAATACTTGAAACAGGATTCATTGGCCTTACAGCAGCCCTGATCGAAGAATTCATCGGCAATATTGACGATGACAAAATGATGAACACAGCAATGTTCCTCCGTGCCCGCTTATGTGATATGACTCGGATTAAAGAATACCAATGCTTCATGCAGAAGCTTTATTACAGCTCCGGCAACATCAATGATGAGACAATGCGTCTCAGGTACATAGAGTCATTTCCGCCTTTCTTTGCTACTCAATATAGAAAGGCTATGCATGGTTTGAAAACTTCTGAACTCAGTTTTGGGCACATAAATCAAATTATAGATCAATGTAATGCTAAGATGTGTAAAGAAAAATGGGAACGCAAACAGGCGTTCAAACACCAGAAAGCACTGAGTAATACTTTCTGTGAACAATATGCACTGGAACCCTTTGGGTGTCCAGATTTAGAAATCCAATCTTCCCGCAAGAAATCTTCTTGTAAAGATTGTCTTTTTCAAAGGGAAGGGTGCTTGGCAGCAGAAGAAAAAGAAAAAGAAATACAAAAGGCACAAAGACAAATACAGAGAGTTCAGAGAAGGAAAGCCAAGGAAAAAGTTTAAATTCAGAAAGTATAAACATCTAGGCAAGTCATCAAAATTCAAGCCGACTTGCTATATCTGCAAAGAGGACCACTATGCAAATCAGTGTCCTCAAAGACATACAGCTAAAGGTAAGGCCAAGGTAAACGCCTTATCTCTCAAAGGCATACAGATGATGAATATGCTTTCATTTCAGATACTGACAGTTTATCGTCAGATATATCCTATGCCTCCATAGATGCTGAAGCTTGCAATCTGATCCAGCAAGCATCTGAAGAAAGTGATAGTACTGATGATAGTGGGTATAGTTCTGTTCCATCTTTTACTCACTTCAGTATTAATATGGTATCTAACTTTGTACATCCCATGATACCACCAAGTGCAGATCTTCTGAGAAGACAAATGGAGAGTCTTCAGTCAGTTCATGACAGTTGTCCCCCATGGGATACAGCCAGAAAACTGTCACTAAGTAAAGAACTCAGAGATCTACAGGATAAATACATCAGGCAACAAGAGCTTGAACAAAGTCAAGCACAAGCCAGAGAAGAACAGCATTGATGACCCTTATGAAGCATTTCCTATCAGGCCACCTTTCCAGCAGAGGATCCGGCAGAGACAAGTCCTACCGAGGCGTAACAGATTCTCGGCGTGGTCGCGAAGAGGAACCAGTCCTCCAATCTATTCCTCATATGAGCCAGGACAATCCTCCATTGATCCAGCTTCAAAGGAGGCTTACAGAACCTGGAGAAGATCCAGGATAGAGCTACTGGAGAAAGTGCTTGCCAATGCCACTGAAGAATACAGCAAGCTGGTAGCTGAAGAAGAAAGTGAAAAGAAAGATTCCGAAGAGAATCTTGAAGAAACATACCATAATCTAGCAATACGAAAGATCGATGATCAATCAAAGGTATGTACTCTTAGCTGCACCCAAAATCCATTCATCAGAAGTTACAATTTGCATCCCACACATTAAGCCATATGTTCTGATGCTATGATTGACACGGTGCCGAAATAAGCCTCGATCGCACAATATGCAATTCCTGCTGATTGTTGGGTTAACACCCACACTAAAATTAAGTTTGACAAACGGAAGTTGTCTGTAGATATACATGGCTAAAGTCAATATAGATGTTGAAGGAAATTCTATGGACATAGAATTCTATCAACACAACATGGAGAACTATGACTGTCTACTTGGGGTAGATTTTCTACAGAAATGTCATACATTCAGCATCTCCCAAGATTTTATAAATTTGTTTAATCCTCCTGTTCAAGTCCCCAGGAGATATTCATTCCAATCAATAGTTCCTTTACCTAGCAAGGTAAAGACTGTTAACAATGCCTGGATACATAAATCCATTTCTAACTGTTCAGTCAGCATAGATGAAATTGTATCCAAGATAAAGCAGAATATATGCAGTGAAGATCCACATGCTTTTGTTAACAGAAGAAACACTATTGCTCTCTAGATCTGCAGCTAGTCAGAGATAGCAATGGTAATGAGGTTGTGCCAAAATTCAAGGCACATCACAGAGGTATGCCTCTGCCGAGAATCGGAAAGAATGCCACGGCGAAAATCTGAAGTTACTACAGTGGATTCATTCAAGAGTCTAATTCGCCTGGTCTCCGTCATCGCCTTTTATGTAAATAAAAGGAGCGAGCAGCTGAGAAATAAAAAGAGATTGGTAGTGGATTACAAGCCACTGAATAAATTCATAGCTGCTGTACAACACCCAATACCTGCCAAGGACGATATTCTCAGAAGAATCAAGGGATCGAAAGTCTACAGCAAGTTCGATCTAAAAGTGGATTCTGGCAGATATTCTTGAAGACAGAAGATATGTTCAAAACGGCATTCATCGTGCCCGGTGGACAGTATGAATGGAAGGTTCTTCCATTCGATTAAAGACAGCCCCATCCATTTTCCAAAAGATTATGGATAAGATCTTTGGTGAGTTATTTGATTTTCTAATTGTCTATATTGATGATATACTCATCTTTTCTAAGTCTCCAAAAGAGCACTTAACTCACCTTGAAAAATTCTATGAGACTGTGTACAAAAATGGGATCTGTCTGTCCCCCTCAAAAATGGAAGTCTTCAAGGAGGAAATTGATTTCCTCGAATAAGAATAAGTTCTGGAACTATTACTATGCAGCAACATGTTGTGGCCAACATCCAGAACTTTCCTGATCAAATCCTAGAGAAAGTGCAGCTGCAGCGCTTCTTAGATGTGTAAACTATGTTGCTGGTTTCTACTGTAACATAGCTGGCCGACAGGGTACCGCTTTGCTCAACAAACGCCTAAAGAAAGAAGCTCCTAGTTGGACTCGTGAGAGATGACCCAGCAAGCACAAAGAATTAAAAGCAAGTCCTTGAACTCCCAAAGAATGTCACTTCCAGTGTCCCGCAAGAAGATTATTGAATGTGACGCCAGTGAACAATTTTGGGGAGCTGTTCTTAAAGAAAAAGCCGAAGGTGATAAAGAAAAGGTATGTAGGTTTGCCTCAGGAGCCTTTTCTGGTTCTGAATTAAATTATCACTCTTCGCATAAAGAAATATTGGCTGCAAAGAAAGCAATCAAAGCTTTCTTATTCTTTGTTCAAAACGAAGCATTCATCCTTCGCTCAGATCTGAAAGATTTCAGAAAAGGTTGAATGGCGGAGATCCAGCCAATAAAACTGCTTTCAACAGACTTCAGAGATGGGGCCTCTGGTTTGATAATTTTGAGTTCTCAGTAGAACACATTTCAGGTAAACAAAATGCTCTTGCAGATTTTGTTAGTAGAGAACTCAATGTTCCAAAGACTGTTGGGGTCACTCAAGTTTTTCATGAACCCCATGGAACTGTATGGGATCACAGACATGCAAAAGAACAGATTAATGCATTAGTTCTCTGTGACAATAGAATGTCTCAAGAAGCTCAAACGCTTCTTGTCTCAAGGGATCTGATAACAACACAGGAGTATGCTATGTCCGAAACTGAATGCAAGTTTTATGATCCAGATATACCCGGACGTGAATACCATACTCTACAAGAACCAATGGTTAAGTGCTGTCTCCATTGGCAATGGAGATCATTATATGCTGTGGAGCAACCAGACTTCCTACCTGTCGAAGGTCTCAGGCTCAGACAACTGATACCTAGAAAGGACACTTTGTGGCGATTCGAATTTTCCAGAATGTGGACTGAAGAACATCCACTGTTCTTTGATCTGTGGAATCGACCTCCTTCTCTGGGAGACAGGAAGTATATCTCTTCCCACTTTAAATACTTCTTGTTAAAATTTCTTCCCACTAAATTGTCTGATTCTCCTCTTCTCAATGTACATCCGGATACTGTAAGAAACATTCTGATCCAGTGCAAAATACCCTGGTTCGTGAAAGTACATTATTATGTGAAGATAAATCACAGAACCTTGTTGAAAGGCCAAATGCTACCCTGTGGAGGAGAATTCTGTTACACCACACCATGGTGGTTAGGCCGCCTGCACCAAATCAAGATTTGCGGATACTTGACCACTATCTCTGCTTTCCAACTGCATCGCATCTTCAACCCAACAACGATGGAACCGCCACATCTCACGTGTGTTCGGCTTGAACAAAGATGAACGTCACCTTCCGTGAGCACCTCAAATGACATGATAGCTCAACATCTTCTCGACGAAGATACCGACCCTCTCCGGGTCCCTCTCGTCCCTCTTCGATTCTCCTTAGTGCGCTCCGCACTATCTGCTATTATGGCAGGCATGTTGCCATAGCTGTCGGATAAGATTCTTGCTTATCCTTTCTTTTCCTGCTTGCTTTTGCTTTTTGGCTTGCCGACAGGCTTGTTGTCGGATTGCTTTTGATAAGATTCGTTCTTATCTCTGCTTTTGTCAGTGCGTGGTGGACCCATGCCTCTTTTAATAAAGCTTTTGTGAGTGGGCTGTACTCACGGGTCATTGGGTGGAATCTTACCGTCTACCTCCGCTTCCGGTTTCCGATTTCCATTCTCCCGGTGAAAATCCTTGAATGCCTATTTAATAGCGCATCACCAACTCATTCACTACACTGGGTAGTGTTGGAAATACACTGGGTTTTGGTACTCGAGATTGGAGAAGGAATAGATCGAAGAAAGATTTCAAGAGCTTGTATCATTCAAGTCTTCTATGCTAGGCCTCTCTTGTAAGTAACATGTTCAAGTCTCAGTACATACTCTTGTCCGAATCAATGGAGATTTAAAGTTTATCAACATCGATAAGTTTGAGGAGTTTACGATATATTTGAGTGTGATGATGTTTTCGAAGTAGTTGTAATGGTTTTAGTAGATCTGTTTGGTAAAGACGCAGAAATAGATATCTTGTTGATATTCGAACATATGGTTAAAGATGGTTGATACAACAAGATAATATTAATTGTGGATTGTGAGTTTAAGTTGATGATCATAGATGAGTTCAGTTTGTTTGAAGATTTATATGAAACAGATGTGGTATTTGATATAGTGATAAAAGATGACTCATTAATCATTTATTGAACACTAAAAATTCACTACAAGATATCACTTCAAATTCATTTACCTTATATAAATATCAAACATTTTTACTAGGTGTACTATAAATCAAAATTGAACTATGATTAAATGCACATTTCCTAGATGTCCTTGAAACTAGCATTTCATACATATCAACAAATTATCAATTATAACCTTTTGTAACATGAGACTACATTATACATTTATTCATTTAACAATGAACTATATAAATTACAATGATAATTAATGAATTACACATCACCTTTTCATCATCATTCTTTCATCCTGCAAAACCACATGAGCATGATATCAGCGATAATTCGCTGGCATGGCATCCACCCTAATCTAACATAATTATAATTTTTCAGTTTTCCCATTTACATATAATAATAATTACAATTTTCAAGTGAGAGAAAAAGTTTAGAGACATGTATTCAATGCATTTCATTTCACTTCATTTTGTAACCCAGGAGAGAGAAAAGAAGGGAAGAGAGAGAAAACACCATTTTGTCAAAAGTTCTATTTCACACAACAAGCTATACCATAGAGTTTTAAATAATTATTTACATGTGTCCAAAGTTTCCACAGTGGTTTGACAACCCAATGAGGGTCCCACAGCTTTCTATTTTTACCTTTTCTTACTAGCTACAAAAACGTTCAAAATAGGCTTGGAGGCTAAGAAACCACTTCCAAAAGTTATCTTCCAAAGAGAACACACACCACAATTAACTTTCTACATGTCCCTAGATATACCAAGAGTTCATAGCAACTGACGGAATTGGGAAAAAGTGAACGGTTTGCATTTGGCGGCTAGTTTTTCGAGGCACTGGTCGTAGTTGGCCTAGTGCAAATTAAACAAAAGTTAGCTCAAGGGCTCAGAAAACCATGTCCAAAACATACATTTGATGGATGAGCACACAATGAGACACTTCCAAAAAGTTCCCCTATATAAGGAGAATTCATTAGAGTTAACGGGACTGAGAACTAGAAAACCATTTTCAAACAGCGACCAGTTTTCTGGAGCGATAAGTTGAAATTGGTCTAGTTTGACCTCGTCAAACTGCAACCGAAGGTCTACAAAATGGCTTTGGAAAACTATCTAGAAAAGTTCTTTTCCCTAAACTAAATGTTCCATGCAATTTTCTAGTATAAACACTAGAGGTTTGCGAAGATGGGAAAGAATTTATCTATCCATATTTCAAATGGTGGTTCAAAACGAAAGCCAACTTTCTATATTTAACAAATTTCTACTACTGTAAAACATTATAACAAGGCTGCTATAAGAGCATAAAAATATCTCATATGTTCATTTGGGGTCACTCCAAAGGTCAAGGTGACTCCTCGCATACCAAGGTACATGAATGAAGCTTAACATCTTGTTTTCAGAGTTACGAAGGGTACTTAATGAGTCTCCGAAAATGTAAAAATTAACTATTTAAATAGGGAGAAGGTCAACATTATTACTGGGAAGTCAATCTTGTCTTGTCGATAAACCAATGTTGTAGTGATTCAGTTGGGTAGGAAGTTTTCTACATCACCTTAGAATGAGGGTGGAAGTTCATGTTTTAATGCAAATGGGTTATTTTGACTTCGTGAGTTTTGACACGACATTTCATTGTTTTGTAATGAGTTGAAATAAACATTTAACGGTATTAAAATCCTAATATTTTAAAATTCTATTAAGTTGCAAAAGAGAACTAAAACATGAGAATTATGAGAGGTAAGGGAAGATGAACCATGCCTAGAAATGATGAGCAAAATGGGTATAAGGGGCTCCAAGTGGTTTACACTCGCGATCCGTTGAGACCACCATTGTTGCCACATGATGCCAGATAGTCACGTGAAAACCCAAGCCATTCATTGTGCACCCATGTCTCATCAAAAAACCATTTTGTGTTTTCAAGTAGTCATCCTGATCCATGAGACCACATTTTCTATGTCAAACAGTTGGCAAGCCATCTGAATGCTTCCACATTTGCATACATGTGTATCAGGGAACTTACAACTATAACATCTGACCAAACAACCATATTCTATTGTTCGTACCCCATTCCAAAACTCTTATTTGTCCATGGGCTGAGAGAATGTTGGCAATGGACAGGAGGCTCTACACATATGAGTGTAGTTACTTGAAAGTTTATAAAGCCTTTTGAACAAATCCATTATGTGCATATCCTGCAATCATTGCATTCCATGAGACAACATTTCTTTGAGGCATTCTAACAAATAGTTCATAGGCCTTTTCAACAAATCCACTTTCTACATATCTTGCAATCATGGCACTCCATGAGACTACATTTATTTGAGGCATTCTATCAAACAGTTCATGTACCTTCTCAACAAATCTTGTTATCATTGCAATCCATGACACCACATTTATTTCAAGTGTTCAGTCGAACAGATCACATGACAAAACAACTTCCATTTTAGTATTATTTTAAAAACAAGTTGGACTTGCTTTCACATGCCTGGAATAGCATTTGTTCTGAAAATGCCAAGCATTATTGCTGAGATGATTGTATACCCCATCAGCTGAACCAAAATCGCCATCTTCAAGGGGGAAATGAAAATCTAAAACTTACGAAATGAAATTGCATGAAATTGTTTGAGAAGGCAGAAAGAGATCATTCTTTGTGAAATAGGTGGGTCAAGGTGATCAATCATTAATTCATTCATTCACATTCCTCTTCCAATGGGGATCATTTTTTTCCTTCAACAAAATTATGGGTATCATTTATTTTGGGTATATGGGTGGGATTCTTTTTGGTATGTGGGTGTCTTTCTTTAAACTAGAAATCAGAGAAAATCAAGAAAGTAAACTGGGTAGAAAACAATCAGAAGAAAGAACTGGGAAATGCGTGCATATTGAAATGGGTGTTTGAGATCTCGCTAAAAGCCTAGCTAAATTGACAACAACATATACTTTGCATACCATTAGACCACTCAACACCTGTTGTCCCACCCGAGGCTCCACCAAAAAACTCCACGTGGCTAACAACATGGCACTAGTAGGCTATAGTCCAAGCCATGACAGAGAAAAAAAAAGAAACAAAAACATCCCAAAGAAACACAAAGTTACACCCAACCTCCACCAAACCATATGCATGGTGTTTGTAGGTTGAAGAGAAAACCCATGCATACAAAAGGATGGGAAAAACAATTGGCATACAACCAGCAACCAAAGACTAAATGCAGGCTACCATCATGAGCCAAGGAGGAAGGAGAAACAACGATCCAAAGAAAAAAAGACAGTGCATTAGTAACTACATTTTAGACTGTACAGACTGAGGTACCAATCCAAAATGTGCACATCCTCCCAAATCTATCCTTCACCCAAAGCACTCATGCAACCAGGAGAAAGTGCATACCAAACCACCAAAAGGAAGAAAATTGTAGAGCAGAGACATATTTTCGCCATTAATACACGCCTTGGGAGAAGTGCTTAATGTGGACAAGTCACCGCCAAAAGGGGAGCTAGTGGGAGAATGAATCAATATACATTACATTTAGTAGAACCCTCAAACAAATTGGCACCACCAAAGGACCATAACCACCTCCCCATGCAATTCGAGTCTCGGTCTATGGGAGTGAACGGCATTACAGTCCAATTTTCCAATTCTAACAACACTACAAAATATGAGGCATTAATCCTTGGCCTTCAAGTTGCGAGAAGAGAAAGGGATCAAAAAATTGAAATTCTTTGGAGATGCATATTTGATCATGAAACAAGTTAAAAATAAGTTTCAAGTAAATAATGATCATTTGAGACACTACAAAAATAAAGTGTCGGATGTGATAGAAGTCTTCGATGTTTTTCCATAGAATCCATCCCTTGTGAAAAGAATGACAAAGAAGATTCTATAGCATTTTCAAGTTCATTGATGATCTATTTTTCGAGTTTGATCATGACAAATACACCATTGAAATGGTTTTTCAGCCAACTATTCTTGACAATGCTGAAAATTGGCAAGTCTTCAACGATGATCACCAAATTATAACCTTCTTGGAAAAGAGAGATAATTTTGAATAATTTTCATTTGGAGGAAGTGATTCGCATTTCATGAATTGATGACCTCACCTATTCAAGAATGATTTGAAAGTGAATATCCTAGTGTAGTCTCTAATACCATAGCCTATTTTAATAACCAATCCTAGGTATGCCGACATAACATCCAGTCCTAGCATGGAAGCTCACCCAAGGCATGCGTAGGCACCGAGCCCCTCATTTATGTGAGCTTCATGAGAATGTGTTTTATTAACACGATGATATAGTATAACCAGAGGATGAGTGAATTTATCCATAGCATTTTAGACGTAAGCTTATACTCCTATAAGATATACTCTAAACACAAATTTAACATGATCAATTAAAAGTAGAAATAGTCACAATTTTTTTTTGAGGAAACTAGTAACACCCACATGAAAAAATTAGAAAAAACATCGTGATTAATTTCCGTGGTATTACATAATTGCTTCATTATATTGATGATTCAATTACAGTAGCTAAGATTACATTCAGAGGTTCCATCCATGACAGAGTTCATAATAGAAAAAATTTCTTTACATTCTAGAGCTCTCTGTTATACACACACTACATTATTCTCTCCCATTCCTCTCTTTCTTCTTACTCCTCACCCACACACCTTCTAGGAATGATCCTCTATATCAAGCAATCAAGGGATATTCTCCTAACCATTCATCATCACCTGTGAAGGCCTGTTGGAATATTCTCATGTTTGTTCTACCACTACCTAGGAACCTGCTAGGTGTCACCATGTGTTTCCTTCAATCAAGTGTCTTTAGCATGCTTATGCCAGCTAATCCTTAACAACCTTGACCCCTTATCCTTCCATGATAACCATAATGATTCCTTGGAATATCCTTTACTTGGACTGTAAGTCTTCATAGCTTATCCACATCTATATCTGGTCACTTTTCTGTTCACTCCTTATGTACGCTCTTTTTTTTGTTTCATCCAAAACTTTACTAAGTCCTAACTCCAATCTGTCCTAACGTGACCCTTCATGCCTCTCTAAGGACTAAATTTGTGCGTTCCTTCGTGTCATTTTTCCACGTGCCACAAGGCATCATGCCCTAGGTACTTAGTTAATTTTTAGGGGTTGAACATCACCGACACTAAACCGCTTTCTAGCCTAGAAAACCTTCGCCAACCGAACAAAAGGATAAATATTATCAAACAAAACCTAGTAAGGAAAAAATGTTATTCCAAAGAATAAATAATAGTGGTAGAAAGAATATGAGAAAATAATTAAAGAATGGGGGATGCTTATATGGCAAACTATAGGAGCTCAGGGAACTCCACGTTTATCTCATCCTTCAGTTTCTCCCAGGCCTTTAGTTATGATAAGGCCCTTCCCGATGCATCTCCTACTATATCGGACACCTAGTCCAGGATGATCTCTTCCACTTTCCTATTTAATGCATTGATGCCTACTCTAAACTCCATGTAGATACCCTTGAACTCATCCATCCGCTCAGTGATGGATTCTCGGTTCTTCGATTCTAAACTCTAGCTTCTTGTGCTTAGTATTTATCTTCTATTTCTGGGCCGTGGTGTTAAAAACCAATTGCACGCACTCTGCCTTGTTTATGGGGTGGTATCATACAAAATTTTAAGGGTTACCTCTTCCTCCATTACCCACGCATTGATTATAGGCTCATATTTCTTGTAGATATTGAAGCCCCTATCCGCTAGTATATTTTCCTCCTTGAGTTGGGAGAGCAAGTCTTCTAACTCAGTGATCTAGGCTTCAAAAAAGAACTTGTTCTCCTCTTTTTCTCTTGTGATATCTGTATCTTTCGGCCTGTGTCATCCTTGGTGTTAAAAAGTAGCATCCCTACAAGGTCCTCAAGATATTCCATCTCATCCCCGTAATCCATCCTGGCCTGGCTTACTAATGTCAAACATTTTCCTGTATGGTCTTTATGAGGGCGTCGCTCCATCTTACACCTCCTTAGTTCACACTTGTTATTGCTTCAGCCCTTAGCACAACCTATCTATCTCCATTTCCTTTCTCTTCCATTCTACAACCAAGGTCCACATAATGGCCCCCATATTCGATCGCATCATATCACCTCTAAGGATATATTTTTAAGGCGTTACATGCATGCTCATCTGTAAGGTGGTTAGGATCCACCACCTTATATGTGTCTCCTCCCTTCTTCCCTAGGTGAATGGTCTCGATCACAAGATCAGAGACCTCAAACTCAAGTTCCTCGGTGTGGCAATGCATAACCTAGCTGAGCATCTTTCTGGTTCTGGGCACACCCCCATCTTGATCCAATAAGTCCCACTATGCAAATTTTCTAGTGGGAGGGTGGCCTAAAATCTTATGTGCAAGACCTTATTGGGGTCATCCATGAAGTCCATGTGTGGGGACACTAGTATCCACTTCTTCCTTGTCACCTTACTCTTTGTCCTTTAATTTTTTTGAACCAGGGGTGAATCCCTTATCCTCCTTTATAATAGAGTCCCCTTTGTCTCCCTATGGGCCTATGGCCTACAACATAACAACCTTGTACATCATACTCTCCCTAGCTCCTCTTCTTCTTGTGCCTTATCCTCCTACCCCTCTAACTCTTCTTCTAACTCTTCTTTGAATGTAGTGGGGTCTTCTTCCTCTCCTTCCTCTCTGATCCTCGTCACGGGGCTTGATGCGTACTTTTTATTCTACTTCTTATCCTCAGGCCCCTCCTCTTCTTCCTCTTCTTTGCACCCTAGTGATGGAGTGTTGGTGCCACCTTGTTCTAAAGTTTTGGTGCCCTTGTTGTTATTCTGATGCATGTAGTAGTTCCTCTTCCTTGAAGTATATTTCTTTCATCTTCTTCTTCTTCTTCTTCATGTACTACCTTCATGGGTGGGATAGGTGTTTCCCATGGTTTAGGAAAGGGAGAGTCTAATGTGTTTTCGAGCACAGTTGCATGAACACATGATGGACATACCCTTTGATTGTAACGTTGACTTGTGGGTGTAATTCTAATAAATATGGCTCTAACACCTTGACATAGGCAAAATGAGCATCATACTTGTACATAAAAAGCAACATGTGGACATCAACATCCACCTTATATGTATCAAAAACTAACCTTTGCATGTCCTTAATCTAGTTGATGGTGCACTTCATGTATCTAGCAGTGAATGCAAAGGGGAGCTTACACCATGGCCCCATCTCTCCTTTAGCCATCATGAACTTTGCCAAACAAAAGTGTTGTGTGATGGAAAACTTTACCTTGTCACCAAAAACTTGTGGTAACTTGCAAGGAATGTGCCACTCATTTTCAAAGGCTTTATGTAACCTCTCAAATCACATGTTCATTTACGCCTTATAAGCATTTAAGATAGTCCCATTGTAATTGAATTGCATGAATTAGACTATAGAGGACATGTGCACGGGTGGGTGAACCTATATGTTACTGTGTGGTCCATTTGGGACTCCAATCTCCTAGAAAATGATAAGAAGTAGGATGGATCCCCAAGTGATCTTTTCTCCTTCCTCATTTTGTACTCACACCTCTTCGATAATGTCATTTGTGATGAATTGGTATTATTTGTAGTGTTCCTTCTTAGACACCCTATAGGCCATGTAAATGAATCTACGGTTGATTTCCATCCACCTCTTTGATGCCCCCAATTTTCAGCTAATGATTTGGGATGTGACCCTCAGCACTGGGTCTAGGAGATCTGAAATTACTTGTGCCCTACCCCCTTCTCGTAATTTATCTTCTTTGCTAGCTCCTCAATCTTGGAAGTGGCACATAAATCCAGTGCCATATCTTCTCCAATATTTTACAGGTATGTTACCATTTGAATTAATTGGCCTATGATCCACATTCTCCTCCCCATGAAGTAGAATAAGTCTTCGTGCACCCATTATAATAACCACCTGAAAATTTGGGTGGGTTTGGCAAAGAAGGGTATCTCTCATAGTTGAAAACCCCATAATTTTATAGTTATTGCTTTATCAAGTCATCCACCCTAGGGTTTCCGAAATTTTATACCATCGGAGTGTTTCACATAAGATCTACCCTCATCAGCTTCTCATTTTTATCATTCTATGGTTGTACTCACTAATTTTACATTGGTATAGCTTCAAATTCCACTTCTCGGCCTTGATCACTCCATGGGGGTACTGCATCTCCGAGTAGATCTCCACTGGGTCCTCCTTTTCCACCATTGGTTTCTTTTTGCATGCCTTCTTTGGTGTCATCTCTCTTTACTCTCCTTCATTCCCTAGGTGTTGTGTTTCTTTCTTTTTCCCACCCAGCACTTGAAAAATTCCCTGCTTCTCTCTCACATAACCTCCTTTCTGTTCCATTATCTTCTTCCCTCCGTGTTACACCATAGGTCTTACTATAGCTTTGCACAAGTTCATTGGTTTGTGATAGTACTTTGTGTTTCTCTTCTTTGAAAAATCCTCATCACACTTTGAGTTTGGGAGCAAAAAATAAATTCTCTAAGGCAAGGTAGTCTAAATGACTAACCTTTTCTTATTTATACTTTATCAATGCCTTAAAGTCCCTTCGACCACATATCCTAAGTTTGTTTTTAATTAAACACTTTCCTTCACTTAAAGTAACTTCCATGAATTCATTTCACGCTTCGTAGCTATAACCTCTAGGTGTTCCTACACCACTTAGACTATCACAGGACCTCCTTCACGCGTGTTCCCACACCGAAGTATAGAACCTTTGTGTCTAATACTAATTAGTTCCCTATAGTGTTTCCTAACTCATGGCATACCACACGATCCTTCCCTTCTTGTGGTTTTCATGTTCTTTCAACCCACCTTCCTAACTACATGAAACTTATGCACCTTTTCCATCCATGCGCCCTTGCTTATCCTGTTGCTCATTTGTCTTCCTTCGTGCTAAATTTTCCCAACATTCCTACCTTAATGTACAAAATAGCTACCACCTCACCCCACAAAAATATATGAACAATACCTTGCACATATAACATCTTATAATGTAATTAGCTATTGGTGTACTAATGTGCAATAAAGGAAATAAACAAAAAGACAAAAATCTAAACTAATTAGCAAAGTTTCCTTATTTCAGATCACACAAAAGCCTTATTTATAGTAGGGATTTAGCCTACTCCCATTGAAATAACCTAGTAACCTTATCCCATCTAGTGCCTATAACTGGCACATGCTTGAATTGAGGATGTACGAGATGACATATGGTCCTAACCAATGGATTTTCAGCTTCCCAGGATGGCGCAAAAATTTGGAATCATATAGAAAAACCATCTGCCCCACCTCGAATTGTTTGTTTTTTATATGACGATCATGTCATGCTTTTTTTTCGTGCATTTTTCATTCTTTTGACTCCACCTAGAATGGGATCACCTTCCATCCAACTACATCAACTTCTCAATGCACTACTATAGTGCTTTCTCATCAACTAATCCTCCCGTGCGCATAATATGCGGGAAAGTAGTATAAACTCCACTGGTAAAATATATTTCACGCTAAACAACAATTAGAATGGTGTGGCCTTGATCAATCTCTTATAGGTTATCCTACATGCCCATAGTACTACTGGAAATTTTTCATCACAATCTTGTCTTCCCATATCAAAAATTCTGTCTAGCATATAACTCAGTATTTTTTTAAATGCTTTTGTGGTTCCATTAGCTTGTCGGTGATATGGGGTAGTCTTCTGATGGGCCACCATGAATTCCACCAACAAAATCCTGATTGTCTCATTTAAAAATGTGTACCCCTATCACTAGTCAAGCTTAAAGAAAATCCATACATGTTGATTATGTTCTCCCACAAGATTCTAGTAGCTGTCGTCATTGTGCAATCCTCAGACGCGTTGCCTCCTCCCACCTTTTTAAGTAATCAGTATAGGTAATGATATAGTGTGAACCAATACTTCGCATAGTAGGTGAAATCGGTCCTACAAAATCAATGGCCCACTTCTCAAATGGTTTTATGCCTGCTATTGGTCTCAAGGGAATCTCATCTCTTCTTCTTAGCTTGTCAAGGCACTAACAATGGTCACATGATTTACAAAATTCAATACAATTCTAGTATATACTTTCCCACCATAACCCTATGAGTAGAATCTTCCACGTTGTGGCATTTCCTGAATAGTTCCCTCCTGCAATCCCACCATGTGCTTCCTCTGTGATTGTAACACACTCATGTTATAACACACATCAGCCGCAAAACCTCATCATGACCTAGCTTGTATAAGTCTCCACCAATTAGCATGTAAGGCACATAGTGTATAGCTAATTATTTCTTCTCCAAATTTTTCATTCCCTCTAGCACCACACCCATGTTATGAAACACAACAATATATTCCAACTCAAAGGGTGCACGCCATAACCTAAACAGTAGCGTGTATGGCATAATATCCTTAATGCTTTGTGCATCCTCTCTTGAGTCAATCCTTGATAAGTGATTAGGTCCTAAGTTAATTTTTCCTGGTTTCACAACCACTATAAACTCAAATTCTTGAAACAACAGGACCCATCAACATATGTACCCTTGTAAAATGGGCTTGTTCACTAAGTACTTCAATGCCATGTGATCTGTGTAAAATATGAAGGGTGTTGCCATCGATCTGTCTAAACTTATGTGGCATGTAGATCATAAAGAGGGCTTCATGCTCAATAATAGTATATTTCTCCTCTGTTGGCATCAACTTCCCCGCTAGCAAAACACAAGGGGTGGTCAAAAATTCCTTCTCCAGGTTGTGCTAATATTTCTCCAATCATCGTTCCTGAAGCATTGACATGTACATGAAATGGCTTATCCTAAGAAGGAAAGAATAATATGGGTACAGTGATAAGCCTATCCTTCAGAGTGTCAAACTCCATCTGCTGCACCTCTCCCCAGTGAAATTCACTCTTGTGTTTTAGTAACTCCTCTAATGGCGCAATGATCTTGGCATACCCCTTGATAAATTTCCGGTAGTACCCCGTATGTCCAAGAAATCCTCACATTGTGCTTTGACTGGTAGGATCCCTTAACCACACAATAACAACAACCTCAAGTGGATCTACCGAAAACCTTCCTTACATATAATATTCCCCAACAGAGTCCCAAATGGAGTAGAAAAAACACATTTCTTAATGTTGAGGGATATTCTCAATTGTCAATATCTCTAAAACATCATCCTCAAATTTTCACAAAGGTCTTTCACTAGTCCATACACTATCCATTCATCAAGGTCTACTTGAAGAAACTTATCGATGAAGTCTTGAAATGATTGTACCATAATACATGAAAACACGAAGGCACGTTATTCGGTCCAAAGGGCATGACAATGTAGTCAAATCTTCCCCATTTAGTGGCAAAAGTTGTCTTTTCCTAGTCTTCCTTTGCAATTATAACTTGATGATATCCTAAGAATCCATCAGTGAAGGAATAGATTTCTCACCTTGTTACTCTTAGGATTTATTCGGTGAAGGGGTTGGGAAAGGGACAATAACACATACTGTATTCATGTCTTTGTAGTCAACATAGATCCTTATCCTTCCATCTTGTTTAAGATTTATAACCATTGGACTTATCCATTCTAATTCCTCAATAGCCTCAATGATGCCTGATGTTAGCATCTTGTCTATCTCCTCCTTCACTTTGACATAAATATTTAGATTCATTCAATAAGGCATCTTCCGAATTGGGAACGCACCTTCTTTCAACTTGATTTTCATCTCTCCTAAAGATTGGTGAACACCTTTAAGCTCATGTTACCCACATGGAAATAAATTTTGAAACTCACACAATAGATCAATGATCTTTGAGACCTCCTCCGACCAATAGTCTCCAATAGTGACCTCCTTAGGTTCATCCTTCAAACCAATGTTAACCTTTTTTTTTTTTTTTTTTTAGGGTTCATGGTAGGTGTACACTTTCTCATCAGCATTATCCCTAACTTTATGCATACCTTTGGAATGGTTAACATTAAAAATTTCTACCTCTTCATCATCTATCACATAGACCAATTTCCCTTTTTCTTTCTCCATGCACGCGCGCTCAAGTTGTGTCTCCTCTGATTCCTCTTCATCAAAGCACATTTCCAAACCAGGTTCACCTAATAACTCTAGTATTCTATCTTCCACCACAGCACTATATCCCATTATAAGGCGCTTAATAACCTAAAACACCTTATCCATAGATGGCTTGGTACTCTAATATTCAAAAGCTTGAAGGAGGTCAGTTGTTAACTCCTACCAATTTCCTGTCTAACGGCGCATCACTCAATGAATGTATCATATCCACACATAACCTTTTAAGGTGGAATATAGCTTATAGACCCATAAAGAAGGTGATAAGGCCTCTACACCTTCCATCCATTCTTTCTCACATGTTTGGATGTGAGATGAGTGGGTTCCTTCCCATGGTAGTCTTGTATTGCAGTGGGTGCATTGCTTTAGGAGAACCTAACAGAGAACATGATTCTTACCTCACACCACTCTAGAAGGCTATCATGGTGTGTCACCCACTAATACATTGTGGTCCTAAGAAATTTATAGCTAAGCATCCCTCTCATTTCGACCTCATTTTTCCACCAAGACTCATAAGAAATCATCAGGGTTGGCTCCTCCAAAATAACTTAGTAACTTCTTCCCTCCTAGGCACTTGACTGAGCATGCCTTCATTACCCTTGTCATAGATCCTCTTAGTTATCACCTAATTAACTCATAAGTCTCGTGCACCCAATTGTCACATGCCACACTAGTTGTATCACTCATGGAATGAGCATCTTCAAACTGAATACATCTCTCTCGTAGGGTGAATCACCTCAGGGTCCTTGATAGAGTGCACATAGATCATGTCCATAACTTCTTCTCCCAAAGACTCGGTATATGACACCGAATTCCCATCTCACAAGGGTTAATAACCCATTCTTCCTTGTTATCAAATATTATGTATCCCTTATTGAACCTTAGGTCAACATTATTCTTATACACGATGGGTGCCCAAGTAACACTGGAAAGTTTTCTACCTTGGCTAGTGTCAAGACTTCAAAATCCCCAGTGAACTTTTCCCCTTGGATAGTGATAACAACATCCTTCAAGACACCAATGGGAATTTCCTTTGTCTTGTTATCCATATACAACACATTTAAAGATGGTTGTAATGGGGGCCTTCCCATTTTATGTCATGCATATAGAGTGAGAACATTGAATCCATGCCCATGTCAATCAAAATATTGCTCAAAAGCCACCCATCTACAAAAACATTCAAGGTAATCTCCTTGTCATAATCAAGGCTATGGGGAGGAAGGTTGGCATGTAGAACCTACCTTTTGTGCCCTTCTCCAGTGTGTAATACCTTCTCCCGTAACCACTCTCCTAACTAGGGGATGATATAATCTTTCCTCAACATCTTGCATAATTCTCTAACCTCATCCAGATCCTTCTATGGAGCCCCAACATTCTTCCTTTTCTCTAACTGTCTTGACTGCTCTTTCAGGCACTGGATATCTCCTTATAGGATTTGAATCACATCCATGGTTTCTTAATACACTTCTTTCTCATGAGTAAGGGCTAGATACTTTCCATGTATCACTTCTTCTCTAATAAACAATAATATTTACCTTGGTACTTCCCTCATGCACATAGCCTTGGCTCATGTTGTAACTAGTATCGGTCTTAGTTCGACTCACGCACCATGCTTCACATCCATTATGAATCAACCTTCTTTACGCTTACCATGCTGGTGCCTTTTTTTTTTTGTACTATCAGCTCATGTTCTTAAATAACTCTAGGCACTCCTCATGCTTGTGCTTCTTTCCACACCATGAGCATTGTAGCAGATCAAGGAACTTGCTCTTGTAATGCTCCGTGGATCCATAGTTGTAAAACGTCCCACGTGGTAACTCACTTCTTCCTCCTTTGTGGTTACCAGACCACAAAATCCTCCTCATAAACTTCTTCCATGTACCCTCCATCTACACACCCTCATAGTGATGACCATCATACTTCAAAATATTTTTGAGGTTGGTCCGATGGACACCAATATCAATGGCATCATGTATCTGGTCAATCAATCTACAATCCTTAGTGTCATGCATAGTAGATGTGCATATATTGCAATAACAAGACACATTCTTACATATCGGGCATTGTAGTAGTGGACATCTACTTACATCATGATATCCATGGTAAATTTAATACCACCATCATGGCATGTACCAATCTCTAGGGACAACTATCCTTTGTATACCATTCTACCTCACAATCCATGTACCATATATCATCATGAGTCTCATGCACCGAGTTTGCAAATAAATTCTCTAGTTGCTTCACCATTACAACAATTTTAGTCTCAAGGAATAGGATAACACCAATATCCATGCTTCCGACAACCTCACTAGGTAGGGTAGCCTCCAAGGCCTCATGTAGGTCTATGAAAGTGCTCTCCTAAATGGTGTTATCAATCCTCTAACAAACCACTAAGCATGCTAAGAGGGGTGAATATCATAGGATAATTTTGATAAGAGAGTTTTGAAATACGTGTCATACTCCCGCACACTCTCTACCATACCATTTTGGAACTCCTTAAGAGCATTGATGCTCTTCTGTTCAAACTTAGGGATATTAAATTTAGCCAAGAAAGCATTTCACATCGCAGTGTAATGTACCATTGTCTTATAGGGGTCATACTGCTGGTACCAACTATGCACACGTCCTTGCAAAGTTTTTACAAATAGAATTGCCTTCTGCTCTATTATAATGATCCCCTTCATGTGTCATAGAACTTCAAACTTATGTACATGATCTACAACATCCTTAACACCTTTGTAGGTTGGTAGGTGCAAAAACATCTCAAAAAATACTTGCTGAGGCAGTTAATGCCCTTATCCGTCTGAACCCGTAACCTTGATTTCCTTTAGTGTTACCTCCACCACCACATCCACTAGATCCACCAGGTCCTATTCCTCCTAACCCACCAAATCATCTAGACCCACTAGGCCCTATCCCTCAAGCTCCTATATCACCATATCCACCTCCTATAGTCGGTAAAGGGATTGAAGTGGTTATGCCTAGCATTCCCAACGTCCCATTGAAATGCACACCAATAGGTTTTGATATTACACCGCTACAAGATGTGTTTTCTACGCTGCTTCTAGACATGATACCCAAGCTTTGTGTACCCATACGTTTCCCAAACATCCTTCCAAACAATATCCATCCAAACATAGGAAATGATTGTGCATCCATAAATGTACCAAATGAGAAAGTATATCTTTTAGGTACAGTTCGGTCACTCCAACCAATGTCAACTCGTTTAGTAATACTTGTCTCTTGATTTTGAATACTAAGTTCTAGAGGTTTGTCACCGGGAGGATTCAAATACGCATCGACGACTCTCCTTTCTCCAAGTGACAAAATATCATCGAAATCTTAAGGGGTCTCTCTCCTATAGTTTCCAAGATGGGCTAGCACATACCGCTCAGCTTCACATCCTTCGCATGAAGCTCAATTTTTTCCCACAATGTCTACCTCCATAGATCCATCACTCCTAAAACCTCACGTTATCTAGCCAAATCCCTTTCACGAGCATCAATATACTTGAGTTATCTCTCATCTCTCTCTCTCTCTCTCTTTTCATCTTCAATGTCCGCCATCTTCCTCCACCCTAGATTCCTCACCCAACACTCAGAAGAAGCTTAGCCGGCCATAGGAAATGCTTCCAAACTCAGGGTAATGATTATATAAAGGAGATCACATAGAAATGATCCTCTAGGATCCTTTAAGAACTCAAAATCAGCAACCTCTGGACAAGAATACATAGAAATAATGTATTCTAGGGTATAACTAGTCAACACTCTCTTCCACCAATGATCAAAAACATGTGTCCAAGTCGATCGACATCCTGTAGCCTCTAATATTCCTCTTAGGTTCAAACACGATATATATAGTACTAACTTGAGCTAGATGCGTATGTGTAAAGCCATTCATATAACTCTACTAGAAAGTAGAAAAATAAGGTCTCATACAACTCATGATACAAGTGTTCTTCTACCCATCTCAGGTGCATGAAACTCGGGTCTAGTACTAAATCTATGAGAAAACTTATCCACCATTCTCTTAAACCATGCTTTAACACTGTCCAAGGTTAAGAACTTTATCATCATGCGTCATTCTCACAACTTTGAAAAGAGGTCCCAAAGAATGTAGAACCAAGATGTAGTCATTTTTACCCATCAACTAACTTCTAACCCCATGTGCATCATCCTATCACCCAGACCCTCCTTTATGTGATCATTGTGAGAATATCCAACCATTGTTAGAAGATTAGTTGTAGAGAAGTGAATATTCATGTAAAAGCACAACATGAGCTATCATATCCTTATACCCAAGTATTTAATAACAAGATAAACATCATGGCATGAAATACAAAGAACATATCTATCATAAAATATAAGGAAATAACACTAGGGTTTACACCCCTGAACTAGATATTCAAAATAGAGCCATATATTTATATTGATCATAGTATCAGCAACCACATTACATTAAAAGGGTCATATTAGACAAAATGTATCAAGAGTCCTAGCTATGCTTTCCATATTATAAAATTTTTATAGACCCATCCCTTAGACATGATAACATTCCTACAGTCCTCTAATGAGAACCCCAACTCCTCGGGCCTCCTAGTATTCTCCACAGAGCTTCACTCTTCCCATGTTATATGTGTTGGTTTCTATCTTCATGCCTTCATGTCTATTTATTGGTGTGTTCCTTATTCTACCTAAGCATCTCTTCTTATAGGATCAACACCCAATGTCATGCCTTTCTTCAGGAGCATATCAGATGCCAAGTGTTAATGTGGTCCTTCAATGGTGCATGCGTATTCTTCTCTCGATCTTTCCACTTTTTGTAATGATTTCTTCCTAGGAATATTCACTGCATGGAATATTATTTCCTTGACAACCAAGTCTCCAAGCTGGCACCTTATCCACTTAGCATGCCTAGTTGGATCATGTTTTTCCTCAAGTTCCTTACGAATGATGAATATTGCTAAGTCCTTAGATCTCCATGGAAAATTTCACACCATGTCATGGAGGGTATGAATATTTGGGGATAAATATCCTTTGTATGGCTCTTTACCTCATAATACATGCACCATAGACCACTACGAGTTTCATGTACCGAGTTCACGAGATAAATTTTCTAGATGCTTCACCATTGCAACAATTTGATCCTTAAGGAAGGTGATAACACTAGTATCCATGATTCCGATAGCCTTAGTGTGCAATGCATCCTCCAAGGCCTTGTGTGGGTCTTTTAAAGTTTTGTGTGAAAGTTCTCTCCTAAACAATGTTATCAATCCCCCAAAAACCATTGAACATGTTGAGAGCAAAGTGAATATTATAGGATAACTTTGATAAGAGAGTTTTAAAACATATGTCTTATTCCCACACACTCTCTTCCATTCCTTGTTGGATCTCCTTTAGTGTGTTGATGCTGAATTCAGCTAGGAAATCATTCTACAATGTGTCTTTGTAATCTACCACTGTCTGATGGTGTCATACTTCCAAGATCAACCTATGCGCACATCCTTGCAACATTTTTGCAAACTAAATTTTCTTCTAATTAAGGGTAGTGATACCCTTCATGTGCCATACTATCTCAAAATTGTGTACATTCTCTATAACATCCTCAACACCTTTGTAGTCTAGTAGATGCAAAGACATTTCAAAAACACTTGCTGAGGTGGTTAAGGCCCTTGTCCACCTAACCCAGAACCTTGATTCCCTCTGGTGTTTCCTCCACCACCAAATCCAATAGATCCACCAAGTTCCATTCCTCTTGATTCACTAGATCCTCCATAATCACTAGGTCCACCAGTCCTCCATCTCGTATACCACCAAATCCACCTCCTATAGCTAATAATAGGCCTAAAGTGGTCACACCTAGTGTTCCAAACATTCCGTTGAACTACGTGCCAATAGTTTGTGATATTGCACCACTACCAAATATGTGTCTCACATTGCTTCTAGATGCGATACAAAAAAATTTTGTACTCACACTTTTCCCAAACATCATTCTAGACAATATTCCTCCAAATACATGAAATGATTGTGTAACCATAGATGTACCAAATGAGAAATTATATCTCCTAGGTGCATATTAGTCACTCCTACCAATACCAATTAGGTTAGCAATACTTATCTCTTGATTTGGAAAAAAATCACCAGGGGTTGGTCACCAGGTGGATTCAGATGCATGTAAACAAATCTCCTTTCTCTAAGTGACAAACTATTTTCATAAATGAAGGGGTATCTCTTCCATGCTTGTCGAGATGGGGTAACACTAACTATTTAGGCTCCATGTCCTCTGTGTGAACCTCAATTCCTTCCCCCAACATTTGTCTCCATAAATCCATCACTCCCACAACTTCACGTTATCTAGCTAACTCCCTTTCACATGATTTTATATATTTGAGTCGTCTCTTGTCTCTCTCTTTTTCATCCCCAATGTCTACCATCTTCCTCCACCCTATCTTCCTCATGCAAAACTCGGAAGAAGCTTAGTCAGCTATAGGAAATGCTTCCAAACTCAAAGTAATGATTAGGATATTCATAGATAAAGGGATATCGCATAAAAATGATCCTCTAGGCTCCCTTAAGAACTCAAACTCAGCAACCTCAGGAAAAGAATACATAGAAATAACGTATTCCGGGTATAACTGGTCAACACTCTCTTCCACTAATGATAAACAACATGTGTCCAACTCAGATCATCATCCTGCAGCCTATGATATTCATCTTGGGTCCACATGTGAGATCTATAATACCACTTGATATAAATGCATATGCTGAAAGCTATTCATACAAATCTACTGGGAAACAAAAAAAGAAGGTCTCATATATCTCATGATATAAATGTTTTTCTACATATTTGCATACATTAAAATCAGGTCCAGTACTAAATATCTGAGATCCTCCATGCTCTTAAACCATGCTTTGACATGGTCGAAGGTCAAGTGATATGTCATCATGCATAATTCTCACCACTTAAAATGGAGGTCTTAGTAATAGAGCCAAAGTGTAGTCTCTAATACCATAGCCTATTTTAGTAACCAATCCTAGGTGCACCAACATAACATCTAGTCCTATCATGAAAGCTCACACAATGAATGCGCAGAATCAATCCTATCCTTTATGTGAGCTTCATTAGAATGTGTTTTATTAACACGATGTAACACCCTCGACAATTGTTATATTCCTCCTTTGCATTTCAAGTGTTGACATGTGATTTTCATCTAAAGATGTGTTATTTTGATTGTTGGAGATCATGTTTGATATAGATAAATCTTTTATCTTCTTAAGATCATTAGAATAGAATGGAATGGCTTCTTGAATCCATTTTTCACTTCTTGTAGGTGAGTTACAATCTGGTTTAAGAGTTGTAAACTTATCTCTTTATCTGACTCATCCTTGGATCACTGAAAGTGATCCAAGGAATGTTTTAAATCAACTCAGTTGAATGAATGGTAAATTGACATTCCATAATTTGAGGGACATAGTGGACTAAAATTTGTTATTAATCTTGTGTGAACGTGTTTCCATTCAGTTGTATGTTGTGCTTGGGTCCTTGGAGATCGATCTTGGCAGTACATTGCTGACGTAAATGAAATACAACCTGTTCATGACATAGGAAGGATTCAGAATCCTAAAACTAAAGGATTATCCTATGGAATCCTAAGCTGGGTAAGAATATTTACTACCTAGCTATGTTACTTAATTGAATTTTTATTCTAACCTAATCTTTGTGCTAAAGGATTATGGAGAGGTTATTAGGCTATCTAAATTAACCTAAAACCTAATGCTATAAGGTTATGAGATGATCTAACCTATTGCCTAAAACTAAAAGGTTGTGAATTAATCTAACCTAATGTTGGAATTACCTAAGGTAATGTGTTAAGGCCTAAGGTAATTATTCCTAAAATAACCTAAGTTTTAAGGGGTCTATCCTAAGTTATTTAAATGGGAACCTAAAAGGGGCGCATGCCTCTTTATGACGGTTCCAATGGCATTGAAATTGTTTGATAAGGTTTTAAGGCATTAAACTTGCCGCTTTTGGTAGGGGATAGTTGACTTGACAGAGGTTTATGTGAAAGCTCCAACAAAGATAGAATTTCATGTTAAATGGGAATTGGCATTCGCGATTTGGGAGGAGGTGGCAAGGAGAGATAAGTGGGAAAATTCAAATTAATGAAATTAATTGGCCTCGTGTTTTGTTAAAATCTTCTTGGAAACTTGGAAGGCAAGTTTGTGGGAGGTTGTTGGTTTTTGCGTGCTTTTCATATTTTTCTCTACATGGAGCAAACTGGTTCTTCGAACCAGCAGTTCAACTTTCACTTTATTGCTATTTTTAACTCACCTGGTCTATTTTCGATCATGGGAAGGTATATGAGGCATTCTGAGGAAATTTGTTGGTTGGTTGATCTTTCGTGGAGGAGAAAAGGAGTTGGAATCTTGGCTGGAAGTCTCCTTTGATTTGGTAGAAGTGCTATCAGGCATGATAGGCTCTAACCATTAAGATCTCTTGCTTTCTTCTAAATGTTTTCATTAAAACAACTCTGCTCTTATGAGATTCTTGGTTTGCATGTTTTATCTGGTTATTTGCTTGCTGGGTTTTATAAATCTCTAGAAATTTGGGTATGAATCCATGGAAAATTAATGTTAAGTCTTGGAAACTTTCTTTGTATGGGTTAATTAACGAAACCTGTAGGAGAACATTGTTTCTATAACTCTGCTTGTCATTTCTTAAACCGGTATTCGAAGAGTTGTGTTTTTTACTAACCTTCATTACTGTTTATTTGGTTCTAAGTTTTAAATTTCATTTAAGTTGAAAGCTTATAACTCTTTTAATTCAAACTGCTTACTCAAAGTAAATCTAGGGAAGTAGTATGACTAAGATGTTTTAATATCTCTTGGATATTTAACTGGAAACACTTTCATTTGATAGTGGATTTGGAACTTCTTTTAAAGATGAGTTTTGTACCAGTGCTTAGAAATTGTAGTGGAAGGATTACTTAACTCTGTTCAGTTTGATTTTTTATAGTTCTAAAATAATTATGAACCACTTACTCTTAAGTACAATGTTGTGGAGGCATTTTAAAGGAACTTCAGTTTTGAGTTTGGGATACTCCCGAACTAGTTTAGTTTAAGGTTTCAGGTTTTCTATTCTTGTTGGGATCAATAAGTGAATACTTGAGTCTTTTAAAATAAAAAGGAAATTGAGAATCCTTAGGGATAGTGTGTTGTTTTTTAACTTTATTGTTTATGTTGTTCTTAACTAAAATTGGAACTCATGATTTTTTAAATGATAAGGATTGTAAGGGAGACTTGTAGTACATTTTCTTTACAATGAGTTGGTTTTGTTCTCTCTTCTGGGAACTAGTGTATGAGCTTATTGTTTGGATTAGAAGAGGGAATTTGTTGTTAAGTGTAGAGAAATGATTTAAGGATTGAATCAAATTCTGATAAGATTCCTTTTCTAACCTATTGGGATTAGTTCATTTGATTGAACCCTTCTCTTATTAGTTCTCTTGTGAAATGGAGTTTTATTATAATTGTTTAGTCTTCCTTGTTTATATCATTTGTTGAAGTGATGTAGGAAGAGATTTGATGTTTCGGTTTTGTTGAACAGAAAATATAATCTTGTTGGCAGACTGTTTAAATTCTATATTCCTTCTTAGATTGATATGGGATTTTGTTCTGATGAAAATATTAAATGTTGAATTTTAAGGTAGTTGTCCTTTAAACGAAATAGTTAAATTCATGTTATGAACCTGTTTCTATTTTCAGATGTTTTTTGTTGGGCATTGTTTTGAATGGTTAGTCTTTTTCCTTTCTTCGGAGATAAATGAATCATCCTAATGGGAACTATGTTGTAAACCCTTCCTTTGTCTTATAGTAAAGTTAAATGTTGTATTCTATTATGATAGAATTGGGAACAATAAGATGTTATGATCTATTGTTTGTTTAAAGGTAATTGATAGGATCAATTAAACTTTAATTTTGTAGGTAGATGTTGTGGATTATATTTTGTTCTTCTCTTAGAAGTGAATTCAGATTGGTTAATGTACTTATTTTCTGATTTTTATTACTTATACTTGATATGTATGATATATTAATTGTTTCATTAAAGCAGAGTTGTTTTAATGGAACAATTAGTGGAATGCACTTTGTTTTAAGGCTTAGTGCTTATCATGCTCAGTTCATTGAACTGACCCATGCTAGAAATTTTTATAGATGGACTTCGTAAGTGATAAAAGAAGGCAAAACTTATATGATGCATTGGCTGATTTAAGTCTGATTCTTTGTGAAGAATTCTGATTCGTTCTTGAGTTGTATTGAAAAATAAAAGTTGTATTCTTTTTAGAATGAAGGTTGTTGTTATGCAGTATGCCTAAAATGCATAAGTCTTGTAAATGTATAAGTTTTAAAGATGAATTGAAAGTTGGGAATTTACTTGTATTGGTTGTGTAAATTATCTTGTACTTTTATGAAAGAGATGGAATTCTATCTTGTTGATATTCTTCATATTATTTATATGCTTAATTGGTTATCTTTTGATAAGTTGGATAAAGGGATTTAGTTCAATTTCCCTAATTAAGATGCAACTTGTTAAGTTGTAGAATATGATGTTCTTTATCTAAACAATTTAACATAGTAATGTAATGTGTGTTGAACATGCAGTAAAACTATAGAAATTGTAAAAGATAAGGAGGGTATGATAAACCCTAACGCTAATTCATGAAGAGGAAGACTCTTCCTCTCAAAAAAGTAATGTAAATGAAAAGGAAAGGTAATGTGATTGTTAATCATTAGACTTCATATTCAATGAAGTCTACCTAGTTAAACCTATGTGGTTGCTACACCTCCTTGATTGGTTAAGTTACATTATAATGGAACTTATGATGTTGTTGTCCTATTTTTGGTTAACTATTTGTTAAGCCAGATAAGTGAACTTAAAAAGAAAGCTTAAGTTAAGGAAGTTCTTTAACGATTAATTGAATCTGATATGGAAAAAGAACTTAAGGAGTGTTGGATTAGGGTTTAGCAAGGCTGCTATAATCTGTTTTAATAATCCAAATTAATTATATTAATAACCTCCTAGGGGTATGTACATCTCGATGAGGATTTTTCTGTAGGATGTTGGCACACACCAACTGCAGGGATGTACCTTTGAGAATATTAGGATCTTCTCGAGGATACAACAATGCAGTTGACATGTGGCAACACCCTTCTACATTGATCATCTAGATCTACACACATCTAGACTTTAACTTAGTTTCTCCCTAGGTCCACTTAGTATCATTTTTAGGATAGGGAGCAGCCCCCTAAGAGGGTACCTTGGCACATGGGGTTTACTTAGGTTGACCCAATACGCCCATTTACCATAAGTCTTTGTGAGCCTCTTCCTGTCATAAATTATGCTTTTAACTTGAACTAGGGTTAAACCTTGGGAAAGTGGGCTAACAGAAGTTAGTAAAGGACATTCTAGATAACAATAAAGTGGGGTGAAGGATGTACTTTGATTGATGAGTATGCCGTCAAGGAATAACAACATGAACAATATGTTATAAATCTTTGGCCAAAGTATCGCAAGCTTGGTTGCATTGTCCTATGTCACCTAGCCTAAGGATCATGATGCAGATGAATATTGGTAGTAGATATTCAGATAGGTTCCTTAGATAGATCACTCAATACCCAGAACAGGGTAAGAAAACCAAGTATACATAGTATATGAAAAGTATTCAATACTTAATGTTAATCATGAATAGATTGGTAGTTCGCCGAGTTATGAAATGAATAGATCGAAGAGCTCACCAAGTCATTACAGTGCATATGTTTATTTTTATAATAATGGTGGTTATGGAATGTGTGTTTTGAATTATGTATTTAGAACAGAGAACATTATTAAAAAAAAAAATCCTTTGTTTCTAAAGTCTTAAAATGGGAATGTTACACATGATGATACATTATAACCAGAGGATGAGAGCATTTATCCATAGCATTTTAAACGCAAGCTTATACTCCTAGAAGATATACTCTAAACACAAATTTAACATGATCAATTAAAAGTAGAAATAGTCACAAAACAACATTGAGGAAACCAGTAACACCCACATGAACAAATGGGAAAACACATAATACTCATTGCCAAGGTATTACAAAATTGCTTCATTATATTTATGATTCAATTACAATAGCTAATATTACATTTAGAGGTTTATATTCCAGAGCTCTTTGTTATACACAAACTACATTATTCTCTCCCACACATCTTCTTCCAGGAATGATCCTCTATATCAAGAAGTCAAAGGAATATTCTCCTAACTGTTCATCATCACCTACGAAGGCCTGTTGGAATCTTCTCATGTTTTTTCTACCACTACCTATGAACCTGTCAGGTGTCATCATGCATTTCCTTCAATCGATTGTATTTAGAATTCTTATGCCATCTAATCCTTAAAAACCTCAACCCCTTATCCTTCCATGATAACCATAATTATTGCTTGAAATATACTTTACTTGGATGCAAGTCTTCATAACTTATCCACATCTGTATCTGGTCACTTTTCCATTCGCTCCTTATGTGCATCTTTTCTATTTCATCCAAAAATTTATTAAGTCCTAACTCCAATTTGTCCCGACATGACCCTCTGTGCCTCTCTCGAGGACCAATTTTGTGCATGCTTTATGCCTTAGGTACTTAGTTACTTTTTAGGAGACCAACACGTAGCGATGACATCATTAAACCGAAAGGGAATAAAATTTCAAAAGGATTTATTTCACTTAAAGAACTTTTTGATAAGCATGAAAGGTTTATAAAAGAGATATTTAAGGCGGGACCCATGAATTCTACGACTATGAGCAAGTTTACATTGGTACCAAGGATAAACCTCACCCGGTCAACATTAGTAAGTGTTGTTCATCAAAGGAGTGTAAGAAATTTGTAATCCTCCTTACCAAATATTCAGATGTCTTGGCTTACTCATACAAAGACTTGAAGTCTTTCCAACCTATGGAAATGGAGCATGCCATACCCTTAAAACTTGGTGTAACTCCATTCAGGTAGAAGAAGAGGTAGTATAATCCCAAGATAGTAGGGATAATATTCCATAAGGTTCAAAAGATGTTAGAGGCATGAATAGTGTTTCTTATTCGACATTCAACTTGGATAGATAATATTGTCCCGGTTGCACAAAAATGGAGAAAGTAGGATTTACGTGGATTTCCACAATCTTAATCAAGCATCCTTGAAGGATAACTATACTCTTCTAGTGATGGACCATATTCTATAGGAAGTCACCGGACTAGAAATGCTATCCATTCTAGAAATTTTCTCTGGTTATAATCATATTGAAGTGGCTGGAGAATACCAACATAAAACCATGTTCACCACCCCTTAGGGTAATGCGTTCAAATACGAAGAATGCCTTTTGGTGTTATCAATTCCTACAAAACCTTTTAAAGGGCTATGGACATGGCATCCATATATTATAAATACAAAATCATTGTGATCTATTTATACGAATTGATATTTTTATCAAAAAGAGAAGATCACCTAAGAGATTTGGAGAAAATATTACAAAGATGCAAACTTCAAAAGGATCTCCTGAATCCAAAGAAGTCTATGTTCGGAGTTACGAAAGGAAAACCGTAGGTCATATTATTTCTAAAGAAGGAACTAAGATTGATCCCGAGCATGTTCAAGCTATCAAGAATCTTTCTTTTCCTACAAGTAAGCCTAAAGTCCACTCATTCTTGGGAAGGTGAAATTTTTGAGAAGGTTCATGCTAGATTTTGCTTTGAGATAACCAAAAACATTTGCTAATATGATGAAAGGAAAATAATCCTTCAAACGGTCAAAGGAAGGTACAGAATCATTTGAACAAATCAAGGGTGCTATTGCAAAAGCTCCTACATTAGTATGTCCCAATTTTAAGAAGTATTTCATAATCTATTACTACGCTTCCCCACACACAATCTCTTTCATCTTGACTCAACACAATCAAAATGGAATTGAATCTCCTATTGCATTCATGAGTTCTAGATTCAAGAAACATGAACTAAATTACACTCCCCTTGAGAGGCATGCATACGCGGTGGTTAGAGCCTTGAAACATTTCAGGTACTATGTGTTGAATTCACACACCAAAGTCTTAGTATCGAGAACATAGTTAAATCAATGTTGACACAACAAGAACTAGGATCTAAAAGAGGTAATTAGGTCTCCAAGATCTAGGAATATGACTTAAAAATCAAACATACTAAGTTAGTTCAAGGAAGGGGACTCTACCAACTCATCATAGAGAACGAGCCACGAGATGACTCTAAAGAAGAACCAGTTGAAGAAAGTTTACCACTGGTAGTTTTCATCAGTACCACAGATGAATGATATTCTGATATCACTTATTTTCTCACATATGGCAAATGTCCTGAGAATATGATAGCTAAGGAAAAAATAGCTATCAAATTGAGAGTTGTCAGGTACGTCATTTGGGACAACACATTATTCAAGAAAGGTATTGATGGCATGTTCCTCAGATGTGTTGATAAAGAACAACAACCTAGGTTGCTTGAAGCCTTTCACAATCATGCTTGTGGTGGTCATTTCTATGGACGATGAATAATCATAAGAATTTCGAGAAAATTATTACCGGCCCACTATGTTTTCTCGACGCTAAAAATGGGTATCCAAATGCGAAGCTTGTCAAAAATTTGTTGGAATACCTAAATCAACGGCTTTTCCTTTAAATACAGGTTGTCATTAAAAAACCTTGTCAACAATGGGGTTTAGATTTCATTGGAGTTCGAATCCAAATTCCATTGCTGGTCATACTCATTAACTCGACCACTTTACAAAGTGGGTAGAATTTATTACGATGAAACAAACATCTACCGCAGTAATTTGTGACTTCATCAAAGAGAACATATTGATTTGTTATGGAATTCTAAAAATATCATGATGGACAATGCCAAAAAAATTCTCCTGCAGAGATGATAGGTTTTTGTATGGTTAAGTGATATCTTTATCTCCTTCATCAAATTACTACCCATAGGGAAGCAATCAAGTAGAGCCCAGTAACAAAAACATCATTACCATCGTGCACAAGTTACTAGAAGAAAATCAAAGAACTTGGCACAAAAATTTATATGATGGATTTTGGGATGACCACATAACTCCTAATTGGGAAATCGTAGTGTCTCCATTTCAACTCTTATATATAGAACAAATTCACAAATTCCCATCACTTTGTATTTATCGGCATTACGATTGGCTCAAGCGAGATGACGATGAATTCTTTTCCAATGCATTAGATAAAAGGATCATGTTCCTAAGAAAGATTGAAGAATAGAGAAGTCAAGTGACAAACATGATCGAAGAATACCAATCAAAAGTAAAGAAATTGTTCGACAAAAAAAATAAGGACATAAAATTTCAAATCAATGACTCAGTTCTTCTCTCGGGACAAGAGATGTGAACCAAAAGGAAAGCATGAGAATTTTTATTCACCTTGGTCACGCCCTTTCAAAATCAAGCATTTGTGTAGAGATAACACACATTACTTGGCATATCCTGATGGAACTCATTTTCCTTTTCATGATAGCGGGAAATATCTCAAGCACTATGAACATTGAAAATGGGTCGCTTCCTCATATGTACATAGGTAATTAGGTTTTTGTTTGTGTCATTTACCTATTTTTTAGTTTCCTCTCTTTTTTCATCTTGTTTTTTTGTACCATCATTTTTGGTATCATGTTCATTAAATTTTTAGGTAGGGGTACATTATTGCATCCATGAAGTAATTGTCCTCAATTAGAGCTAGCTATTATCATCTAATTTTGAACTCACAAAATTAATAAACGTGAAAATTTAGAAAAAAAAATGAAAGTTTTTTTGCATAAATTATCACCCTCTCCTTGATCATCTTATTCTCATGATCATTTTGGTTTTCATTTCATCCATTTCGAGTGAAAACTCCTCCTACCAGGTCACAAACCATGTAAATAATTTATTAATTAATATTTAATTAATTTATTACCCTTTTATTTAATAAAATTAATTTTATTAATTTTTGGGGTTTTTAATTAAATAAATATCAATATAATATTTATTAAAAATCAATCAATTTTTTTTTAATTGTTAGGGAAAATAAAATTCCGCTTCCAATTGTCGAGAATGCCAAATTGGGTTTCGCACTGGATTTCCTTTCCTAGCAAAATCTCATTTTTTCCCCGATTATGGAATTTCTCCTGTTGACTACCAACCCAACTAGATGGAAAACTGGGAAAATATCTCCCAATTTCCCACATTGAGAAATAAAAAGGAATTGTAAGCCTTCTTTACCATTGCCATAGACAAATGATTGAGTTTTTTCCCTTATTTCCCTGGTAAATAATTCCCACTACCCAAGAAAGGGAAATTGGTTATTTCAATAGAAACAAATAAAGAGTTACAGGAAAAAATCTTTAATCCTCACAAAAAATCCTCCATGAAACTCTATGGAAGAAGTCACGCATAAGAAGTTGAGGCTCTTTATTTCTAACTTTTTTTGTTATTTCCAAATTCTTCTTATTTCCCCAAACATTTGCAGAGAAATATTTTTCCAAAGATTCATATTCATCACAGGTTTTAAAGGAGAATAGTTTTCAAAACATTTCCCCATGCATTGAAGGAATCCCACGTTGAAAGGAAGAAAGAAAACAAATCCTTTCACGTGCCAAATAAAACAAATAAATCAGTTTTTAACGCATTGGTTTGAAGGAATAAAAGTCTTCAATGCATTCGCTTTTAGAAGCAAATACCATGCCTAGCCAAAGAGAGGTAGAATTCAACACATTTAAAGGTATAAATAATTATTTCCATGCCAATTCTAAGCTCCATGAATGTTGAGGGTATATTCCCATGCTAAAGCTTAGTTTCAACACCCATCCAAAGAATGGGAAAACATTCATGTGTGGCAAAGAAGAATAAAATCCATAAAAAAAAATTGCCCGAAAATTGCATTCCATGTATTGGTGGAATAAAGGAAAAGTCCAAATAAATTGGAGGATAACAAAAATCCCCACATCCAAGTCAAAGGAATAAGGAAAAAAATCAAAACCAATTATCCATGCCTAAAGCCTGATTTCAATGCAAGTAGCAACAGGTGTCATAAAAAAATTCCAACGCCTTAGAAAAGGAAGTAATGCCTAGCAAGAAATAAAATACACATTGAAAGCACCATCCAAATGCTTGACAAGAAAAGAAGCACATTTCCATGTAGGTTTTGAGAAGTAGAATCCAAGCAGAGAAGTAGGTCATGTGCCAAGGAAATAAAGGAAGCCTTGAAGTCCAAAACACCAAAAAATGAGATAATTCACATAGGAAAGGGGATGCTACACATTTATTTTTACAAATCCATTCATTTACCATAACAAGAAGCATTTTATTTGCAGAAAAATCCATGCATCCATTGGTTAAGCAAACAACCAATCCATGCCTTGGTCAAGTAGAAGCATTCACAATGTTTCCAACACATTTATCTTGGCCTGAGAATCTGATAACTGAAGACAAGAGAGGATATCACATGAAATAGAAATCATTATCACACATTTGCTAAATAAATAAATATCTCACGCCTGCCTGAAGAAGAGAGAAATTCCACACATGGGTGAAGTTAGAACAAAAGCCACACAATTGCGAGAAGAAGAAGAATGTAATTGAAGAGAGATCATGTGAAATTTTTGAAAAATGTCAAACAAGATATATATCAACACAAAGAAAAATTAATTTAATGAAGAAAATGATAGATGTGAAAAGAACGTGTCGTGGGTTGTATCTATTGAAGTAATCAACTTTGGAGCTTGATATCTCGAAGCTGGATGATTTTCGTGAAAAACCAATCATTTCCTACAATTTTAATCATGTTAAGGTGCTTACATAATCATTTTAAAATTCACATCACCTCATTTGGTATTTTTCATGAAGCCAAATAAAACATAGTTCATTTGATTTTCACCGTGTACACTGTTTCAACTTGTCGGAAGGCCTACTTTGAGAATTTGTATTTCAGGCTTGAGTGATTTTCAAGAAGAATAGTTTGGTTTGTTGAATCATGTCCACCTTCATGTAATTATTTTCCATGATTTAAATTCACAACACCTCATTTTATATTTTTCACGTAGCCAAAAAAATTTAATTTATCTAATTTCGTTGCAAGTGCACAATTTTTTAGCCTATCAAGGAGACTTACTTTGAGAGTCAATATTTTGAACTTTGATGATCGTCAAGAGAAAATTATTGTTTATTTAGATTCTCCCTACATTCATATACTCCCTTTCCAAGTTTTATATTCCCACGGTGACATTCGATGTTTTTCCTAGTCTAAAACCAAACAGATTTTTACAGCTTTACACTTGCATTTTCTTGGAAATTTTAGAAGAGTCAATTTTGACCTTCAATATTTCACTGAAGAATTTGATTTGGGGAAAAAAAATATCTAATACACAAACTTGTGGTACCTTAATAGACTCCCTCATCTAGTGAGAGTTTTTTAGAACAAAATTTGCTAATTTTCCCAGGGTAGTTTCAAAGGCAATTTGTGTAATTTTGTAAGAAGGAAGTAGTTATATTAATAACTATACTAGTCACTTGGGTAACCCGTATACGATTCTATATCTGAATTCTCCATTGCAAGGTTTCACGTGCTCAAGTTAATTTGGCACATTCCCTTAGTTGCATTTCTTCGCATGCGCCCCTTCTTTTCTTCACGCATCTTTGCGCGCTTCCCCTTCTTCCCTTTTCCTTTTCCTCTTTGTTCCATCTTCCCCTTATGATCCTTCTTTCTTCCTCCTTCCCACACCTCATTCTTCCACGTGCACATTATCTTTTCACCCTCCTTCACACCTTTCTATGCCACATCATCTTTTGACACACTTGAGTGTGCCACAAACAACCACCAAAGTGTGCCAACAGATGCTTTGAAACCGACAACCAGCTAATGAATGACACATGGCATAAATGAAAAATCAAATGAATGGTTGACCGATTTCTTCAGTCAATCCACGTGTGTCACATGTCTTGCAAGCCCACATGACTCGACATCTTTTGACAGCCATATCTTTTTCTACAGATCTCCGATCGGCATGCGCCTAGTCTCAATCAATAGTTATTGACATGGGCTACAATGCTAAACATTCAAATTCAAATTCTTGATGGATCTGGTAGGTGAGAAATGGGAAAACATATTTTTGGGCATTAATGAACATATCTGATTGCTTCAACCACCTGATTTGATATGATCTTCCCTCCTTCCTTCTCCAACATGCCAAACAGACTTGGGAAATGTATTTGACAAATTTGTAGGTAGATTTATAGGCATTAAATGCTTCTTATTGGTGGTTGTATTTGAAATTCAGGTTTTCCCTCTTTTTTCTCTTCTTCTTCCATGGATTTATCTATAAATGTGAGAGATGGGCTCATTATTATCATTGGACATTTTGGATCCTTATGCATTTTTGCTAAGGACTTCATATTTTTTTATCCTAAGTCGTAGACCTCTAGATCTGACTCATGCATGTGGATATCGACATCTTTCACCATCAGTAGCAACTCTATGCATTTCGGGAAGTAATAGAAACATCATTTTGTGACTAATCTTTTTCGAATGAGTTTGTATTCAATATTCTTACCTTTTCTTTCCCATTGTGTGCTTGTTGTGACATTATACATCCCTTGCAACTCCTTATTTAGTTGTGTTCCATGAAACTGATTTGATAAATACCTTTTAGTTGTGCTACGTGTGCCTAGCCTTCATTCATGCATTTCCTTTCATTTTCACTCAGAACAGATAGTGTTCATCACTCTTTTTTGGTGCTATCACCTTTTAGTGTGGTTTCCTTTCATGTCATCCTTTTATCCATGGTCCCTTAGCATTGTTAGCTTAGCTTTCCCTTTCAAAGACTAGGAGTAGCGATGTAGTAGCATTCGATAGAGGAACCGACCTATTCCAGAGATTTGTCCCAAGTATGTAAGTGTCCTATAACTTGGGGACGGTTCCATTGTTGTCACAAATGACTCGGTTCTTCTAGATCCGAGACACGTGTAAGTTTGATGACCAACAAAAGTAATATCCTAAAATCACACTTCACACAATCATGTCATATTAAAAAAATGATGTTATGGTATGGGTTCCAGGGAATTATACCTACCTCGACACTCCATTCATAGTATGTGAATATCATCAATACAAACTTGGGACATGTCAATGTAAGTTTATTCTGTGATCACATATAAACTGAAGGCAAGTCTCAATTTTCCTGACACTTATTCTAAATTGATCATAACTTGCATGGATGCACTACGACACCTACATAGTGTGGTGATTCAACTCCAATGGCTCCAAAGTGGAAGTGACCTTGACTTGTGAGTTCTTAGTCTCATCTCCGTGGTGAAGGAACTTCTCAATGACACCAATGGGTCAGCTTTGACTTCCTCATTATGCAATATAGGTCATACTTATTGGTAGAGGTCTCTTCAGAATAAAAATTCATGTTTATTGGTAGTGATCGATAATGGGAGAAATTTTTCTACATTAATTGTCTTCACTTAATGGTTGTACAAATCTATTCATTGAAATACAAAGACCAATGACAAGTGTAGTTGTGTGGATCATTAAGCAAGGCCACATCATTTAAGCGTGTCCCTATAAACTCTTAGTTAGAAGTGAGTGTGATACTTCATCAACTAGTATTAAAGTTAGAGCATTCTCGAATTGGATGATAGTGAGTGAATCGAATGGAAATACTTTGAGATAGTGAAAAATATGAAATACATAACTATAGGAAGTGGATTGTAATCTTGAATCTTGTAAGATATTCTCAATGGTGAAAGATCAAGAGCTTGATTCTAACAATCCAAGGTGGCGTAATGAATAAATTCTCGTTACAAATGAAGAATTCACCATGGAAAGGTTTTCGAGCATGTGGAGAATTGCATGTAATTGTGAATGGGAATGCGAATAAAGACAAAATTTATCACACCAAGATGTTTCTCAAATGGAGAGATGGATGAATTTCCCAAGTTTTAATCTTGGATCTCTTTTCATTTTGAGGATTACGAATTACAATAGATGAGTTCATTATTGTACAACCCGGATAGGAAGACTCTTGGCCCAATGGATAAGACACTCATCGTAGGTGTCTTGATCTAGGTGGTGTGTTGTTGAATATGATGTCTATGTGTGTTTCAATTCATTTAATTTGGGTCCACATGTACCCATTTCTTTTATTCATGTACTTTTCCTAAAATGACTTTAAAATTGTCATAAAATGATGTTATTGTTAAAATAGATTTTGATAATGTTTTGATAACTTAAGTGGTTTCTATTTTGAGTCACTTTTTAAAAGTTGGTTGAAAAATTCAAAGTCACTTAAGTGCCTTATTTAATTTGCATGTAAATCCTAACTACTTTGTAACCAAATTTTGGGTTATAAAAGGATGTGAGGGTCTCATTTGTAAGGGTGAATTTGAGAGAGGAGAAGAAAATACTTTTGTATGTAATCTTTACTTCAAGGAAAGAAACTTTGCGTTCTTTAGAGACAAATTTGTAGAGTTAATGAAATATGAAATTTGTGTCCCATTCATTGTCTCTTATAACATTTGGTGTTCTTATGTTCATTAGATGTTAGCATTTTAATATTGCATGTGGAAATTTTCATGGATATTATTGTCAACACTATTAATATGCTATTCTTGTTCATAATGATCAAGCTCGATATTTACTTTCTCACATGTGTTCCCATTTACTTATTCTTTTTAGTTGATTCAAACTCCATTTTATTTGTGTTAGTTATTCATCATTCTTCTTCATGTAATATTAGGCTCTACTTTTACCTAACTCTTGCATGCTCCTTTAATTCATTCCTTTCCATTCCTTTCCTTCATTTCATTCCATATCCCTCATTCACTTTTATTTCCATTTATGTTCCAAAACAGCTTCCACATATAATTTTGAATTTACATATGTAAATAAAATTTTGGTTTTCAATAAAGGCATCCTCACCTTCATTAAGGAGGGACTTTTTTCCCATACTTGTTGCATTTTATTTACATGTGTGCAAATCCATATGCTAACATAAGTTAAAATGGAAAGTTAAAAAAGAGAGTTTGAAATACAAAGGAAATTCCGCCTAATACGAATATTGTGTGGAATGCGACGTACGTAGTAGGAGGAACAATGAAAAGGTTGTGGTTGGTGAAAGAATCAAGGAGTTAGAAATTTTCCACATATTAAGCCAAAGGTCAAAGTGGGATTGTAGGTTATCTAAGGATATCCAAACAAAAAAAGTCACAAGAAGAAATGATTGAGGTAATTAAACATCGAAATTTACTTTAACAAAGTAAGAAATCTCTAATCAAATCAGGCACTCAACCACTCTAACAACTAGAATTTAATTTTGAATGACATCATCCTCCTGTATAAGAAAATTTGATGGTGTGTGATGTTAGTAAAATGATAAACCCATACTTAACCTAAACAATCAATGGTGATTGGTCCTTAGTACAGAAGGTCAAGGTTGAATTCATTTATTATTAGTTGTGATATTTTATCTCGTCCTCTCTCAAAAATTTCTATATATGTAAGTGCGAAAGCACATGTAAAGGGTTCACTTTTTTTTACTAAGTCTCGAGAGATTTTCCTTTTGATCCCAAATATTTTTCTTATATACCTCTATAATGCACCTAAAAGGTTTCATGCACCTCAAATATGTTAAAGTGTGAATGGATAATTTCTTGATATTATGTGTAAGTGTGATTTCTTTTCTTTGAATATATTAGTGTTTAATATGAATATTTCAATCCTCTTTCTAACACTTATTCTTATTATGTTTATTTATTCCAAATTTATATGTGAATTATCTTGGATCCTCACATGTATTGTTATATCTATGTCCTTGGATCCATAAGCAAACTATATTATAGTTTGGTACATCACCTCTCTTTATTTCAACATTTCTCTCTCCTAACCCCAGTTCCTTGGAATAATTAGGATGTGATTAGATAAAAATAGTTTAGTGCTTTGGTTAGTTAGTAACAATGAGATATGATAGAAGGGGATATCCTTCTCTAGATATTGGACTCAAAATGCACCATCATCCCACACTTTGGATGTCTTTTCATGTTTCACTAAGGTGTTGAACCTAGTAGATTTAACAAGGGTGCAATCTCAGGTGAAAACAATTACTATCAAGGAGCTGTTATAACATCATTCAAGGTGGGATTAGTAATTTAGTAAAATTTCATCGAGGAGGTTAGATTTGGAGATTCATTTTTGGGGACACTACATTAAAAATGGCTTTAACCTTAACTCATGGATTATTAGGTTTACAATTGAAAGCGCTTTACCTTGGATTTTAACATGAAATAGATAAGAGGATTGATAATAAAATTGTAGTTTTCCCATAGAAAGTAGCTTTACCCTCACAATATTTGAGGATATGACACAAGTGATCAAAGGAATGAAAGGTGTAAAAATAATTGAATTTGGGAAAGGAGGAATTTTTTTGCAAAAATATATCTTCCAAGTTGAAATCAATGAGGATATTATTCATTTTAGTAAGATTATTCTTATAACGTAGAACATAGTCACTAAGGTGCTCATTAGGTCCTTGTTTCATTTTATCCATTTATGCATAAGATATTTTATTTCCAATATTAATATAAAAATGTGCTAAAAACTTATTTTCTAATGGAGTAAAATATCGTATAGAATGAATAGGAAAATCATAAAACCATTACAATGCATAATCATACAAACTTAGGAAATAATTTAGTTAAAAATGTATCATCGAAAGCATAATATAATTAGGAAACATGGAATGATCTAAGATTCTTTACCAAAGAAGAGAGGAAGCTTATGTAGAAAAAAAATAGGAGGAAGAGTATAAGAGGAAACCTCAGGTGTAAGAGGATTGTGTAGAAGAAGTGACGAATATGTAGAAGAATAATTGATGATCATACCTTGTTAGAACTTGAGAAATTGGTCTTGTAAGCTACACACCAAGGAATCTAAGGCATGGGTTCCAGAAGAAGAACTAGGTTGAATATGAGAGATAAGAGGATAAGAGAAATGAGTGGTAGACATAGGAATGGAATCACTGAGACTAGATGCCCTGATGGAGGTGTGGGGAGAAGAAATAGGAATGAAATATGTAGATACCATGGAAGTGAAAAGAGGAAAAATGGGAGTAGTAGAATCCTGGAGCCATTTTGATTCCTCACAAGCAACATACAAAAAGAGATCCACATTTTGAGGTTTATTAGCTAGGTATTTATTTAGATAATTTGAATGCTCATTAGTGAATATATTAGGAATATATTTTTCTATGATGTGAAATAACAAATAATCATGAAAAACCCTATGGCTTGAAAATGTAGAAAAATAACTCAAGCGAGTAAAAGTTAGATCGTGTTCACAAATGATTTGACCTAAATTGGTTAATATCTCTCTAGGGGTAGAAAAATGATATATTATCCAATCAATTAGTTTAAAAGGATAATTATAGCAATATTAGGAATAAATCATTAATTAATGATAAAAAATGATGAACAATGATAGATAATGAAATAAAACAATAAAAAATAGGAAAGAGAAGATGACTTAGCTGATATCCTACACTATGTGATGATCTAGGATGATTTTAAGATTGAAACAGTTGGAAATAACATAGTAGATCATTGATGTTAAAACTATCCCGAAATGCTACATGGAATAAAGTGTATGGCACAAGCCAAAATAGACCCATGTCATTTCTCTTTATATACTCTCATATCCCTTCAAATTCTCTAATCTTGATATTCTCTAGGTCCTTGTATTATATTTTGATCTTCTCCTATGTGTAACGTGTATCTCCAACACTATGTGATGCTCACTGTGTAGTTGTTTGAACCTTCAAACCCTTAGATAACCAAGAAGTCCTAAAAATAAAAATTATATGTGTTATTAGCACCCCTATGAACCATCTTTTTCATCACTACTCTAAAGAGGGATAAAACCACATGTCATTATTGCTAACATGTGATCTCTATAATGTATGTAGCCAAATAGATAATCGTGATCTTGAAACAATGAGATTGTACTTGTACATTTTCCCTAGATTTATTTCGAATGATAATATGTCCCTTATGTTTGAAAATATGAGTAGATGAATTCCTTATAAAGAGTATGTTGAGTATATGGAGATCAAGGGAGTCTTGGGATGGATCTTCTTGTGATTTATCTTAAGATTTTCTCAATGGGATATTTGGGTGTCAAGTGTGCATGATCTCCTCCTTGATAGTTGATGAATAATTTTCTTACATATGCATTCTAAATCTAGAAAGATCGGATAAGGATGGTTAGAAGTGTCCTGAAGGCATTTAAATATAGAAAGGTTTCATTCGAGGAAAAGGTACTAAAATAGATGGGAAGGGCCATATCATATATACATTATGGCATATTCTAGGAGTTTTGGTCCACAATGCATGTGCGAGTGCTTTGAAAACTGGGATTTTACTATGTAAGGGTTTAGCTTAATTCTATGGACTAATGTGACCATTGTGTGAATAAATGAGTTGTGTGTGAAAGAAAAAAATCAACAGGATATAACATGATTGAGTAATTTAGACAAGTGTGGACTAGTGCTAAGGTGTTTTATAATTTGTGTTGTTACAAGTCATGAATTACCAAAATGATTTTCTACACATAATTAATTACTTATATAATATTTTTTAGTTGAGATATTATGCTAAAGATGACTCTAGGAAGTTGAAATGACCCAGATAATGATTTAACATTAAATGTAGTGTAGGTGATTGAGAATATGTAGGACTGTATAGGTTGTTTATGTCTAGACTCCACATCTTAACCCTTTTCATGCAATTTTGGATAAGAGAGAGAATCACCTAAACTAAATGTTGTGCAATGAATATAAGAGGTTTTACACTTTTTTGATTGAATAATATTTCTAGAATTCTTAGCAGAGCATGGTGTAAGGATAAAATAAGTTTTAGAATAACTAGTAGATAATGATATTAGATTCTAAATATGAGAATTTGTATTCACAATGATATAAAGTTAAACTTGGCATTTCACAAAGACAAGTTACCAAATCTCAGTGTCTATGTTTCTTCCCTTTAAGTGTGTAATTTAAAATTACATGCTTAAAGGTAAAAATACCTGACTTTACACACGAACTTTACCTTTTCTCGAAGGGGCTTCATGATGTGTTGGTGTTGGCATGCTCTATGATGAAACATGTAACACAAAATGTAGTCAATGTATATGATATAAAATGAACTTTAACTCAAAATATGGATAATTTATGTAACTTTTAACATTGTAAAAGGTACACAAAGGAGATGCAAAACATGGAAATAATACATCCATTTATTTTATGGAGGAGTAACTCATGGTTTTCTCATGCCCTAGAGATTCGAATGTGATTTAAAGATGTTTGAGGATTAAGGGTGATTAGCCACCAATGTTGTACCATATGAGATAGTAATGAGAAATGATTAGACTACAAAGAAACCATGTGATTTGATGTCTTCCCCATTTGAGGATGTAAAGAGAGGGGCAAAATGATCAATATATGAAGCTCAAAAAATTTCTTTGACACTTTCCTTATTTGAGAGTTTGGTGAGAGAAGGGGAAAGATCAGTCTAAGAAGCTTGCAATATTTATTTGACACTTTCCACTAATCCCATAAACCACATAAATAAAGATGTATCTAAGCCCAATTTTATCTAGCTTAAAATAAAATTAGATCTTAATTGGAATAAACCTTTCCATGATCCCTTAATGTACTACCAAGATTAAATTGATTATTTAGAATTATAAAAAATTCTAGGGAGAAGGAGGCCCATGCCCCAAACCCATTTTTTAAATGTATCAACAATAGTGTTGCGAAGAAGGAATGAAGTATTGATTCCCCTATAAAATGATATAAATATTTTTAGTTGTATATTTACCCATGTAAAATATAGTAAAATACTAATAGAATCTATAAAAACTCAAATTTTGAGTGAAATTTCCTTATGTTTGGGAACATATGGAGAGGTTAAGACCGTACCATAGTCTTTTCTATGTCGTATGGATTCCACCATGTTTGAATTATGCCACATTTTAGTATATTTTTGAATTTTAGAAGTGATTTTGATGGACATATACTACATTACCTAGGGATTGATGATATCCCTTAGTCTTTATCGCAAATATATGACAAGTGTGTGTGAAGGTCACTTTAGTGATAAGGCCATGTCTCACATGAGCATATGAGACATATTGTTGTGATTAGACCACTAGGTATTCCATGGGTCACAAGAGACCACATAGAGATAATAGTTAGCTTATTGAGATGGTGAGTCAACTAGGCTCACAGAGATAGGGGAGAGAGGGGAGGATTAGTATACTGATAGGTTAGGTGAGATGGATATGGATCAGATCGGATGGATGCCACACCGAGATTTTTCCACATGATGAAGAATAGAAATTTAGTTATATGGGATGAGATGGATTAGATGGGTGTAGGGGAGGAGGATGGATATGGTGGAAATAGTACAATCTCCACAAGTGATGAGGTAGTTTGGGGTCTCCCGGATAGTGCCAAGAGATCCTATCGGTATAGGTGAGATGAGGCAGAGAAGGAATTTACTAGTCTTATGATGGCTGATCCAATAGAGATGGTAGTATCACCTTGGGATAATGATGATGATGTGGGGGTAAGAGTTGGATTTTTAGAGTGGATGACATCAGATTGGGTAGTCCAGAAGTGAAGAATAGGGCCGAGCTAGGATTGGATGAGGAGGAGGTAGAGTAGGTTCCATCAAGATATGAGGATGTAGCACTTGGAGGAGAGGAGGGTGGAGATGGAGGGGACACATTGGAGATAGCCATCCTATGGGAAGAGAGAGATACTTCCCAATAGGAGAGAGATGTAGTGTGCTAGGAGGTGACGGGATTACACCAAGAGAGAAACCGGACATCCGTAAGAGAGATAGATACATGAAGTAGAGGGAGTCCTACAAGGTCATATTTGGATATCTTTATCCCATAGTTATGGCATTAGGGGTGAGGCACCAGTGGCATCACATGGAGATGGCCAGATGGCACTACCAAGTCTTGTGTCATTATACTAGTACAAGGAATTAGGAGAAAAGGAACACTATTATGAGAGCATAGTGACATTGAGGTTGTTTTATGTGTCGATATATGTAGCATACCTAATAGTGCAATGGGAATCATGTAGCTCAACATGACCAACACCCTCTGGGAACACGACTAGCATGAGACAACTGCAGTGAGACCTTGGCCTAGATGGAGGTGAAGATGGTCAAAGATACATGTAGGGCACTTCCCAGGGAAAAATCTCAATATTAATATTATCTAATTTTTAGTTCATGGATTAGGTGGACATTACATATATATATTGATGATGTATCAATTTTTTAGATAGATCTCAAAGCAGAGGCCTATCACAGATGTATAGACATGTTTTGATGAGGATATATATATATATATATATATATATATATATATTTTTGTTGTGGATTATATGATTAATATAATGAGATTTATTATTTTATTATGACATGGATGTTATTTTAGATGTTAGATGTGATGTATATTTAATGATGTGATGTCTTGATTTGATCTTAGATGTATGATGTGATGTTTTAATTTCATGATTTGATTATAATGATTGGATGTTGTCATATGATGGATTGATTAGGTGTGTGATGATTTAGATGAGAACATGATTATATGATAAGATTGATCTGATTTGATTTAAGTTAGGTTAACATGATAAATGCATTTGAGATGATATGATTTAGACTAGAGTAGAAATGATGAGAGTGTAATGAAAGAGAATGCAACGTCCAATGGGGTGACCAAAATGTGAGAAGGTACACTTTTTCATAAAGAGGAGTGTACATGGAAAAGGATTCCTTTGAACATGATTAGAGGTAAACATGAAAATGGAACAATATGAAACATTACACTTATGACTATTAATAGGTGTTAACACATAACTAATGATATTTAGTCAAACTTAAGATCATGAAGAAAAGATGAAATGTTTTCTCATAATTATACTATAGACACGAAAAATGGCTTAGGATAGAGCTTGTATGGGGAAAATAGGTGTTCCTTAGATGGCGAGTCTTATGTCTATGCCACGACATTGATAAATATAGTACAAAATGATCAATAGGGGAAGTTTTCTACATATGGGAAAGCTGATCAATGTGGGAAGTTTTCTAGGGATGCTTTTTATTTTCATGATATTTCACTTTTACTTTTGATACGTGGAAGGATGATCAATATGGGAAGCATTCTACTCCCATGATATGAAATAACATCCATCCTTTGAAGGAGTGGTTTACATTAGGATTTTTTCGTTTTACTTTTAAATTTTTAGATGGTAGGATAGAGTATGGATGATAGCTTTCCTTCAAGGGATCAATCTATACTTTTGAAAATTTTACTTTATATGAACAACCTGTTCTTCGAGGGAGAGGTCTTTTTTTCTCAAAATACAATAGATTTTTATAGAAGCATGATTTTTTTTTAAATTTTAGGACATAGGTAGGTATAGCCAAGTAAACCACTTGGGGAGGGGATGATAATATGTATAACGGACACCTACATACCCTTAACATAGTTCCAATAGTTAGAAAAGAGGCTGACAAATATAATGATGGTGGGGTTACCACCTAAGAGGAAGAAATTTTCCATATGGAATATGACATGGGAAGAACCATGGTGACCATATTCAAGGTTATAGATAGGAAAGTGATGATAAACCACATAATTCCAAAACATTACAAAGAGAGATGGGGAGGCTTATGATGGAAGTAAGATTTTAAGAAATGACTAAGAATATGTTGGTAAGTATGTTAATAGTAGAAAGGTCACAAGTGCAAGGTGTTGAGAGGTTTTGTTTCTAGTTTACCATCAAGAGACACTAAACGATATGCTCCAGACCCATATTTATGCATGATAATGTATGGTCCAATCTAGTTGGGAGAAAACTTTCCATGTTGACTCTTTCTAGAGTAATGACATTCTAATTTTATTTTAGGACAAGGTCACCGATGTTAAAGTCATGTTCCTTAAGATGTTTGTTATAGGCACATTTTATATGCTCTTAATAAACATGATGGTGTTGAAGAGAAATTAAGTGACTCTCATCTAATAATTTGAGTTGCGTTAGATGCTCCCGAAGATAGTCCTCGTCGAGACAAATTTACATAGGGAAACATGTATATATGACATTTAGAATTTGAGAAGAACAATGACCTCGATCAATAGATGAGAGAGAAATTAGTAGTGCCCTTAGAGGTGCAAATTTTCTAGTCTAATAGGCCTAAAGGGAGAAGGGGATATGAATATACCAATTTCAACCTTCCTTATCAACAATTTTGGAAAGGGTGTTATAAAGAGTTTTTTTGTTGGCTTTAGCTTGGCCATTATCTTGATGATAATAAGGAGATGAGAAGATAAGATTGATATTAAAATAATCACAAATATTCTTAAGATATTTATTTTTAAGGAATTTCCATTGTCCATGATGATTTTATGGGGAATGCTAAAGTGATAAATGATGTGTTGATAGAAAAAGTCAACAATTTCGTTAGCTTTAGTGGATGCAAGTGGAATATCATCCACCCATTTTTTGAAGTACTCAATTTTAGTAATGATATAATGATGGTGTTGAGAGGAATGCATATTGATGAGGCCAATGAGGTCAATTCCCCACTTTGTGAGAAAGGTCAAAGATCATGAGCCGACTGGAGGGCCTAAATAGGAATGTAGATAAGATTGGAATGCTACTGACATTTGACATAATTCCTACCATAATCATAAAAGTATTAATTGAGAGAGGGACAAAAATAACCCATGTGAAGGACGTTCTTGGCAATAACCAAACCACTAAAATGACTACCACAAATTCCATCCTATACTTCTTAGATAACATGAGTGGATTCATGAGACTTGATTCGATGAAACAAGATACCATCAAAGCCACACTTATGAGAGGATGCCACCAAGGATGACATAGCAGTTAACGCGTTGAAGAAAGGATCACCTACTATTTTTGGATAATTTGGAGGGAAGTTTTGAGTGGGATAAATAATTGAAGATTTGTGAATACCAAATATTTGATGTATTAGTGTCAACATGATTGATACAAGGAAGATCATGGACATGAGATCGTTAATAGAGATGATGAAAAACAACATAAATTTTACATTCCTATGTTTCCCATGGGATGAGGGATGCGAGAGAGGCCATAATGTTTGTGAAATGATTAAATGAGGAAGGAATAGTTTGGATGGTTTAGAAGTCAAAAGTCTCAAGAAGAAAATCGATGATATCCTTATATTTTTGAAGGACCTATTTTTGCATTGATAGAGTCCTTTGATATGGTTAATGATGAGTTGAGAGTCACCATATATATCAAGGATTTGGTTGCCAAACATGAAAACTCTTTCAAGACGTAAGATGAGGGATTCGTACTCATCCATATCATTAGTTCATTTTAAATTGAGCTTATAAGCGATGGGGATATGAGTATAAAAAAGAGGAATGATGATAACACCAATGCCTCCCCTTTCCTACACTTAGATATGTCAAAGAAAAGTTTCATGTGGAGGGGAGAAAACTCATGATCAATGGTGAAGATAAAATCATTTGAAATCATGAGGAAGATGAGTATCAGAAAGAGGAGCTTCGACTAGTTGATCAGTAATAGCTTGACCTTTGATAAATTTATAATAAATGAACTCTAGCTAAAACTTGACCATGAGCACGAGCCATCAATTAATGTGATCATTATATAAGGATTTGAATCCATAGTTTTAAGAGGATGAAAACTAGTGACAACAAAGGTTTTATGATTAAGGAGATAATGAAAAGGTTTGGAGGTGGCAAAGAAGAGGGTGAAACACACATTTTCAGCTTTGGTGTAGCAGGTATCATATTTGTGAAGAGTATGAATGATGTAATATATGACCTGCTCCTTATCTTTCTCATCACGGTGTGCTAACATGGCACCCAAAGCATGATCAGTGAGGATATATAAAGGTAAAAATCTTCCTTCGTGTGGAGATGTAAGCATAGGAGGGGATAAAAGATAGTTTTGAGATCATAAGAATATTTTTGATAGTTTTCATCCCAATGAAAGTCAATTTATTTGCGAAGGAGATGGTGAAAAGGTTGGAAAGCAAAAAAGAGTTGCGAGATGAAATGATAGATTGATTAGACCTCACCTTGAATATTACGAAGCTAATTTATATTAAAAGGAGAGGGCATCTCAAGGATGGATTTGATTTTCATAGTTGTAACTTTAATATCCCTAATACACATGATAAAGTGAAGGATTTTTCCAATTAGAACTCCAAAACACACTTGGCTAGATTTATACGAAGGAATAATTGAATAAGACGTGTAAAGAGGGTTTGAAGGATAGAAAAATGATCCCATCAATGTTTGAAATTTCCTAAGAGATCATTCACATATTCCTCTATAATTGTTTGGATAAGGTCATGAAAGATGTAGGTCATAGTGCATTGATAGGTGGATCCTGTAGTTTTCAAACCGAAGGGCACAATAATATAACAAAAGGTCTCTTAAGGAGTGTTGAAAGAAGCATTATGTTGGTTTTCAGGTGTGATGAAAATCTAATTGTAACTAGAAAATCCATCCATAAGAGAAAACATCTCATGGCCTGTGGTGAGGTATAAGAGTTGGTCGATGTCGGAAAAGGAAAGTCATCTTTAGGGTAAGAAAAATTTAGATCACGAAATTAGTGTAGATATGAAGATTGCTAGAGGATTTGGTAGTGGTTTCAATATTAAAACCATTTGCACGTAGTTGATAGGAATGATGAAGTTTGTCGAGAGAAGGTGTTGTAATTCTTCTTTGAAAAGGAGGGAAATGTGAAGATACATGCGGAAAAGTTTTTACTTAACCGACTTAGCATTAGGGATGGTGACAATGTTGTGAATGACAATAAAAGGATCAAGGCCCAACATGTTGGCATAGGACCATGCAAAGGATTTACTGTACTTAGAGAGGAATGTGGTGAAAGAATCAAGCTCTTAAGGATGAATGGATTGATCCACTTTGAGGATGCGGGGTTCTTGCAGAGTCTTGATGTTGATATTGATGGTGGATTTTTGAGAAGAGTAGATGTGTTTGGAGGTAAGGTATTACAAAGACAACAATAATATGCCCCCATATAGGAAAGGATGTAGTCATCATCGATGCATTAAAGAATATCAATTGTAAAGGAATATTCCTCTAGCATATCAAGAAATCGAAGGAGGGACCTAGTGTCACCTTTATACTTATAAGTGACTAATCCCATAGTGATGGTGGAGATTAAAAAAAATCTAGAGGAAATGGACACAATGTCATCAATATCCATAGATTTTTGTATGGAGAAGAAAGAGGATTGATGTTCATGAAATATAAGGCTGAAGAAGGTGTGAGAGAGCTGGTATATTATTCCTTAAAACCCAACCCAAATTTCTCACAGGTATTATGAGATGGATTGATAACAAGATCATGTATTCCTTGTTCATAACACCCCATTCTAAATAAATTCAAATCTATTGGTATAAGGATTGTTGTGTGGTTGAGCGTTAATGGGAGAGGAAGGGTGATCGATTCCACCATAGATGAAATTGGTGTAAATATGGGGTTATCCAAAAGAGATGATATCCTTGACATTAGGTTATTACATTGGTGTTTTATCATGTCTACCAAGCTGAATAGGAATTGGAAGAGTATTGAGGGTGAGAATATAATACTCCCACAAAGTGAAATATGCTACATTGCATTATGAATATATTTGTTAGTAGGAAGTTTATATGCAAAGATAGATGAATTAGCGGAGAGTTAGGATTTTCATCTCATGCTCATATTTTATGTAACAATAGAGAGTGGAAGGAATGCAACATATGACACAAATCCATGGTTGTGCGAGTAAGATATTATATTAGAAATCCCTTTCTATGATATAAAATACCTCATGGAGGATTTTTTCACTAACAAAAAGAATAATGGTAATTCATAAAGTTGGGAAACAACATCATTGAAGGAATGAAGGATGAAAGGAGATTAGGAGACAAATTTTTTTAGGGATATTGAGTTGATCAAAGGTGTTGGATGTGATGATATTTATGTTGGCATAATTGTCTATCATGGAATGCCTAATGAATGTATCATTGATGCACACAGTGATGAAAAGTGAGACATCATGATCCTTAGTTGATATGTCAAGAATTTTAGAGTTGTTAAAATATATAACCGGGAGAAGTAGTGAATGCTCGAATGAGAGATGAAAAAGGTTGACTCTCATTGCTAGGGGTAGGGATAAACTTTAGAGATTCCATGAGAGCTTGTCTATGATTGGGGAGATTTTTATGATCTCAAAGAATAAAATATTGAATGGGCCTTGATGATGCTATTTCATAAAAAAATTTAATGGTAGTAGGCCACGAGGTAGCTAAGATAGATACTTTGGATTTTGACAAAGAAGAGGGACTATACTTACTTGAGGGAGTGGTGATAGAAACCTTTGGTTTTGATTGAAGAGGTGATTGAAAATCATGGGATGAGAATGAGTGGTAATATGAATAGAATTGATAAAGAGAGAAGGGGATTATTTGGGTGAAGAAATATTTAGAGGAGAAATGACAACAAAGGTTATGGATGAATGGGGAGAATTAGAGATCTTAGTAGATGAATAGTTGGATGGAGTGGTATTGGTTGTAGATGAAATGGTAGAGGGAAGAAGGTGATACTATTCAATGAGATATCATCTTCTTTAATGAGGTTATGGATAATAGTTTTTAAGGCCTTGTAATTCCCAAAGATCATGTCCATGGGTATGATGGTAGGAAAAATTACATTATAATAAAACCATGATGGTTTTTGTCCATGTGGGTCAAAATATTATATGGGGGAAGAGTGATTGTGGATGTTTGAATTAGACATTGAAGGATATTTACGTAGGAACAAATGGAATTTTTTGAAGAATGGGTGGTGTGGATTATAGATGAATAAGATTTATGGATAGTGGAAGAAGGAAAGAGAGGTGACTTTCTCTTATGATGCTTGATGCATGCCTTTGAATCAAATTTAAATTTGGAAGAAGTAGTGGATATTTATGGTTAAGGTATAGTTGGAAGAGGTGAGTTAGATGACTTAGATTTGGTTTTGATGGTTGGGGACTTGGATGGTTTGAATTTTGATTTGAAAATTGTGGATATGGATGGTTTTGATGGTGGATCCAATTTGGAAGGAGTACTATATTGTTTTGATTTTGATTTGTTGATGATGAGGGTCTTAAATGAAGGGCCTATCCATATGATAGATGGAGATTTTTGAAAAGTGACGATGCAACATTAGATTTCTTAGGTAGATTACACTTGGGAATAGGGAGCTCCAACATTTTGTGTGGGTGTGTGAGATATTTTTGAATGGGTATGCCAAGGATCATAGATATTGTCTATGAGGATTTACCTTGGGAGGGAATGATAAGAAATTTCAACCTGGGTTCTTGAAAGGAAAGATTGGGTAATGTATATTATGTTGTAGATGCAGATATTGAGGATGGAAGTGGTTTCTGTATAATATGTTTTATGATATCAAAAGGGGTTGTAGATTTCATAGGTGTAGGATTTTTTGGTGTAGGGGTGATTGGACTTGTGGATGGGACAAGATTATTTCTTGTAGTTGTTTCAAGTGAGGGTTTTGATATAGTAGATGTCTTAAGGGATGGTATGGATGTGGATATGGGTTTAGATGTTAATGTGGGTATGATCATGGTAGCATATGGTTATGAAACTAGGTATGGATGTAGGAACATGTGATGAAGGTGTAATATGGGTGTTGGAGAAGATTTGGGTGAAGAAATATATGTGATGAGCATAGATGGGGAAGTAGGTGTAATTAAGATTGATGTGGATGTGGTAGTTGTGGATATAGTTGATGTATCTATAATAGGTGTAGAAATAGGTGTGGATGATGAAATTATGGTCATGGGTGAAACATATAAAATAGAAATGGGTGAAGAGATGATAGGGGTAGGTGATTTTGGTGACTATTGGTTTATAATATTGATTGTGTGGGCATTAGGTTCCTAAGATATGGTAGGCATAGTTTGATTGGTTAGTGGATGATAAGGGAAGGGTTTTTTGAAATTGACCATGAACTTGATGGTACTTACAATATTTTTCTCACGATACCATCTTGGTTTGGGTCGTGAGTCATCAAGGGTCAGATGGGAAGAAGTTGATTGAGATAAACCACCATTAACTTGTCAAATATTGAACTATAGGATTCCCCAAGGAGTATAGTTTGGATTTAGTCTAGGATCTTTTGGAGAAGGCTCTATGTAGGAAGTAGATTTAGAGGAATATTTGATCGTGATGGCATTAGTGGCATCCTTATATTTTTCACCACGTGTTGAGAACTTAGTAAATATGGGATTGGGTTTATTTGTTTGAAGTTTGAATTGGCCTTTCTCAACAAAGACAAAGTATGAGTTTAGAAGCCATGGTGAATTCCTTTTCAAATGTTCGTGAGTGATTTTATTTGAAGAGTAGAGGAAATATGCTTCACACAATACCATGAAAATATTTTTATTAATTCAAGTTATGGAAGGGATAAAAGCAATTGGTTGATTATACCATGCCATCTAGAAAAAAAAATCTGTGATAGATTCATCATCAAATTTTCTAATGGCATAGAGGTATGTGATGGTGATCTTATACACAATATTAATTGAAAATTTATTTGTGAATAGTTGTGTGAGTTGAGTGAAGGAAAATAAAGAATGTTGTGGAATTCCATTATACCAATACAACACAGTCCTACTAATGGCATGGAAAATTTACTGAAGCATAAGGTATTGATCATGAGAAATGAGGTAGCATGCATTCCTAAAGGCACAAAGATGTTGTTGTGGGTCCTCCTTGCTATTGAAATTAGAGAATTTTGGGATTTCCCAATGTGGGGGATAAGGCTTTAAGGGAATTTATGGACTGATAGGTTCATTTCAAATATGTTCATAGGATAATGTGGTTTTGGATCCTAAAGTTTCACCTTCAAGATTGATCATTCTACTTAATTATACTTTTATGGGATCATTAGATGTGGATGGATGAGAGGCATATAGATTTGGTTATGGGATATAAGAAGTAGATGGATTATGTTTTGGAAAATATCGGTGGTGTTGTGGATGGGATTTATAGGATTCTTGGTAAGTAAGTGGTTGAAGAGGTGGTTGATAAGGAGGGGATTATTGAATGGCCATGATTAGATTGGATGAGAGATCTTAGGTGGTTCTTATATAGGAATGTGTGAACTACATAAATGTTAAGCAAAGATATGTAACCTAGAATAACACCAAGTAGTATAAATCTAAGCTACAAATTCATATTAGAATCATCATGATCATAGCTTGTGAGAATGCATAATGAAAATTACATGAAATTACTCATCTAATCTATAAGCATTATTGCTAAGTTAATGATTGTTAAATCAAAATGAACCTAATTAGATCTATGAGAAATCAAATTATGTTGTTTTAATCCATTGAGGGGGATAAGATCTCACCAAATAATGGCTATAAGGCCAACCTTGGATCTTCTTCTACTACTCAATAATGGTAGAATTGATGTAAATAATTTATGCTAAATCAATGGAGAAATCTCTTGATCATATGTTTTATATGAAATACTATTAAAAGTATGGTGTAAGGTGTGAATGTAGGAGCTTGGTCCTTTTTTATCTTTCTATTTGGGAAAAGATTTAATCACAATGAATGTGGGACAAATGATAAAGTAACTCCGGATAATTAACCATGATTAGATGATTTAATTAGTGAGTTAGCAACTCATGGGAGTTGAAGGTTCTTGTTAGTGCAAATCTACAACACCACAAAATGACCTTTAGATCTGCAGTCCAAAATTGGGTCATTTAGTGTGATTGCACAACATTGAGTTTTCTCCAAGGTGTGGGAACTTGCAGAGGGAGAAAACTCTCCGATTGAAGTGGTTCTTACTCCTCTGTTTACTTGTATGCATGAATTTGCAGAGGTTCAATACTAATTCCTACTCTAAATTCCAAGGAGATAGGGTTGAAAATGCAAGAAAGGGGAAACAAAACTAAGCTAAAACAGTGATACACCAAAGGAGTGATGAACTTCTATTTTGCAAATAAACACAGATCATAAGAATGTAGCACAAAGCATGCAAAGATTGCCAGAATGTAATGAAAGATCATAATACAATGATAAACACATGAGAGGATTGGAAGATCAATCACATAACATATATTATCATTCCCAAGTTTAATACAATGCATTACAATGGCAAGGAGGAAAAAACATATGTTGCAGCCTGTATGAGAGGTCTAAAACTCTATAAATCTACCTGCTAAGGAAGAAAAGAGAGCTTGCAAGAGAAAAATGTCCAACATTACAATAGATCACATCTTTTACATTTATAGCTGAAGAAAAGAGAGGGAAAACAGAGGAGGAAGAAAAATATGATCTTTTTCCTCAACCACCCACCATTAATCCTTTCAAATCAGCCTGCAATCCATCAAATCAACCTCCTCTATTTTTGCTTTGCGTGTTGGAGAGAAAAATGATAAATTTGGTGAAACACAGCTCTCAAAGCAATCTGATCTCACATTTATGGCATGAGAAGATATTTTTGGGTTTTCTTCCATAAAAATGAACTGATTCTTCATCCTTGGCATGTGGGAGAAAGCCACCATGGTAGATTTGAGAAAAAAACTCATTTGAAGCAATCTAGTTCGCATTAAAATCCTGAAAGACATTTTTGACATTTTCTCCATCAAAACCTGCAAGAAATAATGTTTTTATTCCTCCAATGCATAGAGGGGCTCGAGACCTTTCCAAAAAGTCTAATTTTGTTGAAATCTGATCTTTGGATCAAAATATATGCCCATCTAAAGATTTAGGTAAAATTAGGGGAAAAACTTAGGCACAAATTTCAAGGCAAAAAATTGGATTTCAAAAATGGGCTCACAGGGTCAAAATTTTGCTTTTTGCATTTTTGGAAAATTTTCCAAAAAAACTCCGTGCCTCCACCACCCTGGGACACATGGCATCTTCTGGTTCATTGGTGGAATCACGGGCTCAACCTACCCCCTTTTTCCTTTAATTTCATTTTGGGAAAATTTCCCCTTTTCCCCACACACTCCACTCCACCACCGACCGGACAAGCGTCGCTCTCTAATTCGTCGATGGGATCGTGGGTTTATTTGTCCCTTTTTTCCTTTGATTTCATTTTGGGAAAATTTCCCCTTTTTCCCCTACGCTCCACTACTCCGCTGCCATGTGGCAGCTTCTCATCGCTCGGTGGGCCTTCAAGCCTAAATTTTGATTTTGGGCTTTTAGCCAAAAGGGAAACACTTCCCAATTCTCCCCGCCCACACCGCTGCCGCCGACACGTGTCATCTCTCATTCATCTCATGCGGCCATGCGGGTAAAATTTTTCCCTTTTGTGCTTTTAGCCAAAGTGCCAAAAACTTGAACTTTCCCCGACATCCACCACTCCACCCTACCACGTGGCACATTCTTATTGGCCACGGGCCTATCAAGGGAAAAATTTCCCAAGAAACTCTGCCGAGTCATAACTTGAAAAGTACAAGGAGTTAGGAGGAAAATTTTACCTTTCTGGAAAGGTAAGAAAATTTTCTATCTGATGGAACCATTTCCAGAAAATTTTGAGTCCCTGAAGTGTGCAAAAATTTCATTTTAAGTACCAGAAAAGGGAATGGAGGAGAAGTTAGCCAAAAATAAGCATGGGCTTATTTTGGATAACAATTCTGGCGACTCAGAGGGGTCATCTGCCTACTGGATGAAGTGACCAGCTGCCTGAAGCAATCCATTGGGCATGGAGTCATGAACTTAACTGCCTGTTACTCTCAATTCATTAGAAAATCTCTAGGATAAATATGTGAGAGTAGAAAAATCATTTTGGCCTGGAACATGATCTGCAAAAGATGCATCCTTGGGACAATAAAACCTATGCCAAAGCACTTAGGGAAATGTAAACCTAAGCTACAACAAAACAATGTGCATAAGCACTTAGAGGAATGAAAATATAAGCTAATATGTACAAGGTGAGAAGCTTCCCTTAGTAGCAATGTTTTGGATGGATTCCATTAATTGGGATTTGCAGTTCCTCACCATCCAATGTAGATAATTGGAAGGCATTGGTATTTTCACATTTTGTGACCATGTAGGGCCACTCCAAATGGCATCAAATTTCGAATGCCTTCCTGGATTTGCTCGGTTTTCATCCCATTTCAACACTAAATCTCCAACTTGGAAATTTCTAGCCTTAGCTTTCTTATCAAATCTTCTCTTGATCATTTCTTGATCCTTTTCCATTGTTTGGGTTGTATGCTCTCTGGTTTCTTGGAGTTCCATCAATGTTAAATATCTAACCTCCATGGGCTCAAATTCTAACAATTTTGGTTTCTTCATGAGTTCTAATGTTGGCAACTCAAGTGACATAGGAAAGACTTTGCCTCTTTGCCATAAAAAGTCGTCTAAATGGAGAGTTACTTGTGGATCTCTTGGGAGTTATCCTATGAGCCCATAGAGATTATTTGAGATTAGTGTGCCAAGTCCTTTGATTTTCATCAAGAGTCCTCTTGATGATCCTTAATAGATTCTTATTTGTGGACTCATCTTGGCCATTACCTTGAGGGTAATAATTTGATGAATTGCTCAAATAGATCATGTTTCTAACAGCCCATTTAGTTACCTTTGATCATATGAATACCAATTCATTATCTGAGATTATAGTGGCAGGTATACCAAATCTAGTTGCTATCCCCTCATAGAAGTCTAGAATGCTGGATTCATTTGCCTCTTTGAGTGCCACCACCTTAGTCCATTTGGTGAAGTAGTTTGTTGCTGTTAGAATCCATTTGTGCCCTTGGTTTGAGTTTGGATTAATGAATCCAATGAATTCCAAACCCCATTACATGAATGGCTAGTTAACTGAGATTGGGTGCAATGGAAGTGTTGCTAACCTCTCTTTTCCTATGAAGAATGCACAATTCCTACACCTCTTGATCCATGCATAACAATCACTAAATACTTTGCGCCAATAATAACCAGCCTTTATGATTTTGAGATCTATCACTCTTGGAGCAAAGTGACTTCCAGTTGATCCATTATGAAACTCTTCTAACATTTTCTCAATCTGATTTGTCCCAATGCACCTCAGCAACACCCCATTGATATCCTTTTTGAATAAGACACCATCAACAAGTGTATATGGAATAGCCTGCAAATCTGAAGTGTCTTCTTTTGTCTGTTTTCATCTCTAGAGGGAATAGGCCTATTTGTAAGAATTGAATTATGTCTTGGGTCTAGCAAGGAGTGAGCACACCACCATTTTCTTCTTGAACATCTCTTTGTTATTAGCTGTCTTGTAGCACCAAAACAACATTATTCTCTTTGCTTGCTTCAATTGGTTGACTCAAGGCCAATTGCTCACACAATCCCTTTCCTCAGACCATCTTGTGAATTTTATCTCAATTTAATACTCTATGAAATGATTAATCCACCATGCATGTTTTTCATTCAGATCTTTGTTGAGGAGGAGGTCTTTAACTCCCGCATGAGAAACCAATAGTTGAACCTTGTTGTTTGAAACTAGATGCTTAAATTTATTCAAGCTCCTAATCAATGCAAGAGCATGATTCTCAATGAAGGAATACCTTACTTCATAGTCCTCCAAGCTTTGGCTAAAGAAGGAAATTGGCTGATCTACATTTTGTTCATTTTGATGTACTAAAATTGTAGAAATTGTATCACCACCACCAAATGCATAAAGGATGAATTATTTAGAGAAATATGGGTTAATGAGAGTTGGAGCCCATGATATAGCTTCTTTTATTGCTTCAAAATTTCCTTACCTTCAGGATGTCCATTTGAAAGCCATAATTTTCTTCAGCATCATAGTTATTGGCTTAACAAGGGCTGCAAAGTATAGAACAAACCTTTGAACAAAATTGATTCTTCCCAAGAAACTTTGAAGAGCCTTCTTATGACTTGATAATGGTAGTGCTTTTATTTCTTCAACCCTTTCTGGATCAATTTCTAACCCTTCTTTGGAAACATTGTGGACTAGGAGTTTTCCTTCATGAGCTAGGAATATGATTTTTTTGGGATTCAAGATTATCCCAAATCTTCTACATCTTTGGAACACTTGTCTCAAATGAAAGAGATGGTTTACTGCACTTTTAGAAAATATAGTAATATCATCTAGGTATATCAACACTACTTTATTGATCAATCCATTGAATGCCATGTCCATTTTCCTTTGGAAGGTAGCTCTGGTGTTAGATAGCCCAAATGGCATTTTTCTATATGCATAGGTTCCCCATTTGGTGGTGAAGGCTATTTTGAATTGATCATCTTCTTTTACCATGATCTGATTATACCCTGAATAACCATCTAGCAATGAAAACCTCTCAGAGCCAACAACAATTTACAAAATATGCTCCATAGAAGGAAGTGGGTAGTGATCCTTGAGGGATGATTTGTTCAAATCTCTAAAGTCTACACACAACCTGATTTACCCACTCTTCTTTCTAAATGGAACCAAGTTTGAAACCCATCTTGAATGCTTGATGGGGAATATGATACTTTCTTCTATTAACTTATTCAATTCCTTCTTCATGAGAGGCTCAATGTGTGGATTGACCAATCTCTATTTTTTCCTAATGGGCTTAGCACTTAGATCTAGTTCAATTGTGTGTTGAGCTAGCTTGGGATTGAAACCTCTCAATCCTTCATAGCTCTAAGAAAATACATCCGGGAAATCTTGGAAAAATTGCATGAATTCATACCTTTCTTGCTCAGTTGTCACTTTGCCAATTTGAAGTGACTTTCCTTCTCCAACTGAGATGGGCTCTGAATCCTCTCCCTTGACTTGGATGTTTTCTTTCTCCTTCCTAAATTGATCATTAGGATTGAATATAGACTCTAAAGTCACAATTAATTTTGGCAGTTTGTTGGTTCTCAGTTGTACCACTTGATCACTATAATGTTGTCCCAACTTTTCCTAATTTTTGGCTAAGAACTCAACTTCCTCTTGCAAAAATTGATGATTTATTGGTCACTCTCAAACACTTTCCAACTTGTATTATTTTCTGGCACTGATGGCATCACAATCACATGGATGTTTTGCTACATTTTTTCTCTTTTGATACTCTCCACAACATCAAAAGTTGCTCTAACTACTGCAAGTCTATCAACAACTTGGTTCTCTTTCCTAGGGATGGAGTTGATGCCAAAACCCTCAAAATCCTCAATGAGATCCCACACCCTATTCCTATAAATTTTTAGAAATTCATTCTTGGCAGAATTTTTTCCTTTAATTTGATTAACAATCAAATCACTATCACCAAAGACTTGTAAATTTTTTATGGCTCTCTTTCTTGAGCAATGCAATCCATGTATCAAAGCCTCATATTTAGCAGTGTTGTTAGAACATGCAAACTGAAACCTAAAAGATGAATAATACTTAATGCCTTGAGGTGAAACAAGCATAGCTCCTCCTCCTACACCTTGTCTACTTCTTGATCCATCAAAGAATATCTGCCATACCTCATTGTCATCTCTATGGTCTGGCTTGGTGATGCTGGGAAGAGGCTGATTTTCTTCATGCATGTAATAGACTCCTAGTTCAGATTCCTTCATTTATTTGTATGGATCAAAAGCATGTACCTTGCTGGCCCATTCGTCAAGAGTCAAATATAGAATGCTTCCAACTTTGGTGTCAGCTTCATGTGTGTTTGGATAATCCTCTTAATCAAATGTTGAATAGTTGGCATTGATTGGGCTTGGAGTATGAGGCTCAATGTGAAATTTTGCAATAAGTTGGGACTTGATTGTGGCCTTGGATCCATACCTTGTTATAAATAGCATGTGTGATCAATCAGCAAATAGGTAGCCTCCAATTCTAACTATGAAATCCCTTAACAAACATAAGGTAAAAAGTGGTGGAAAATCTATCATTGACACATCTTGTAGAATATTGACATTGGGGCATGCATGTAAAGTAAGGCTCAAATATTTAATCAGCCCAACTGTTGCCACTACCGGCCCCATATAATTAGACCACCCCTTAGATATGACTTCATATTGATGGCCTAGATGATCAGCTATTTTCTTGGGCATCACAGAACTACTTTCCCCATAATCAATCATACAATTATGTACTATTTTATCCCCAATGATCAATGAAACATAGAATGGAGGGGCTTCAAATTTTTACCTTGCTATCCCCTATGATATCACTCAGGGATGAGTGGCATTTGTGAGTACCTTCTCTTGCACATGAGCTAGCTGATTTGGGGTTGACCAATTCTTCATGGCAGCTTGTAGCAGGTCCCTTTGTCTTGGGATGGATAGTGACTCCCACATAGATATGTTCACATTGGTCTTATTCATTTGTTTAATGATATTGAATGGGGATGAACCATCTCTTTGCTGCCCTTTAGTCTACACATTCTTTTCTTGTACATGGGCTACAACAGCTAGCATTTGAGCTAGTCTAGAAGGTGGCTTAGGCTGTCCTTGCACATTTGGAACTGTATTTTTCTTGCCAACACCTTGTGGAGTGATGGAAGGTTGTGAATCACTTGGACCTGATGACTACCCTTCACCAATATTCCTCTTCTTTGACCATGTGTTAGCTGCTATATTCTGAGAAGGTGTTTGATTCACACCACAAAAATCTTCAGCCTACCAATTGACAAGTGTAGTCTCATCTGGAGTTGTTTCTTGTTGAGATGTTCCTTGTTGTTGGTTTGTTTCTCCCCTTGCTTCACTCTCCACACTAGTTTTTGTCACCATCAAAGCTTGGTTCAAAGCACCATTGAAGCACATAGATTGAATTCGAGGTTCATTGCATGGGAAACACCAGTCATACTCTTGAGCTATATTATTTTACATTAGCACTAAGGATTTAGAGGTAGACACAACATGGGAGTTATAGGGCTGAAATGGTCTATTGGTAGGAGGCCTTACTTGATTTTGATTTGTAGCTGGGTTGGGTGGCCTATTAGGCTGATATGGTTGTCTATTAGGCTGAGTTTGAGGCTGATAAGAAATCCTAATAAGTTGATCTTGCTTTCTCTTAAGTGTAACCAGATCATTGCCCAAATTTTGCAATTGTTTCATAACTTCTTGAATCTCATTTGAGTCACTAGAGGATGAAGTAGAAGTTTCATTTGAACTCGATTTCTAGGAGTGGGAATAGGAGCTAAAGTAGGTGCTTGACTGGCACTTGGGCTTCCCAACTCGAATATATGGGCATAGGAGGCCTAGGTGCAAGTTTACCAACTTGGATCAAACAATTCTCAGCCCTAATGGTGATGTTATAAGTGCGTAGAGAGTTATACCTCCCATGGATTGGATCAACGTAGAAATATCATAATTTAAAGCCTTGAGAAAGTATAAGAAAGCTCCTTGAGCTGTTGGCCTCACTACCAATGGTATTCTATCCCACGTTCTTTGAAATCTGAAAGTGAATTTTGTTAGCTGCTCATTGGGAGCTCTCTTGATAGTTGTTAGTTGCTCCAATAGAGACAAGTTGTCCCCTTTCTCTCCAAATTGGTTATGGAGAGTTGTGCACAACTAGTTCCAATTGTGGATAGAGCCTGCCTCAAGGCTCCTGAACCATTGCAAGGCTTTCCCTTTGAATGAAGATGCCAACAATTTGACAGCAATATCCATCTCAACAATCTCATGGATTGCACAAACATTAGCAATGTCTTGGACATGATCACCAACAGTGGTCTGATTTTCTCTAGTAAAGTATGGAATGTTCTTCAATGCTATAATTGGAACTAGGTTTTGTGGATTGAGAGCAAGTGGGATGCTGCCAGTAAAGTTGACATAAGGATTGGGTTGTGCCATTATGATTGGCTTGAGAACCCTTGTTGATTGGATGAAAGGTCTACTAGGTGGAGGAGTTGATAGAGTTTTGTTTGGTGGAGATGGAGACCTTTGAATCCTTCTTCCCCTTTCTCCTCTTTCTGGGGATAATTACGAGATGCTTAGACAATCCTTCTTCTCTGGTCCTTAACCTTGTTTGGATTCTTATCATGAATCTTCAAGCTTGGACTGCTGAAACCAGTTGATTCTATCCTTTTGGAGTAGAAAGATGTGCAAATCATGGTTCTTTCAAGCAAAAAAATTACAAAAATTACACATAAAATTTTTTGTAATGAAGATGAAGACCTCTAAGGTCCCACCAGATGTGCCAAAACTATTAGTGTAAATCTACAACACCCCAAAATGACCTTCAGATCTGTAGTCCAGAATTGGGTCATTTAGTGTGATTGCACAACATTGAGTTTTCTCCAAGGTGTGGGACCTTACAGAGGGGAGAAAACTCTCTAGATTGAAGTTGGTTCTTACTCCTTTGTTTAGGTGTATGCATGAATTTGCAGAGGTTCAATACTAATTCCTACTCTAAATTCCAAGGAGACAGGGTTGAAAATGCAAGAAAGGGAAACAAAACTAAGCTAAAATGGTGATACACCAAAGGAGTGATGAACTTCTATTTTGCAAATAAACACAAATCATAAGAATGTAGCACAGAGCATGCACAGATTGCTAGAATGTAATGAAAGATCAGAATATAATGATAAACACATGAGAGGATTGGAAGATCAATCACATAACATATATTATCATTCCCAAGTTTAATACAATGCATTACAATGGAAAGGAGGAAAAAAATATGTTGCAGCCTGTATGAGAGGTCTAAAACTCTATAAATCTACCTTGCTAAGGAAGAAAAGAGAGCTTGTAAGAGAAAAATGTCCAACATTACAATAGATCACATCTTTTACATTTATAGCTGAAGAAAAGAGAGGGAAAATAGAGGAGGAAGAAAAATATGATCTTTTTCTCAACCACCCACCATTAATCCTTTCAAATCGGCCTACAATCCATCAAATTAACCTCCTTTGTTTCTACTTTGCGTGTTGGAGAGAAAAAATGATAAATTTGGTGAAACACAGCTCTCAAAGCAATATGATCTCACATTTATGGCATGAGAAGATATTTTTGGGTTTTCTTCCATCAAAAAAGAACTGATTCTTCATCCTTGGCATGTGGGAGAAAGCCACCATGGCAGATTTGAGAAAAAACAACTCATTTGAAGCAATCTAGTTCGCATTAAAAGCTTGAAAGATGTTTTTGACATTTTCTCCATCAAAACCTACAAGAAATAATATTTTTATTCCTCCAATGCATATAGGGGCTTGAGACCTTTCCAAAAAGTCTGATTTTGTTGAAATCTGATCTCTGGATCAAAAGATATGCCCATCTAAAGATTTATATCAAAATTAGGGCAAAAAATCAGCCACAAATTTCAAGGCGGAAAAATCGGATTTCAAAAACGGGCTCACGGGGTCAAAATTTTACTTTTTGCATTTTTAGAAAATTTTCCAAAAAAAATCCGTGCCTCCACCACCCTGGGACACATGGCGTCTTCTAGTTCATAGGTGGAATCATGAGCTCAACCTTCCCCCTTTTCCTTTAATTTTATCTAGGAAAATTCCCCTTTTTCCCCCACACCTCTGCACTCCACCCTAATTGGACACGTGTCACTCTCCAATTTGTCAATGAGATCACGGGTTTATTTGTCCCTTTTTTTTCCTGTGATTTCATTTTTGGAAAATTTCCCCTTTTTCCCCTGCGCTCTGCTACTCTACTACCACTTGGTAGCTTCTCATCACTTAGCAGGGCCTTTGGGCCTAAATTTTTATTTTGGGCTTTTATCCAAAAGGGAAACACTTCCTAATTATCCCCATGCCCCACTTTGTTTGCTTGCCAACTAGACACGTGTCATATCCTCATTCATTCGCGGACCCGCGGGAAAAAGTTTTGCCTTTTGCTCTTTTAGCCAAAGATCCAAAAACTTGAACTTTCCCCGACATCCACCACTCCGCCCTACCACGTGGTGCATTCTTATTAGCCATGGGCTTGTCAAGGGAAAATTTTCCCAAGAAACTCCACTGAGTCATAACTTGAAAAGTACAAGGAGTTATGAGGAAAATTTTACCTTTCTAGAAAGGTAAGAAAATTTTCTATCTGATAGAATCATTTCCAAAAAATTTTGAGTCCCTAAAGCGTACAAAAATTCATTTTAAGTACCAGCAAAGGGAATGGAGGAGAAGTTTGCGAGAAATAAGGATGGGATTATTTTGGATAACAGTTCTTTAATTAATCAATTTGGATTAAATAACAGGCTAGAATAATCTTTTCGGCTATTTGGAGGTAATTTAGGAGGAATTTGATAAGATTGGAACCATTTGAAAGTGGGGTTTAGCTAATAAAGGGGGTTTATTGATTAAATACATGTTAAAAAGGCTTAATTAGCTAATAATAGTTGATTGTTTGATTCGAAGAGGATTATAACTAATGAAGTTCCATTTATTGGCATATGGAATATGATAGAAGCTAGTTAATTAACGAAGTGTCATTAATTGACCAAAATAGAGGAAAAATTAGTTAATTAGTGGAAATCACTAATTATAATGGAAATGATGAGATAGAGGATAATTAGTACCACTTTAGCATTAAAACTGTGTAAGCAGATTTTAGGTGTCTATATTTGCCCCTTTAGATGGCGTAAGTGACTACACTACAAAGAAAGTAGAAAAACATAATATAGGATTCCTCCTCGAGTGTCGATGGGGTGATAGAATAAGTCAATTGACGATTGAAAAATATGAAGGAAACAGATAGAAGAATCTAGGTGGAAGAAACTTCAATAGTGAGAAAAAAAGAGAATGAAGAATATGGAAATAGCCTTTGCATCCAGTTCATTCAATAATCAAATTTGTTTCCTTATTTTCTCATATGATCTACATCATCAACCCTTATTAAAATCTATGCATACAAAAAAAGTGTCAAATAAAATGTTAAGCTATAATACTAAGATTTGTTCATTGCTAAAATTCCTTAAATCTATGTGACATACATAATGTAATGCAATACGAGAAAGTAAACCAGCTAAACTGATAGGGAAACAAGTACAAACACACATACTCAAACAAACAACATTCAAGATAGTTACACCAATGTTTTTGTTATCAAGCTTCAGTTCTGAATGTTCATGTTTAACGAAAAGGGTTGAAAATGGTTCCCCAAGAAAGGATACAAGTGAGGGGAATAATTGATGCCACTTAGGTCCTATGAAAAATCATTCATGCACTATGAAATGGTACCAAGCAACCCATGGTGCAAAGATAGTATAGACATAGTAAGTAGACTAGCTTTGCTATTGAAGGTAGGTAAAAATGAATTGCGAGTCATTGTGAGAGAACAAGTGAGAACCTAAGAAAGATGTTTTATAGGAAAAAAATCAATGTTTAAGGAAAATGCATTTGAAACAAGCTTCAAATTTGCATGTATGTCATTTACCAATTTTTGATTTTTTTAATTTTACAAGTTTTTAGCTTTTTGAAAAAATTTACCAATTTTTTTGGTTTTTATTTTTTGAATTTTTAAATTTTCCAAGAATAAAATAATTGAGAAGAATGAAAATATCATGGGACATCACCAAATAATGTTGGTAAACAAAAATATGCCCCAGGTAGCAGAAAGGGTCGCTAGGAAGAAAAAAACATGCCCCAACATAGTGAAAATGGGTGAAAAATGATTATTTATTAAAAATAATCATCACAATGAGTGCTATAAGAATTTGGAAGAATCACGGAAGTCCTATAGTGCTTCGAGGGTAAGAGTCACCACTCGAGGGGGATAACAAGTATAAATACCAAGTCACGGGGTAAAAACCATTGCGGCTAGTTATTTGTTACCCACCTTTACCACTTTGATTTGTGATTTTCTCTATCATGTGAGCGGAATGAAAAGGTTCCAAAATAGTAGACACTGCAGACCAAGTTTGTGACTACATGAGGCTTCTCGGGATGTCCTTCGGTACACAAAGAAAAAATTGTCATTTTGAGCTTATTTAATATCATTTATTGCATGTAGAAATTTGCATGGTAACATCAGCATGGCCCCTAGTGCATGTATGTGTTTACAAGGGAACATAGGTGTTAAAAAGAATATGAACGGGCGCGTATACATTGAAATGGGTGCGCGAGGCATGAGAAAGCACCTACGCACCGCGTATGTGTGGTAACATAGGTATGGACACATAGGCATGAAAATAGGTGTACCAACATTGAAATGAACATGGGAGTGGGTAGGGGCACGCTTGCGTGAAAACACATGAACAGGTGTGCAAAGGGGTGTACTAGCGCTAGGGTGTGCTAATGATAAAAGGGGCATGTTGGTGTTGTAATGGGTGTGATGGCGTGGATGGGTTGTTTTATATGGTCTTAGAAGAATCTTTAGGAGAATTTTAGAAGAAATTATCCATGAATAGATGAAATTGGATAATGTTCCCTAGAAGAAAACGATGTTAAGAAGTGTTTTTCCTAATTTTGTAGATTGGTCTACCCAGATTGGAGACGCAGGAGAGACATGGGCTATTGTGAGCCTATGAGGCTAATTTTTCATGCCACAATCACATATTCCTAGAGATTACCTTATATGTTATGGGTCTTGCGCATGTGGCTTGCATGCCACAAATTAATCTAGACCACAACCTTCTTACTTCCTTAGTAGAGAGATGGCATATCAAGAGTTAGAATTTGATAGTTGAGATCGGCTGAGATGAGTATCACACTAGAGGATGTGTGGTGTATACTTGTGAGTGTTAATCCAGGTTAGCTTAGTTACATACGATGGTGAATGTGGCCATATTTATAGATTATTGTGGAGATGTTTGGCATAGAGGACATACCTCATTGGGGCATGGTAGTTGACATACATATATGTTTTAATTATCACCATATTGCATTGGTTCCAAAGTGTACTTGATGGAAATTGTCGGCGGAATATTTCTACTCTCGACAAGGCGGTGCACACTTTTCTCTGGGCCTAATTAGAGTTATACATGGTCTCATCAGTGGAGAGGTTTATTACTAGGGGTAGTGCTTACTAGCCCATTTATATTCAGATATACATTTGATAGCCTAACCTGGTCATAAGAGCATGGGTCCAACAAGATACTACTATAGATATGGGCCTAGGATCATATTTCCATAGGACGCCCATTAGGAGTGTTGTGAGCTAGGGCTCCAGATGAGCCATCTATCATGGGTTTGGTGCCAATTGATGATGATATTTGTGGGAACACTGGAGACACAACTTACTACTAGTGGGAATTTTATGATATTCAGCTCCACATGGTAACATAACACCCATCAGATTGTATCGTGGTGCGAGGATGTGACAGAGCTCAAGCACAATAGAGGTTGATAATTTTATCATTAATCGGGACTACATCATTGAGTGGTACATAGTGAACGAGTCCGGTGTCAGTTGGGCCAAATCCATGGGATTACCAGGGATGAGATGTGGTATGGGCATAAATCCAAAGAGAATTTTGACATTGGCCCATGGATCTAACTACGATGAGCTCGAGATAGTTTCCTACAGGTGGTCCCACAACCTTGGGTTTTGCAACCACATAAAGTCGACCTCGGAATAATAGAGATTATGTAGCATGGTATTTAATAGTATTAGAATGACAGCTCACTATACTATAGGAGACCATATAGGTCGATTGTAGCAATGACATAGGCACTACTGAGCCGAGCTCTTGAAGCACATGCGAGAGGAAGTGGCATAGGCAATGGCCCAAGTAAATACACATGAAAATCCACAAGAATGGGGCTAGGGTGGGTTGGGGGCACATATACAAGTGACATAGAAGGATCTTCCATACGTACCACTATAGGGTCATCCCTTATAGTAGCTTTTATAATAGGTTGTCCCTGAGGTACACAGGTCCATAGGGATAGGTTCCACTATAACAAGTTCCATTACAAGTGCCTTCATCACCTCTGCATGAACCGAGTCCACCACAAATCCCTCTCGAGGGATGTATAGGATGGACAAGATGGGGGAGATGAAGATGGTTGGGATGGGTGGGGGTTCCTACCATAGAGTCCAATGGGGAAGGATGGAGAGCCAATTACATGGTGCCATAGGTATCTACGCCAGGAAGGTTGCACAAAGTGCGGGTGATCTAGATGCCTTGACGCAACATGTATAATACTTGACAAAAAAATGGGATCAGGTCACTCTTGAGAGAGAGACCGAGATAGCTTAAGAGAGACTACGATTCAAGTCAAGTTAGCCAGTGTGAGAGTGGAGCACGATGTGCTCTAGTAGGTAGCAGAAGCATCTGGATTTTAGGACTTAGTATTTGAGTGTGCTTCCATTATAGGTGAGGCCACATATTACAAGATGTTATACCATGGGGCCATTCTAGTGGGTCAAGGGGCCATGGATTATAGTTAGTTCATGTTTGTAGTACAGATCTAGTTGATCGTGACGGCCTCTATTATCTTGATCTAAACCTCTACTTTATGGGAAAGAGTCGTGGTTGACTCTTTGTATTATATTGGATGTATATTTTTTATGTACGCCTCATGATGAAGGCACATTTTTTTACAGATGTACTTATGTATTGTTTTCTATTATGCCTCGTGATGAAGGCACATTTTTATCCATGCCCATGATGGCTTATTGTATCTGAGATGTATCGAGACACATTTTTTTGTACATGGAAATTTGTATTATGATGATATATGATGATGATGGACTGTTTTTACTTATCACATTTTTTTATGAGATAACATGTTTAATCCACATTTTTATTATGGTCTATGTTTGAGGGGGGATAGAAGGTGATCCCTCTTGCCCCTCTTGGTGATATATTTAGTCATTTTTACCCATATACTTACTTCTAACCCCATGTGCACCAGCCTATCACCCAGGGTCTTTGGGTTCTCACCGAGGCATGCGCAAGTGCCGAGCCCCTCCTTTATGTGAGCATTGTGAGAAGATCTTTCCATTATTAGAGGTTTAGTTGCAGAGAGTGAATATTCATGTAAAAGAACAACATGAGATATCATATCCTTATACTAAAGCATTTAATAACAAGAGATACATCATGGCATGAAATACAAAGAACATATCTATCATAAAATATAAGGAAATAACACTAAGGGTTACACCCCTAAATGTGATATTCAAAATAGAGCCATATATTTATATTAATCATAGTCTTAGCAACCACATTACATTCAAAATTGTCGTATTAGAAAAAATGTATCAAGATACGGATCTAACCCATATATCAGAGGTCCTAGATATGATTTCTTTATTACAAAAAATTTATAGACACATCCCTTAAACATGATAAAATTCCTATAGTCCTCTAATGAGAACCCCAACTCTTCGCCATCCTAGTATTCTTTGTAGAGCTTCACTCTTTCCATGCTATATGTCTTGGTGTCTCTCTGCATGCCTTCATGTCTATCTATATGTGTGTCCCTTCTTCTACTTGAGAATATCTTCTTATAGGATTAACACCCACCACCATGTCTTTCTTCACGAGTAGATCAAATGCCAAGTGTCAATGTGATCCTCTAATGGTGCATGATTATTATGCTCTAAGCTCTCAAGTTTCTATAATGATGTCTTCCTAAGAATATTCCATGTGTGGAATATTATTTCCTTGACCACCAAGTCTACAGGATGGTACCTTATCCACTCGGCATGCCTAGTTGGGTTACATTTTTCCTCAAGTGCCTTTAGAATGTTGAATATGGATAAGTCCTTAGATCTTGTGTATTTCCCTGCGTGCACCACCTGGTTTCTCCTAAAACCTTCTTTAACCCTTTTTTTGCACTTTTCCCCACACGTCCTTCTTCCTATTGGTCCCATGCACTCACACGCCCTTTGGTACTTAGCCAATATTCGAGGCCTAACTTTACCCCACACCAAGATTGTTCTCTTTCCTCATAAACATACTACTCCTTTAAAGAATAACGATTAATGGAACCCAAAGTAATTGAATGAATAAGTAAAGAATGGAAGAATGAAGAATATAAGAAATGAAAGAATCGAATATCTTACTACTACTGCAATAGGAGTGGGAACTCCTTCCTTATCATCGCCTCAATCTTTTCCTAGACCTCCACTTTACCCTATGCATGCTGAAGTAGGTCACCCACTAAAGTGCTTACCTCCTCAAAAATTAGTTCACCACCCTTAGCATTCAGCGTATCTACAATCCCTTCTAGTTTTTTGGTAAGGTTGTGTAGCACATCCATTCTGTAGGTGATCGGGGGATATGATCGGGGATACAGTTTCTTAAGCTGATTTTTAATTGATCCCCATAAGGATTTGATCGATTTTATCTTCTTATCTACCTTGGCTAGGATATTATCCCTCTTTTCCCTATTTCCTTTATTATTCTCTTGTTATTCCTTCAGACCCACCTCATGTGTAGCAACTAGTATGCTTGCTACCTTGTCTCTATCAACACAATTATCATACATGGCCTCAACCATTTGTGTGGTAGTGCAGACATGCGGTGGAAAGGAGCTCGGAATATCATATCACTGTCTCTTTGATCTTCTGCTTCTCTTCCTCCTTCTAGTGTGCCAATTCCTATTTTTTTATTCTAGAGCTAGCGGTTGCCTCTCCTTGGTAAGGATGCGGGTTAAGTATTCCAAGTATTACAACATTGAATCATATTTCTACTTAGGAGGTGCTAGGTCTGGGTGTTTAAAAGTGATGGAATCCATGATAATTTCAATAATCTTGTACATCTCACGATCCTTTTCCTTCTCCTCCCTTAGTTTATGCCTTAATTGTGCACCGATCAACTCTTCCTATTTTAGATCCTTGCTCTTCGAATGAGTTTTCCTTTTTCTTCTCCATTTATTACTCTAGGAAACTTACCCTATCATTCCTTCGAAGAGTCTCACATTAACCTCAACCGATACCTTGTTGAGGGCATTAAAGATTTTCTCATCGGATAATTGTTGAGAATTTATCAAGGGGTTCACTCTATTGGTCTATAGTATTTTCATTAGTGCCCCCTTGCTTAACTCAAAGTTAGGCACATCAAAATAGGAATCAAAATCCCAAGATAGCATCTTCCTAGTTCGTGGGTACGCACCTTCTTCTTCAAATGAAGAACATGAAAGGATTTGATCTATAGGCATGGTACTTTGGAAGTGTGCATGTAGTAACTTATTTGGATCATTGATATAACTCATTCCCTTCTCCTATGCTGCTACCACACCTTTTCCTTCTATGAGAGCTACCTTAGGAAAGCTCACCACTAGGTCAGGGTCTCCACCCATGCTTCCATATTACTTTCCCACATTTTCCTCTATCTCCTTGAGTAATTCATTAGCATTGCACTCTGCCTCCTACTCCACCAAATCCTTTATTATGTCTGCTACTTATCTTTCCACGGCCTCTTCTATATGCTCCTTGGTGAGGCTTAGGGTACTTTGATCCTTTGTATTTACTTCCTCACTCTCCCCTTTTCCTTGAGCACCTTCCTCTTCCCCATCATTTTCATTATTTCCCTCATCCTCAGAGTCATGTACATCATACATAGGATGGTCCTAAACCTCCTCATGTTCGTTATCATCTCTCTCACCTTTGTAGTACTCTAAGATCTCCCTTCTTTCTAATTCCACCTTCTCTGCTACCTTCTACTTCTTCTTAAATGGTGATTCTAGTATAGGATACTCTTCCTTCTCTTCTTATTTAGTAGATGACTCCTTCTTTGGCCATTCTTCTGGTGTAGGAGGCTCATTTTTCTCTAGTGCCTCTTTCTCAGGTGATTTTTAATTTTCCTTAATGGTGGACTTCTTCCTCCATGTATATGTGATCAGCTTCACACTTGACTCTTGTGCACCCAGAGAGATTGTGTTGTTTGCACACTTGGTTCCTTCTTCTCTGGTGCCTCTTCTCTTTCCCTCTTCCTTGGAACAACATTATTCCTCCTAGTGGGGTCTTATAGGATGGAGACATCATTCTCCAAGTACACACCCTTCTCATACTTGGGCCTGATATGCAGGTATACCCTCGTTGCATTCCTTCCAACAATTGGCAGCCTCACAATTTTTATCATGTGTACCTCATGGGAGAAATACTTATCCACATAAGTATGATTTTTAGGATACACTAGCTTCCTTCGTAGGTCGTATTGGTCTTGGTCTACCTCACTGATTTCAAACCTCATTCTTTTGGCCTCCTTGAAGTGATTGAAACCTGCTTGGAAATATTACGCGGTGAAAAAGAAAGGTAGTTTATACCACGGGCTCTTAGTCTCATTTGTCAACATGAATCTACCAATGTAGAAATTTTGGTAAATAACAAACTCATACTCTCCTTGCACTAGTGCTAGAAATTGTTTAGGAATCCTCCACTCATCCTTAAACATGTCATGCATCCTCTTGTACCATTTCTCTAGGCGTGCCTTATGGGTGGCCTTCATGGTGTCACAAGTGTATTTTTAAAATCTCTTTGCAAAGAAAGTATCTTCATCTAGATATTCCCATAAAAACTTCTTTGGCCCATCGGGCACTCCAATTTCTAAGAAGACGATGGTGAGGAGGAAATTTCTAAACATGATCTTCTCTCCTTCACATGTGACATTAACTATCTTGTCTGCAATGAAAGTGGAAAAGTTATAGATAGTTCCTTCTAAATGTTTCGGCACATATTCAACCAATCCTTGTTTATTTGTGTCCACCTCTCTTTTCCATTTAACTTAGATACCAAGCACATGGCCAACCAACTCATCATTTGGTTGGAGATATAGGGAATTTCTAAGTAGCAAGACCCCTTCTTATAGACATAAGTCTTCATGGTCTCCTTTATGGACTCCTTATCCTACAATTCATCATCTAATGGCTCTCCTTTATAGACAAGGCCAGTAAACTTAGAGATTAGTTGAGTGGTTATGCGTATCCTTTAGACTATGAATTAGAAGTTTTACTCATGCATGCATTACATCAACCATCGGGAAAGTATCTTGAGTTTTCTAAAGTAGGGAAAATCATAAATTTGCAACAACCCAACCTTCTACAATTTTACCTTCACTTAATCATCATAGATTAACATCCCTTCTAGTGTCATTTTGTCTATCAGGGGAACCCGTTCTAATTCCATCTCCTTCTTTGTGGTGCTTGTGTGATGGTTGCAATTGCTCACTACCATTTTCCTTACATAGGATACCCACTCTTTTCCAAGAAACACATGATCTAGGTATTACATCTCTACATACCACTCTCCGTTGAAGATGGTGGTGGAAGTATTATTCCCCTTTCTCTTATCCTTATTTGGTGATACGGTTACCATCTTTGGTGCCATATTCTTGTCGGGTTACTAAAAAAACTCTTCCTTGCTCCTCTTCCTCACTATGCTCAAATGTGTGGCTTTAATTTACAAAAAATCCCTTTACTCCCATGCCCTAGCTGCAAAACCCTAACTTGGACAATCCTTCCACAAGACGGTGTACCCTTCTAAAACCTTCCTCCCTACACCTGTGTACTTTATCCACTCTGGTTCACAAATCACACTAGTCACGCACTCATATTTTTCACACTGCTTCCTTCACAAAAATATTCTTGGTTGATGTCGTGGTTCGCAAGAGCTCTTCTTTATCACAAATGCAAGGTAATAACAATGTATCCCAAACTTCTACTTATAGCTTTTACTTCTCTCCTGTAATAAATGCTATGCCACCTACCAATGTAATTTTGTAATAAAGGCATATTTTTCCACTAAAGCTCACCCTTAAGTTCTCTTACCCCCATGCCCAATCATGCACAAAAATATCTACAACCTTCTGACGTGTAAAAATCCTTATTGACCGAAGATCCTCACATGCACACTTGCAAAGACCAATGCACTTCTTCTTTCCTTAACCTAATTTTTCCTTTGCCTACATCATGTTGTTCCTATACTTCTCATCCTTTGTATGTGGTCTTTGTGAATCTATCCTAACAAAAAAATTCCTTATGTTCACCTTTTCTATGCGCACCCTTCTACGCTTCACTCTTTTCATCCTTCAATTCGGGCCATATACTTCAATCTGGGCTATCAAAACACAACTTCCACTATTATCTTCCATTTTACTTTACATTTCTTCACCCCACACAAAATAATATGCATGGTCCTCTATGCATACACAACCTTTTTAATAATAAGTGGCTACTAGCCCACAAGGTGCACAAAAAAACAACACAAATAAAGGAACAAGAAATGAGAAAGGGAAACACATGGAAAAGAGATGCATAAAAGGAAATCCTAGGCTAAATGGAAATACTACCTTATTTATGAACACAAGGAAGACTTATTTATAGTAGGGCTTCATTCTACTCCCATTGAAATGGCCAGGTAATTGTGTTCTACCCAGTGCTTGTAACAAGAAAGCACCTAAATCAAGGATGTAAAAAATGCTATATAGCCCTAACCAATAGAATTTGAGTTTCCCAGGATGTTGCAGAAACTTGGAATCATATAACAAAACCATCTAGCCAAACCTCAAATTGTTTTTTTTATATGATGATCATGCCATGCTTTTTGTCATGCCTTTCTATCTTCTGACTCCATCTAGCAAGTGATCTCCTTTCATCTAACTGCATTAATTTCTCCATGCACTCTTGAAGTTCTTTTCATCAGCTAATCCTCCTACGTGCGTAATACACAATGATGGTAGCATAAATTCAACCGGTAAAACAACCTCCATGTAAAACACCAATTGAAATAGTGTGGCCTTGTTCAATCTCTTGTAGGTTGTCCTATATGCCCATAGAATGGTGATACCTTGTCATCCCAATCTTGTCTTCCCACATCACAAATTTTTGTTAGTGTGTGACTCAAAAATTTTTAAATGCATTAGTAGTTCCATTAACTTATGGGTGATATGGGGTAGTCTTATGATGGGCCACCATGAACTCTTACAACAAAATCCTTATTGTTTCATTCAGAAAATGTGTACCCTTGTCACTAGTCAAGCATAAAGGACATCCATACCTATTGATTATTTTTTCCCATAAAAATCTAGTAGTTGTTGTCACTATGTAATCCCTTGTAGGTAGTTTCTCCACCAACCTTGTTAAGTAATTAGTGTAAGTGATGATATAACATGAACCAAACCATCACGTGGCGGTGAAATTGGTCTTAGAAAATAAATTTCCCATTTCTCAAATGGTTTTGTGCTGGCTATAGGTCTTAAGGGAATTTTATCTCTTTTTCTTGGCTTTCTAAGGCACTCGGCAATCCCTTGTAGGCATTTCCTCCACCCACCTTGTTAAGTAATTAGTATAGGTAATAATATAGTGTGAACCAATCTTTTGCACGAAAAGTGAAATCGGTCCTACAAAGTCAATGGCCCACTTCTCAAAGGGTTTTATCTTGGCTATTTGACTCAAGGGCATCTCATCTCCTTTTTTTGGCTTTCCAAGGCACTGAAAATGGTCACAGGCCTTGCAAAATTAAATGCAATCCTAGTAAATACTCTCCCACAAAAGCCTTGCAAGTAGAATCTTTTTGTTGTGGCATTTCTGCATAGTGCCCTCCTCAGTAATCCCACCATGTGCTTCTTCCATGATTGTTTCACACTCATGTTCTAACAGCATTGGCATAAAACATCATCATGGCCTAACTTGTATAATTCTCCACTAATTATCATGTAGGGCATGGTGCATATAGATAACTCAAGTTTCCTTTCTAAAGTTCTCATTCCTTCTAGCACCACACCCATTTTGAGAAACAAAACAATATCTTTTAAGTCAAAGGGCGTGTGTCACAAGCTAAACAATTGTGTGTCTAGCATAGCATCATCAATGCTTTTGCTTCCTCCCCGAGTCAATTCTTGACAAATTTTCGGGACTTGAGTTACTATTTCCTAGTTTCACAACATCTCGTAAACTCAAATTATTGAAACAACATAACCCATCGACATATGCACCCTTGCAAAATGGGCTTGTTCACCAAGTACTTCAATGTCATGTGATCCGTGTAAAATATGAAGGTTGTTTCAGTAAATACTTCCCGAACTTGTGTAGAATGTAGATAATCAAAAGTTCTTCACACTCGGTAGTGGTGTAGTTCTACTCTATTGTTGTTAACTTCCCGCTAGCAAAACACATGGGCTGGTAAAAATCCCTTCTCTAGGATGTGCTAAGACTACTCCAATTTCCATCCCTAAAGCATCAACATGCACATGGAAAGGTTTATCCCAAGAAGGAAACCGTAATATGGATGCAGTGATAAGTCTATCCTTTAAGGTGTCAAACATCATTTGTTGTAACTCTCCCCACTGAAAGGAACTCTTGTGTTTTAGTAACTTCTCCAATGGAACGATGATCTTGGCATAACCCTTTATAAAATTTTGGTAGTACACTTTATGCCCAAGGAATCCATGCACTGCACTTTGACTAGTAGGCTCCCCCAATCCCATAATAGTGACAACTTTTTTGGGATCCACTAGCAAACCTTCCTTACATATAATATGCCCCAACAGGGTTCCAAATGGAGTAGTTAAGAGACATTTCTTGATGTTTATGGATATGTGTAATTGCCAACATCTTTCAAACATCAATCACAAATTTTCAAAATGGTCTTTCACTAGTCCATACACTATCCAGTCATCAAGGTAGACGTGAAGGAATTTATGGATAAAATCCTGAAATACCTAGACCGCTATGTATTAAAACACATAAGGCACGTTTTTCAATCCAAAGGGCATGACCGTATAGGGAAAACTTCCCCATTCAGTGGAAAAAGTTGTCTTTTCTTGGTCTTCTTTAGCAATTCTAACTTGATGGTATCCTGAGAATCCATCCGTGAAGGAATAGATTTCACACCTATCCACTCCTTCCAGGATCTCCTTGGTAAAAGGGGTTGGAAAAGGATCAATTACACATGCTACATTTAAGTCCTTGTAGTCAACAAAGATCCTTATCCTTCCATCCTTTTTAATACTAATGACCATGGGGCTTACCCATTCTAATTCCTCTATAGCTTCAATGATTCCTGAATTGATCATCTTGTATATCTCCTCCTTGACTTTGACGTGAAGATTTAAATTCATTTGATAAGGCATCTTCTGGATTAGGCACACACCCTCTTTTAAATTTATTTTCAATTCTCCCAAAGAGTGGTGGAAGCCTATAATATCATGGGATCCATAGGGAAATAACTCCTAAAACTCATGCGGTAGATCAATGATCTTTAAAACCTCCTTCTCTGACCAATAATCTCCAATAGTGGCCTCCTTAGGTTCTATTTCAGCCAATGTTAAGCTTCTTTATTTTGAGAGGTTCATGGTAGGCACGTTCTTTATCATCAGCACTATTAATAACTTCACATGTACCTTTAGTATGGTTAATATATAAAATTTCCATATCTTTGCCATATATCACATAGACCATATTTCCTTTATCTTTCTCCATATATGTGTGCTCAAGATTTATCTCTTCTGAATCTTCTTCATCAAAGCATGGTTCCAAGCCAAGTTCACCCAATAAATCTAGTATTATATCTTCTTTCATGGTAATATCTCCCATCGTTAGGAACTTAACAACCTGCAATGCCCTATCCACTGATGGTTTAGTACTCAGATACTCTAAATCTTGAAGGAGGTCAATTGATACAACTTATGCACCCATAAATAAGTTTGTAAGGCCTCTGCACCTTCCATCTATACTTTATCACATGCTTGGACATGAGACGAGGTAGGTTCCTTCCCATGGTAGTCTTGTATTATAGTGGTTTGTTTGCTTTGCGAGAATGTAATAGAGAATGTGATTCTTACCTCATGTCACTATATAAGGCTATCATGATGTGTCACCCATAAACAAGCTATGATGATGAGAAAGTTGTTGCTAAGAATCCCTATTCTTTCGAGCTCAATTTTCCGTTGAGCCTCCATTTATTGTAATAAATCCTTAGGGTTGGCTCCTCTAGAATAACTTGGTAACTTATTCCCTCTTAGGAACTTGAATGAGCACACCTTTGTTACCCTTGTCACAGAGCCTCTTAGCTATCACCCAATTAAATCATAAGTCTCGTGCACCCAATTGTCACACATCAGACTAGTTGTATCACTCATGGACTGAGCATATTCAAACCGAATAACTCCTCTGTAGGTTGAATCACCTTAGGGTTCTGATAGAGCTTACATAGATCCTTTCAAGAACTTCTTATCCTAGGGCTTAGTATAGAGTGCTGATTTTCATCGATCAAGGGGATGATGACCCACTCTTCCTTGTTCTAAAAGCTTATGTATCCCTTATTGAACATTAGGTCAACATTGTTCTTATAACACCAAGGGCACCCAAGTAATGCTAGAAAGTTGTTTGAATCGGATAAGCGCTAAGACTTAGAAATTCCTAGTGAAATTTGTGCCTTGGATAATGATAACAACATCCTGTAAGACACCAATGGGCATTACCTTTGTCTTGTTAGCCATATACATCACATTCGAAGATGGATGTAATGGGAGCCTTCCCATTTGATGCCATGTATCTTGAGTGAGAACATTGACTTCCACGCCATTTTCAATAAAACTATTGCTCGAAGCCACCCATCTACAACAACATTCAAGGTAATCTCCTTATCATAATAAATGTTGTGGGGAGGAAGGTTGGCATGCAGAGCCTGCCTCTCACGTCATCCTCCAGAGCACAGTACCTTCTCCCGTAACCAATCCCTAGTAATAAGAAAATATTATCTTTCCTCAACATCTTGCATACTTATTTAACCTCATCCATATCCTTCTATGGAGCCTCAACATTATTCCTTTGCTCTAACCGTATTAACTTCTCTTTCGAGCCTTTGGATCTATCCTTGTAGGATTTGAATCACATCCACGGTTTCTTGATACACTTATTTTAGATGAGTAGGTTCTGGATACTTTCCATGCAGTGCCTCTTCTCTAATAACCAATGGTATTTACCTTGGTACTTCCCTATTGTGTGCAGCCTCACCTCATATTGTAACTAGTACGAGGCTCTAGTTCGACCCACACGCAACTGTGGCATCCATTGTGAATCAACCTTTCTTGTACTTACCATCCCGACGCCTTTTTATTTCCAGGTATTTCTAGATCATATGTTCAAATATCTTTGGATATTCCTCATACATATGTTTTTTCCACACCAAGAGCATTGTAACAGTCCGAGCATTTACGCTTATAGTGCTCCATAGACCCATAGTTATAACAAGTTCCACGTGGAACTCACTTCTTCCTCCTCCATGGTTTCCATAACCATAAAATCCTCCTCATAAACCTCTTCCATGTGCCCCTCCATCCACACACCCTTCATAGTGATGACCATCATCCTTGGAATTTTTGTGAGACTAGTATGGCACACACCAATATCAATGGCATCATGTATGTGGTTAACCAATCTACAATCCTTGGAGTGATGAGTAGTAGAAGTGTAAATCTTTTAATATAAGGACACATTTTTATGGATCACGCACCGCAGATAATGGGCAATGTGATTTGTATCATGATCTCTGTGGAAAATTTCATAGTGCACCGTCATGGCACGTACCATTCTCCAAGGACAAGCTGTCATTTGTATGCCCTTCTACCTCACAATCCATGCACCATAGAACACCATGATACTATTGCGCCAAGTAGAGCAGATAGCTTCTCCATCTTATTCTCCATTGTAGTAATCTAAGCCTCAAGGAAGGGGCTAACACCGGTATCCATGCTTCAAAGCCTCAATGTGTAGGGAAGCCTCTAAGGCCTCACGTGGGTATGTGAAAGAGCTCTCCTAAAAATTGTTATCAATTCTCCAAAAACCACTAAGCATCTTTGAGAGGGGTAAATATCATAGGATAGTTTTGATAAGAGAGTTTTGAAATGTGTTTTGTACTCCCTCACACTCTCTACCATACCTTGTTAGATCTCATTCAATGTGTTGATTTTTTGGACCCCTAAAATATTGGCTAAGTGCAAAAAGGTGCGTAGGTGCGAAAGGCATAGTTAAAGAAAGGTGTGTAAGGAGAGGGCACACGGGGAATGGTTTAAGGAATGGTTTAAGGAAACCCATAGCACATGCATGGAAAAATCCAAGGTTTTAGTACTTATCCATATTAGGAAATTTGGGTAGGATACGAGAAAAGCATGACCCGATTGTGCATGCAGAGTGGATAAGGTGTCATCTTGGTGATAGGTTGGCCCAGGAAGGAATATGCCTTGCATTAGAAGCTTCTAGAAGGACATCATGACAAGGAGTGGTGAGCTTAAGCCTAGAGGAGCATGCACTCATGGAGGACCACATTTAGACACTTGGTGATGGATTTGAGGCCGTAGGAGAATGAGTTGGTAGTTCAAAAAGGCTATATATACAAGTGCCTGTAGAAGTAATAGAGATATAGAGAGAGGGCAAAGCTCTATAGAAATACTGCAAGGACTCTGTTAACTTGGGTAAATAAGGGTAAGAAAGGATGTATCAAGGGTTTTGGGAGTTATAAATTTTATTTTGAGGGCCTATTTATATGAATCTAGTTATAATGTTTGACTACGGTCTGCCTTTCTGTGACATTATGTAATGGGCCTGATAAATGTAATGAGGCTACCAGTTTATATGAATATGAGCATTAATGGTTCTAATGCATACATCCTTCTTCATAGTTCTTTTTCATTTATGTTTATGAGCTAAGCATGAATGCTTGTATGAATTCCTTTCTATTTTGGTGTAAGTTCTATAATCTGCTCAACACTTTATGTCTAGAATGACTGCAAGGATTTAGAAGCCGTTTTGAGATCTATGGTGCTTGTATAACTTATTTCCTTTCAAATCTCTTAAAATCAAATCATATATGATGTTTCCCACTAAAATCACATAAAATAGAAACTCAAGACCCGCGTGTTCCTCGTGTGAGCACCCAACGCCCGTTGGGTGATAGGCCTATGCGTATGGGATTTCTTTCCTTTATTATTAGGGTAAAAATGACTACATCTTGGTTCCATTTCTGGGACCTCTTTTAAAATTTGTAGTGGGAAATGGCATACATCATGATCTAGGTAATGAGTAATGACAAAACGTTTAACTTTAGAAAGTGTTGAATTATGGTTCAAGAGCATGGAGGATGTATTTTCTCAGAGATTCAACATTGGACCTGAGCTTGATGCACGTAGGTGGGTAGAAGAGAACCTCTACCATGATTTATATGAAACATTTTTCTATTGCTTCCGAATAGAACTGTATGAATGGCTCTCAACATATGTGTCTAGATCAATTTGGTATTATAGATCACACACATGGATCCAAGAAGAATACCAAGGGCTGCAAGATGCAGATCTAACGTGGAATCGTGTTGTGGATCATTGGTGGAAAGGTGTGTTGGCTAGCTACACTTTGGAGCACACTATTTATACTTATTCTTGTCTAGAAGTTGCTGAGTTTAAATTTCTATGGGATCCCAGAGGATCATTTTTGTGTGTTATCCCTCTAACAATGAATATCTTGATTGTTACTTTGAGTTTAGAGGCATTTCCAATGGCTAGCTAAACCGTTCTCGAGTGATGGGAGAGGAAGTTTGGGTGGAGGAAGATGGAAGTTATTATGATGGAGAAATAAAGGGAGGAGAGACAACTCAAGTATATTGAATTGCATGAAAGGGAGATTGCTAGATAGTGTGAGGTTGCAAGTGTGATGGATCTATGGAGGAAGATGTTGCAGGAAGGAGTTAAGGTTGACATGGAGGACATGGAACCTCGAGAATTTTGTGCTACCCCATCTTGGAAAGCACATGAGAGAGACACCTTCCACTTCCGATGAGATTTCATCACACATGAGAAAGAAGAGTCATTGGCACACATCTAAACCCACCTAGTGACCAAACCCTAGTGTTTGGATTTCTAGATCAAGGAAGGTTTATCATTGACCCGGTTGGTATCGGTGGAAGTGACAAATCGCATGCCTAGGAGATACAATTTTTAGTTCCCACTTTTATGGCTATCCATATTCCAGTATTCGGAGGAGTCTTTAGATAAGGAGAAAGTACATAAGCCTTTAGTCTCACATCTGGGAGTGGTATGGGGTACATTACTTATAGTGAGGCATTATCATAGAACTTCGGTGTGTAGTTCGGTGGAACCTTGGGGACACTTAGCAAAACCACTACTACAGGACCTAGTGGTTCACGGTCGTTCAAGAGGCATAAGACTTGGTAGACTGGGATTCGGTGGTCGGTGGTCGAGGAAACACTCAGGGAACCAAGGCTCGACCCCGGGAGGACAAGGTCCCTAGCCACCCCCTCAATTATTCTTAGAGATGTCTTTATAGTTTCCAGATTACAAAGGTATTGAAGATGTTACATAACATGTTCACAAGTGTGAGTTGCTATGGTGCGCAAAGGGGATCACAAAATCAGAGCAGAAGGATAGTTAGTTTGTAATGATGTTACGGGGTGTGCACATAGCTGGTATAGGAAATATGAACCTCATCAAATGGTGGTGGATTATACTTCTTTAATGAACACCTTCTTGGTAGAATTCCACATCCCTGAGTTTGAACAAAAGAGCATCAGTGCCCTAAAAGAGATTCAATAGGGAATGGTGGAGAGTGTTCTGGAGTATGATGCATTATTAAAACTCTCTTGTCTAAGTTATCATATGATATTCACCCTTCACAACATGCTCAGTGGTTTTTTGGAGGGTTGATCACATCTTTTAGAAGGGCATTATCTCATAAAAATTTCACAGACCCGCGTGAGGTGTTAGAAGTTGTTATGCGCACGAAGGTTGTTGGAAGTGTTGATATTGGTATTATCCCATTTTTGAAGGCTCGATTTTTTTATGGCTAAGCGGTGGAAAAATTGTGAACTCAGCCCATGAGACTCACAGTAGTTTATGGTGTACATATTATGAAGTAGAGGGGCATGTATAAGATAGTTTCCCATGGAGGACAAGATGCCCCTGACAAGAGACAACGAGATTTATCATGGGGACCATGATGCAAGTAGATGCCCCTTGTTACAGTGTGTAATTCGGAAGAATGTGTCTTGTTACTGTAATAGCTACACCTTTACAACCCATGATACTAAGGATTGTAGGCTTATTGACAAGATCCATGAGGCCATTGATCATTCAAAGTGTGCCGGACTAGCATTACCAGTAGTTCTAAAGGTGATTATTGCCATTATGAGGAGCATGCGGAGATGGAGGCACGTGTGAAAGGGGATTTTATGGAGGATTCTATGGTCATGGTAACTGTGGAGGAATAAGTGAGTTCCCATGTGGAACCTATTTTAATTTTGATTCTACATAGAGCATTACAAATGATAATTCCATACCTATTGCAGTTCTCATGGTGCAAGAAATTTTTTATGATGAGTGCCCTTATTTGTTTGAGCATATGAATAAAAAATGGAAAAAAAGGGCACCAATGGTAAGCATTAAGAAGACAGACACACAATGGATGTCATGGGTAACATGTGATGTAGGATTAGAACCTGTTTTAGTAATAACAAGAGTAGAGGCCATGCACGCAAAGGAAATACCAAGGCAGAGGAATCTAGTTTCAAGAGAAGAAGTGGTGCATGGAAAGTACCTAGATCCTGCTCATCAGAAGGAGGTATATCAAGATACCATGGACATCATTCAAAGTTTATAAGTTGAAATCTAGTGTGAAAAGGAGTAGTTTAGGAGGGAGGGGCAAAGGAGGAAGGTCGAGGTGCCAAGAGATGACCTGGATGAGGTCAGGGAAGTATGTAAAATGCTAAGGCAAGAGAATGTTATTCCCTTGCTAGGATCATGGTTGAGGGAGAAGGTACCACACGCTAGAGAAGAGTGTGAGAGGTAGGTCTTGCATGCAAACCTTCCCCCTCATAGCCTTGAATATGATAGGGAGATCATGTTAAATGCAGTGGTGGATGGATGGCTGTTGAGTAATATCCTCATTGACACAGGTGTGGAGGTCAATGTTCTCACATTGGATGCATGGAATCAGATGGGAAGGCTTGCATTACAGCCATCTTCGAATGTGTTGTATATGGAAAACAAAACAAAGGAAATTCTCATTGGTGTCTTAAAGGGGGTAGCTATTACCATTTAGGAGCTAAGCTTACTTGGACACTTTGAAGTCTTGCGCTCACCGATGTAGACAATTTCCTAGCACTACATGGGTGCCCAATGTGTTACTAGAAAAATGTGGATATTCGGTTCAACAAAGGGTACATCAGCTTTGAAAATGAGGAGGAACGATTCATCATACCCATGGATGATGGGAAGTCAACACCCTATACTGAACCTTTGGGAGAAGAGGTCCTGGATAGGATATATGTGTGCTCAATCAGGGATCTAGAGATAATCCATCCTACCAGATAGAGTTATCTAGTTTGAAGATGCTTAGTTGGTAAGTGACACCACTAGTCTAGCATGTGATAATTGGGTGCATGGGACCTACGAATTGATCAGACAACATTTAAGAGGATCATTGACAAAGGCGCGCATAGTCAGGCACCTAAGAGGAAAAGATCTACGTAAGTACTCAGGAGGAGCCTCCCCTAAGGTATTTTTGTAGATAATGGAAGCTCAGTGGAAGGATGAAAATAAAAGAAGAGGGATGTTAAGTTACATCCTAGTAGGAACTACTACGCGTTGGTGGGAAACACATCAGGGATAATCTCTTAGAATGGCACGAAGTGAGAATTTCCTTCTCTGTTCATTTCTCTAGAAGCAATGCACCCACCACCATCAAGGACTACCATGGTAAGGAGCCCGCCTCTTTCCACATCTAATCCTATGAGAGAACTTGGAGGAAGGTGCAAAATATTTTCCACCATCCCTCTAGGTACACAAACTATATTCTACACTGTAGGGTTACACGTGTGTATGGTACATACATTCTGAGAGAGACCTCCGGGTAGGGAATTGGCAAGAATTAGTAGCTAACCTAGTTCAAACATTCGAGTATCGAAGTACTAATCCATCAGTTGATAAGGCATTGCAAGTTATCAAGCACCTTACCATGGGGGATAGTGCCATGGTAGAAGATAGGTGTTGAACTTGCTTGGTGAACCAGTTTGGGGAAGCACTTTGAAGAAGAGGAAATAGAGGAGGATCAGTTTGAGTATGCGTGTGTGAAAAAAAAGAAAGGAAAGCTTGTATATGTGATTGATGGGGAGGAAGTAGAAATCTTGGATGTTAACCATTCTATAGGGATGCGCAGGTAGTGGATAGTGCTGATACTCGCGCGTGTACCTACCATGAACCTTTAAAAACTAAAAAGGTTAACATCAGCTTAGGAGAAGAACCTAAAGAATTTATCATTAGAGATTATTGGTTAGAGAAGGAAGTCTCTAAGGTCATTGATCTGTTACATGAATTTGAGGATTTATTCCCATGTGGGTACCATGAGTTCAAAGGAATCCACCATTCCTTGGAGGAGATGAGGATAAAATTGAAGGATGATGTGTGCTCGATCGGGAAGATACCCTACTTGGATGAATCCCAATTTTTTCCTGAAGGTAAAGGAAGAGATAGACATAATGATAGCATCTCGGGATCATTAAAGTTGTTAAAGAATCGAATGGATAAGTCCAATGGTAATTAACATCAAGAAGGATGGGCATATTAGGATCTGTGTGGATTATAGGGAGCTAAACTTAGTTTATGTCATCAATCCTTTTCCAACCCCCTTCACTGAATAAATTTTGGAGGGAGTTGCTGAGCGCAAAATCTATTCATTTACGGATGGATTTTCAGGGTACCACCAAGTCTGAATTGCAAGGGAAGACTAGGAGAAGACAACTTTTGCAACTAAATGGAGAATTTTTGCATACATGGTCATGCCCTTTGGGTTAAAGAATGCACCTATAGTTTTCTCACACATAATGGTACGTGTGTTCTAGAATTCCCCCACAAACTCTTTCAGTGCCTATCTGGATGATTGGATGGTGTATGGGCTAGTAAAAGACCATTGTGATAATTTGAGGCTGATGTTTGAGAGGTGTTGACAGTTGAGGATATCCCTCAACATTAAGAAGTGTGTCTTTGCTACCCCCTTTAGAACGTTATTGGGGCATATCATATGTAAGGAGGGCTTGCTAGTAGATCCTGCCAAGGTTGTAGTGATTGTGGGATTGGGGGAGCCTACTAGCCAAAGTGCAGTGCATGGGTTTCTTGGACACGTGGGCTACTATCAAAAGTTCATCAAGGGGTATGCCAAGATCACCATGCCTTTAGAATAATTTCTTAGACATAAAATTTCCTTCCATTAGGGAAAGGCGTGTCGAAGGAATTTGACACATTGAAGGATAGGCTTGTCACACGTGCCTATATTATGTTTTCCCTCTTAGGATAAGCCCTTCCATGTTCATGTAGATGCCTCCAGAATGGCCATTGGGGCAGTGCTTACACAACCTAGTGAGGGAATTTTTGATCATCCCCTATGCTTTACAAGCAAGAATTTGACACCAGCAGAGTAGAATTATACTACGACCGAGCATGAAGCATTGTCAATTATCTACGCACTTCACAAGTTCATACAATATCTGCTAGCAACTCCCTTTGTATTTTACACCGACCACATGGCATTAAAGTACTTAGTGAACAAGCCCATTCTACAAGGGCACATATGTCGAGTGGGTGATTTTATTTCAAGAGTTTGAGTTCATGGTAGTTGTGAAGCTGGAAAGAGTAATTGTGGACATGATCATTTTTCAAGGATTGATTCAGGGGAGGATGCGTAGAGAATTAAAGAGACAATTCTAGACATGTAATTCTTTAGGTTGCATCACACACGCTCGATTTGGAGGAAATTATAACATTTCTAAAGGAAGTTGTGACACCAAAAGGGATGAAGACATTAGAGAAAAATAAACTAGCCATATGTGTCGCGCCCTACATGTTGATCAATGGGGACTTATACAAATTAGTGTGATGAAGTTTTTCATAAGTGTGTACTAGAGCATGAGAGCCTCGCCATCATAGAGGAAGAAAAAGGAGGAATTGCAAGTGGAAATTATGCACCATGCCACCACACAAAATATTAATGGCAAGATTATGGTGGGAAACTCTATATAAGGATTTCAAGGACTATTGTAAAGTGTGTGACCACTATCAGCACGTTGGCAAGCTAGGAAGGAGAGATGAAATTCCTTTGCACCCTATCCCTAGCACTGAACCTTTTGAGAAATGGGCAATAGACTTTATAGGCCCTATTGCACCAGCAACACATAGGACTAGATCATGCTACATAATCACTTACATGGACTATTTGACAAGGTGGGCAGATGTAGCCCCAACTAAAGACTACATAAGCTACAACAGATAAGGTTTTTTTGGGAAAACATTATCACAAGGTATAGATTCCCTTTAAGTTTAACTAGCGATAGGGGTACACATTTCTTAAATGAGACCATGAGGATCCTATTAGCAGAGTTCATGGTGGCTCATAACAAGACTAAACCTTATCACCCACAAGAAAATGGAACCATAGAAGCATTTAACAAAAGACTAAGTCATACCTTGATAGAAATTTGTGATGTCGAAAGACAAGATTGGGATGACAAGGTATCAGCTATATTATGGGCTTATAAGACAACTTATAAAAGGTTGAACAAAGCCACACCGTTTCAATTGGTGTTTGGCATAGAAGTTGTTATGCCGGTTGAATTCATGATACCTTCTTTGCGAATAACATGCACAGGAGGGTTGGCTGATGAGAAAGTGTTGGAAGAGATAATTGATGAATTGATGAAGCTGGATGAAAGACAATCACTCACCAGGTGGAGCCAAACAATAGAAAAAGCAAAGAAAAAAGCATGCCTTGATCACCACATTAGTAACAAGAAGTTTGAGGTTGGGAAGATAGTCTTACTGTATGATTCTAAGTTTCTACACCATCCTTCAAAGTTGAAAGTCCATTGGTTGGGTCCCTACACAATCTCGTACATCCTTGATTCAAGCGTGTGCTAGTTATAAGCGTTGGATGGAACAAAATTGCCTAGACACTTCAATGGGAGTAGGTTGAAGCCCTACTATAAATAATACTTCTTGGTGTTTGTAAATAAGGTAGTTTTGCTAGATAATTTAGAATGTCTTTTATGCATTTTCCTTTCTTGTGTTTCCCTTTTGCGTTGTTTTTTTGTTTTGCACCTTGGGCACTAGTAATCTTGTTACTTTTTTAGGGTTTTGAATGTGCAAAGGGACGCACATTGTTTAAGTGTGGGGTGGAATGATGTGAAGTAAAGCATGGGTAAAGTTCAAAGGAGGATTCTGTTGGAAATTCTGGTTGAGTGGACCTGTAGAATGAGATTCATGAAAGAAAAGGTGTAAAAGGATGGTTGGTGTCAAGATAAGGCTACTTTTATATCCCACGTATAGAGAAGGAAGAAGTGCATAAACAACATGAGGTATGCGAGAGAAAAAATCATGATAGAAGAAGTGCCTTCGGCACCGGTGACGCATGTGCAAGAGTCTCCTGTCAAGATGGATTGGTTGCATGCTAGAAGGTTGGAGATTATCCGCGCAAGGTTGGGTGCGTGAGTTAGGGTGTAAAAGTCATGATTTGTTTGAAAAATCCACTTTAAACATTAAAATTATGGTGGTAGGTGTAGTATATTTTAACGCTTAAAAATGGAAAAAACTATAAATAGAGGTTCGAGCATTTCATTATTCACTTTTTGTATAAGGAGAAAGAAGAGATTTTGCATCTTTGTAAATTAGGGCTTCGAACTGATCCATATGAAGAAAAATTTGAAGAGTTTGAGCTTAAGTAACTAGTTTGGATTTACAAAGTAGAAGAAGGGATTTCATGTGCGTAAGAGTAATTGTGAGAAGGCACTTGTCTTGTGAAGGAACTATCCCAGTTAGGGTTTAAAGAGTTAGGGCACCTTTTTTTAAAGGGTTTTCTTCACAATTTCGAGATCTAAGGTTGGAGGGAATGGAAGAAATGAGTAATAAGAAGTGATTGAAGTGATAACAAGACCTAGATAATAGCACCCAAGAAAAAATTTAGCATACCTACGAAGGGAAAGGGCAAGGGCAAGGGAAAACAACAAGAAACTGTCACGCATACAAATGAAGAGTGGTACATAGAAATGCAGTACCTAGATGGAGTGTTGTTGGGGAAGGAGTGGGAATCCCATTTAAGAAATATGTCAGTAAATGATTACAATCATCGCTCAAGCATAATTGAGAAGGAAATGGCGCTAGAGTTAGTGTGCCCAACAAATAAAAGGACACTAGAGGGTTTTCCCATCTATAACGATGATGTAAAATTCAAGTTGGAGAAGTTAGGATTATTACAACTCTTTGAGTTTCCCTACTTTGAGAAGACTAATTGCCTTTATCAATGGTTGATGTCGCACGTGCATGAATATTACTTTCACTTCGCAAGGCACAAGATGCACATTACCCCTCAACTTGTTTCACATTTCATAGGCCTCATCTGTGAAGGAGATAGTTTGGAGGAGGACCTAAGCAACAACGAGGAAATTAAGGAAACTATCCTTGATTATGCATATAAAAAGGGGTTAAGGTACTTTGATTTCACGAACATCAAGGACCTAATGATGAAGATGTCTATGTACCTTGTGACAAAGATAAATGGCCATGAGAGATGGACCCAAGTTAACAAGGCCTAGTTGAATGTTTGCAAGAAAATTTTGGAGGGCACCATCTACAACTTGTCTGCATTCATCGTAGATGAGATTATCAATAGCATGAATTAAGGTGATAAAATATTTTTGGTAATGTCCTATTAACCATTGTGTTTTTAGAGATTGGAGTGTCGGATGCAGTGGAAAAATTCATGTGGGAATACCTGCTTTGAAGACCCTTTACCCGTGAAGATATTTAAAAGGTACACCTATGATAGTCGCGGCCATGCACAAGGCACAAGCTTTGAGAAGTGGTATACGTGCACGAGGAACATTTTTAGGGTGGAATGGAGGATCCCTAAAAAACTTCTAGCGACCACCAAGGAGAAGCTGAGTTTTACGTGTACTAACATTTCCACCTCAGTAGATTTAAAATGATAGATGAGACACAGAGCCCATGGTGCAAGCTCCTTTTGCCTTCATAACTAAACACTTCCAAACGGGAGTGAACAGGTTCAAAGAATCTAAGAGGATAAAGTTATACCTTGGTAATCTAGGCTGGGACTACAAAGAAAAGTGTAAAGGGTTGGTCTACCCCAACAAGCATGTGTACATGGAGAAGTACGTCTCACATGAGGTACAAATGGTGATACCCATAGGAGGATCTGCGACGATTATACCTCTGCATAAGACCCAAATTTGATAAGGGTGCATATCTAGAGAATGAGATGTCCATACCTGAGGATCCAATTGGTAGGAAAAGACTCGTGCCCAGAGATGGGAGGAAAAAGAACCAGAGATTAAAGCACCAAGTATAGTGGATACATAGGTAATAGGTTCCCTTGGGACAAGCACCATAACAACCATGTATTCACATAAGAATAAGACCATAATCAAAGAGAATACTTTGGAGCTAGGGATTTCCTTAGATAAGGATTCGTTAAAAGAAGAAGACATAGAGTCACCTACACCGGAATCCCTGGTTAGGAAGAAGTAGAGGATAGAAGAGAAGACCTCCTTGGAAGAAATTGAGAGTTTGGAGAGGTACATAGGTAAAAAGGATGATGGCGATGAGGAAGATGACAGTGAAGAAGATGATCCTGGAAGAGATCAAGAGCCACCTTTCTTCAATGTGCATGATTCAAAAGAAGATGGTGGAGAAGAAGATTAGGGGTTCCTTTTCATGTGATGGAGGGGTAGTCAGGAGGGGGAAGTCACCCAAAACATGGGAATAAGTGAGGAGGTTGGTGCTTAGAAGAATAATTCTCCAAGCCTTACAAAAGAATAGATAAAAAAGGCGGAAGAAAGAGAAGAAATGAAGATCATTGAGACCATGGTGGAAGAGGGGTTGGAGCGCAGTGCTGAGGTGGTGTTGAATAAGGATAAGGAAGAGAGAGTGGAAAAGGGCCATGGTAGGAATAGAGGCCCCACTTTAACTATGGTTATTCCTAATGGCACATGCATGGGAGGAAAACACATACAGAGGAGGAGAGGCTAGGAATGGGTTATATTAATGACCCCAACATGGTTCCAAAGCACAATTCCAGCAGAGGATCTCATGGAAATGTCATCTTTTGATAAGAAGGCTATATACCCATGGACAAGGAAGATGCTCTCATGGGCATTTGAGTTCCATCTTGATGAGCTAGAATTCAAAGTTAGCCATGGGGCAATAATAACATTGCTAGAATCAAAAGGAGACAACCCATTGGTGAATTCTCAACAACTCTCAGATGAAAAACTATGTAATGCACTCAACAAGGTCTTCATTGAGGTTGAAACTAGACTTTTTGGTTGAAATGATAGAATCAAATATTTGGAGGATGAACTGAAGAAGACAGAGGAAGAGATAGCTACAAGGAAAAAGGAGTTAAGTCAAGAAAGGTTGATCGGTGCCTAGTGGTATCATGAGTTAAGGGACAAGAGGGCTAGGGTGCAAAGTTTACAAAAATTTGGAGTCCATTACAGATGCCATAGTGTTGAAACATCTAGACCTAGCACCTCTCATGCAAAAGTATGCATCTTCCCTGGAATCCCTAGATGACTTAACAAGAACCCTCACGATGGAGAGGCAACTGCTAGCTTTGGAATCTACAGAAGAAGTGGTCGTGCACTTAGAAAAGGAGGATAAATTAAAAATTATGGTGCTCATAGCTGAATACAACAAGGTCCTTGTTGATGTAAAGATCACCTCCCGAATGTTGAGGCCGCATGAAAATCGTGCGAGATAGAGACAAAGTGGTGAGCATGCTAGTCACAAATGATGAAGTGGAACTTAAAGAGTTCTAGGAGAAGAATAAGGGGAACAAAGTGGAGTGAGAAAATATCCTAGCCAGAGGTCAAAAAGAAATCCGAGGCCATTAAAACCTTAAGGGGTTTAATCAAAAATCGGTTAAAGGAACTATACCCGCAGATTACACAAAGGATGGATGTGCTAGAGGATATAGGAAAGGGGTTAAAGAATATTGTTGATAGCATGAGTACACAAGGGGATGGGCTGGGTTTTGATCAGGTGAGTGCCTTAGTAGGTGATCTTTTCTAGAGAGCACAAAATGAAGTCGATGCCTGGAACAAGTTGGAGGCCAACTTGCAAAAATATTTCCCTAGCTTATTATAGTAATGCCATCACTATCCCATTCTTTCTTCTTTCCCAAATTCTTCATCCCCTTATTCTTTTTCCAAGGCGTAAGTCTACTATGATTCCTTATCCATTTAAGAAGTGTTCCCACGGATGGAGAATAGGCGTAGTGTGGGGTGATGTTGGGCCCCTAAAATATTGGCTAAGTGTAAAAAGGCACATAGGTGCAGAAGGCCTAGTTGAAGAAAGGCATGCAAGGAGAAGGTGCATAGGGAAGGGTTTAAGGAAACCCATGGCATGCCAAAAAGGCTAAGGTTTCGAGGACATAGCCATGTTGGGCGGTTGTGTAACATTCCCATTTTAAGACTTTAGAAACAAGGGATTTTTTTTGAAATGTAATGTTCTTTGTTCTAAATAAAGCATCATTTAGAAAACATATTCCATGCCAATCAATCTCATAACAAATAACCATATACAGCTGTAATGACTCGGTATGCTACCAATATCTCATTCCATGACTCGTTTACCAACCAATTTCTCATGTTTGACTTAAAGTATAGAATACTTTATGTATATTATGTATACTTGGTTTTCCTACCCTATTCTGGGTACTAAGTGATCTGTTTAAATATCCTATCTGAATTTTTGTTACCAATATTAATCGACGTCACGTTGCTTTAAAATAGGTGACATAGGACAATGCAACCAGCAGCTTACGATACTTTGGAAAAATATTTTCAACATACTATTCATGTTACTATTCCTAAAAGGCATAATCATCATTTTGGAATACATCCCTCACCTCACTCTTCTTATTATGTAGAATGGTCTTTCTTGACTACCATTAGTCCACTTGCACAAGGTTTGACCCTAGCCTAGGTTAGCAACATAATTTGTTATAGGAAGATGCTCATGATGACTTAGGGTATATGGGCATAATCATCTGACCTAAGTCAACCGAATGTGCCAAGGTACCCTGAGTCATAGAAAGCTACTCCCTATCCTAAACATGCTACTAACTTGACCTAGAGAGAAACTAAGTTCAAGTCCAGATGTGTGTAGATCTAGATGAATAAATACGGAAGGGTGTTGCCACATGTCAACTGCAACACTATATCCTTAAGAAGCCCTTGGTCTTCTTGAAGGTACAGTCCTATAGTTGGTGTGTGCCAACATCCATTAGAACTGATTCATCATGATGTACATACCCCTTAGTGGTCATTAGATTTAAATTTAATTGGATTAAGATTCAGATTGCAGCAACCATGCCTAACCCTAATTCCAATATTCATTAAGTTCTTTATCCATAATTAATCTAAATTAATAGTGAGAAATTCATTAACTCATGCTTGCATTGATGTTCATTAACATGGCCTAACAAGCGCTTATCCCTGAAAATAGGGAAAAAAACATCAAATGGTTAATTTGAAATGTAACCTAGCTATCTAAGTAGGTGTATCATTCACCTAGATTCAGCTAGTGTTTACTTTTTATAAACGAAGCACAAGGTTAAATATTATAACCACCATTCCATTTATTGTTCATTCTTATGAGAGAGGAAGAGTCTTCCTCTACATGGATAGATGTTAGGGTTAACATAACCTTTTTATCAATCATCACTCATATAGTTTAATTGTATAACCAAAGCATATTTCATTATTTAAACTATAGTTGTTTAGTTAGAGAATGACATCTTTACAATTTAACAAGTTTCATTATAGTAAGTGAGATAGTATTATCCCCTTAATCCAAATTATCAATTGATAACAACAATAGTATACGCTTTACATTTTCTCTTCAACAGAACCGACTCAGCTATTCTCTTTCCACATCATTACAATGAATGACTTATTACAAAGTAGCCTAAACAATCCACAAGGAAATTTCCATCTCAGAAGAGTGGTTTCCCACTATTTCCTACAAGATAGAAGGACAAAAATCTGAGCCCAAGGAGTCGAGCAGGCCTAAGAGAACAACCACTCTATAGCCAAGAAGTGAGTCGTGTTATAGAGAAGTTTGATCAAATGAACTAATCTTAACAAAAGTAAAAGGATATCAATAGAAAAGGTCCAATCAAGAATTCATTTCATTTATACTATCAAATGAATTCCCATTCTATTTCCAAACTCATAAGTTCTTTACTAGATCCCAAATGAGAATACAAAACCAACCCACGGTTTATAGACAATAACTCATCCAGTTTCCCCTAAGGATTCAAACTTTATCAAACAACATAACAATACTTGACTGGTTCATCTAATCCATTTTATTTAAGCACAAGTTCGAATAAGAAAGGATTACAAAGTATAGTCCTAAGGCTGAAGATAAACAAAATACTGTCCATAAGAAAAATCCATTCTTTTCTTCTTTATAAAAACCCGAGATTCATTCAATGAATATAATAAAGATTACAATACCCAAATCAGTATAAGCTAACAAGTTTCTAAAATACTCATAAACTCCATAGAAACTGAAATTCCAATTACAAGGGCTTAAACAACTCAATACAAAAGAGCAACTAATTCATGATCCAAAATAAGAACAAATTAAAGAAAAAATTGTAAACAGGATGGAAGCCTAAAGATTTTATTAATCAAAATCAACCAATTTACAATAAGCAGACCGTAATACTTATAGGTATTGTATAATCGTGTGTAGACAAAAGAAAAGGTTACACAGGTATAACTAGAATTACAACAGCTTCCATAAAACATCCAGAAGCACACAAAAATACAACCAACAAATTATATTGTTAAAATAAAGATAACAACATCCGTGATGTTGGAAATAAAACAAATAATATGGTCAATAAAACCAAATAAAAATATTATTTAATTAATGTTATTAATTAAATAATAAATTATATAATGTATAACTAATTAGGATATTTTATCCTAACATTCCCCCTTAATTGTTCATTGTCTCGAAGGGATGAGTAGAGGAACTCCTAAACAGCTCAAACGTGTCACGTGCAAGTGACTTTGTGAAGATATCTACCCGTTGTTCAGCTGTTGGACAAAATTGAAGCTGGATGTTGTGCTTCAACACATGTTCACGTATGAAATGAACCTGTACCTCAATGTGCTTTGTTCTCTTGTGAAAAACTAGATTGTGAACAATTTTGAGAACACCTTCATTGTCAACATACATGGTGGTCGGTTTGTCTTGTGGTATTCTAAGTCCTTCTAGTATGCGACATAGCCAAATCACTTCATAGATAACTTCTCCTATAGAACAATACTCAACTTCTATGGAAGAGTGAGAAATGAAGTGTTGTTTCTTACTTCCCGTGATATTGGTCTAGATCCCATAAAGAATACAAATCCAAAAGTGGATTTTCTATCATCAATGTTTCTTGCATGATCTGAATCTAAATATCCAGTCAAGAAGAAGTTGTCATTCTTCTTGTATTCTAGACCAAGATCCACTGATCCTTTGAGATATCTCAAAATTCACCTTGCTACTTTCTAATGACAAACTTTGGGTTCCTACATGAACCTAGATAGATAGCTCACTTGTAAAGTTGATATCTAGTCTAGTGTAGGTCAGGTAAATGAGACTCCCAATCAACTGCCGATAGAGAGTGGAACTTACCTCAGGATATGGATCTGAATGAGATAATTGTAATTTGTTCTCCATAGATGTAGCAATTGGTGTGTAATCCATCATCCTAAAATTATTGAGCGTAGTCTTGGTATATTTCATTTGAGAAACAAAAATGTGATTCTCTTTCTACCATACTTCCAATCCAAGACTTTAATGCATCAAACCAAGATCATTCGTGTCGAATGATTGATTAAGATCTTTCTTCATTACATCGATCATCCTCACTAAACTACCAGTGATAACTAGATCATCAACAAAGACAACGACAATCACAATCTCCCCCCTTGATTTTTGAGGTAAAGATTGGGATCGTATGGATTTCTAAAAAATCCATGTTATACGAGATGCTCATAAATCTTGATGTACCATGCTTGGGGTGCCTGTTTGAGGCCATATAGAGATTTCTTGAGTCTGCATACCTTTTCTTCTTGACCAGGTACTACATATCCCTTAGGTTGAGTCATGTAGACTTTTTCTTATAAATATTTGTTTAGGAAGGCACTTTTTACGTCCATTTCATGGACTTTCTATCCAAATTATGCAGCTAGAGAAAAGATCATCCTGATCATTTTGATCTTAGTTGTGGGAGTAAATGTCTCCTCATAGTCAATGCCTTCTTTTTGTGCATACCCCTTTGCTACAAGTCTTTCTTTATACTTGTCCACTATCCCATCTACTTTATACTTTGTTTTAAATATCCATCTACATCCAATGGGTTTCTTCCCTGGTGGAAGATTGACAAGCTGTCAAGAGTTATTCTTCATCACTGATTGATATTCGAATCCATGGCATCTTTCCAAGCTTTTGACTCTAGGGATTCCTAGACTGTAGAGGGATTTTCTAATTCAATAACTCTACTCATCAAAGAAAAGTTAAGTTCTCTTACTTTCTTTGCCGAGTCTGTGGCCCAAGGGTGGATGTATTCGATGGAGCATACATTCTTGCATCTTGTAATGTAATTATATACCATTTAGGCATACGCTAAACTTTTCCCATGGGTCATGGTTCTATCTCGATCAAAACCATCATCCCCATCATCACTTTCATCTTCTGAGGGAACATCAACTTTAATTTTTACAACAGTGAAAAATCTACATCTTGTGAGTCCTGGAGGAGGAGTCTCTGCTTCCTTCTTCTTGAAAAACTCAACATCTCTGCTGGTGTAGACTTTTTTGGTCTTAGGATCCATCAATCTATACCCAAGAGTATCTTCATTGTACCTAATGAAGACAAGGTTCTGTGACTTCATGTCTAATTTATTTCTGTTTTGTTTAGGTAGGTGCATGCTTGCTTTGCCCATGAATACTCGATGTGTGCAATAGATGGTTTCCGTTTTGAACATGCTTGTTGTGGTGTTATTCCATCAAGAGTAGTTATGTGTGATCTATTCAAAAAATACATTGTTGTCTTTGTTGCTTCTACCCAGAATGTCTTTGCAAGTCCAGAATCATCAATCATGCATCGCACCATTTCCATGATAGTACGATTTATTTTCTCAACAACACCATTTTGCTGTGGTGTGTGTGGAGGAGGCATTTGTTAATGAATCCCATGAGTTTGTAGGTAGTCTCTGAATTCATCACTAGTGAATTCCCCCCCTTAATTTGAGTGGAGAGTTCTGATGTGATGACCAATTTCATTCTCAACTACTACTTTGAACTTTTTGAATGTTTCAAACACTTCACTTTTCTTGCAAATACTTTGAAAATCCACATTTTTCTCAAATAGTCATCAACACAAAGCATGAAGTACTAGAACCTAGAATGACTTGGCTGCATCGGACCGCAAAGATTGGTATGAACCAGGTCAAGTTTACCATGAGCTTGAAATGTACTCATCTAGAATGAATCTCTGTGTTGTTTTCTTAATAGGCAGTGAGGACACTTGTTTGTATCCTTCAAGAGATGGTAGCTAATGTACCATATTACACTCGGTGAAGTGTTTCAAGATATTTGAAACTAACATGACCAAATCTCTGATGCCAAAACTATGCTAAGGTGGAGTTCTTAGCCACAAGTGCTTGATCGTCTCTATGAAAAAATCAAGTTGGAACATGTGTCCCAAATTGGAGGATTTTGCAATTATTTTTAGCCTCTTGATTTATCTCGAATCAAACATGTTTTCTTACTAGATTGACTATCAAAGTAAATTTTTAGGTTGTGATATAGGAGTTTACTTGACCGAAAGAATATTCTTAGTCAAACCAGGGACATATAGGACATTCGATAGTCTACATTTGTGTGAACCAAGGGGTAGAGAAATGTTCCCAATCCCATGAACTGTATATGAAGAATCATCTCCCAAAAAAACATGATTTTTTAATGGCATGTCCCTCATTAAAATAAACTAGTCTTTGTGGTCGGTCATGTGTCGATTGGCCCGAATCAACATACAAAACATCACTAGATGATGTGGATGGTTCACTTGATTGAGCAAAGAACAAGAAGTCTTCATTGTCTAACTGTTCTTATTACTCGACCAATATTACCTTTCTTGGTGGGGTCTTCTTTTTCGCTTCCCCTTTTGTTGCCCTTGATTGTAGTTAGAATGTCCCTTTTTAGATTGTTATGGAGGTCTAGAGTTTCTTGATGAACCTTTCTTGTAAGTATTATACCAACAATCTTGTAGGTTATGTCCTCTTTTCACATTGGACATTGCTTCTTCTTCACAGACTTGGTCACAAAATAAAACTAGGCCATAATGGTACACAATGGAACTAGACAATATTTAAATTCCAATATTTTCAACAACTCACCCAATGCAAGTGTAACACTACTCAGTTGCTTATATGAGACAAATGGGTTAGTGTGGGATCACCCACTAACAAGGTATGCCTCAATTTGTTGTATTGTAATGTCTTCAACTCGATGTGGTGTGAGCTTAGTCTATAGTAATAATAGCTAAGATATCCTCTACTATTAGAGGTAAAACCCTTGGTGAGGATTTTTTTATAGATATACCTACAAAAAAATTTGACTAGTGCTCGGTGCACTAGTGCAAAAAAATTTTTCCTTCCAAACACCTAGAAGGAACAAGAGGATGTGAGGAGGCAGGGATGGGGCGGGAGGTTGCAGGAGGCTGCACAGGCTCTCTGATGCTACAAACACTTCTCCAAAACTCCTCTATCTCAGCTTCTCTCTCTTTCACTCCTTCACAGGTCCAGATTCTCGCTCTGGTACCAAATGTAAATAGGGACGAAAGCCTAAAGATTTTATTAATCAGAATCAACCAATTTACAATAGTAGGACTACAATACTTATAGTTATTGTACAGATCATGTGCACACAAAAGAAAAGGTTACACAGGTATAACCATAATTACAATAGCTTCCATAAAACATCCAGAAGTACACAAAAATACAACCAACAAATTATATTGTTAAAACAATATAATAACATATGTGATGTTGAAATAAAACAAATAATATGGTTAATAAAACCAAATAAAAATATTATTTAATTAATGTTATTAATCAAATAATAAATTATATAATGCATAATTATTTAGTTTATTTTATCCTAACAAAAATCCCAAACCAGAGGTAATAAATCCTACCAACAAGATTCAGTACACTAGGGTATTCAACTCATCTTTCTTTTAGAACCCAAAAATCAATTAAAAGGATTTGAAGAGAGTAAGAAGACCCAATACACAATAATTCAAGCAAGGTCCCAACATTACCTCAAACTTGATCGAAACAGAATTCACAACAAAAATACTTACACAACTCCATCTATAAATATTACGACAGAGAAGGTGTTCATTTCAAACATCGATCACAAGGAGTATGCATACTACATTTCTATAATCCTCCAAAACCAATAACAATTGTTTCAGGTGAGTTCTATATCAAACCAAAGGGTAAATAATAGTACATTATCTAACCAAAGGTTCCTTAATCCCTCAACCAGTTACAGTTCTAGTCCATTAACCTTCAAACAAAACAATCAAGCCTTCAACAAGACATGGGTTTTCTCATAGTAGAGGAGAGAAGAATATCCTCCATATTTACACACCCTTACAAGTTCAAAGAAGGTGACACAGTCTCAAAAATAAAATTTCCACAACCATTCCAACTCAAGAATCTACAAGGAGAAGGTCTCAAAAGATATTACCAAATCAACTCAAACCAAAGCTATTCTCCTAATATTCTTCGAGCAAACAGTCCCATAAACGAGTTATAATAATTTCAAAACCTTGAATATGAGTAAAAATCAAGCTCATAATACAAGTACAAAACCAAACACAATGCCACAAATTCAAGTTCAGAACACACAAGTATTGAATACGATTTCAATGCTAAACACAAAGCTTTAAATACCAGTTCAAAGCAACACAAATCTCCAATACAATATCGAATGAAACACAAGGCTCCAATATAAGTTCATAACAACACCAGCCTCAAACACAAGTTCAGAATGAAATACAAAGCTTTGAATACAAGTTTCACATGAATGTCACCACAAAACTTGCACAGAGTGAGTTTCCAAAGGCTAACATAATTTAGCAATGGATTTATATCCAAAAACTATAGATATTCATAAAACCATGAAAGTAAATAGCCAGACAAATCATGAAACATTTATTTAATGAGAGTAGAATTGTTTTAATGAATCATTTAGAAGAAATCAAAATATTAATGGGTAGAGTCTATCATGCCCGATAAGTGCTTCTACCAATTTGAAGGAGACTTCTAGTTGAGATTCCCACTCTTTTTATCCTCCAAAAATATCAACAACCAAACATCTTTTCTTCCAATGCCTCATATACTTTTCTTGAATAAAAAATAGACCAGAGAAATCAAAAATAGCCACCAAGTAAAAGTCGAACTACATGGTTCAACGAACCGAGATAGCTCCATGTAGAGAAAAAATCGCAATGCATGCAAGATCAAACAACCTCCAAAAATCCTCCTTCCTTGTTTCTAATATGGTTTGCATGTAAAAACTAAGGTTCATTAATGCAATTACTCCCAAATATCCCTCTTATCTCTCCTTACCACCGCCTCTTAAAATTGGTGAATGCTATTTCCACTTTAACATGCATTTCCATCTTTAGTGAAGCCTCCACATATGCTTCCACTAAAGTCTACTTACCTTTGCCAAAACTTGTTGTACCTCCATTCATTTAACCAAATCAAATCAAATAAAATCCATTGGAACTATCTCCCTAATGCCATGTGACCCTAGGTTCCCTTTCAATAATTCAGATAGATTTCCCAAAACTTAGGTTATTCTAAAAATAATAATTACCTTATGTCTTAAAAACATTTCCATAGGTAATTTCCACCTTATGTAGATCAAATTCACAACCATATAGTATTATGTATTAGGTTAAATAGCCTAGCATTACCTTAGTAATTTCTCCTTTATTCATTTAGCACAAGAACTTAGGTTACGACACCATCCTAAGAAAATAGAATAAGAAACTTAGGTTAGATTGAAACCCAAATAAATAGATATACCTAGGAAGTAGGTGCTTTTACCTAGTTTAGGATACTAGTTAGGATAATCCCTTAGGTTTAGGATTTAGATTCCCCTCATCATCATGAAGTAGACTTTATTTCTTATGCCATTAATGTCCTGAAGAGATCAATCCCAAAGACCCAAGCACAAACTTACAACCGAATGAAGGCATGTTCATACAAGACCAAAGAATTTGTAACATACAAACTTTAGTCTGCTATGTCTCTCCACTTATGAATGAAAATTTACCATTCAATCAGGTGAGAAGATTTAAAACATTCCTTGGATCACTGGAATTGATCCAAGGATGAGTTAGTGAAAGAGATAGGTTTGCAATTCTCAAAACTAGATTGTAACTCTCCTAAAAGAAGTGAAAATGGATTATTGCAATCCATATCATTTTAGTCCAATGAATCCAAGAGAAGAAATGATTTATCCATAACAACCATAATTTTCAACAATCAAGGAAACACACCTCATTCAAGAAAATCACATGCCTACATTTGTAATGCAAAAGAGAAATATAATTGTTTGTCAAAGGTGTTACATACTTCCCTCCTAAAAAGAATCATTTTCCGATGATTGACTTATATTTGACCATTGCATTAAGGATAATCAATTTATTCACTTACTTAACACATGTTTGAAACATTATCCTTCTGTCATCAAGCTTGACTTACTTAAGGATAATAAATTAAGCTGTCTCCCATCGAAATTTGCGGACGACACTATCCTTCTTCTTCCGGCATCTATCATTGAATCCAAGGCTACTAAGGCCTTGTTGCAGCTCTATGAATCTACTTCTGGTCAGGAGATCAATTATGACAAAAGCACCATCTTCTTCTTCAACACTCCTGAGGAAAGACAGCTTAAAATAGCTAAAATTTTGGGCTATAAAATAAGTGAGCTTCCAGGCACTTACCTGGGGCTTCCTCTCAGCACTAGGAAAGTCTCTTGAAAGGTGTGGGATGATTTATTGGAGAGATTCCAAAAAAAAATGGCTGGTTGGAAAGGAGAAATTATTTCTAGTGCTGGTAAGTGCCTGCTCATCAAAAGTACTCTCCAAAATTTGCCAATTTATATCATGTCCCTGTACAAGATCCCCTCTTCTTTCAGGGATAAGATTGAAAGGATCCAAAAAAAATTTCTATGGCAAGGCATGGATGAGAAATTCAAATTCCACTTAGTGGCTTGGGATAAGGTTTGCACCCCAAAGTTTATGGGAGGTCTGGGTATAAAAGATATTGAGAAAATGAATGAGGCCCTCATTACTAAAATGGGCTGGGGAATGCTGACTGAGAAACAACCCTGGATAGATTTAATTAAAGCTAAATATCTTAAACATCAATCTTTGTACTCCTTTCTACAAGATGAACAGCTCCCCAATGGTTCCATTTTTTGGAACAATTTGGTTAAAAGCAGAAATTTCATCAGCAGGGTAGTAAATGGAAAGTGGGGGATGGTAGGGACATAAACTTCTAGGAGGATAATTGGTTTAATGGAAACCTCATGGAGAGTTTTGGGATGGCCAAGGACAGTCTTATAAACAAGTATGACATCAAAATCAAGGGCTATATTGAGGAAAATGGTACCAGAAAGAAGTGGAAAAAACTTACTGTGGAGAGAAATGATCTAAAACAAATTACTTCCTCCCTTCAAGATCAATTAGATCTTATTCCATTAAGTTAGATGGATTCCAAGGATGAGCTGGTATGGAATAACTCCAATGATGGGAATTACTCTGTCAAAACTAGATACAATAACTTCTTTCATAGTATTCAAACAGAGTTCAATTGGAATAGGATTTGGATGTCTGATTTAACTCCCAAAATAAATTTTTTCCTTTGGCTGGCTATCAGAGGTAGGATTCTAACCAATGACAATCTGATGAAAAGAGGATTAATGATCCCTAATAGGTGCCATCTCTGTAAGAAATATTCTGAGGATATCAGCCACCTGTTCATACATTGTGAGTATGCCACTAGAATATGGAGTTTTGCCCTTTCTAATTTTGAAGCTCTCTGGGTGCTGCCGAAGGATCTCAATCAGCTTTGGACTCAATGGAACCCACCCTTTAGGCATTGTGTTGTCAAAAGGATCTGGAAGTTGGTTATCCCTCATTTAATCTGGAGAATATGGAAGGATAGAAATGATATTATCTTCAGAAATAAAAAGCAAAACTACAAGATTAGTATTGGTAAAATTTCTAATGGTATCAAAGAGAATATTGCTGGATTTAAACCCCCCAAGAACATGAGATATCTAGAAAATGAAGAATATATTCTATCCAACTGGCAGATAGGATCAATTAATAGTTGGAACAATCCCGGAATAGCATTGATAGATCTTTGATTAAATGGCATCCTCCTGATCTAAATTGGTATAAGTTGAACTTTGATGGGGCTTCTAAAGGAAACCCTGGGATTGCGGCAGGGGGAGGAGCGATACGGGATCATAAAGGCAATCTGATAGCTGCGTATGCTGGTAAAATGGGAATTCAAACTAATCATTTTTCCGAAGCTCTATCTGCTCTTTGGGGTCTGAGAATTACCCAGACACATAATATTCAGAACCTCATTATTGAAGGAGACTCCCTAAATATCATTAATCTTCTTAAACAGTGCTCATCTCCAAGTTGGAGCATCAAGGATTTTATTGCAGAGTCCATAAGTATTAGTCATACTTTCAATAACATCAGGATCATGCACACCTACAGGGAGGGTAATAAATTGGTGGATATGCTGGCAAATTATGGCATTAATGTTAACCTTACAGTTTGGGACAATAATAACATCCCTAAATAGTTTCAAAATAGCATTCAGGCGGATCTCCATACGCAAGCAATATCTAGAAATGAGTAATGATTTTTGGGTGTGGATCAACTTCAAAAATACTCCCACACGTGTTGATTTAAAATATTGGTTTATGCAAATCACGTCTAATAATCAAGATAGTATAAATCATATGGGGAATTTCAAGTGGAGATGCACGGTTTTGAAAATCGTGCATGCGGGCTGTATTGAGACTGTTAAAAGGTGGATTCAAACCTCCATGGAAAGCAAAGGTGGCGATAAAGTGATTGATGATAGGGAGCGGGCTAATCTCACATGTGTTTTTAGTAGGCTCGAGATCAATGACATGCAACCGATCGTGGGAAAAGCGACGCTCTCCTTTCCAATGTCGTGTGGAATACTATAGAAAAAGTGGATTGGCTTTAGAGATCAGTTAGGAATTTGTTGCATTCAGTTTAGAGTAGAGAAGATGGGGGGTCCTCCTTGTCAAATTGAGCCTAGTGTGGACCCAGACTGGAAAGAGAATATTGAGTTATGGAACATTCTTAGCAAGGGTGGCATAACAAACTTCATGGAAAAGGTTTAGGGACATGATCAGAGCATCTCTGTGTGTTTTGCAAAGGATTGGAAGGAGAGGAAAGTGGATTATGGGGGGCAGAAGGTATTAATCAATGAAGAACTTATTGCTGAAGCGACCGGCCTTGGCTTGGAGGGCTTCCGATTCTTCAACAAAAGGGTCGATAAAGATGCTGAAGAGAGGAGATTTGTTGAGGGAGAGGAGAAGCTGACCTACATAACAGTGGGCCTACTTGTTAGCTCGATCCCTCTGCCATATGATGAAGTAACCCGCATGATGATTCGGTTCATCTCCTTGGACGGAAGGTTTGTCACTGTTCCTGCGAAACACCTTATTTTTCTTAATCACTTTCATAGGGATCATTTGGTTTTCTTCCCCCATTACTTTCTGAACTCTCTTGAATGCTCCATTCTCAAGTTTCAAAAGCATTCCCAGTGGTTCCTCTACACCAAGGGCTCATTTTGTTGCTGCACAAATGTTGTCTCCTCAAATTTCCCGGTCTCCCATCCTCCCCTAGCTCGATTCCCCTCTCTTCAGGCTCTGCTGCCTGCCACCCTATTTCTCCTTTCTCTTGCGCCTCTACCACCGCTGCTATCACCCCCTACCGGCTGTTCAAGAATCTTCTCCCATTCCCCTTCTGTTGCTCCCACCCCCACTTAGCGTCTTCCTCGCGGAGACTAGTTACCAAGGCTTCTAGGAAGCTTAACCTTGAGACCCTTGCTGTGGAGAAGGGATCTCAAGAATTTGAAATTGCTCATGACCTCCTGAACATCAGCATTGCTAGCCCCTGGGAAGTGCAATTGGAAATCCCTTCAAGAAGGCTGGAAGCCTTAGAGGCTGATATGAAATTGTTGAAGGATGAAGTTAAAAACTTGCAAAACAGAAAGGAAAGAGGAAGGAGGAGGAGGAGGATGTTGACAGCAGCCAAATTGAAGATATCTATAAGAAGCTACACTCCTTAGACTCCCGCTTAGGGAAGGCCAAAACTCGACATGATTACAACATTGCCATCTTTAGGGCGATTGAGGAGTTCATTGAGCAACACGTCAAAAGTGTCTCCAACCTAAGCGGAGTTCCAACAACTCTTTGGGGGAATGATAAAGAAAGTAAGAAAACCATGGAGTAGCTGGATTATAATGACGCTGCCCACATGACTACTTTGGGTATGTTCAAATCCTGGAAGAATATCAAAACCATCATTGACAAAGCTACTAAAAAGTAGTTGTAGATGCTTCCACTGTCCTTGTTTGTTTTTTTGCTATTTTTTTCATGGGCCCTTTACTTGCTTTTTGCAAATTTTGCTGCTTTGTTTCGTCTTGGTAGCTATTTTTTGGATACTTTGAACTTCATTGTAACATTTGGATTCTCGATCCTTTTCTCTCTGGTTCTCTTGCTTATTCTCGGCTTCTAGGCCTTCTTTTTGTAAACAAGGGTATAGTCCCTTTCAAAAACTATTTGCCAATAATAAAAAAAAACACATGTTTGCAACAATATCATAATTTAAAGTTCAAGAAATTAGCATTCATATAGCTATTTATTTAAAAATAAATAGTTATCTCATCAAAACTAGGTAGACTTATTGACATATAAAGATGGAAAAACAATTTTCATATCCTCCGCATTTTCCTAGGTTGTAATTTCTTCGTTAAATCGTCCCACTTTGTACCTTACATTAACTTATTTCATGATTTCTTAAATGTAACTAGTGAGTTTCCAACACTCGTATGGGTTTAACCATGATTATTCCTAGGTCTTGGACCTACAAGGAATTCCAATTTAACACGTGATAAATTTGAAATGTATTTCTTAAGCAAAGAAATATGGAAAACATCATGCATTCATGAAAAATTAGGAGGTAATGCTAAACGGTAAGCTATAGGGTTGATTACTTCAACTATCTCAAAGGGTCCCACATAATGAGGTGATAACTTGGCAGCCTTGCCAAAATTTATAGAGCTCTTTTTCGGTTTAACCTAAAGAAAGACCTTCTCACCAAGTTCAAATTTCTTGTCAACCCACTTTAAATCAGCATAACTCTTTTGCCTATCTATTACTTCTTTCAAGCGTTCTCACGAATCATTTTAACTTGTTCCATTTTCGTAAGGATTTTAGGTCCAATTACCTCTCTATCCTCAATTTTGTCCCAACTAATAGGGGTTCTACATTTTCTTCTGTATAATGCTTCAAAGGTTCCATCTTAAGAGAGGCATGATATGTGTTATTATAAGAAAACTCAACTAGTGGAAGGTACTCTTCCCACTTATATTGTTGATCCATATAATACATTCGTAACATATCCTCTAAAACTTGGTCAACTCTTTCAGTTTGTCCATCCATTTTTGAATGATACGCAAAATGAAATTTAGTTTAGTTCCTAGAGCTGCATTAGATGTTTACCAAAACATTGACGTAATTCTAGGATCTCTATCAGATATGATTAATTCAGGTACTCCATGTAATCTGAAAATTTCATGTACAAATCTCTTAGCTAATATAGGAGAATCATTCTTCGATTATAAGAAATAAAATGTGCTACCTTTGTTAGTTTATCAACAACTACTAAAATAACGTCATGTTTATTTCTTGACATAGGCAACCCTTGTACAAAATCCATGCTTATTACTTGCCATTTGTACTGTGGTATACTATGAGGATACAATAAATTGGCTGGGTGCATATGTTCCGCTTTAACATGTTAACATTCAAGGCAATGTGTCACAAAATCAATAACGTCCTTTTTCATCCCCTTCCAGAAATATTGTTGTCTTATATCAGCAAGCATCTTTGTAATACCAAGGTGTCCCGAAAAAGGTGAATTGTGAAATTCTTCTAGTAATTTCTTTCTTAAATCATTTAGTGAAGGTATGTATACTCTATTTTCAAATCTTAAGATTCCTTTGTTGTCAAAGTGAAAACCTTTATACCTCACATCATTTGGATCTGTAGCAAGTGCTGTTTTTACTTGTTGAAAGTAAGAATCTGATTCCATAACACTTTTTACTTCATCCTTAAATTGAGTTCTCAATGTTATAAGAGTAGAAATGTGCTTCCTACAAATTAGAGCATCACCCAGGTTTGTTTTTCTTACCTTTGATATAATTGATATCAAAATCATATTGAGACAAAAGCTCTAACCATCTTTGTTGTCTTACATTAATATTTAGCTGAGTGAAAATATACTTTAGCCCAAGATGATTAGTTTTTAATTCAAAAGGTTTACCAAGTAGGTAATGCCTCCAAACTTGTAGTGCATGGATAATGGCGGAAAAGATCTAAATCATGTGGAACATAATTCAACTCATGTAACTTTAGTTTTTAACTTTTGTAAGCTATGACATGATCATTTTGTAACAAAATACCTCCTAGACCTTCCCTAGATGCATCCTGTTACAATGGTGAAGTCTCCATTAGGATCTAGTATTGTAAGAATAGGTGCTGAAGTTAACTGTTCCTTCAAAGTTCGAATGAAGATTCACATTTCTCATTCTAAACAAACTTCTTATCCTTTTTCGTAATGAAGTTATTGGTGTATCCACCTTAGAAAAATCTTTTACAAATTTTCTATAGTAACCAGCAAGTCCCATGAAGCTTCAAACTTCATGTACATTCTTTGGTGTAGTCCACTCGCTTATAGCTATAATTTTAGAAGCATCTACAACAATTTGATTCTTACTTATTACATGTCCTAAATAGTTCACTTCTGTGTCATAGAAAGAACATTTATATATCTTAGCATATAACCATCTCTTTTCTTAAAATTTCCAAAACTATCTTCAAATGCTCATGGTGTTCCTCTATACTTTTAGAAAATATGAGAATGTCGTCCAAGAATACGAGCACAAATTTGTCTAATTATTCTTAAAATATATTATTCATTAAATTTATAAAAGCTACATGTGTGTTTGTTAATCCAAAGGGTAAAACCGTGAACTCATAATATCCATACCTTGTTCTAAAAGTTGTTTTATGAATGTCCTCATCCTTAATCCGTAATTGATGATATCCAGATAGAAGATCTATCTTGGAATATATTAATGCTCCACACATCTAATCAAATAGATAATCAATTCTAGGGAGTGGGTATCTATTCTTGATTGTTGCTTTGTTTAACATTTTGTAATCAATGCACAATCTAAGTGTTCCATCTTTCTTTTTCACAAAAATTACTAGTGCTCCCCAAGGTGAAACACTTGGTCTAATCAAACCTTTAGAAAAAATTTCTTGCAATTGAGCCTTAAGCTCTACTAATTATATAGTATTCATTTGATATGGTGCCTTAGAAATAGGCTCGGTTCCAGGCTTGATTTCAATTGTGAAGTCAAATTCCCTTTTGGGTGGAAGACCTGGTAACTCTTCCAGAAACATGTCACTGAAGTTTCATAACAACGGATATCGTTCCATGACATCACTATTCTCTTCATTGTTTCTGCAATCTTTACTGCATATAAGGTACAACCTTTATTTTTGGCCTTTTTAAGTTGCATAACTGATAGTTTCCTAACAAAAATATCACGTTTCACACCCTAAATCTTTGTTGTTTTCTATAGATCATCTAAACAAATAATATGTTTTTCAAAATAGTCCACTTTTTCCTTATGTTCAGCTAACTAATTAACACCTATGATTACATCATAAGACCCCAAAGGTGCAACATAAAGATTAACTTCTATGGAAAAACTAGGTAAGTCAAGGAATGCTCCAAAAAGACACATACTAACAGTATGGACAACATTGTTTCCATAATGTACAGTCCATGTTTTATCCATGTTTCTAGATTTTATTTTTAGTTTTGATGATAATTTACTAGAAATAAAACATTCAGTAGCTTTGGTATCATAAAGAATAGTTATAGGTACGCCAAATAACTTAACTAGAACCTCTATGGGCATGGCCTATTTTTTAGCCTTCTTGTCAACTATTGTAGCGTGTATCTTGTGTTGTTGATTATAATCATCCTTTTTCAAAGGACATTGATTTGCGTAATGATCTTTGTCATAATTATAACAGCCTCCTATAGGTCCCTTTCTAGGCTCGGATTTATTTCCAACCCTAGAATTATCATTCGACCTTCATAGGACTTTTGTCCATTATTATTATTCTTGACAAAATTGTTCTGTGCATTACCAATGAATTATTTTTTGCTGCTTTCTTACTATTATTAGCAGAAACTTACTTTTCATTATGAATTTCTTCCATGGTCCTTTCTTAGGTGCAAGAGATGATGAAGAGGAGTTGGGAACTTTCTTCCTTACTTCCTCCTTATGAGCAGAAATTGCCTTCAATTTTTGTTCCTACCTTATGGATTTTTCAACAACCCCTTCCATCGTGGTTGGGTTGTGAACATCCACCTCTCCTCCTATAACAGGATTCAATCCCATGATGAATTTCGTATCCCGAGCTTTTCATCAATTTGATACTTGAGGTACATATTTAAGGAGTTTAATAAACTATTCCCAATACGTGTTCTGAGATAGCTTTCCTTGAGCTAAGTTCTAGAATTCATTCATTTTTTATCATAATAAAGTTACAAAACCAACGTTTCCTAAAGTAACCTTTAAATTGATCCCATGTGATATTAGTTTCATCAATATTTAACTCAACCTTATGACTATCCCACCATGAAGATGCCTCATGGGAAATCAAATATGCTCCCCATATCACCTTTTTTTCTTCTCGATAAATTCCTTATTGCAAAGTACTTCTCCATTTTGCTAGAGCTAATTCTCAGCTCCATCTCCTAATGTGGTGCTATCAAACTTGGGTGGACTTATCATTTTTATATCATTAGTGAGTTTAGCTTCCAGCCTAGCCTTTTTGTTCTTAGGCTGATCAAGTATGTTCACATTGTTATTATCAACACCTAAATTAGCATTGTCCCCAGAAGGTGGCTGATTATTATTACCAGCATCTTCCTCCTCCTCATTACCCATTAATTTTTGTTCAACTATAGCCAAATGATCTCTTGTGTCCAATAGGGAAGTAAGGATCTCATCGAGTTTCGGGGTAGTTTTTGCTCCTTCCTTAGGTGGAGGATTATTTGCACCATTTCCTATTGTTCTAACATTTTTCTATTACGAAAATTTAAGTTTCATTAGATTATGGACACAATAGGTCCAAGAGTTACAACCTTTAGCTCTGATACCAAGATGTAACATTCCCATTTTAAGACTTTAGAAACAAGGGAATTTTTTTTTTTGAAACGCAATGTTCTCTGTTCTAAATAAAACATCATTTAGAACACACATTCCATGCTAATAAATCTCATAACAGATAACCATATGCAGTTGTAATGACTCGGTATGCTACCGATCTCTCATTCCATGACTCAGTTACTAACCAATCTCTCATGTTTGACTTAAAGTATAGAATACTTTATGTATACTACATATACTTGGTTTTCCTACCCTATTCCAGTTAATAAGTGATATGTTTAAATAACCTATCTAAATATTTTTTACCAATATTCATCTAACATCACGTTGCTTTAAACTAGTTGACATAGAACAACACAACCAACAACTTGCAATACTTTGGCCAAATATTTTTAACATACTGTTCATGTTTCTATTTCTAAACGACATACTCGTCATTTCGAATACATCCTTCACCTCACTCTTTTGTTATCTAGAATGGTCTTTACTAACTACTATCAGTCCACTTGCCCAAGGTTTGACCCTATCCTAGGTTAGCAACATAATTTTTTATAGGAAGATGCTCATGATGACTTAGGGTATATGGGGATACTCGACCGACCTAGGTCAACCGAATGTTCCAAGGTACCCTAAGTCATAGAAAGCTACTCCCTATCCTAAACATGCTACTAACTTGACCTAGAGAGAAACTAAGTTCAAGTCTAGATGTGTGTAGATCTAGATGAACAAATATGGAAGGGTGTTGCCACATGTCAACTACAACATTATATCCTCGAGAATCCCTTGGTCTTCTCAAAGGTACAGTCCTATAGTTGGCATGTGCTAACATCCATTAGAACTAATTCATTATGATGCAAATACCCATTAGTGGTCATTAGATTTAAATTTAATTGGATTAAGATTCAGATTGTAGAAACCATGCCTAACCCTAATTCTAGCATTTATTAAGTTCTTTATCCATAATTAATCTGAATTAATAGTAAAAATTTATTAAATCATGCTTGCATTGATGTTCATTAATGTGGCCTAACAAGCGCTTATCCCCGAAAACAAACAACAAACATCAAATGGTTAATTTTTAATGTAACCTAGTTGTCCAAGTAGGTGTACCATTCACCTAGATTTAGCTAGTGTTTATTTTTTATAAACGAAGCACAATGTTAAAGATTATAACCACCATTCCATTTATTGTTCATTCTTATGAGAGAGTAAGAGTCTTCCTCTACACTTTAGATGTTAGGGTTAACATAACTTTTTTATCAATCATCACTCATATATTTTAATTGTATGACCAAAGCATATTTCATTATTTAAACTATAGTTTTTAGTTAGAGAATGAAATATTTACAATTTAAAAATTTTCATTATAGTAATGGAGATTTTACTATCCCCTTTAATCCAAATTATCTATCGATAACAAAAATAATATACAAATAGATATAAGGAATATCGACAAGATACCACTACTATTTCCTTCATATAAAGTACAAGAGAATTTACACAACAAATTAGAGTCAACTCCAAACCTTTCAATTCATCATGATAAAATATACATTTACAAGACTATGCATTTCAGTCATACTGCATGTTAATCATCATTACGATCATAAAAGAACATCACTTCTCTTTTCTAGTACAACTCAAGAATGAATCAAAATTCTTTACAAAGCCAATGCATCAAAAAATTATTTTCCTTCTTTTATTAGTTATGATGTCCATCTACAAAAATTGCTAGCATAGATTAGTTCAATGAACTGAGAATGATAATCACTAAGCATTAAAATGAAGTGCATTCCACTAATTGTTCCATTAAAACAACTTTGCTTTAATGAAACAATTAATATATCATACAAATAAGCATAAGTAATAACAACTAGATAAGAAGTACAATAATGAGTCTGAATTCACTTTTAAGAAAAGAGCATAATATAATCCGCAACATCTACATTATAACATATAGTTTAATTGATCCTATCAATTACTTTTAAACAAATAACAGATCTTGTCATCTAATTGTTTCATAATTCTATCAGAATAGAAATACAACATTTATCTTTACTATGTAGCAAAAGAAGTTATTTACAACATAGCTCATATTAGGATGATTCATCCTACCACTTAAGCAAAAGGAAGAAGAATCAATACATACTATTCCCCATACACTAATCATCTGAAAGACAGAAATAGGTTCAGAACACACATAACTACTTTAGTTCAAGGATAACAATATAAGGATTCAACATTAAAGAGACAAAATCTAAATAAGAATCCCAAATCAATCCAAGAAGGGATAGAGAATCAAAATAGTCTACCTGCAAGTCTTAACTAACTTCTACATGTTAGAAGATATCATTCAAATATTTGAAACCAAATGTTCCAAAAATCAAGCAAGACTCACACATGGTTAATCTCTTCTCGTGTCCATCCAAGGAGGATTCATAATAAGATAGAGTGCAAAAAGAGAAAACCTTCCAATATCAAATCCAAATGAAGTATGACTCAGTCAAACAAAGCAGTCGGTCTAAACATGTTTACATTTTCTCTTCAACAAAACCGACTCAGCTATTCTCTTTCCACATCATTACAACAAATGACTTAGTACAAAGTAGCCTAAACAATCCACAAGGAAATTTCCATCTCAGAAGAGTGGTTTCCCACTATTTCCTACAAGATAGAAGGATAGAAAGCCAAACCCAAGGAGTTGAGCAAGTCTAAGAGAACAACCACTCTACAACCAAGAAGAGAGTTGTGATATAGAGAAGTTCAATCAAATGAACTTATCTTAACAAAAGTAAAAGGATCTCAATAAAAGGTCCAATAAAAAATTCATTTCATTTATACTATCAAATGAATACCCATTCTATTTCAAACTCAAAATTTCTTTACTAGATCCCAAATGAGAATACAAAACCAACCCACAATTTATGTAGGCAAAGAACTCATCTAGTTTCCCTAAGGATTCAAACTTTATCAAACAACAGAAAAATAATGACTTGGTTCATCTAATCCATTTTATTTAAGCACAATTTTGAATAGAAAGGAGTACACAGTATAGTCCCAAGGCTGAAGATAAACAAAATACTGTCCATAAGAGAAATCCATTCTTTTCTTCTTTATAAAGACCCAGAGATTCATTCAATGAATCTAACAAAGAATACAATACCCAAATCAGTATAAGCTAACAAGTTTCCAAAATACTCATGAACTCCATAGAAATTGAAATCCCAATTACAAGGGCTTCAACAAAGCTCAATACAAAAGAGCAAGTAATTTGTGATCCAAAATAAGAACAAATTAAAGAAACAATCCCAAACCAGAGGTAATAAATCCTACCAACAAGATTTAGTACACTAGGGTATTCAACTCATCTTTCTTTTAGAACCCAGAAATCAATTAAAAGGATCTGAAGAGAGTAAAAGACCCCATACACAATAATTTAAGAAAGGTCCCAATGTTACCTCAAACTTGATCGAAATAGAATTCACAACAAAAATACTTGCACAACTCCATCTATAAAGATTGTGATAGAGAAGGTGTTCATTTCAAACATCGATCACAAGGAGTATGCATACTACATTTCTATAATCCTCTAAAACTAATAACGACTATTTCAAATGAGTTCTATATCAAACCAAAGAGTAAATAACAATACAAAGATCTAACCAAAGGTTCCTTAGTCCCTCAACAAGTTATAGTTCCAGTCCATTAACCTTCAAACAAAACATTCAAGCCTTCAACAAGATGTGGGTTTTCTCAGAGAAGAGGAGAGAAGAATATCCTCCATATTTACACACCCTTACAAGTTCAAAGAAGGTGGTATAGTCTCAAAAATAGAAGTACCACAACCATTCCAACTCAAGAAGCTACAAGGAGAAGATCTCAAAAGAGATTACCAAATCAACTCAAACCAAAACTATTCTCCCAAGATTTTTTGAGCAGATAGTCCCATAAATAAGTTCTAAGCATTTAAAAACCTTGAATATGAGTAAAACTCAAGCTCAAAATACAAGTACAGAACCAAACACAATGCCACGAAATCAAGTTCAGAACACACAAATATTGAATATGGGTTCAATGCTTAACACAAAACTTTGTAGATGAGTTCAGAGCAACACAAAGCTCCAATATAAGTTCAAAACAACACCATCCTTGAACACAAGTTCAGAATGAAATACAAAGCTTCGAATACAAGTTTCACATGCATGTCACCACAGAACTTGCACAGAGAGAGTTTCCAAAGGCTAACATAATTTAGCAATGGATTTATATCCAAAACCATAGAGATTCATAAAACCATGAAAGTAAATAACTAGAAAAATCATGAAAACATTTATCTCATGAGAGCAGAATTGTTTTAATGAATCATTTAGAAGAAAGAAATAAATCTTAATGGGTAGAGCCTATCATGCTTGATAGTGCTTCTACCAATTCGAAGGAGACTTCTAGCTGAGCTTCCAAATATTTTTCTCCTCCATGAAAGATCAACAACCAAAAATATTTTCTTCCAATGCCTCATATACTTTCCTTTGATCGAAAATAGACCAGAGAAACCAAAAATAGCCACCAAGTAAAAGTCAAACTGTTGGTTTGAAGAACCAAATAGCTCCATGTAGAGAAAAAAATTGCAATGCATTCAAGATCAAAATAACTTCAAAAAATATATCTTCCTTGTTTTCAAGATGGTTTGCATGCAAAAAATGAGGTTCATTAATACAATTACTCCCAAATATCCCACTTATATCTCCTTTGCACCTCCTCTTAAAATTGGCGAATTCCATTTCCAATTTAACATGCATTTCCATCTTTAGTGAAGCCTCCACATATGTTTCCACTAAAGTATACTTACCTTTTCCAAAACTCATTGTACCTCCATTCATTTAATTAAATCAAATCAAATAAAATACATTGGAACCATCGCCTAATGCCATGCAACCCTAGGTTCCTTTTCAATAGTTTTGGATAGACTTCCTAAAACTTAGTTTAGTCTAAAAAAAAATTACCTTAGGTCTTAAAAAATTTTCCATAGGTAATTTCCACCTTAGGTTAGATCAAATTCACAACCATATAGTATTAGGTATTAGGTTAAATAGCCTAGCATTACCTTAGTAATTTCTCCCTTATTCATTTAGCATAAGAACTTAGGTTAGGATGCCATCCCAACAAAATAGAATAAGAAGCTTAGGTTAGATTGAAACCCAAATAAATAGACATAGCTAGGAAGTAGGTGCTTTTACCTAGTTTAGGATACCATTAGGATAATCCCTTAGGTTTAGGATTTAGATTCCCCTCATTGTCATGAAGCAGACTTTATTTCTTACACCATTAATGTCCTGAAGAGATCAATCCCAAAGACCCAAGCAAAAACTTACAACCAAATGAAGGCACATTCATACAAGACCAAATAATTTGTAACATACAAAGTTCAGTCCGCTATGTCTCTCCACCTATGAATGTCAATTTACCATTTAGTCCGGTGAGGAGATTTAAAACATTCCTTGGATCACTGGAATTGATCCAAGGATGAGTCAGTAAAAGAGATAGGTTTGTAACTCTCAAAACTAGATTGTAACTCACCTACAAGAAGTGAAAATGGATTCTTGCAAGCCATATCATTTCAGTCCAATGAATCCAAGAGCAGAAATGATTTATCCATAACAAGCATGATTTTCAACAATCAAGGAAACACACCTCATTCAAGAAAATCACATGCCTACGCTTGTAATGCAAAAGAGAAATATAACTATTTGTCAAAGGTGTTATAGGTTGGGTAGGATATGAGAAAAGTGTGACCCAATTGCACATGTGGAGTGGATAAGGTGCCATCCTAGCGATAGGTTGTCCTAGGAAGGAATATTCCCTATGTTAGAATATTCTAGAAGGACATCATGGCAAGGAGTGGTGAGCTCAGGCCTAGAGGAGCATGCACTCATGGAGGACCACATTCAAACACTTGGTGATGGATTTGAGGCCGCAAGAGAATGAGTTGGCAGTTTAAAAAGGCTATATATACAAGTGCCTGCAAAAGTAATAGAGATATAGAGAGAGGGCGGAGCTCTGCAGAAATACTATAAGGACTCTATTAACTTGGGTAAATAAGGGTAGGAAAATTTGTATCAAGGGTTTGAGGAGTTATAAATTTTCTTTTGAGGGCCTATTTATATGAATCTAGTTATAATACATGACTATGGTTTGCCTTTCTGTGACATTCTGTAATGGGCCTAATGAATGTAATGAGGTTACCAGTTTATATGAATATGAGCATTAATGGTTCTAATGCATACATCCTTCTTCATAGTTCTTTTTCATTTATGTTTATGAACTAAGTATGAATGCTTATATGACTTCCTTTTTATTTTGGTGTAAGTTCTATAATTTGTTAAGCACTTTATGTCTAGAATGAATGCAAGGATCTAGAAGCTGTTCTGAGCTCTATGGTGCTTGTATGTCTTATTTCCTTTCAAATATCTTAAACTCAGATCATAGATGATGTTTCCCACTAAACTCACATAAAATATAAACGTGGTGCTGCGCAAGATGCCTCAAGTGAGTGCCCAGGCGCCCCCTTCAGGTGATAGGCCGAAACGCATGGAATTTATTTCCTTTATGATGGGGGTAAAAATGACTACATGATGATCTTTTGTTCAAATCGGAGATATTAAATTCAGCCAATAAAGCATTCCACAATGTTGTGTAATCTACCATTTTCTGATGGGGGTCATACTTATGGTACCAACTATGCATTTGTCCTTGTAACATTGTTGCAAACCGACTTTACTTCCTCTCTCCAGGGTAGTGACCCCCTTCACATTTCATAGCAAGTCACACTTGTGTATATGCACTTTGTAACATCCTCAACACATTTTTAGTCCAGTACGTGTAAAGAAATCATGAAAATTACTTGCCGAGGTGGTTAAGGCCCTTGTTCACCGACAAAAATCTTGATTTCCTCTATTATTAGCTCCACCACCAGATCCTCTAGATCCACTAGGTCTCATTCCTCCTGACCCACCAGATCCTCTAGATATATCAGGGCCTGCCCCTTCAGCTCTTATACCACAAGATCCACCTCTTATAGCAAAGGTAAAGGGCCTAAAATGGTCAGGCATAGTGTTCCAGACGTCCCACTAAACTACGTTCCAATATTTTGTGATATTGCACTACTACCAGAGGTGTGTTCCATGTCACTTCTAGATGTGATGCCCAAGCTTTGTGTACTGACACTTTTCCCAAACTTCATTCCATACAATATCCCTCTAAACATAGGGAATGATTTTGCAGCCATAGATGTACCAAATGAGAAATTATATCTTCTAGGTGTAGATCGGTAACTCCCACCAATATCAGTTGGGTTAGCAATACTTATGTCTTGATTTAGAAGACTAAGTTCCAAAGGTTGGTCACTAGGAGGATTCAAATGTGTGTTAATGAATCTCCTTTCTCCAAGTGATGAAATCTCATCAAAAGCTAAAGGGATCTCTCTCCTGCACTTTACAAGATGGCGTAACATAGACTACTCATGCTCCATGTCCTCCACATGAACATCAATTCCTTCCTGTAATGTCTTCCTCCATAGATCCATCACTCTTGTAACCTCACATTGTCTATCCAACTCCCTTTCACAAGCCTCACTATACTTGAGTTGTCTCTCCTCTCTTTCTTTTTCAGCCACAAGGTTTACCATCTTCCTCCACCCTAGCTTCCTTTCCCAACACTTAGAGAAGCTTAGGCGACCATAGGGAATGCTTCCAAACTTAGTGTAATGATCAAGATATTTATTGTTAAAGAGATAGCATGAAAAAATATCCTCTAGGTTCCTTTAGGCACTCAAACTCAAAGAAACGTAGGACAAGAATGTGTAGAAATAGTGTATTCCAGGGTATAATTGGTCAACACTCTCTTGGACCAATGATCAACAACACGTGTCAAAGTTAGATCGGGATTAGTTACAAAGAAGTGAATATTCATGTAAAAGAACAACATGAGATATCATATCCTTATACCCAAGCATTTAATAACAAGAGAAACATCATGACATGAAATACAAAGAACAAATCTATCATAAAATATAAGGAAATAACACTAGGGTTTGCACCCTGAACCAAATATTCAGAATAGAGCCATATATTTATATTGATCATAGTCTCAACAACCACATTACATTCAAAAGGGTCATATCAGACTAAATGTATTAAGATAGGGATCTAACCCATATATTAGAGGTCCTAGCTATGCTTTCTTTATTACAAAAATTTTACAGACCCATCCCTTAGACATGATAACATTCCTACAATCCTCTAATGAGAACCCCAACTCCTAGGTCCTACTAGTATTATCCAAAAAACTTCATTCTTCCCATGTTATATGTCTTGGTGTATCTCTTCATGCCTTCATGTTTGTCTATATGTGTATCCATTCTTCTACCCGATCATCTCTTCTTATAGGATCAACACCCACCGCCATGCCTTTCTTCAGGAGCATATTAGATGTCAAGTGTCAATGTGGTCCTCCAATGGTGCATGCTTATTCTAGCTCCGAGCTCTCCACTTTCTATAATGATGTCTTCCTAGGAATATTCCATGCATGGAATATTCTTTCCTTGACCACCAAGTCTCTAGGCTAACACCTTATCCACTCAAAGATGCTTAATGGAGGGTCATGTTTTTCCTCAAGTGCCTTCAGGACACTTAATATGGCTAAGTCCTTAGATCATGTGTATTGCATTGCGCACATGCCCTTGTTTCTCCTAAAACCTTCTTAAAACCTTGTCATGTGTGCTTCTCCGCACACATCATTTTTCCTGTTGGTGCCCATTTTGATCCCATTTTACCATGTTTCCCCTTTGTTCTCTCAGTGCTCTAAAATGTTTTTCCTCATGAAATCAATGATGTGAAGTTGTATCTCCATTCTTGTCCATTGGATTGTTTGCAAACTCATTACCTTGCCTTAATTTGCTAAGGAGAAGTGTGTTTATGCCCTAATTTTTCCCATTCAAATGCCTCTACCATTTTTTACAATTTTTTTGGCCTTTGGAACTCAAAATATTTGATTTATGCTTATTTTCCATCAAAAATCCCTTGCCATTGTCATAAATTTCCTAAAAACACTTTCCATTTTTCTTTTGATAGAAAAATTCTTCACCCACGAAGAAAAAATTGATTTTGGGGGTCCCTGGCAATTTCTATGTTTTTTTATGGTCATATGGGAATACTTTGCCCATTAAATTTTATCTTAAAATATTCTCCTACATGGCCATTTGTGATTAGACAAGGTTTGGCAAGTCTGCTCGAAAAACTAAACTTTTTTGGTTTTTTGGAAAAAAGTGCAAGTTGCCCCCGTAGCTCCAAATTTTAGCAGAGAGGTGGACATGTGTCATGTTTTCATCAAAAGTAGGATGGAAGGCTGGCAAAGGACTTAGAAAATTTTGATTTTTTGGCGAAAGGGAGAAAAAGTTGTGAAAAAGGTCACAGCCTATTGGACCACTTAGGAGAGGACATGTGGCAAAGATCGAACACATAGTAGAGGGTAGATATTTGGGGGAGTTTGAGATTTTTAACCTTCTTCCTAAAAGGGGTTAAAGTCTTAAAATAAGGCATGGCCCCAACAAAGAAGAAAATTAAAGGCTTGCGTAGGTTGGTGGACCACTTGAGGAAAAAGGGAAATTTTTCCTTTTTGGAAAAAAAGATTTAGAGTGATAATTTGAACCGTGGCTCAGTAATGAATCGAGTCAAATGCAATGCAAGAGGGGAGTGTGGGCCACCGGTGTGTTTTGAAAACTTTGAATTTTTGTGAAAGAAGTATGAAGCAAAAAAGAGAGTTATGGCCCCATAGTGAATCAATTATCGCCACATGTTATGGAAAAAGCGGAGGTACGGGTCCACGAGGATAGTTGTGAAAATTTCCTTTTTTCCAAAAAGGGTGGAAATGTGTAAAATTGAAGTGCAACCCCAAATTCAATCACATTGTGCCATGTGTCGAAGCGTCAAATCTCAAGGGTGGAGCCATGGAGATAATTTTAAAAATTTCCTTTTCCAAAAATGTGGAAATGTGTGGAATCGATCCGCGATTCCACTGGGACCCACATTGTGCCACTTATCAAGCTCATTTTCAAAGGGCGGAGGGGTGGAGAAAAATGTCAAATTTTTATGTTTTTCCAAAAAGTGTTAAAATGTCAAAAAATGATCCCAAGCCCATTTCTAATCACATTGTGACACGTGGAGGGCTCAGATTAAAGGATAAAGGAAGATCAATCAGAATGTAACTGCATTTTTCAGTTTGGTCACCATTTTTGCTCCCGGAAGCTTGGAGATGTGATTTTTGCATCAATTCTCACCAAATTTTTGGAGAATTCATGTCATTTTTTCCTTGAAGGATCAATGGAATCAATTTGAAAATTCAATTTGTAGATTTGAGGTACTTTTGAAGTGAAATTTTGTTCTCATCTTGAGCAAAATGTGAAATACCGGATCCAAAAGTTACATAGTCAAATTTCGAGGGAAATAGATGAAATAATGAAAGAAAGGGGGTCTGCATGGTTTGAAGATGAAAATGTGCCTCCATAATGGATAATGATGCAAATTTTGCAATGATTCATCTCTTTTTGAGACCACTTGGAAACTTTTCTCATAAATATGTTAAACGCCTCTGTCTGCGAATCATGATGGAATTTTGTAAAAAATTGATGCCATAGGATTATCTTTTCTTTGAAAAGAATGATCAAATGTAAACAAATGTTATAAAATGTGTTTTTTTGACATGTAAAAGGTCAGAAATTGAAAATCATGAGAAATTTTTGAGAGAAGCTCCTCTTTTAAAAAACCCTCCAAAAAACTTGGTTAATGTCTTCTGTGTTAGATATTTATTCATGTTGAGTTGGTTACAAGTGTATAGCCATCACACAGCTCTGAGATTGTTCCTGAAACTCTTCCCTGCTAATGAATCTAACAATATTTTGAAATAAGCTATGTTATTTTGGGAAATATGATGTCTATTATCATGTTTAAATGTCTGCAAACAATTTTCCTTGTTCTTGTTGCAATCTTGCATTGAAATCTTTAGGAATCACACAAATCTCATCCTTATTGATAGTTTAGTGGCATTTGCAATTTCATTTTTTAGAAGAGCTTTCATCTGGCATTGAAAATAAGTAGTTTAAAATCACTTCACCTTCATTTTTGACAAAGATTGCTTGTAAGCCTTTGGGGGTACCATAGGCGTGATTTGATCAGAGATTTTGATGTTTAATTGAGTCCTTTAACTCAATATTTTGAGTTGAGGTCTCAAAGATTGTGTGAAGAGTACAAACCTAGCCCTCCATTTGTGTATCTCTTTTCATTAAAAGAACATCCTGACTATTTTGAAGCATTTTATCTGATAGTTGTTAAAATGTTGTAGAGGTTGTCAGAGATCCAAAGATATTCAAGTTTGTCTTGTCAATATCCCACCAAAAACATTCTAAACAACTTATCCCATCCCATTTTACTCTTTTTTTTGACTGTATACCAACAAGATCAAAATCTATTTGCTAAAATATGTAGAACATATCAAGATTTCAAAATGTCTTTAATAACCCTTGCCTTGCATTGAAAGTATCTCCATAATCTGGAAGTGACAACTTGTGAAATTCAGATTTGGAGTGTTGATCATATTTTCCCAAGGCCCCTTCATACTATTTGCACAAATTGAGGGATATCTTTATCTCCTTCACCATTTGAGGGTTACAAAATAGGTCCTCTTACCTTGGTTGAAAGGCACAACCTAAAACATTTAGGACAAGATAAATTCTTGTTTGAGTGTTATCCATCTCTCCACAAATCTGAGTGCCAGTTAGATCACATCCCCGGCTACAAAACGACATACATCATGATCTATCTATCTTCAAGCTTCATGTCATATCTTTGATGCTGCTCATACTTAAAAGGAGTTAAAATGTCAAAAAATGATCCCAAGTCCATTTCTATTCAAATTGTGACATGTGGAAGGCTCAGTTAAAGGATAAAGGAAGATCAACGATAACTGTGCATTTTTTAGTTTGGCTGCCATTTTTTCTCCAAGAAGCTTGGAGATTTGATTTTTGCATCAATTTTCACCAATTTTTTGGTGAATTCATGTCATTTTTTCCTTCAAGGATCAATGGAATCAATTTGAAAATTCAATTTGCAGATCTGAGGTACTTTTGAAATGAAATTTTGTTCAGGCTCGAGTAGAAACGTGAAATACCAGATCCAAAAGTTACAGAGTCAAATTTTGGAGGGAAATGGATGAAATAATGAAAGGAAGGGGGTTTGCATGCTTTGAAGATGAAAAATGTGCCTCCACAATGGATAATGATGTGAATTTTGCAATGATTCATCTCTTTTTGAGACAACTAGCAACTTTTGTTGCAAATATGTTAAACATCCCTATCTGTGAATCATGATGGAATTTTGTAATAAACTTTATGCCATAGGATATTATTTTCTTGGGAAATAAGGATCAAATGTAAAAAAATGTTATATAATGCATGTTTTTTGACATGTAAAAGGTTGGGAAATTGAAAATCATGAGAAAATTTTGAGAGAAGCTCATCTTCTGAGAAACCCTCCAAAAAACCTGGTTAATGTCTTTTGTGTTAGATCTTCATTCATGTTGAGTTGGTTACAAGTGTATAGCCATCACACAACTCTAATATTGTTCCTGAAACTCTCCCCTACTGATGAATCTAACAATATTTTGAATTAATCTATGTTATTTTGGGCAATATGATGTCTGTTATCATGTTTAAATGTCTGCAAACAATTTTCCTTGTTCTTGTTGCAATCTTGCATTAAAATCTTTAGGAATCACACAAATGTCATCCTTATTGATAGTTTAGTGGCATTTGCAATTTCATTTGTCAGAAGAGATTTCATTTGGCACTTGAAAATAAGTAGTTTAAAAGCACTTCACCTTCATTTTTTGACAGAGATTGCTTGTAAGCCTTTGGGGGTACCTTAGGTGTGATTTGATTAGAGATTTCGGCTTTTAATTGATTCCTTTAACTCAATATTTTGTGTTGAGGTCCCAAATATTTTGTTAAGAGTACAAACCTGGCCCTCCTTTTGTGTATCTCTTCTGGTTGAAAGAACATCCCGACTATTTTGAATCATTTTATCGATAGTTGTTAAAATGTTGTAGAGGTTGTCGAGATCTAGCATAGTCAAGTTTGTCTTGTCAATATCCCACCAAAAAACATTCTAAACAACTTATCCCATCTTGTTTTACCCTTGTTTTGACCTGTATACCAACAGAAGATCAAAATCTATATGCTAAAGTATGTAGAACATATCAAGATTTCAAAATGTCTTTAATAACCCTTGCCTTGCATTGAAAGTATCTCCATAATATGGAAGTGACAACTTGTGAAAGTCATATTTGGAGTGTTGATCATATTTTCCCAAGGCCCTTTCATACTATTTTCACAAATTGAGGGATATATTTATCTCCTTCACCATTTAGGGTTACAAAATAGGTCCTCTTACCTTGGTTGAAAGGCACAACCTAAAACAGTTAGGATAAGATCAAGTCCTAGTTGAGTGTTATCCATCTCTCCACAAATATGAGTGCCAATTAGATCACATCCCTAGCTACAAAATGATATGCATCATGATTTATCTATCTTCAAGATTCATGCCATATCTTTGATGCTTCTCAGATTGAAAAGGAGAACAAGTTTGGGTACCGACACTTCCTATTGGTCTCATGCATTCACGCGCCTTTGGTACTTAGCCAATATTCGAGGCGCAACAATATCATATGATGTTATCTTAGCATACATGTTTAAATTTTTGTTTCATGATGATGTATCTTAGCATTTATTGGTATATGATGTATAGATGTAATGATAGAAGATATGATGATGAGATGATGACAAAAAGTACAAGAAAAAACAAGCACAAGTTAATAAAATCTATTCAAAACAACACAAATATGTACAAGTATGCAAGATAAAATGAACTTAATACAATGCACAATAGATAAAAGTAACACTCAATCTAAGAAATCAAATAAATCACATTTAAAGAATAAAAAACAAAGAAGTAATAAAACCAAAACTATGTACAATCAAACAACTAAAGTAAGCAAACTAGTACTTTGTTTTTACGGGACAATTTTGAAACGTTTTACACTATTTTGGGTATCTTATCTTGAGACACTATTCTACTTTTTTTATTTTCTATGACATTTTTTTGAATGTTTTGATTTTTTTGATGAAACATATTTGAATGTTTTGGTATTTTAAAAATTTATATGAATGCTTTTGTGTTTTTACAAAATTTTCCCGAATCTATGTGAAAGGAAACAAAGAAACGTGGATGACCCTAGCGTTAGATAGGATGTACAAGGGTAGAATGACACATGTATGTGTAAGAAGGTGAAGATGCAAAGTTTCCCCCAATGTTATATGGGGATATACAAAGGAAAACTCTTTGCACACAAAATTTGCATCAACATCAAGGCTAAGAGGGATAGGCTCAAAAGTATCTCAGACACAGGCAAGGAATAGCTTATGATAAAGCCATCATAATCCTACATTTTGAGATTCTTATGAAAAAAAAACCTCGAATGGCCCCAAAAATCATTTTTCACCAAAGGAATTTTTGAAAGTTCCACAATTGAGGGTTTTCACACTTGGACACATTGATTTCTCTCTTTACTTTTTTGATTTCATATTGTTTTTGTTTGTATTTTCCTAATTTTTTAGGGACCCCATACTCAAGCATAAAACCACCTTAGATGCATAACGTTCATGGGATCCTTAAAGTTCATCACCATATGAGTGAGAAATATTGTATTCACTTGAACCATATTTAATGACAAAAACATATGGCCCTAACCAGTTTGGCTTGAACTTTCCTTTATTTTCATGGTCATTTGTGGTTTTGAACTAATTTTTCTTCATCACAAGGTCTCCCACCTGAAATTGGTGAGGTAGTAATATTTTTTTATAACTTCAACACACTCGATTCTGATACACTTTGAGGTGATCAAGGGTGTGAAGTAACTTCTCATCCAATAGCTCCATCTCTGCTAGATAAGCCACTATGTAAACCTCCTCTATATTAAGGTACTCTCTCAATTCTATACGCAAAGAGGGGAGGTAGATAAGAAGAGGTAAAATGGATTCAATTACGAATACTAAGGAATATGGAGTTACACCCTAGGGGTATAAAGTGATGTTCTCGTATGCCCAAAGGGTGGGTGAATCTGTAGATGCCTGTTGCAATTGGTTTTACTCACCATATTCTCTATAATATGGACAAGGGTTTTGTTTGTGTCCTCAGCCTACCCATTACCTTGAGGGTAATAGGGGTTTGAGTACTATAGAAATATTTGAAAGTGTTGACATAACGACATCATATTTTTATTTTTGAAGTATTTTTGTTATCTCGATAAGGGAAGAAGGGATGTTGTAGAAGAAAATGATATGGTTCATTATAAACTTAGATATTTGTGCACCCATGATATAGGTGAGAGGCAAAGCCTCTACCCACTTTGTAAAGTACTCGGTGGTAGTGATAATGAACATGTGGCTATCAGAGGATGTTAGGGTAAGATTTCCAATGAGATCAAGCCCCCACTTTGAAAATGACCATTGTGTTGTAATAGGCTACAAGGATTGCACCAACGCATGAATTAAATTGTTGTCTTTTTGACACAACAAACACTTCTTTACATACTTGCAACAATCATTTTCCATGGTAAGATAATAATAGCCTACTCTTAGTATATTTTTTTCCAGGAATATCCCATTCATATGGGTTCCACAAATACCTTCATACACCTCCTTGATTTCTAAGATTGATTCGTTAGTATTAAGACAACACAAAATATTCCCATCATACCCTCTATGATAGAGAGTGACCCCAAGTAAGGTGTATTGGGACATACGCTGGATAGGGTTTTTTTTTTTTTAGAATAGGAAATGTCTAGAGGGAAGGTTCCATCATGAAGGTAATTGAAAATATCAAGGTACAATGGTATATGGAGAAAAACAACATCACATATCCGAGAAGACTCAAGAATTTCATATGATGATGTCGATAAGTGATCCAAAAGGAAGGGTATATCATTCTATCCATACGAGATGCGCAACAAAGAACCGATTATATCCATGATGTTTACCACTCGATTCTACCCTCTAGGAATCTATTCAAATGTTATCTCGCACAAAGAATTATTTTAATGTATTGACCATTTTTATAAGGAATTTTTTTCCACCATTAAATTTGTACTCATATGTAACCTATTTGATAATCAACATAGAATCTCCAGTAATTTTGAGCTATCGATATACCAAAGGATAGCTATCTTTAGTCTTGTAATGAGAGCTTCATATTCTAGTATGTTGTTTGTGCATCGTAATCCTATTTTGAAATTATGTGGGATCAAGTCCCTAAATTATTTATAAGCACAAATCAAGCTCCTGAACTATGAAATGTGAAACATCCATTAAAATACATTTACCATGTTATGGATTCCTTGAGATACATTAGTGAAGCATTTGGAATTTCAAGATTCAATGGTTCCATACTCCTGTAAAGGAGCTTTAGCTAATTACTTTTCAAGAACTTCCCTTGATTGATTTTTGATGGATGTATTCTATATCAAATTCACCGAGTAAGATGATCCAATTGGCCATATTTCTTGTAAGTGTTGGATTTGATAACATATACTTTAATGGGTCCATTTTTAATATAAGCTTGAATTTTATTTAACAAATTTTGACACAATTTTTGAAAGGCAAAACTATATCCGAGAAATCCTTTTTGATCTGTGGGTAATTGAGCTCTTAAGTAATCAATGTATGGCTTAGATAATATACATATTTTTCCTTCTTCTCCCTATCATATTGGGCCAAGAGTGCTCCAATTATAAATTACATAGTATAAATACAAACAACAAAGGCTCACCTACATGTAGGTGGAATGAGAAAAAAGGGTTTTCATAAATACTCTTTAAGAAAAGAAAACTCTTTTGTTGTTCTCGACTCCATGAAAGTTTGACATCCTTTTTGAGAAGATGTGTAAATGAGTTGCACTTATTTTTGATCTAGGAAATGAATCTCATAAATTTTTTGAATTTTCCCCCTTGAAAGCTACATAGTTTCTTGATGTTTTTAGAAGGAGGCATATCCATGATATCCGAGACCTTAATAGGGTAATAATGCAACCTAGAATCCATTGTATAAAACCTACACATGATGACACATCACCCAACTTGAGTTGAGTGCTCACCAAAAGGGTGCAAAGGTACTAGGCTCCTCTTTAGATTTGCTTATGCAAGATGTTAGTGTGATGAAGATAAAACATATATTCAGATCCATAAATAAACATAAACATTCCATAGAGCATATACCAGATCTAGATCTTAGAGAATCATGAATCAAACAATAACTATAATAAGATCAACCACACAAGAACCAATTACAATCATGTTTAACACCATTATCTAGCCAACATACTCCATTACATTAAACACTATAAAACATAAAAGCTTCTTACATTATAAAGTATCACCATAAGTCATGCACGCATCAGATCTAATAGCATAACTCTACAATCATTCAGTCTCTCTAAACTACATAGTCCACTACATATTTAAAGGGGTGGCGACTTGTCCTTCACCACCTATGAACTTCCCAAAATAGGTCACATGATGATAATATCCATGCACTTTTACAATAATATACACATATTCAAGTGCACTAATAATAAACATCCTATAGTTAATCGGAAGAAGTAAGCATATCATTAACTCAAGCTCATTCATAGAGCTTATCAATTGATCATTCCCAAAATAGCATTTTTGTATCGTGTAAGTCTCCATACTGATGTGTTCTCCACATGTTATATCCAAAATTAGCATGTATCCATGACAATGACTAAGTCCCGAATCAAACTTATTCTAGCACATGTTTCCTTTCCTATAATTTCATGCCTTCAAATGCACCTTGTTCTGCGCATGAATCCTATGTGTGTCTTCTCCTTAGGAAAATACTATGTTTTCTCAACATTACCCCACACTAAAGTACATTGTCGTCCCAACAATGGGGATTCTTTCTAATGTTCCCAAATAATAAAGAATAAGAATTGAATGAATGTAAAGAATCATTGTACAAAAGAATGGGTCTTTACTCTGTAGCTTCCTCTTCTTCAACTAGGAGGATCAACTCTAGATATTCACTTTTAATCTCAGCCTCCAATGTTTTCCATTCATCTAGCACAGTCCTTTTCTTCTTTGGAATGTCTATAGTGATGGCATCTAACTCATCCTGAGTAATATTTTCCTTCTCATTCTATAAAATGCAGACAACATTAGCCATAACAGACATCATTCCCTCCAGAAGATCCATCTTCTCGTGCTATGAGCTTCCCAATCTCATCTATCTTCTCCTTATGTGGATCTTGGGCTGCTACGAGGGATTTGCACTTTTGTTTCACAAGTGCCAATATTTATGTGTGACCTAAATTCTCATCCTTCATTCTTGCCAAGACTTAATTATCCTCAACAAGATTTTTGGTCCTTATTACTACCTCTGGAGCTGCACATAAATTCAGAGCTTGGTTTGCTTTCTTCAACTCATCCTTCAAAGTCTAGAGCAATGCCTCATACGTTGAATTTTTATGATCAGAGAGGCCCTTGCTATTTCTTCTTCTTGTTCAACATATTTTGGTGTAGTAATTCTAAGTGGTCCATATTCTAGCACCAAATCAATCAAAGTGTACACATAATGCATTGCAAAAGGAAAATTTTCAAGTACCTTTGGTTCTAAATGAGGCCTTGCTTTCAAAATGTAATCACCAATATCCTCCACCATGTTAACGAAGGCCTCATCCTTTGTTTTTTATCGCTCCTTCTCTTCCTTTAAGAATTCTATCTACATAGTTTTATCCTTGTTATCCTCCATCAATGCTCTAATGGTGTGAGCCTTATCAAAATTCCTATGTGCCACCTCAAAGAGATACCTTAACTAAGGAATTGCTAACTTTCTCATCGACATAAGTGTGGGATTTATGGTCATGTGTCTACTGTGAGGTTCCTTCTTTATTCTCCTTGATAAAAAATACTCCTCACATACATCAAAATATGGTTCATCCATGTGAGTCTGCATAGACCAGGATAGTTGTTTCCTTATGTGCATAGTGGCCATATATGGCTCCATCACCCCCATGCATATAACTCATTAAGATCCACCGTATTATGAAACTAGGAACATACGATTTTACTTGTGTCCTTAGTGTATCACATACTTGGCACAACATATTATTCATTTCTCCTCATCCTTGGCCCCTTAGGAAACTGAGCACCAAGGCTTGGAGTTGGCCCTTCTCTATCTCGATTTGTAATCGTACGCTAGTTTTCTCGTGCTCATTTTCTTTTGATTTTATCACCCTTTATTCTTCATATTTCATTTCTTCATCTCTGGGCTCCTCCCCATCTTCTGGTTACACCGTGGTTTTAGGAATGCTCTCTTAGGACTCCTCCACCTCCTCAATAAGTTTCAATTTTATTCTTCTCTACTTCTTAGGTGATTCTATTTTAGGGAGAGTTGAGGTGATCTCCTTATAGGATATGGTGTTCTTGTGCCTTGGTTCATGGCTATTATGAATACCTTATTGAACTAGCACTCTTCAGGGACTACATCTATGTTTAATTCCTCTTCTACTTCTTGCACCTGTGGTGGAGTATGTGCGCACTCACTCTCCACTCTGTCTGTGGGCTACCTCTAGCCCCTATGATCTAAACCTCCACTATCTTCATGTTCTTCTTCTTCCTTATCTATCTATATGGTCACAATAGGCTTTGGATCTGGCACATTCTCCATTGTATGTTTTCCCTTAGGTGGCCCTAGGAGCATGAACTCATTCTCCACATACTTATTATTCTCTAGCCTAGGCTTAAGATGAAGATATATTGGCATGAATCCACTATATCCAATATCCAAGATTATAGGATTTATGTTTATGACATTTGAAATGAGCCTCTTAATGTAGGCAAAATGACCTAGATATACATATGTTTTCCTGAGAGTGTGGTAGTCACAATCTACCTTTTCTCTATTGAAGTTCGAGAAAGACATATCAAGTAAATCTATGAGTGAAGCCCGGAAGTAGTGTGCTGTGAAGGCATATGCAATTTTGCACCATAGAATCCATATCCCATCCTTCATGGAAAAATACACGATGCAAAAATGTTGATACACTATGAACTGTATTTCCTTGCCTATTACCGTGGGAAGCTCCTTTGGAATGCGCCACTCCTCCTCAAATGTCATGCAAATTCAATCATACCATAGTTATTCCCTTTCCTTGAATGGGCCACTCATTGATCCTTCACATAAATATTTCTCAAACCTCTCCGAGAGGTACTTTTTCTCAGTGGAGTATGACCAAATTTTGTTCTTTCACCCATTGAGAACCCCAATTTCTACAAAAACAAGGGATAGTAGGATAGCGCCAAAAATTATCTTCTCACTTGTGCATGCTTCCTCAATAATAGTTTCTACAATGTAGCCAACCAAGTTGTAGATTTCTCCCTCTATCATTTTCTTTGCAATGTGTAGCCACATTGTATTTACCTGTGACCATCTCTCTTGATCATTTAACTTTGTGAGAAGATGCGTGGCTTCCTGCACTACAAGAAACTTCTTTAATTTTTCTATGTCCATTCTACACAGACCTTTAGAGTATCCTAACTCCTTACTGGTGGCTATAACAGCTTTCCTTATGGACTTTGCTTATAAGCCATTGGTATAAATCTTATGGTTTTCTAAAGTATGAGAGTTCATATAATTGATAAACCCCTACCTTCTTCATCAACTTCTCTCCAGCATCATCCATCATATACTGGCATATCATCCACCATGTGCTTGTTGGTCTTCTTGTTCAACAACACATCCAATTCTCCCTTGTTATCATTGGTGTGGTGATTGTAATCACTTACTTTGCATCGGAAAATGTGTGAATCCCAATCTTGACCGAATATCACTCCTTCTGGGTACTACATCTCTGAAAATTTTCTCTTGGGTGCAACTTCGACCTCAACCTCCACCTTTTTCTTTCCCTTTATTCCTATTGTAGGTGCTTTCTTCAGTGCCATCATAAAAATCCTACTTTTTTCTTCTATATCGAGTAAACTCAAACCCTAGCTCAAAATCACATTCCCTAGCTCAAAACCACATGCCCTATGTCTTCTCAATGCATCTGATTTACTCATCCCCTCCACTAATGGGGATATAAGCCACTTCCGCACACAAATCTACTCTCCATGTATGGTTCCATAGCTCTCTGCACCTCAATACGATTCACTTGTCTCGATCGTACTTAGCTCACTTGAATACTTGTGATTGAAAAGGTAAAAATGAACATGCATCAAATCTTTATATAGATTTTCAAAAATTTAGTGCATTTATTACTTCTTCACCTTCCACCAATCCTCTCATTAATTGACCATTTTCCCAATTTTTACATGGTACACCTTCGCGCCCAGCCTATAACCTTTTAGTGTGCCTTCCTACCTTTTGGCTACAGACTTCTCTTCCACGTACTTCCATGCACCAAGTACTTCACCACTGCATCTTCCCCTAGTAGTTTCCACACCAATGCTTACCTTGTGTTATACTATTAATTCATTCATTCCCATCTATTGTCTTCTTTAGAAGCAATTTCCTTTCTAATGGTTCCTTTCCATACTTGAATAACACTTGTAATAGTTTGTTCTCATGTGTACCCATTTGTGAATAACAAATAAAAACCACCCCACACTAATGGTATGTGTAGTCCTCTACACATAAAAATACTTCAGATTGTAATTAGCTTCTAGCGTGCAAACACGCTTATTACACAAAACACCAAACTAAATTAACAAAGCATAGTGACAAAGAAGGAAATACATTAAAGGAAATACAAAAAGGGAAACCTATACTAAATGACAACACTTACTTATTACAAACACCAAGAAGACTTATTTATAGTAGGGCTTCACCTACTTCCATTGAAGTAATCGGTAACCATATTCCATAAAGCACCTCTAATTCGAAAGCATTTGATTCAAGTATAGGAGTGATAAAATACAGTCCAAACCAATGCACCTTAAGATTTCTGGATGACACAAAAACTTAGAACCATAAAGTAGTACCATCTGTCCAACCTTAAGCTTATTGTCCCCGATGTATCATCGGTCATGTCATGCCTTCTACCCGAACATTTCTTCCTTCGACTCTAACTTGTTACATGGTGTGCCTCTCATCCAACTATATTAACCTATAAATTATTTCTTCCAATGCTTTCTCATCAGCTAGATCTCCATCACATGTAATATGCAATGATGGTAACATGAATTCCATTGAAAGAACCTTTCCACTAAACACCAATTAAAAGGGTGTGGCCTTATTCAATCTCTCAGTATGTTGTTTTATATGCCCAAATAACAACAAAAATTTATCATCCCAATATTTCCTCCCAACATCACATATTTTTGTCAAAGTATGGCTCAATATCTTGTTGAAGGCCTCTGCAGTGCCATTTTCTTGAGGATGATAAGGTGTAGTCTTGTGGTGTGTAATCATAAATTCATATAATAATATCCTAATTGTCTCATTCAAGAAGTGTGTGCCCTATCACTTGTCAAGCTTAGTGGGAATCCATGCCTAGTAAGAGTATTTTCCTATAAGAACATGGTTATTGTAGCTACTTGTATAACATTTTGTAGGTGTTTCTTCTTCCCGCCTTGTAAGGTAATATGTGTAAGTGATGATATAACATGATCAAGTTCTACATGGGGCTAGTGAAATACGACCCGCAAAGTCTATAACCCATTTCTCAAATGGCTCTGCAGAGTGATAGGCTTCAAAGGAATTTCATCTCTTTTCCTAGGTTTGCTAAGGTACTCGACAATGATCACACACCTTATAATACTCTTTAAAATCTTTGTATAGGGTCTCCCACCATAATCTAGTGAGCATAATTTTGTGTGCATTGACATCACCTACATATTTCCCATCATTAATACCACCATGAGCCTCTTCCATAATATCTATACGCTCATGTTCTAGTACACACCGGCACAAAATTTCATCTCATTATAGTTTGTATAAATCACCATTGATTAACATGAAGGGTGCTGCAAAAATTACAATTTATTTTTTTCTCTAATGCTTTCATTCCTTCTCGCGCCATACATGTGCGTAAAAATATAGCAATATCCTCCAACTCCAAAGGCGCGTGATGTAACTCCGTATAAATATGCATATGGAATTATATCTTGAATTTTCATCATGTCCTCCCCTAAATGAATTAGTGATAAGTGGTCTAGGCCAAAATTACTCTTCTTGGGTTGTACCACAACCGTAGAATCAAATTCTTGGAATAAGAGCACCCATAGAAATATGTGCCCCTATAAAACAAGATTATTTACCAATTATTTTAATGCCATGTGATCACTATAAAATATAAATGGTGTTAGTAGTAAATATTGTCTCGAATTTATGCGATGGTCATAGATTATTGACAAGGCCGTGCACTTTATAGTTGTGTAATTCTATTCTCACAGAGTTAACTTTCTACTAGCAAAATAGATAGGATGATATATAGTACAATCTCTAGGCTTAGCTAACACCATGCCAATGGTCATGCCAAAGGCATCCATATGTACATGAAATGCTTGGTTCCATAAGGGGAAGCATAGAATAGGCATTGTAGTAAGTCTCTCCTTCAATGCCTCAAATGCGCGTTGTTGCGGTTATCCCCAATAGAATGTCCATTTTCCTTTTACTAATTATTCTAGGGGCACATAAATCTATGCATACCCTTTGATAAATTTTCTATAATACCCTATGTGGACAAGAATTCACGCACCTCACTCTAACTAGTAGGCTCCTCCAAGCTTACATAAAACTGCAACCTTAGCTGGATCTACTAACAAACCTTCCTTGCAGATGATATTCCCTAACAGAGTTCTAAAAAGTGTAGCAAACACACAGTTCTTGATGTTTAACGAGATGATTAAATGTCTAAATATTTCAAAAATTAAGCATAAATTGTCACAATGATCCTTAAGAAGCCCATATCTTTGTTCAATCATCCAAGTAAACCTCGTAAAATTTTTTAGAATAAAATCCTGAACTCTTAAACAACTATGCATGAAAATAGAGCAGTGAATTTTTCAAACCAAAGGGTATAACAAGACATGTGAAACTTCCTCATTCAATGGTGAAATTTTTCTTCTCTTGATATTATTATGTAGTTCTAACTCGATGATACCCAAAGAATCTATCTGTAAAAGAGTAAACTCGCACTGCGCAACGCCTTCTAATATTTCCTCTATAAAATGTGTAGGAAAAGGATCAATCACACATATAACATTCAACTCCCTATAATCCACACAAAAATAATCTGAACATCTTTCTTGATATTGATTACCATTGGGCTAACCCACTTTGATTCCTCTAGGGGCTTAATGATGCCAAATTTCAACATTTTTTACGTGCGGGTTTGGGTTCATCTTGTAAAGTCTCTTCCCCGACAAGGTGCACTCCTTCCTTTAGTTTAATCTTCATCTCACCTAATGAATCATGCACTCCTTTTAACTCATGGTAGCCCCTAGGAAATAAATCCTTGAAATCACGTAGTAATTCAATTATCCTTGTCACTTTAGAATTAGACCAATAATCCCCGATTATTGCCTCCTTAGGTTCAACATCCATTCCAATAATCACTTTCTTGGTCTTCATAGGTTCATGATAAGTGCATGCATTCTTATCCACATTGTTTAACACTTCACACATACCTAACGAATGAGTTATGTTGATAATAGAACACTTTAAAAACTCACACAAGAGGTTCACATGGGAAAACAGGCCAAGTTTAAGGGTACAAATGGATAGGAAGAACTCACACGTGGAGGGAAAGCTCAACATTCAAGACTTAGCTTATTTTGATCATGAATACCTATTTTTAGAAGATGGCATGTAGAACACATCAACGATGTAGAGATGTGCACGCCACACGTTTTCTATCTTTATAGGATCGATCGAAGTGGTTTGCATGGAGACGAGTTAAGAATAGGATTGTCACTTTAGTTAACTGTAAGAGGTCTATATATGGCACACTTGCATGTGTGGCTATTCTTGTAAACGACACATGGCTATTAATAATAGCATATGACCTGTTTTTGGAATAGATAAGTGGTGAAGGGAAATTCCCACCCTATATATATGATGTGAACCACATAGTAGTATATATAGGGATATAGAGATATAGAGAGGAGAGATATATAGGAATATGCAGAGTGTAAGAGGTAATGACTCGAATTACTATAATAGATCCATACATGTATTGGTATAGAATTCCATTATTGTAAGGATCTTCCATGTTTATTAATAGATGGGGTTATTGGCTAAATCTAAGTGTCATGTTCTTGTTTCAATCATGATTATTGTTTAAGTTTGTTATTTCATAGATATGAATATGGCATGCATCGTAGAATGATGGATTAGTTATGGAGCTATATGTTTCTTACTTCCATGCTAACATCCTACTACAACAACCTTAAGGAGGGAACCCGGTACCTATGTGCACTTCGGGTGAGCATTCAAGATAGACCGAGTGATGTGCCAGCGTGTCTAGGGTTTTATCTGGTAAATTCTAGGATGCATCATTGTTTCTATTACTAGGACCCTCTTTTCCATTTATTTTCGGGATGGTTCATGATGAAGACTTACCAGCTTAACTCTAGCAAGTATTGAGGAGTGGGTACATAACTGGAGGAAGAATATGCATGATGGTTCGATCTTGGGTCTAAGTTTAACGCATGCACTTGGGTAGAACATAATATGTATGACAACTTATATGAGAGATTTTTCACCATCCTTCTAGTAGAATTATACGAGTGGATGATTGCATATGCATCTAAGCGGAATTGGAGGTTTCGCACACTTGTCTAGACATAGGAAGAAATTTAGGCCCTTTATGATGATGATCTGATCTAGACTTATGCTATGGATGCATGGTTTCGTTGTGCTCTAAACAGTTATATTCTAGAAAATTTAATTTCAATGTATTCTTTCCTAGAGGTAGCTGAATTCCAGTTTTTGTGATATCCTAGAGGAGCATATTTATAAGGTATTCCACTGGTGATCAAGATCTTGATGGTAAATTTAAACCTAGAGAGTAAATTGATGGCTAACTAAACCTCACCTTGTGTAAGGGTGGGAATAGGTTTGATGAAATATGGTAGACCTAGTAGCAGAAAGGAAGAGAGAGGAAAGGTGGATTAAATATAATGAGGTGCATGAGAGGGAGATAGAGAAGCATCGTACTATTACAAAAAGTATGGCATTGAGGAGAGAGATGGCTCATGAAGGATTTTAAGCTCAAGTAGAAGATGTGGAGCCAGAGCATCAGGAACTCCCCCATCTTGGAAAGTATGACAGAGATCCCCCGTTGGCTTCACACGAAGTGCACCAACAAAGACTACCTGGGCCATGGGTGCACATCTTAATCCACCTGGTGACCTATCCCTTGCGCTTGGTTTTCCCGTATCTAGTACAACAAGTAACCAATAAGATAACTTGGGAAGTAGGAGAGAAGGAGTAAGTCAGGGAGCAAGTACATCAATGGTAGGATAGATGACTTCAATGTTATTTGGAGGAACATTTTTAGGAACATCATCTACACGAATATGAGCACCCGAATGTTGGATTCACCTCTGGAAGTCAATCTACCTCACAAACCGTAGGGGTTCAAAGCATAGGACTACTTTTTGAGCATAGGGAGTACATCTACAAGTTCTATTATAGCTACAGGTGGAAGATTAGAAGGTATAGGTGGTTCTAGTTCTAGTGGATCTGGTGGTTCTAGAGGTAGAGGAAACACATGAGGTTTTGGATCAGGTGGTCAAGGCATGTAACAACAATAAAATATCTATATGGAGATGTCTCTTCATCTTCTAGAGTATAGAGGCATAGAGGATGATGCTGAGCATGTGCACATGTGTGAAATATTATGGCACGTGAAAGGGATCACAACTTCTAAACATAAGGCTAGTAAATTTTCTACTACATTACATCGATGTGCACTTAGCTGGTATAGGAAGTTTGACCTAACAAAACTTGTGTGGATTATGCAACATTAAAGGATGCTTTCTAAAAGGAGTTCCATATCCATGAGTTTGAGAAAAAGAGTATAAGTGCGATAAATTATATTAAGCAAGTCACTAATGAGAGTGTACGTGAGAATGATGCCCATTTTAAGACACTTCTATCTAAGTTATCTTATGATATTCATGTCATCCAAAGCATGCACAATGCTTTGTTGGAGGATTGATTACACCATTCGGAAGAGCACTTCACATAAGACATACACACTCGATCTATGTGAAGCACCTTTGGAAGAAGCTTTATGTGTTGAGGCATTTGGGAGGATTGACACTTGGTGTCATTCCATTCTTAAAGGCACATGATTGTAGCTATGGAAAAATAGTTATAGAAGCTATCAATGAATTCAACCCATGAAACACACTCATGGATTTGGTGTACAAATTATGAGGTGGAAGGTCACACCAAGGATAGCTTCCTCGTATATCTATACATTTATTACTATTAGACTATGAAATTTTTCATTTGAATCATGATGCTAGTCACTTTCCTTTGTTACAACACGTGATAAGGAAGGATGTATCTTTTTTTTACAAGATTTACACGTCCACTACCCATGATATTGAGGATTTTCTATTTATTTGTCGATCCATGATGATATAGACATTGGGGTATGACAGAGACAAGTGTAACGAATAATTCTAAGGGTAAGAATCATCACCAGATTGGGAACATAATCAAACACGCTATGACAAGAATCTAGAGGTGTTTTGAAGGAGGTCATGGAAGGGGACCCGGATATCATGGTGGATATGGAGGACGAGGTTGTGGTGGAGGAAGAGGTGAGTTCCCTCATGGAACATGTTATATGTGTGGATATCCTGACCACTATAGGCATGAATGTCCTCGAGATATTGTATGTTCTTTTTACGAAAGAACCATAGCTATGAAGAGTTCCTAGACTTATATGAGTATTTGAGTAAGCAACATAAGAAATAAAAAAGGTGTTGGGATGGTTAGAATTTAGGGCATGGTTGAAGATTAGTGGATGCCCAAGATAGCACCAGAACATGAGGAATTGATAGTGAAGATTACTACATGAGTTGAAGTGGTGCGCACAAGAGAGGCATTGCACCAAAAGCCTATGATTTCTAAGGAGGATGTTTTCCATGCAAGGTACCCTAATCTTGCTCATCATAAGGAAGTTTACCAGATACCATGGAAGTGCTAAGTAATATTTTTAGGGTGAGATGTAGTAGTTAAAGGACCAAAAGAAAGCATTAGAGATTTTCCAAACTAATATCGATGAGCTGAGAGAAGTGTGCAAAATGTTGCGCCAGGAGAACATCATTCCACTGTTAGGAAATTGGTTAAAAGGGAACACTCCGCACACAAGTATTGAGGCTGGATGATCGATCTTGCATGCAAATATTCCCACCGATAGCGTTGACTATGAAAAGGAAATTACTTTGAATTCTATTATAGATGGATGACTATTGAGAAATATTTTGGTTGATATAGGTGCGGAAGTAAATGTGTTTACCTTAGATGCATAGGTATAAATGGGGAGGCCTCCATTGCAGCCATCATCTAATGTGTTGTTTTATGGTAATTATGACTAAGGAAACTCCCATAGGAGTTTTTAAGGATGCATCTATAACCATACAAGCGGCCAAATTCACTGGGAATTTTGAGGTATTAGCACTTGTAGAAGAAGACAATTTTCTAGCCTTGCTTGGACGCCATTGGTGTTATGAGAACAATACTAAATTGAGATTCAATAAGGGGTATATCATCTTTGAGAATAAGGAGGAAAGAGTGGTGATACCTTTGACAGATGGGAAGCCTACACCATATGTTGGCCCTCTAAGTGAGGAGGACTTAAACAAAATCTATGTACGCGCTATTCAAGACCCGTGAGGTCAATGAGCCATCAAAGGATGAAATCATATAGTGATAAGATTGTAATTCTATTAGTGATACTATGATTATTACTTGTGACAATTGGGCTCATGGTACATATGAACTAGTAGGGGGAGGTAACAAGTGTGGTTACGTGTAAGAATGGACTTTTTTCTGCTCAACGGATAGGTGGCATAGTACATTGGTATACAAGAGAAATATATCTTCCTATATTTTTGAAAGACATGGAGGCACAATGGATAGACTAGGTTAGCAAAAGAGATATGTTAGTATATACCTTGGCGGGACAACATCGCGTTGGTGGGTAGTTCATAGAGATAATCTTACGGAGTGGAAGGAGATCAAGATCACCTTATCTACCAGTTTGTAAGAAGTAATGCACCTATGTAGATTTGTACTTATAATGGTGATCAACTCCGTCAAAGACCACATTCAAGAATGTGAGAGACTCTAGATGGAAGGACAGGAAGTAATACCACCTTCACTTTGGGTGCATAAATTGTACTCCAATCTACAAGGGTGCGCATGCACCTGGTATGTATACACGTAAACTACATCAAGAGAATGGAAATTGGAAAAAATGATTGCGAGGAATGCTCTAGGCCTTTTTCTACTTCTTGACTAAACCTCATAAAATAGGTGTTAAAGTTTGTTAAGTGGTTAACCATTGGAGGTAGTGCAAAGGTGGGGAACTCATACAGAATTATTTGGTGAGTTGGAATCAAGCGTAGGTTTTGAAGAAGAAGGAGAAGACTCCATATTTCTTGAACATGCTTTCCTTGAGAAAGAAAAAGGAAATATGGTGTACATCGTGGATGATGAGGAAGTTGAAAACTTGGATATTGACCATTCACAGGGGGTGCACAAGGTCTTGGACAGTGTAGATAAGGATACACGTGCATACCATGAACCAATGAAGACAAAGAAGGTCAATATAGGATCGGAGGCTTAGCCTAAGGAATTCATAATTGGATACTAATATTTAGACTCGAGAGGTGGGAAAGATCATTGAGTTACTCAAGGATTATAAGGACTTATTCCCATGAGGGTATCATGAACTTAAAGGTGTGCATGAATCACTTCAGAAATGAAGATAAAACTTAAGGAAGGTGCATGCCCAAAGGAGAAATAGACCTTACAAAATGAATCCTAATTTGCGTGAAAAGGTAAAAGAATAAATTGATAAAATGTTGAAGTCTAGAATCATTCAACCTTTGGATGAGTCAAAATGGGTTAGTCCAATGGTGATCAGTATCAAGAAGGATGATAGAATTTGAATATGTGTGGACTACAAGGAGTTAAATGCTGCATGTGTAACAAACCCATTCCCTACACCGTTTGCTTTGAGGAAATATTAGGAGTTGCATGTCGTGAAATAAATTGATTCAAGACGTGTTTTCTAGGCATCATCGAGTTCGAATTGCTCGGGAGGATCTGTTGGTGCCATTTCTGAGCTTACATAGTATGCCCTAAGTTTTTATGTGCAATTTTTCTAAGAAACATTTTATTTCTCAAATTGGTGACCTGTAATTTCTTCCCTGGTTGAGACACTTCAGAAATGCTCATAAACTTGTTGTTTTGCCTTGATTTAAGAGGAAAACCCATGTGTGCCCTTATTTGTGCCCTAAATTTTCCAAATCTGTAGGCTCTGCCATTTTCCTTTCTTTCCCGATCATGAAAAATCAAATTTGACCAATTCATACTCGTTTGTATTTGAAAATCTGGTCCCAAGGTCAAAAATAATGTCAAATCATGCTTCAGTTGAGTTAAAATCAAGAAATTTGCAATCCTTGTTGAAAATTTTGATTTCTAGGGCATCCTTTAAATTTTCCACATTTTGATGGTTAGACGGGTGTCTTTTTCCCATCAAACTCATCCTCTACATGCAAGGGCAACATGGCAGGTTCCTATTGGCCAAGGAGCGGTGGAAAATGTCTCTAACTTATCATTTTTGAAATTTTGGCAAAAAGGAAAATTTTAATCTGTGGCTCCGCCTTCTAATGATGAAGTGCCTACGTGGCACATTTGATTGGCTAGGGATTGGTGGGTGGTGGGATTTCCTTAGAAAATTTTGTTTTCATTGTGCAAAATTTTCAAAATCACATTTCAGCCCGAAGGCCTAAACGAATAGGGAGAAGACATGTGGCACAAAGGGCATATGGATGGCAAGGGGACTTGGAGAATTTTGATGTTTTATGGCTCAAAATGATAAAGTGATTTTTTTGCACGAGAGCCCTCGGCCAATCCCTAGTGAACATGTATCAAGGAAAGGATAGAATGGTGTAGCAAGTTTTCTATGACTTTGAAGTTTTTTAAACTTCAAATGGTAAAAATCAAATTTTGGCCCGATACCCCGCAGCTAATGGGAAGAGGAAATGTGTCGAAAATTTACAAAAATGGAGGAGGGGGCCAAGGGAAGACTTGATGATTTTTTTCTTTTTTTTCTAAAGGTGAAAATCAGATTATAGCCCCACTCCAAGCAAATGGTGACACATGTCTAAAAATTAAAAGGTCAAAATCCTTGTACAAATTTTTGATCAAATTAAAGAGGCAGAGGTTCGAGGCCTTTAGAGGTAAAAGTAAAATTTTACCTTTTTGGCAAAGGAGCTAAAGTGAAAATGAGAGGCATGCCTCCGTAGCCAACCCAAGATGGACACATGGCACATTTTAAAGTGTCAAAGGGTGGCGCGGTCAATGTTGAAATTTGTGAATTTTCAAAAAATTGCAAAAAGGGTTTGAAGGAAGAAAGGGAAAGGTTAGACCCATAGCGAATAGGAGATGGACATGTGGCAAAGGAGAAAACTAGGGTGCGGGCCCATGGGGAAAAATGTGAAATTTTCCCCACAATCCAAAAAATGGAAAAATTGATCGAATCTGTCTTCGGTTTTCAATGGGGCCCACATACGGACACGTGGTGAGCCTAAGAGGCAGGCGGGGAAAAGTGGAATTTTTTTCCAAAACTTTAAAAAGGTCGCGAATGCATATTTTTAAGGCATGGGCCCAATCTAGTCATGTTTTGACACGTGTCCCACCTTGTCCAAAGGTTAAAAGGGTAATTTTGAGCTTATTTCTAGATCTCATTTTCCATGTGGAGGGCGGACATTTAAAGTTGATAGAAGATCAATGATTACCACTTGTGCATCCATTAATTTTGGCTACCATGGGAGCTCCAAGAAGCTTGGAAATCAAGTTTTTGCATCAAATTTCATCAAACCTTATATGATTTTGGGTCGTCTTGGCCTTCTGAGAACATTGGGAAAAAATTTATGACCTACTTCATTGGTATATGTTGTTTTTGATGTAATTTTGGCTCAGGCCCATCAAAAATGTAAAAGTCAGATCTGGAAATTACAGAGGTAAAATTGAAAAGGGGAAAAGGTAAAAAATGATGAATGAAAGATGCTTACATGCATGAATGATAAAAATGTTCCCCAGGGTGGATAATGATCCAAATTTGTGTAATGATTTAACGTTTTGTGCATACCGCAACTGCGAGTTGTTTTTCTATTTGGTGTCATTGTCAATAAATCATGAGGTTTTCTTGTAACAAGTTTGATCCCATGGCATATTTTTGCTTTGGAAGGAAGACTCTAAGGTGGCATGAAGTATATTATGCATTTTGGAGAATTGAAAAATCATCGATAGTTGAAAACCACGAGCAAATTTTGAGAAAAAGCTCATTTTAAGAGAAAATCCGCCAAAGAACCAGGTTAATGTCTCATGTGTCAAAAAATTCATGTATGTGGGTTGGTTACAAGTGTATAGCCACCACACAGCTCTGAGATTGTTCATGTAACTCTCCCCTGCTTTGTTGAATCTAACAAGTTTTGAATTAAATCTATGTTTTTCTTTGGGAAATATGATGTATGTTATCAATTTTAAATGCCTGCAAATAAATTTTATTGTTCTTGTTGCAATATTGCATTGACAATATTTAGGAATCACATAGGGTCTCCATTTCAGGTTGATAGTTTAGTGGCATTTGTAATCTCATACTCAGAAGAGCCTTCATCTAAAAAGGAGATAAACAAATTTAAAATCACTTTACCTTCCTTGACTACAGAGATTTCTTGTAAGCCTTTGGGGGTACCTTAGGCGTGGTTTGATCATGGGTTTTTGTGTTTAATTGAGTTCTTTACTTCAAGCTTTTGTGGTGAGTTCTCAAAGATTGTATGAAGAGTGCAACATGGGCTTCCATTTGTGCCTCTTCTAGTTGAAAGAATATCCTAATTATTTTAGGCATTTCATCTAATAGTTGTTCAAGTATTGCATAGATTGTCAAATATATGATCTATCCTAGTTTTTCTTCTCAATCCCCCACCAAAATCATCTAAACAATAAATATCCTACCATGTACTATCCCTGATTTGCATGTGTATACCCATAGAAGATCAAAATATATTTGCAAAAGTATGCACAACATATCAATATTTCCAATGTCTCTAGTAACCTTAGCCTCATTTTGAGAACATACCCATGTTTTGAGAAGTGAAAACTTGTGAGACTTCAGATCTGGGGTGTTGATCATGTTTTCATAAAGGTCTCCATCATATAATTTCAAGAGAATAACATCTTCATCTCCTTCACCATCACAAGGTTACAAAATAGGTCCTCTTATCTTAGTTGCAAGGCACAAACTAAAACAACTAGGACAAGATCAAGTCCTATTGGAGTGCTATCCATTTCTCCACAAACGTGAGTGCCAGCCAGACCATATCCCTAGCTACCAACAACATACAACATGGTTTGATTTGTCCTTAAGTTCCATGACATATCTATAGTGTTGCTCAGGTTCAAAAGGAGAACAAATTTGGATACCAACACAAGTGGCACCATTATCGGGGAATTCTTGGAATTTATTGGGTTTTTAAAGTGTTTGAGAATTTGTGTATTCAAGTTTTTGAGCTGCTACATTGTTAAAATATCATTCTATGCTTCATATCTGCATGTTTTTAAACAAGGGTTTCAAGTTCATGTCTGCCCTTTTTCTATTTACTAGCAGTTCATACACTTTGGTTGCATTGTGATTAATTGATCTAAGAAGAATGAGGTCAGATTTATAATTCTTTCCAAGGCTTTTAGTGCTAAGATACATTTGACATATTATTTTAGTGCATTCTTTCACAACTAAGGTGAAATTCCTTAGTGGTGACTCCATGCTGATCTGAATTTAGAAATACCAGTGTCGTAAAGCTTTACTCATTTTTTTGTGATGTTGATCTATGCAAAACTAGAGGGAAGAAGATCTCTCTTCCTTAAAGACTATGCTAAGTAATTTCTCTTAGATTCAAGAAATTTAGAGTTGGAAGGGAGAAGAGTTTGGAAGGTGGTTAAAGGTCGACATTAGGAAAAGATATAGCCATTGGTGAGAGAGATCAGCCTTTGGTAGAGGACTATCACTCTTCTTAAAGTGAGTCTGATTCAAGCAATCCTCTCATAAACTTGTTTGCCATAGCTAGTGAAGGTTCCTCTACTGCACTAGTAAGTTCCTTCTCCAATCCACACCTCTGTGTTTTAATTCGAGTAAAAATCTCCAAGAAAATCAGCACTTAGAGGATACCAGTCTTGTGAATCACATTCTTGAGCCCCAAAGATATAGCACTCCTCATCAGCTTGTCTCACCTCCAAGATCACCCCCACCAAACAATATGGCTCAGCCTAGACCTCCATTCATTGTTAACACTTTTGGTCCTATAGATTTTAGAGGAATGGATGGTTACCAAAATGCTGTCCCACAAGATGTCAGAAATAGGTTGCCAAAATTCCAAGGTAACAATGTTATTACTGGTGATCAGCATCTCAATTTTTTTATAATATGATGGAAGAGTTTTAGATAGAGTTTGAAGATGTGTATATTAATTTTTTTATTCATACACTATAAGAAGATGTTAGGGATTGGTACAATGCTCTACTGATAACTCTATTGATTCATGGATTGAAATGAAAAATGCATTTAGATTACAATATGGTGATATGACTGATCCTAGATTTATTTTATCTAAGTTTGAGAATATCAAGAAGAACCCTAACGCATCATTCCATTCCATGACTTCAACACAAGGTTCAACAAAAATTTGAGAAGGTTTCTGTTGGTTTGAGGCCTTGTGATGAATATTTTCTAATCAAATATGTAGATGCATTTGATAAAAAGGAAGCCTATTACCTAAGAGACAAGAACCCAACCAATATAAGACAATCTTTCATAATGGCACTTCAAATTGAGAAAAATATCAAGGCTATTGGGAAACCTCTTAAGAGAGATGGTGTAAAATTGATAAACCCTGAAAAACCTCAATCTAGCAAAGGTGCTGATTTGGAAGAGGTTGTGAAGACTTTGGCAGGGGCTATCAAAGAAATCTCATACAAGTTGGCAAGAGATGAGAGGGGAATTTGGAAGACTTCACAAGGTCTACCTAGGCAAGCGAACACAAGATAGATTTGGAAATCACCATAAGCATGAGGAGAGGTTTGATGACAAGGGTATAGGGCTGTTTGATCTGCAAATAAACAACCCCAAACACGTGAAAATAGATTGGTTCATGACCCTCTAACTGTTAGGGTTATACATTTGATGAAGTTGCTGATATGGATTGGTGTGATAGATGTTTTCTTCCTCATCCTCCATGCAAAGTAGACCAACGAGTTGATGAAGGCGATGATGAGAATGGAACTGATAATGATATTTGCATGGTGGCCTATTCTTCAAGATCACAAGGAGGTGCAACATCTACTAAAGTAATAAGTGTTAGGACTACTACTTGCCTTTTGGGATTGCATCAAACGGGTACAAGTCTTTCTCCCCCCTCATGCTCTTGAAGTTGATGTAGTGCAAGCTTTTTAAATTCCTACCAATGACTTTGAATACTTAAGAGCTTTGATGATTAAGAAGTATGATGGTGGTATCCCTTCGGAGGAAGATAGATAATTGTTGATGAATGTTGTTGTAGCTCAAGAGAAGGACTATAACACTAGAAGAAAGTTTATTAAGGGAGTTAGCCTTAAGCCAAACCTAAAACACCCTTGCTCACAAGCATTCCAAAAGAATCTCCTAGGAAAGAAACAATTGCTAGAAGCTTTGTTTTCCTGAGAAAAAATTACGATCCTCATAACACCCAAACTGCCAAGAATCCTTTTCCATCTGGTGAATCTTCTTATATCCCTTCCAATGTTGTTTTGCCAAAGATTGTCTCCTATGACATAGCCTAGGTATTGAGCCAAATTAAAGTGAGTTTCCCAATCATTGAGATACTTAGAATTCCCGAGCATAAGAAGAGAGTGTTATCCAAAATTCACCCCCAGGGTAATTTTGATAACATGCATCAGAATATTCAAGTCCCAGGCAAGTAGATTGATTCAAGGCCCAAAATCATGTTTTTTGGGGTCCCTCAGCTTCTTTCTAACTCTCCCATCCAAGAAGAAAACCCAACGGGTTAGAAAAGGTGGAAAAATTTGCAAAAACCAAGCTTGGGGCCGAAAAAATGAAGAAAATTGGCTAAGTCCTAGTCCAAAGCGGATCTGCATGGGACAGTCGAGATGTCGGGCGCGTGGGACGTGAAAATCTGAAATGGCCGAAAGCAGGGAAAATTACCTAAGTCTTGTTTCGCAGATGCAGGGCAGTTGGGCCAAAAATACGCGCATGACGTAGATCGGCCGGTTTGGCACAAGTCAGTCCATTTCGGGTGGTTCGGAGATATTTGTCCTAGGCAGTCCGAGATAGTTGGGACAAAAGTACGCGGAGGACATGAACCACTGATTCGGTGAAACAAGAGACTTTGTCTGGGACATTTGGGCCAAAAGTACGCGGAGCACGCGAAAAGCTTTGAAGAAGCCGAGAGCCAATCAAATCTCGCCACGTCTTCACTTTGCAAAGAGGGAAAAGGAAGCCTGAATCGAGTGGTTCGGAGGAATTTTCCCGTAGTTTGGGATAGCCGGGCCAAAGGTACGCGAGGGATGCAAAAAGTCAAGAACTCGCCAAAAAATCGAACGTGCCACGTGTCAAAAGGAAAAAAATTTCCTAAGTGGTCGGTAAAAGTTTCAAAGGGGAGTTCAGAGCTCGGGAGAGCTTTGGAAACTTAGCAAAGTTTTGGCCAAAAAACTAAAAGGTAAAGGTTTTCCCCATGCCCCTGTCGACGAACCAAACGATGCCACGTGTCCCAAGTGGCGGGCCGGGGAAAATGAAAATTTTTCCAAAGTGTAAGAAAAGTCAAAATTTTCAAGGAAAACCTATGGAAAGGGAAGGAGTGAGAATTGTGTAGCCAATCAGCACCTGACACGTGTCATCCAGTGGCGGTGCAGGGAAAAAGTCAAATATTTTCCGGCCGATCCGTTTTGGCTTTATTTTTGCCCTAAATCTTCAAATTGCCATATCCTTCGATCCAAAGCTTGGATTTTCACGTTCTTTATATCAATGGAAAGCTGGTGAAATTCTCTACATGATTCCTGGGTCAATCTTGCATTTTTGTTCATTTTAGAGAGAGAAAATCAGAAATGTCTCGCACGTGTGGTAATGGCTAGAAGTGACGTTTCAACAACCAGTTTTAATGCAGAATGGGTCGCATTCTTCTTCAGTATGGTCATAAATGTCAAGGCATGGGTCTGTAAGGACACCCATGCTGTTTTAATGCATTTTCATTCAATGAGGAATGGATCCCACGTTTTTTCACATTTTCTCTCTCCTGGGCTAGACCCATGCATTGTAAAAAGCCAGATTTGGCTCATTTTTAAAAGGTGGTTCATCTTTTCAGCTCTGCCCTCCCTTCTTTTCTTCTCTAGGGTTGAAAATGGAGTTTGAACCTCCTCCCCTTCTCTGTAATGGTATTTTTTCCTTTTACCATTAAAATGATGTTCTGTGCAAACTTCTGAAGCAACAAAAATGTGTTTCGTGATGCATCTGTCCATCCTTGCTCATTTTTCACTTGTTTTCTTCTTGCCTCTCTTCATTGTAGGTATTTGTGCATGTTTGAATGTTCATTTTAGGTTTACAGCTATGTTCATGGAAGTTTTGGGACATTTTACAGGTGAAATTTATCCTTGGGCTTTCGTGACGCATCTATCCATCCTTCCCATTGCTCACCCCTCTTTGTTCCATGGCAGTTTTGATAGATGTTCAACATTCTCCTTCTCTGGTGTATCACCGTTTTAGTGTA